>JACBWV010000223.1:13786641-13841832 GCA_013435795.1 Chlamydomonas sp. ICE-L
GGGTGTATGAGGGTGTGTGAGGGTGTACGTGGGTGTATGAGGGTGTGTGAGGGTGTACGTGGGTGTATGAGGGTGTGTGAGGGTGTACGTGGGTGTGAGAGTGTAGGTGTGTGCGTTTGTGCGGGTGTGGGTGTGGGTGTGGAATACCATAGTTTATTATAATTTTCTGTTTCTGTTAAAGTAATATTATCCAAGGTCAGTTGAGGGAATGATGGGGTCGGGGGTGGTGGTGGTGGTGGTGGTGGCGGGTGCGGTTTATGGGGTGTGGTGTGTACGTGGGGGGGGGAGGGGGAGTCGATGATGCGTGTGGGGGTGGACTCACCGTATTAGAGAATTTTCCTGCTGTGTGAAAGTAAAATTATCCAAGGACCAATTGGAGGCCCGTGATGTGAAGAGGGTGGTGGTGGTGGTGGTGGGTTGTGTGTGTGTGTTTGTGGTAGTGGTGTGGTGTGTGGGGGGGGGGGGGGGGGGGGGTGTAGGGGTTTTGGGGTTAGGTCCAGTGGAGGCAACGATGTTGAAGGATGGTGGTTGGTGGGTGGTGGTGGTGTGTGTGTGTGTGTTTGTGGTGGTGTGTGTGTTGTGTGGGGGGGGGGGGGGGGCGGGCTCACCGTATAAAGTAGTTTATGCCTGCGTTTAAAGACAATTATCCAAGGTCGTTGGAGGCTATGATGGTAGTGGTCGTTGGTGGTGGTGTGTGTGTGGAGATGGGAGGTGGGAGGTGGGTGGGAAGGTGGGGGGGGGGGTGGGAGGGAAGGGACTCACCATATTTTAAGAGTAGTTTTTTCTGCCTGCGTTGATGTAATATTACCAAGGGTCCAGTTGAGGCGATGCTGTTGTTGAAGATGGGGATGGTTGGTGGTGGTTATGGTGGTGTGTATAATTGTGTTGTGTGTGTTGGGTGTGTGTGTGTTGTGTGTGTGTGTGTGTCTGCGGGTGTGTGTGTGTGTGGAAAGGGGGGGGGGGGGGGGGGATGTCAGTGTTGGTGTGGGGGGAACTCACCGTAATTGAAGTACTTCCGCCTGGTGTGATGTAAGATTACCCAAGGTCCAGTGGAGGCGGTGATGTGAAGTGGCCGGTAGTGGTGGTGTGGTGGTGGTGGTGGTGGTTGTGTGTAGTTTGTGTGTGTGTGGTGTTGGTGTGTGTGTGTGTGTGTGTGTGTGTGTGTGTGTGGTGGTGTGGTGGTGTGGTGTGTGGGTGGCGGTGTGGGTGGGTGGGTGGGGATAGGTGGGGGGGCAGGGGGATTGTTTTGGGTGTCAGTGTTGGTGTGGGGGAAAACTCACCATAGTGAGTACTTCTTTCCAGTGTGTTGATGTTATATACCAATGGTCCAGTTTTGCTAGGAGTGCCCCGGTGATGTTGAAAGAGTGGAGGTGGTGGTGGTGTTGTGGTCCGTTCAGTTGCTCTTTACGCAGGTTTACCAGAAGATTGAGAGGTAGGATTAGCCATACCATCTGCAGTAACGTCCATCTGGCCAGGACATGATTAACTAATGTGAGGTTACACACCGACGCTGAAGAATGACTCGGCTGAACCAGGGAGCGGAAGCGGACACGAGCTTGCGGATTGGTAATGAATGGTGCAGCAGGAGTGCACCTTGAAAAACACAATAGGCTCATGCTCGTATTGTCTGGGTCGTCGAAATGTGAGATGTCCGGCGGGACTCATGAACAACACCGAATACCGGCCCTTCCGCGACTTCGAACAGGCTCGTCAGATCCGATGGATGTTCTTGCATGAGTCCAGAAAACGAGATTAGTCTGAACGGAAGGCCAGATTCGAATGACAGTGGCTGCCGATTTACCAGCGTCATAGAACGCTCATGTCTTTTGCACAGTGATTTTGGGACGGTGGGGGGTGGGTAGGTGGATGTCAGTGTGGTGTGGGGGTAATCACCGTATGACCAAGTTGACTTCTCTGCCTGCATTGATGTTATATTATCCAAGGTCCAGTTGGAGGCGCGCTGTTTCTTTGGTCTTGTGTGGGGCGATTTTTGTTTTTTTGAAGAGGGGGATCGCTACAGCGAAGCCACAGGGTCAGCCGACTGGTTTATCATGCCGCCAGAATCCCAAGCCCCCCAGTGTTAGTTATACGCCATTACTCGCTATCTTGTTCCTAAAGTTCCTTAATTATCTAATACTCGCGCACAATAACTGACCTGGGTCAGACCGAATAACTTGGGACCTGACGCACAAACTCACTGACAAGACTAAAAAACCAAACAACCTGTGGTCAGACAGAAGGTACCACTCCTGCAAGAAGCCAAGCCACGGGGTAAGAGAGAAATTCCGCAGCTAAAAAAACCTGGGTCAGAGAGAAATTTTGAAGATAAAACAAACTGGGTCAGACAGAAGGTACCACTCCTGCAAGAAGCCAAGCCACAGGGTCATAGAGAAGTATTTTGCAGCTAAAACAAACTGGGTCAGACAGAAAGTACACTCCTGCAAGAAGCCAAGCCACAGGGTCAGAGAGAAATATTTTGCAGCTAAAAAACAAACTGGTGGGTCAAACAGAAGGTACCACTACTTCAAGAAGGAGGTAGACATAAATGTGCCTGCATTAGCGCATAGACAAGTGTGTAGTGCCTAGACAAGTGTGTAGTGCATAGACAAGTGTGTAGTGCATAGACAAGTGTGTAGTGCATAGACAAGTGTGTAGTGCCTAGACAAGTGTGTAGTGCATAGACAAGTGTGTAGTGCATAGACAAGTGTGTAGTGCATAGACAAGTGTGTAGTGCCTAGACAAGTGTGTAGTGCATAGACAAGTGTGTAGTGCATAGACAAGTGTGTAGTGCATAGACAAGTGTGTAGTACATAGACAAGTGTGTAGTGCCTAGACAAGTGTGTAGTGCCTAGACAAGTGTGTAGTGCCTAGACAAGTGTGTAGTGCATAGACAAGGTGTAGTGCTAGACAAGTGTGTAGTGCCTAGACAAGTGTGTAGTGCCTAGACAAGTGTGTAGTGCCTAGACAAGTGTGTAGTGCCTAGACAAGTGTGTAGTGCATAGACAAGTGGTAGTGCCTAGACAAGTGTGTAGTGCCTAGACAAGTGTTGTAGTGCATAGACAAGTGTGTAATGGCCTAGACCAGTGTGTAGTGCATAGACAAGGTTGTAGTGCATAGACAAGTGTGTAGTGCGCTAGACAAGTGTGTAGTGCTAGACAAGTGTGTAGTGCCTAGACAAGTGTGTAGTACCTAGACAAGTGTGTAGTGCCTAGACAAGGGTAGTGCCTAGACAATGTGGTAGTGCATAGACAAGTGTGTAGTGCATAGACAGTGTGTAGTGCCTAGACAAGTGTGTAGTGCATAGACAAGTGTGTAGTGCGTAGACAAGTGCGTAGTGCATAGACAAGTGTGTAGTGCCTAGACAAGTGTGTAGTGCCTAGACAAGTGTGTAGTGCCTAGACAAGTGTGTAGTGCATAGACAAGTGTGTAGTGCCTAGACAAGTGTGTAGTGCCTAGACAAGTGTGTAGTGCCTAGACAAGTGTGTAGTGCATAGACAAGTGTGTAGTGCATAGACAAGTGTGTAGTGCCTAGACAAGTGTGTAGTGCATAGACAAGTGTGTAGTGCCTAGACAAGTGTGTAGTGCCTAGACAAGTGTGTAGTGCATAGACAAGTGTGTAGTGCCTAGACAAGTGTGTAGTGCATAGACAAGTGTGTAGTGCCTAGACAAGTGTGTAGTGCATAGACAAGTGTGTGGTGCATAGACAAGTGTGTAGTGCCTAGACAAGTGTGTAGTGCCTAGACAAGTGTGTAGTGCCTAGACAAGTGTGTAGTGCCTAGACAAGTGTGTAGTGCATAGACAAGTGTGTAGTGCCTAGACAAGTGTGTAGTGCATAGACAAGTGTGTGGTGCCTAGACAAGTGTGTAGTGCGTAAACAAGTGCGTAGACAAGTGCGTAGACATAAATGTGCCGGCATTAGCGCATAGACATGAGTATCGTGTGTAGATAAGTGTGTAGTGCGTAAACAA
Organism: Chlamydomonas sp. ICE-L; assembly: GCA_013435795.1. Taxonomy (NCBI): domain Eukaryota; kingdom Viridiplantae; phylum Chlorophyta; class Chlorophyceae; order Chlamydomonadales; family Chlamydomonadaceae; genus Chlamydomonas; species Chlamydomonas sp. ICE-L. Next base: position 13,790,610 of record JACBWV010000223.1, read on the forward strand.
GTGCGTAGACAAGTGCGTAGACATAAATGTGCCGGCATTAGCGCATAGACATGAGTATCGTGCGTAGATAAGTGTGTAGTGCGTAAACAAGTGCGTAGACAAGTGCATAGACATAAATGTGCCGGCATAGGTGCGTAGGCATAAGTATCGTGCATAGACATGAGTATCGTGCATAGACAAGTGTGTAGACAAGTGCGTAGACATAAATGTGCTGGCATGGGTGCGTAGGCATCAGTATTGTGCATAGATAAGGGTGTAGTGCATAGACAAGTGTGTAGACATAAATGTGCCTGCAATAGCGCATAGACCTAAGTATTGTGCATAGATAAGGGTGTAGTGCATAGACAAGTGTGTAGACATAAATGTGCCTGCAATAGCCCATAGACCTAAGTATCGTGCATAGATAAGGGTGTAGCGCATAGACAAGTGTGGAGACATAAATGTGCCGGCATGGGTGCGTAGGCATCAGCAGATCAGGCATAAGTGTGTAGACAGGGTCAGGCAGGAGGTACCACTTCTGCAAGATGGGCGTAGACATAAGAGTGCCGGCATTAGTGCGTAGATAAGTGGGTAGTGCATAGACAAGTGTGTAGGCATAAATGTGCGTAGCCATAAGTTTGTAGACATAAGTGTGCCGGCATGAGTGCATAGACATAAGTGCGTAGCCATAAGTGTGTAGCCATAAGTGTGTAGCCATAAATGTGTAGGCATGAGTGTGTAGACATAAGTGCGTAGCCATAAGTTTGTAGCCATTCGTGTGAGACATAAGTGTGTAGATATAAGTGTGTAGCCATAAGTGCGTAGCCTGAAGTGTGTAGCCATACGTGTGAGACATAAGTGTGTAGACATAAGTGTGTAGATAAATGGGTAGTGCATAGACAAGTGCATAGACATAAGTGTGTAGCCATAAGTGTGTAGACATAAGTGTGCCGGCATGAGTGCATAGACATAAGTGCGTAGCCATAAGTGTGTAGACATAAGTGTGCCGGCATGAGTGTGTAGACATAAGTGTGTAGATAAGTGGGTAGTGCATAGACAAGTGCATAGACATAAGTGCGTAGCCATAAGTGTGTAGACATAAGTGTGCCGGCATGAGTGTGTAGACATAAGTGTGTAGACGTAAGTGCGTAGACAATAGTGTGCCGGCATTAGTGCGTAGATAAGTGGGTAGTGCATAGACAAGTGCGTAGGCATAAATGTGCATTGGCATAAGTGTGTAGACATAAGTGTGCCGGCATGAGTGCATAGACATAAGTGCGTAGCCATAAGTGTTTTTGGCTTGGCTTTCAATTTTGGCTTGGCTTGCAGACAATGGGTAGCCTGAGGGCTGTTAGACCATGTGAACAACTCAATTCAATTCAATAACATTCCTGTTCCTTCTCAACATTCTATTGCTTCTGCTGATTAAGCTATTTTCAGTTCACACTGACACACCTGCCCCATCACCACTTGCGCTTGGCTTGACAGGGTGTAATGTGGGCCAAAGGGGTGCCATAGGAGTGCAGAAAATTTTAAACTGACCAAGGTGTCATTATGGCTTTGACTGATCTGGCTAGAGCACTTTGACTAAATCACCATAAGTGAAATAAACTTAAAGTCTTACACTGTTCCACTTATGCCTGTGGAGGAAACTTATCATAATAATAGTAATGATAATAGAGGTATGGCTTATCATAACAATAATAACTTATCATAGTAATAACTTATCATAATAATAATAATAATAATAATAATAATAATAATAATAATAATAATAGAGGTATGGCTTAGTCGCATGAGGTATGGCCTCATCTTATGTTCGGATCACAGGGAGGCAAAGTTAGGGTGCTCAAGACCCCCTAAATGCGCAGTGTCCAAACAAGTAGAACCATAGAACAGCTAACGCTGACACGTGCATCTTTGTGTCTTAGCACATGCCCCCAGCTTCGTGAAAACCCGACCGGTTTCAAACTAGGTGCTTCGCAATCAGATAGCATCGCTGCTTCTTTCTTCCTAAGTCACTGATACTCTCTTACCAGGGGGTGGAAGTACATCTTCGGCGCAAGCTTCCACGCAACGCTGGCTACATCTTCCTTGGTTATCGTGCGGGTCGGGGGCACACAGGTAGGAGCATCCATGTTGTTTGGTTTGGGCACGAACGTGCAACCATTCTCTCCCTTAGCAGTAATCCCACTAATCCAGTCTTGGTTGGTATCGTATCCGTATGCGAGTGCTATGACCCCTAGCGCTAAGATCAATGGCAGCGCAGAGACCATGATGCGTCCACACTATGGAGGAAGGTGGGGGACGAAAGGGAGAGCGAACTAATTGAACTGGCGACCGAGTCGCAGGATTTCTGAGATACGCTGTAAGATTCAGTGGGGCTCTGGGCTGGGCGGGTTGGGCCGATGATCTGTCACGCTTGGGCGCTCGAGGCCGACAGTGGGGCGCGCCACCACCAGCCTCACTCTTCCAAGGCCAAATAAAAGCGTAACCGTACTGCCGAGGCTTATCACAGATACCGGTTAATAGTTTTTTTGCCAAAAAATACACGAACCTTACCTCCTTTTCTTCTTATGTGTTCTTTTGAGAACATGTCTGGTATACGTAAGCCACAATTTGTATAAGATTTAATGTTCACGTTTGTGTTGTTTTTCATGAAACCTGAAAATGTTGTGTTGTGAATAACTGACTTACTAACGGACTGGCATTTTTATCGGCGTAATCCCTTCTCCAAAAAAATATTGAGATTTGATTTAATTTGGATATCCTTAGTTCATATAATTACATCTCCAGTGTAGCACGAACTCATGGCCTCCTTCGGTAAAATGATTGTTTGGGGTTCAGTTCATCAATGTTTTTGTGTCATCGTGCAGTTAGACATGGGCAAGTCCCTTTAGCCTACTTGGTCTACCCGTGTACTATACGGCAACAACATCCCACCTAATCCCACATACAATCCTTTCAGTCTAGGGCTACTTTACTTTACTTCACTTCACTTTACTTTACTAGACCCACCCAGGATTGTTCAGGGCGCTGCGTCCTCCGTCGCAGAAACGTCGAAAGGTCTGTTGCAACGTGGGGAGGGTCCGTTTCCAGCTTCCTCGCCCTTGCCCCCCACCCCCACCCCCACCCCCCCACACATCCCCACCCCCACGCCTCCCTCTTCGACCTGCTCCTCGCCCTTGCCCCCCCCCCCCCCCCCTCACCCACCCACCCACCCACCCCCACCCACACAAACACACACACACGCCCCCCTCTTCGCCATGGAACTGCTCCTCGCCCTTGCCCCCCCCCCCCCCCCCACCCACCCACCCACCCCCACACACACATACGCACAGTCACACACCTCCCCCCCCCGACACACACACACGCCTCCCTCCTCGCCAGGGACCTGCTCCTCGCCCTTTCTCGCAGCCTGCTGTTTAAGTGTCTTAACCATGAAAAAAATGAAGAAGTGATTTGGTCGCATTTACATTTTCCTATTAATAATTGTTTTACTGCCGAAGACGGCGAGCAGCCAAATTGCTGGCTGAAGCTATGTAACCAAGTTCAAGTTCTCAACCATTGGCTAGCGACACGTGCTTAGGGTTGGCCTTTGCCTGTGGCCAGAACCAGCTTGCTCCCAGTTGACAGCTGACTGGAACTGCCGAGCAGCCGAATCAATTCTGCGCAATTCAGCTTCCATCTACTGAACGCTATTCTTCTTGTGCTTCAGTACTTCCATCAATGAAGAGGTTGGACCGTCTACTTTATTGGTATGATAAGTGTTTTGTGTTTAATTTATGTATGATAAGTGTTTTGTGTTTATTTTTTGTATGATAAGTGTTTTGTGTTTATTTTTTGTTTGATAAGTGTTTTGTGTTTATTTTTGGTATGATAAGTGTTTTGTGCTTATTTTTGATCGTCCAGAAGAAGAGGAAACTTGTAAAAACCATACAAATGATTTTAAAACGAAGGAAACGAATGGTTTGTTCGCGTTTACATTTCCCCTAGTAATTTGGTTTTACTGCCCAAGACGGCGAGCAGCCAAATAGCTAGCTGAAGATATGCAACCAAGTTCAAGTTATGTTTTGCCGAAGACAGCGAGCAGCCTTACCGGCTGGAGGCATGTAACCAAGTTCACGTTCAAGGTTGGATTCATCTAACACAGTTCAAGTTGAAAAAACCATTCACCGCCACATCACATCTAATCCTTAGTTCCTTACAGACTAGGACTAATGCAAGAAGGACCCATCCTTTTTACCCCCCCCCCCCCCCCCCCCCTAATTGCAACATTCTAATCAATGTAGTACCAGAGAGCTACCAGAGAACTGGAGCCATGTAACCAAGTTCAAGCATCATCATCATCTTCACAATCTTAACTATCATCACTTTTAAGACAACACGTAGACAAACTCATCTCTAAGCTGCACAGAGAATCTGTTACCTCCTGTACCAGCATTCATGCCACACGTCGCATGAAGGAGTCCCCCTACTGCCTGGAGGGGTGACACTTACTATGTCTGCCATGATGACTTTTCCCAGCTGCAGCGTACAGGAGGGCCCCCAATACCACCACGCCTCTCAAGGCGTTATCTTTTTTTCTTATTTCAACATCAAGACCAGGAGCGACAAGCATTCCAATGCAGCTTCAAGCATTGGGTTTGACACTCACAGCGCCTCCAACCAAAAACTCAACCGAGAATAACAGATGGTCTTTTCAGCTACAAGCAGCAGCTTCAAGGCAGCTGCCTAAAACCATGTAAAACATATCCAGTCAATCCTCACAGCGCCTGCAACCAGAAGCTGAACCAAGAATCACAATTGGTCTTTTCAGCTACAAGCAGCAGCTTCTTGGCAGCTCCTCCGACTACAAGCAGCAGCTTCTAGGCAGCCCCCTTGACTACAAGCAGCAGCTTCTAGGCAGCTCCCCTGACTACAAGCAGCAGCTTCTAGGCAGCTGCCCTAACTACATGTAGCAGCTTCTAGGCAGCTCCCCTGACTACATCTGTGCTATACAGAGTGCGATGCGGAACTTGGGAGGTTTATGTGTGTGTGTGTTAGGGGGGGGGGGGGGGGGGGGGGCATTTCTGACTTTCTAGTTTAGCCGGACCCACGCGTCGCCATGCAGCAACATATATGCGTCCGACAAAAAAAAGTGCTGGCGTGGCTACACGCTCAGGGCTCACATTCTTTAGAATGGCAAAATAATAAAATTGAGGACGGCGCCAGTTGGCGTGGCTTGAGGAGCGGGGCACAGGTTCTTTTGAATGTTCCCACGAGCTTCAATCCCTTCAAACAGGAAAGCTAAAAAATCAAGCGTATGAGCTCCGTTCATGCGTGAAGCTTATGCAAAGGTGTGTAGCATTGTGTATTGGTGGTTGGCCCCCTCAACCTCACGCCTTGTAACTAGGCATACTATTTATTTATATTGTTTATGCAAAGGTGTGTGGTTGGCCCCAGTGCGGGCAAACGGGCTGCCCCCCTCAACCTCACGCCTCATAACAAGGCGTACTATTCCTGTATATTATTTATGCAGGGGGCTTGGGGGCTGGTGAGTGGCCCCCTTATATATTATTTATGCAGGGGGCTTGGTGGTTGGTGGGTGGCCCCCTTATATATTATTTATGCAGGGGGCTTGGGGGCTTGGTGGGTGGCCCCCTTATATATTATTTATGCAGGGGGCTTGGTGGTTGGTGGGTGGCCCCCTTATATATTATTTATGCAGGGGGCTTGGGGGCTTGGTGGGTGGCCCCCTTATATATTATTTATGCAGGGGGCTTGGGGGCTTGGTGGGTGGCCCCCTTATATATTATTTATGCAGGGGGCTTGGTGGTTGGTGGGTGGCCCCCTTATATATTATTTATGCAGGGGGCTTGGTGGCTTGGTGGGTGGCCCCCTTATATATTATTTATGCAGGGGGCTTGGTGGTTGGTGGGTGGCCCCCTTATATATTATTTATGCAGGGGGCTTGGGGGCTTGGTGGGTGGCCCCCTTATATATTATTTATGCAGGGGCTTGGGGGCTTGGTGGGTGGCCCCCTTATATATTATTTATGCAGGGGGCTTGGTGGTTGGTGGGTGGCCCCCTTATATATTATTTATGCAGGGGGCTTGGGGGCTTGGTGGGTGGCCCCCTTATATATTATTTATACAGGGGGCTTGGTGGCTTGGTGGGTGGCCCCCTTATATATTATTTATGCAGGGGGCTTGGGGGCTTGGTGGGTGACCCCAGTGCAAAAAACGGGCTGGCCCCCTCAACCTCCTCATGCCTCGTAATAAGGCGTACTATTTATTTATAATTAGGGTAAGCCTCCACCACAACTGCATCCAATCTATTTTGATAAGAATGCTTTGATTTTGATTGATTATGTGTGTCTGTTACTGCCGAAGACGGTGAGCAGGCTTAAAGGCTGGAACCATGTAACCAACTTAAAGTTCAAGTTCAATTTTCACCTGTCTGTAGGGAAGCCATCCAAGCCTGATCAACTCTGAGTACAGTGGCTGACATTTTGTAGCTCCAAGTGTCAACAATCAACAATCTTGAATTAGGAAGATGACGGCTATGCCTGAACCATTGGTATGATGAATTAGGAATCTGACGGCTGCGCCTGAACCATTGGTGCGATGACTGTGATGCCCGCCACCACAACTGCGACCAAGGCTTAGCCCCCACCACAGCGGCCACCAAGCCTGGTCTACTCTTGAGTAGAGCAGCTTACATATTGTCACTCCTAATGTCAGTAGTCTAGTATCAACAATCTTGAAACGGGAATCTGACAGCTGCGCCTGAACCATCGGTGCGATGACTGTGATGCCCGCCACCACAGCTGTGACCAATCCTGGCCTACTACTGGAGTATAGTGGCTGACACATTGTTGCTCCTAATGCTAACAATCAAAAGTCAACAATCTGAATTGAAACAGGAATCGAAAGGCTTCGCCTTTGTTTTTCTTCTCCTTTTCTTCTTGTGTGGAATCTGAGATGCCCTTTTTATTCTAATGCGGCGCTTGTATATTACCAATATGGTATTGTGATTTTCTTTGATACAAAAGGCTTTGCTCTCTCTATCTATGTATTCTTTTTTTGGTGGAGCCTCCTCTTCAAGGGGGCGGGAGCCCCCAGGGTTACCCATTTGTCTGTCTGAGTGTCCGACCGACCGTCTGACAGAGACGAAGCCTGACACGTCAGCCAACAGCCTCATAACTAACTTACTTCATTTGCCGCCTGTTGTTCCGTTGCGAACGTTTCCCCCCATTTTTAGCATCCCATGCGACCCTGCATGGAACTTGTTCTTCTCCCTTTTCCCTGTGGAATCTGAGATGCCCTTTTTGTTTTAATGCGGTGCTTATATATTACGAATATAGTATTGTGATTTCCTTTGATACCAAAGGCTTTTCTCTCTCTATACATATATTCCTTCTTTCTACATATATATGTTCCATTTTTTCTGAACATGTTTTCCCTTTTTCTATATATCGATCCCGCCCAATCCCCCTCGGCTCCGTCGAGCCGAAGGTACATTAGAAGTCCAGCAGGTGACGAGAAAAATGTAATCATCATCATCATCAATCAAGAGTCTGAAGGCTCTGCCTCTACCATTGATACGATGACGTAGCCCGCTTCAGTGATACGATTGGTCTAGTGGTACACCAAATCGCTGAACGACAAAGGGTCGGGGGTTCGATTCCCCCCTACGGTCACCCTTAGCGTTGCAGGTTGTTGTCAACCGCGATGGTAGCTTGACAAGTCGAGGTGGTAGACCGTTCTCTGCCCGCGTACGACGGGCTCCCTTAACACCACGCCCCACCAGGCGTTATCATTACGACGATGTGCTCGAGGGCAAGATGCTCGAAAACGGGACGCACAGCAGGAGCAGCAGCAGTAAGAGTGGTGAGCAGAGGTTTGACAGGCATGGCCAGTTCGATGCCAAGCCAAGAAGTCCCACCCAATCAAGAGTCTGAAGGCTGCGCCTCTACCATTGAGACGATGACTGTGATGTCATCCATTTTCCCACCGGAGAGGGAGGCCAGTTGGAGCCGCCCATCTTTGAAACTCATACCCAGTAGCTTTTCATAAAAAGGCATGTCCAATCTAAGGCAGAGGGGCAAGAACGGGACAAAAGTTAGTTGTGTGTGCGGTGTGCGGTTTGTTGGTGTGGGGGGTAAGGGTAGGTATGTATGTGGGTGTGGAAGGGTGTATGTTGTTGAGGTTGGGTGGATGAGTAAGAGGGCCAGTTGGAGCCGCCCATCTTTGAAACTCATACCCAGTAGCTTCTCGTAAAAAGGCATGTCCAAACTAAGGCAGAGGGGCAAGAACGGGACAAAAGTAAGTTGCGTGTGCGGTGTGTGGGTGTGGGGGGTAAGGGTAGGTATGTACGAGGGTGTGGGTGGGTGGGTGGGTGGGTGTGGGTGGGTGTATGTTGTTGAGGTTGGGTGGATGAGTAAGAGGGCCAGTTGGAGCTGCCCATGTTCGAAACTCATACCCAGTAGCTTCTCGTAAAAAGGCATGTCCAATCTAAGGCAGAGGGGCAAGAACGGGACACAAGTAAGTTGCGTGTGCGGTGTGTGTGGGGGGGGGGTGTATGTTGTTGAGATTGGGTGGATGAGTAAGAGGGTCAGTTGGAATCCCCCCCCCCCCCCCCCCCCCCCCCCCCCCCCCCCTGCCCCCCCCTTGAAGCTCATGCCCAGTAGCTTTTCATAAAAAAGCAGATCCAAGGTAGGGCAGAGGGGTAAGAACGGGACACAAGTTAATTGCGTGTGTGTGGGGGGGGGGTGGGGGGGTGTATGTTAGTGAGGAGAGTGTGTATGTTGGGGGGTAAGAACGGGACATAAGTTAGTTGCGTGTGTGTGTGGTGTGTGTGTGTGTGTGTGGGGGGGGGGGGGGGGGGGGGGGGGGGGGGGGGGGTATGTTTGTGAGGGGAGTGTGTATGTTGGGGGGCAAGAACGGGACATAAGTTAGTTGCGAAGTTAGGCGACATGAAGCCATCATCCTCAGCATGCTCCCTTGCCCTAGCTCACAGCCGGTCGGCGGCATTTTGCAAGTGAGCCACGCTCTTAGGTTCACCCCCCGCACACCCACCACCCGACCCACACTACCACCACCCGTGCCCTTCTGGACTCACCCTTGTGCGAGGTCCTCGTTGGTATAAAGCGACATGAAATCATCGTCCTCAGCATGCTCCCTTGCCCTAGCGCACAGCCGGTCGGCAGCATCTTGCAAGTCAGCCACACTCTTAGGTTCACGCCCTGCCCCCCGCACAACGCCCAACCCACACCACCACCACCCGTGCCCTTCTGGACCTCACCCTTGTGCGAGGGCCTCGTTGGTGTAAGGCGACATGAAATCATCATCACCAGCGTGCTCCCTTGCCCTAGCGCACAGCCGGTTGGCCGCATCTTGCAAATCAGCCGCGCTCTTAGGGCCAAGCTCGATGAGCTCCGACTCGAACACGTTGTCCCACAGCCCGTCGCTGCCCGCGATGATCACGTCTCCGGGCAGTACGGGTATGTTGTACAGTTCGGCCTGCTCAGCGGTGTCGGTAGCCTCAACGAACTCGGGGAAGGCTCCGAATTGCAGGGGGCAGTCGAAGTAGTGCTGCGGGTGTGTGGGGTGGGGTGTGGGTGAGTGTGTGAGGGTGCTGCGGTGTGTGGGTGGGTGCGTGTCCGTAGCTACCTGCGATGATCACGTCTTCGGGCAGTACAGGTATGTTGTACAGTTCTGCCTGCTCAGCGGTGTTGGTGGCCTCGACGATCTCGGGGAAGGCTCCAAATTGCAGGGGGCAGTCGAAGTAGTGCTGCGGGTGTGTGGGGTTGGGGTGGTTGGTTGGGGTGCAGTGGGCAGTCGAAGTAGTGTTGCGGGTGTGTGGGGTTGGGGTGGTTGGTTGTGGGGGGTTGGTTGGGGTGCAGGGGGCAGTCGAAGTAGTGCTGCGGGTGTGTGGGGTTGGGGTGGTTTGGGTAGTTGGTTGTGGGGGGTTGGTTGGGGTGCAGGGGGCAGTCGAAGTAGTGCTGCAGGTGTGTGGGGTTGGGTTAGTTGGGGTGGTTGGTTGGGATGCAGGGGGCAGTCAAAGTAGTGCTGCGGGTGTGTGGGGTTGGGTTGGTTGGGTTGGTTGGTTGGGGTGCAGGGGGCAGTCTAAGTAGTGCTGCAGGTGTGTGGGGGTGGGGTGGTTGGGTGGATAGATGGGGTTGGGTTGGGTTGGGGTTGGGTAGGTGGTTTGGGTGGCCAAGTTAGAAGACTGAATTGCTGAGGGCAGTCCAAGTAGCGCTGGTTGGAGGTGGGTGGTACAAATAAAAACATGACAATCGTGTGTATATATACATATAGGTAGATAGATGTGTTGAACATACTATACCATGTATATATATGCTCAATATAGTTTACCATTGTGGTATATATATTTATATATATATATATATATTTTTTTTCCCTTCATATTATACCTGTTTTATACCATTCAAATATATGCTAAATATAGTACATAGCATGTTTGTGTGTTACCTGCAAGGGCCGGGACTTGGCGAGGACTGCACCGTCCCGGAGTACCATGAAGCCAGAGTCATCCAAGTTGGCGGCAACTTATACATTTATATACCGGTATACATGCAACACAAAAATGAATAAATAAATCAATATGTATTACCTGCAAGGTCCAAGACGTCAGGAAGACTGCACCGTTACGGAGTACCATGAAGCCAGAGTCGCCCAAGTTGGCTGCAACTGATTCATTCATGTACTAGTATGTCAAATAAATACATAAATAAATAGATAATAATAAATAAATAATACTACATAAATCTGAATAAATAAATAATAATAAATACATGTATTACCTGCAAGGGCCGGGACTTTGCGAAGACTGCACCGTTACGGAGTACCATGAAACCTGAGTCGCCCAAGTTGGCTGCGACCAAAGCTGAGTTGTCAACATCTAGCTGCATCACACAGCATTCATATCGTTTTTTTACATATGAGATATACCATTTATATATGTGCTTAATATATTATATACCATTGTTGTGTATTACCTGCAAGGGCCGGGACTTGGCGAGGACTGCACCGTTGCGGAGTACCATAAAACCAGAGTCGCTCAAGTTGGCGGCGACCAAGGCAGAATTGTCAGCATCTAGCTGCATCACACAGCATCAATACATACATTTGTTTTTGAAACATATGAGATATGCCATTTATATATTGGCTAAGTATAGTATATAGCATGTTTGTGTATCACCTGCAAGGGCCGGGACTTGGCGAGCACAGCCCCGTTGCGGAGTACCATGAAACCTGAGTCGCCCAAGTTGGCTGCGACCAGAGCTGAGTTGTCAGCATCTAGCTGCATCACACAGCATGTGGCAGATCCTGGCAGCTTGGTGCCCATGTGAGCCACATGCATGGCGCCCTGGGAGGGGTGAGGGTGAGGGAGGGGGTGGATGGATGGGATGGGGTGGTTTTGTGTGGGGGTGGGGGGTGGGGGGTGGGATGGGTGTTAGTGTGTGTGTGTGTGCTACATGCATGGCGCCCTGGGAGGGGTGAGGGGGAGTGTTTGTGTGTGTGTGTGTGTGTGTGTGTGTGTGTGTGTGTGTGTGAGGGGGGGGGGGGGGGGGGGGGGGGAAGGGGGGGGGGGGGGGGATGGGATGGGTTAGGGGGGGTCCTAGTTGCCAGCATCTAGCTGCATCACACAGCATGTGGCAGATCCTGGCAGCTTGGTGCCCATGTGAGCCACATGCATGGCGCCCTGGGAGGGGAGGGGAGGGGAGAAGGGGAGTGTGTGTGTGTGTGTGGGGGGGGGGGGGGGGGGGGGGGGGATGGGATGGGTGAGAGGGAGTACAGAGGTGACAGCATCTAGCTGCATCACACAACATGAAATAGCTGCATCACACAACATGGAATAGCTGCATTGGATCGGCATCTCGCCGCTGTTCAAGGAGCGCAGTAAAAATAAAAATAAAATCAATAAGTATAATAAATAAATAAATAAAACAAAATCAATACATAAATATAATCAATAAACAAACAAACAAAATAGATTAGTAAATAACCATGGGATCGATCAAGAATCCAGTTTCCTTCCCCACTCCTAAAAAATGAATCAATAAAGAAAGCAATACAGTAAATAAACGCCACAAATCCCACCTACAATCCCACCCACACCACACCACCCACCTTTGGATCGATCAAGAATCCAGTTTCCCTGCCTTTGGTCCTCCTCAAACTGCACCTTTTCCTCCAAAACATCGCGCGAGACCCACATCTTTTCACTTTTCAAGTAGTGCATGAGTAAATGAGTCCAAGCCACTCACCTTGGGATCGATCAAGAATCCAGTTTCCTTGCTTTTGCTCTCCTCCCCTCTCCTCTAAAAAAACTTAGAAGATAGAAGAAGAAAAAAGTCAAAAGATAGAAGAAAAATCATATCGTGGGATCGATCAAGAATCCAGTTTCCCTGCTTTTGCTCCCCTCCTCAAACTGCCCCTTTCCCTCCAAGAAATCGCACAAGACCGACATCTGATCACTTTTCAAGTAGCACATTAAGAATATATAAAAATGCGCTAGGAATAACCACATTAAGAATAAATAAATAATAAATAAATAATAAAATCACTTTTCAAGTACCACATTAAGAATAAATAAATGATAAATAAATAATAAAATCACTTTTCAAGTACCACATTAAGAATAAATAAATAATAAATAAATAATAAAATCACTTTTCAAGTACCACATTAAGAATAAATAAATAATAAATAAATAATAAAATCACTTTTCAAGTACCACATTAAGAATAAATAAATAATAAATAAATAATAAAATCACATTTCAAGTACCACATTAAGAATACATAAATAATAAATAAATAACAAAATCACTTTTCAAGTACCACATTAAGAATAAATAAATAATAAATAAATAATAAATCACTTTTCAAGTACCACATTAAGAATAAATAAATAATAAATAAATAATAAAATCACTTTTCAAGTACCACATTAAGAATAAATAAATAATAAATAAATAATAAAATCACTTTTCAAGTACCACATTAAGAATAAATAAATAATAAATAAATAATAAAATCACTTTTCAAGTACCACATTAAGAATAAATAAATGATAAAATCACTTTTCAAGTACCACATTAAGAATAAATAAATAATAAATAAATAATAAAATCACTTTTCAAGTACCACATTAAGAATAAATAAATAATAAATAAATAACAAAATCACTTTTCAAGTACCACATTAAGAATAAATAAATAATAAATAAATAATAAAATCACTTTTCAGGTACCACATTAAGAATAAATAAATAATAAATAAATAATAAAATCACTTTTCAAGTACCACATTAAGAATAAATAAATAATAAATAAATAATAAAATCACTTTTCAAGTACAACTTAAGAATAAATAAATAATAAATAAATAACAAAATCACTTTTCAAGTACCACATTAAGAATAAATAAATAATAAATAAATAACAAAATCACTTTTCAAGTACCACATTAAGAATAAATAAATAATAAATAAATAATAAAATCACTTTTCAAGTACCACATTAAGAATAAATAAATAATAAATAAATAACAAAATCACTTTTCAAGTACCACATTAAGAATAAATAAATAATAAATAAATAACAAAATCACTTTTCAAGTACCACATTAAGAATAAATAAATAATAAATAAATAACAAAATCACTTTTCAAGTACCACATTAAGAATTAAAAAAATCACTTTTCTAGTAGCACATTGAGAATAAATAAAAGTGCGCTAGGAATAAATGAGTCCCACCCACAGTAACAATAGTAAAAAAAAAAAACGCCACTTACCTTGGGATCGATCAAGAAGCCAGTTTCCCTGCTCTTGCTCTCCTCCTCAAACTTCCCCTTTCCCTCCAAGAAATCGCGTGAGATGGACATGAGGGATCGTGAGTAGTCGGCGGGGTTCACCCCGCTGTCGGCCCAGCCCCCCACTCCATCGGCCACGCCCAGCGCTCCCCCGTGGTGCTCACTGACAAAGTGGGCGTCCTCGCCACCGTAGTGCTCCTGGAGTGTTGGGGTGGAGAGTGTGGGGGGTGGGGAAGGGGGGGTGGGGGTGGATTGTGTGTGTGTGTGTCTGGGGGGGGGGGGGGGGGGGGATGTGTGTGTGTGGTGTGGGGGGGGGGGGGGGGCAGTGTGTGTGTGAGTGCTCACTGACTAAGTGGGCGTCCTCACCACCGTAGTGCTCCTGGAGGTTGGGGTGGACTTCATGTGTGTGTGTGTGTGTGTGGGGGGGGGGGGGGGGGGGGATTGTGTGTGTGGTGGTGGTGGTGGTGGTGTGTGTGGGGGGGGGGGGGGCAGTGTGTGTGAGTGCTCACTGACAAAGTGTGTGTCCTCACCACCATAGTGCTCCTTGATTGTCAGGGTGGGGTGGGGTGGGGTGTGTGTGGTGGCGGGGTGGGTGGTGAATGTGTGCATGTGGTGGTGGAGTGGAAAGTGGCGGTGGAGTGGACTGAAATGCAGCAGTGGTGTATTGTAGTGTAGTGTAGCGGAGAGTGGTGGAATGGAGTGGAGTGGAGAGGAGAGTGAGCATTTGACACCTCCCCCCCCCCCCCCCCCCCCCCCCCCCCCTACACCCACCCACCCACCCACCCTCACCACTTTACTCTTATTCTCTAGCTTCAAATGTCAAAAGCTGAAGTAACAAGCATAGGAACCCTGCGCCACCTCAGGATGAGTTGTGGAGTGGAGAGTGCCTTTCCCCACCCCACCCCCCACACACCCACACACCACCCCTCACTTCTTATCAAGCTTCAAATTTGTAAAGGCTATTGGAACCCTGCCCCACCGTCTCAGGATAGGTACTGGAGTGAAGTGGAGAGTGCCTTGCCCCCTCCCACCCACCCACCCACACACACAAACCATCACACCAGCACCACCCCTCACTTATTATCAAGCTTCAAATTTGTAAAGGCTACTGGAACCCTGCCCCACCTTCTCAGGATGAGTTGTGGAGTGGAGAGTGCCTTACCCCCCCCCACCCCCCCCACCCACCCACACCACCCCTCACTTTTTATCAAGCTTCAAATTTGTAAAGGCTATTGGAACCCTGCCCCACCTTCTCAGGATAGGTAGTGGAGTGGAGTGGAGAGTGCCTTGCCCCCACCCACACCAACACACACACCATCCCTCTCTTATTCTCTACCTTCAAATTTTGAAAGGCTATTGGAACCCTGCCCTACCTTCTCCGGATGAGGCCTGTAGCAAACAAAGCTGTTGAGTTTGAGGGGAACAGGCTTCTTCGCTGGTGTAGCAGCCAAAACCTCAGCTTCTTGAACGTCTGTCTTCATTACTGCGAATGTGCAACCCAGGTGTGGACGTTCGTGAGAAGTTGGCTGTGTTTATGAACAATCCCATGGAAAGAGGAGGATGAAAAGCCTGTAGCAGAGGGGAACAGGTTTCTTTACTGGTGTAGCAGCCAAAACCTCAGCTTCTTGAACGTCTGTCTTCACTACTGCGAGTGTGCTACCCAGGGGTGGAAGGTAGTGAGGGGTTGGCTGTGTTTATGAACAATCCCATGGAAAGAGGAGGATGAAAAGCCTGAAGCAGAGGGGAACAGGCTTTTTCAGTGGTGTAGCAGCCAAAACCTCAGCTTCTTGAACGTCTGTCTTCACTACTGCGAGAGTGCAACCCAGGGGTGGAAGATAGTGAGGGGTTGGCTGTGTTTATGAACAATCCCATGGAAAGAGGAGGATGAAAAGCCTGTAGCAGAGGGGAACAGGCTTCTTCAGCAGCGCAGCAGCCAAAACCTCAGCTTCTTGAACGTCTGTCTTCACTACTGCGAGGGTGCAACCCAGGGGTGGAAGGTAGTGAGGGGTTGGCTGTGTTTTTCAAATCGTGTGTGCAAAGAGGGGTTTGAGCCCTGTAGCACACTAAGCTGTTGAGTTTGAGGGGAACAGGCTTCTTCAGTGGCGTAGCAGCCAAAACCTCAGCTTCTTGAACGTCTGTCCTCTCAACTGCGAATGTGCAACCCACAGAGGAAAGAAGTGAGAAGTTGGCTTTGTCTATCAATGAGTGTATGTGGAGAGAAGGGTGAGGCTTGTAGCACACTTAGCTGTTGAGTTTGAGGGGAACAGGCTTCTTCAGTGGCGTAGGAGCCAAAACCTCAGCTTCTTGAACGTCTGTCCTCTCAACTGCGAATGTGCAACAAAGGTGGAAGCTTGTAAGAAGTTTCCTTAGTATATTTATCAACGATTGCATAAAAAGAGGAGTGTAAGGCCTGTGGCACACTAAGCTGTTGAGTTTGAGGGGAACAGGCTTCTTTAGTGGCGTAGCAGCCAAAACCTCAGCTTCTTGAACGTGTCATCACTACTGCGAATGTGCAACCCAGGGGTGGAAGGTAGTGAGGGGTTGGCTGTGTTTATCAAGGAGTGTGTGTAGAGAGAAGGGTGAGGCCTGTATCAAACAAAGCTGTTGAGTTTGAGGGGAACAGGCTTATTTAATGGCGTGGCAGCCAAAACTTCAGATTCTTGAACGTCTGCCCTCTGAACTGCGTATGTGCAACCCAGAAGTGGAAGGTAGTGAGAATTTGAAGAAGTTCTCCCTACACCACGCTCCAGAGTACAGCAGAGAGTGGTAGTGATGGTGGTGGTGGTGGTGGTGGTGGTAGTGATGGTGGTGGTGGTAGTGATGGTGGTGGTGGTGGTGGTGGTGGTGGTGGTGGTAGTGAGGGTGGTGGTGGTGGTGGTGGTGGTGGTGGTAGTGATGGTGGTGGTAGGGGTAGTGGTGCAAGTGTCGGTGGTAGTAGTCGCCTTTGTTTATCAATGATTGTTGGAAGACATAGGATGAAATCTATTATGACAAGAATGCTTTGATTTGAACTGATGATGTTACTGCCGAAGACGGCGAGGAGCCTTCAAGGCTGGGGCCATGTAACCAAGTTCAAGCACACATCATCCAACCACTAAATTGCTTAGGTTACTATGTAACAGCCAAAGACGGTGAGAAACCAAATCGCTGGCTGGACCATGTAACCCAGTTCAAGTTCAAGTCTTCGACACTGAATTGTTTATGTAATTATGTTATGTTTTGCTATGTTACAGATTACGGGAGAGTGTTCGTAGCATAGCAAACAATGAAGGACTATTAATTAATTTGTCATATATCCTTTCCAAGACAATTAGTCCGTTATTATTCTCGATTTTTTCTTAGATTATCCCAGCCGAAGACGGTGAGCAGCCAAATTGCTGGCTGGAGCCAAATAACCTAGTTGAAGAACAAGTCTTCGACACTGAATTGTTCATGTAATTCTGTTTTGTTTTGCAATGTTACAGATTACGGGAGAGTGTTCGTAGCATAGCAAACAATCAAGGACTTTTAACTAATTTATCTTGTATCCTTTCCAAGACGATTAGTCCATTATTGTTCCCAATCTTTGGCGGAGCCCCCTCTTTAAGGGGGCGGGAGCCCCCATGTTTACCCATTTGTCCGTTTGTCCGACGGAAAAACTTGAAGCCCGACACGTCAACCAACGGTCGCATAACTAACTCGCTTCAGTCAGCTCCATCGTTGCCACCTTTCGTTCCGTTGCCAACACACTCCGTCGATTTTTAAGCGACGCTGCATAGGACTTGTTTATACCGGCCAAAGACGGTGAGCAGCCAAATTGCTGGCTGGAGCCAAATAACCAAGTTCAAGTTCAAGTTCAAGTTCTAGTCTTCGACAACGAGTTGTTGATGAAAATATGTAATTATGTAATTATGTAATTATGTAACCAAGTTCAAGTTCAAGTCTTCGACAACGAGTTGTTCATGTAATTATGTCGCAGCCGGAGACGGCGAGCAGCCAAATCGCTCGCTGGAGACATGTAACCAAGTTCAAATCAAGTCTTGGACACTGAAAGGGCAAGCCGGTGGGTTGCTCTGAGGGACTCCACTCCCTAGTCAGTAGCCCAACCACCAACAACCACCTACACCCAACCACCTACACCCAATGGGTCGTTCCAAGGGACTCCTCTCCCCATTCAGTAGCCCAACCACCTACACCCAACCACCAACAACCACCTACACCCAATGGGTCGTTCCAAGGGACTCCTCTCCCTAGTCAGTAGCCCAACCACCTACAACCACCTAGACCCGCCCACCTACACCCAACTACCTGCACCCACCTTCACCCAACCACCTACACCCAATGGGTTGTTTCAAGGGACTCCTCTCCCTAGTCAGTACCCCAACCACCTACAACCACCAACACGCAACCACCTACACCCAATGGGTTGTTCCGAGGAACTTCTCTACCCATCAGTAGGGTTGGAGTTTCAAAATCTGTAGTGAATGATTATTAAAACTTGAGTGGATGAGCATAAGACACTTCGTGAATGATTAGAAAACCTACAGTGAATGATTAAATGATTAAAAACATTAAGTGAATGCTAGTATAACCTTTAGTTACTGATTATAGAATATTTAGTGAATGATTATAAAACGTTGGTGCATGAGTATAAAACAGGTAGTGAACGGTTATAAAACCTTTAGTGAATGATTGTAACACATTAAGTGAATGATTATAAAACCTGTAGAGAATGATTATAAGGTTTAGAGAATGATTATAAAAGGTTTAGGGAATGATTATAAAAGGTTTAGGGAATGATTATAAAAGGTTTAGGGAATGATAATAAAAGGTTTAGGGAATGATTACAAAACCTTCAGGGTTTCAACAATAATTTCAACTTGAACTTCAACATCTTTAACTTCTAAAATCACAACAACTTAAAGTTCAAAATCACAACAACTTCACAAGAGTTTCAATTGCAATTCCAACTATCTCAACTCATTTATCTGCCCCTCTGTTACTCTTTATCTTGCCCTCTTCTCCTTTATCTTGCCCTCCTCTCCTGCCCTCTATCTTGCCCTCATCTCCTGTCCTTTATCCTGCCCTCTTCTCCTTTATCTAGCCCTCTTCTCCTGTCCTTTATCTTCCCCTCGTCTACTCTCCTTTATCTTGCCCTCTTCTCCTGTCCTTTATCTTGCCCTCTTCTCCTGTCCTTTATCTTGCCCTCTTCTCCTGTCCTTTATCTAGCCCTCTTCTCCTGTCCTTTATCTAGCCCTCTTCTCCTTTATCTTGCCCTCTTCTCCTGTCCTTTATCTTGCCCTCATCTCCTGTCCTTTATCTAGCCCTCTTCTCCTTTATCTTGCCCTCTTCTCCTGTCCTTTATCTTGCCCTCTTCTCCTGTCCTTTATCTAGCCCTCTTCTCCTTTATCTTGCCCTCTTCTCCTGTCCTCTATCTTCCCCTCGTCAACTCTCCTTTACCTTGCCCTCTTCTCCTTTATCTAGCCCTCTTCTCCTTTATCTTGCCCTCTTCTCCTGTCCTTTATCTTGCCCTCTTCTCCTTTATCTTGCCCTCTTCTCCTTTATCTAGCCCTCGACTCCTGTCCTTTATCTTGCCCTCTTCTCCTGTCCTTTATCTTGCCCTCTTCTCCTTTATCTAGCCCTCTTCTCCTGTCCTTTATCTTGCCCTCTTCTCCTTTATCTAGCACTCTTCTCCTGTCCTTTATCTTGCCCTTGTCTACTCTCCTTTATCTTGCCCTCTTCTCCTTTATCTTGCCCTCTTCTCCTGTCCTTTATCTTGCCCTCCTCTACTCTCCTTTATCTTGCCCTCTTCTCCTTTATCTAGCCCTATCTTCCTGTCCTTTATCTTGCCCTCTTCTCCTGTCCTTCATCTGGCCCTCGTCTACTCTCCTATATCTTGCCCTCTTCTCCTTTATCTAGCCCTCTTCTCCTGTCCTTTATCTTCCCCTCGTCTACTCTCCTTCATCTTGCCCTCTTCTCCTTTATCTAGCCCTCTTCTCCTGTCCTTTATCTTGCCCTCTTCTCCTTTATCTAGCCCTCTTCTCCTGTCCTTTATCTTGCCCTCATCTCCTCTCCTTTAACTTGCCCTCTGCCCTCCACACTCTGCTTACTAGCTCTTCAGTTGCATCCTGATCATATTCACATCAGTATGTGGTTTGCTTAGGAAGGGCTTCCAACCTGTACTCATACATCTCGAACCTCAAACTAAGTGAGCTGTCAACACAGCGCCGAGATCGAGGACGAGGGACGAGGGAAGAGGGACGAATATCTTCGTTGCAAGCGATACCACGTGGCCACATGGACAATGGCCCGATTACGTAGCAGTGATCGCTGGATTACGAAGCAGGGATAACGGAGGTAATGGGCTGAGGTCGGTTGTGCTTCCTGGCCAAATAACCCTAAAAGCTAATCTCGAAGTCAGACACAGGAAGCTGTGGAGAGGGCGAGGAAAGATAACAAAGAACGAAGACGCACTTCGGCGCACCGATTACGGAATAGGGTAGGGCGGACAAATGAGACAAAGTGTCGAACATAGTCCTTTTTGATGGTTTTGTTCAGAGACTGGTCGTGAAGTAGCGAATTTTGAGGGCGTCATTCTTGTGCCATGCGCTTTTTTGTCAGGACAGCATCTTGAATGCGGGCGATATGCTTTTTGGAACATCCTCTAAAACTCGGGCTTGGAGTGCAGCGAGCGAGACGTAAACGAGCTAGCAGATCACCAAGCGCGCATGTGGCGGTCATCGATCTCAGCCTCCCTGCCCGATACACCGCGAGTAGTTCCTAACGCAAAAATATCGGACCGGGTAGTAGGATGTTTTTTATGTTTTGTTCAGAGGTTGGGTGGGTGGGTGGGTGGATGGGAGCGTTCGCTTTCACATCAGCGTTGCGGGGATGCGCGATGTAGTTTGAATGAAAGATTCGACAATGGCAGGCGTCAGGCGCCGTGACTGGTGTGAGCAAATAGGTTCGGGGGGGAAGGGGGATGTCTAGTCCAGGGAATATGTCCACCAAGGTTCGAAATCATGCGATGGTATCATCTGAAGCGGGACTTGCATGCATGCTAAGCTCTGTGCTATCTGAATCCACGACACAAGCCAGTAGCACCCGGCAAACAAACAAGCTTCGCTGCATGGTGGCGAGTTCATGCGCTAAATGGGCACAGTCTCATGCTTAGTATCACCGCGGCAGCACACACATGGGATGCGATTAACAAAGGACGTGACCGCATAGGCACCACTTCATGAAACATGAGAGCGCACATCCAGCGTCGATGGAATATCAACGAGCTGGGGTCGAATATCAACCTCGACGGTGAAGGGACCCTTATCTGTCTCCCACGCTTGAAACGGCCTTTTCCTCTAACGAAGCCTTTCTCTCTCCTACGCGTCAATAACTTGTCCCATTATCTACGAAATACTATAATCTCGCATTTCAGGCTCGGGACTAACCCCCACCTCTCATGTCTCCTCCTCCCCACATTCACCTTACCCGCTGTTACACTGTTACATTCCAAATCTAGCTGCTCACCTGTTCCTGGCTCTGCCACTACCACGTTGGTGAGATCGCTGTGGGTCGAGCGCGCAGAAGAGGGTACTCGACGAACCGACCTGGCGTTGGCAGGATGCAAACCAATTGCGCATGCCTGGCCTGACTTATGGCTTGCGCCCGTTGCATGCACTGAACGCATGGTTCAGTGAAAGGAGAGGTTTGGGGATGAAAGGTAGGGTGGCTGAAAACGAGAATGACGAAGGCTCGGCTTGCAAATGCCTCATAGCCCCAGCTTCACAAGTTGTTCTTGTACTGGATTTGCGGCGAGCGGCTAGATTGCTGTACTGCCCCTGTCAATGTCTTTGCCGCGGCAAAAGGCCAACTACCATACTATCCGAAACGCGGGCCCTGATCCGAAACCAAAATGTACAGACGGCACGATCGCCGGTCGTGGCCTTCTGGGTCTGCGACGCAACAGACCCACTGGGGTCCCGTGTTGCGAGAGGCTAAATAAGCTCTGCGACGCAAGACGGCAAGACGCAGCGTTACGAACAGGCTTGGTCCAAACCGAAACGATAGTGCCAACAGCTTTGCCAAGTGAACAAAGAGGGGGGAGTTGAAGATTGCGATTGGATTGAATTGTTACATGCTCTTCAGGAAACTCTGGGCTGCTCACTGTCTTCCAATTCCAGGTTACCCCGTGGGATGGACCTAATTACCCTACTGCTGCCTGCACCCTGTTAAACACGTTTAATGGATGTTAAGGATTGCAGCCCCAGTCAAACACCCAACAATCTGACACCAGAAATGGATAGTTAGGACGTACAGGCAGGCCGTAGAAGAAGTAGCCATGGAGCCGCCGGCTCTCTTATATTATTATATATAGGGATCGGCATATCATATGATGTTGGCCAAAGGTGAGTATGATATCCTACAAATTGTATCATATGATATTGTATTTAAATTGTAACTTTGGCCTAGCCAGACTGACGGCATCATACGATATCATGATATCATATGATGTCATACTGCCGTTCCCTACTTATAATATGCAAGGTCTGGCATGTAGCAAAGCTGGAGCTAGACCTCGAATGCTCATGCAGAATGACTAGGGATCGGCATATCATATCATGTTGGCCAAAGTTGAGTATGATATCATTTGATATCATACAAATTGCATCAAATGACCGCAAATGATATTGTTTGTAAATTGTAACTTTGGCCTAGTCAGACTGCCGGCATCATATGATATCATGTGATGACAAGATGACATGTTGCCGTTCCCTACGTATATAACAGATAGGCAGTACAGTACAGGGTGCTACATTGGGTCAATTGGGGTTGTATCAAAAGAGCAACTGCTTTTATGGGAAAGTGTTTACAATCGTTATGGAACAGAGAGGTGCGCAGACATTAAGTAGCAAGGCACCTCGTGAATGTTTAGGTGCGACCTAACCACAGTACACGCCAGAGGTATAACTAACTGGCGTGGTCACAGTCACAAGCTGACTGGACATGACGGACACGTGGTCTCTAGCAGGTACCACCCGTGTGCCACAAGGTACGGAAAAAAAAGATAACGCCTGGAGGGGCGTGGTGTTAAGGGGACCCTCCCGTACGCCGCAGCTGGGGAAAGTCACCATGGCAGACATAGTAAGTGTCACCCTCCAGGCGGGGGGGACTCCTTCATGCGACGCGTGGCAAGAATGCTGGTACAGGAGGCGGTAGATTCTCTGTGCAGCTTAGAGATGAGTTTGTCTACGTGTTCGCGACTGATCCCTAAGGTGGAGAGATTGGTAATAGTTGGGATTGGTATGGTACCAGTGGTACCTATGGTGAAGACTAGGTAGTGTACAAGGAATCCTTGTTGTTGAAGGATACGTTGGAGCTCCTTATGCTGAACGCTCTTTTCCTGGAATTTGATTTGGTGGTTAGTGTCTGAGCAGTAGCCCAGTTCAACTATGTAGGCTTTTCTTGGTTTGGATTCGTCGTCAATGAGGAGGAGATCAGGCCTGTATTTATCCCATGTGGCTTGGGGAAGATCAGGGGGTTTGAGGGTGGCTGGGGGTCTTGTGGGAATGTCGGAGGTCGCTTCACAAGTGCCTGCATCCATGTACATGGGGAGAGCCCCCAGAGCTCCTTTGGCTACTGCCTTTTGGATGAGTTGGACCGCCTTATTATGTCTGTTAATATACATTCCTTTGAAGACAGGGTGGCTGCACCCAGCAAGAATATGGCCAGCTCCGTCCTGTGCTTTGCGACAAAGAGGGCAGTTATCATCAGAGGGGGGGCTAGTGCTAGTACCATAGGGGCGTTTGTATCTGTACGCCAATTTCCTAGTCCATAAGCGTCCCCACCGAGCCTTGTGGATTTGTATTTTTTGCCACCATTTCATGTCGGTGGATTGCCAGAAACGATTACTAGCCTGAGGGAGGTGGAAGGGGTTGGCTTGCTCCCACATGGAGGCGTATATGCCCGTGGTGTTGGCATGCCCGGTGTGCAGGGGGGTGGGGAGGTTAGCCTTGATACCCTTGGTGAGATTGTTGGCCGGGTGCCGGGGGGGCTGGTCCCCATTAATAGATTTGGGGGGCTGGACAGACGGCCAGTGCATATTGAGGTGCGCATGTTCCCCTGTTTTAACTGGCCCAATTACATTGTATCCTGTCGTCGCTTCTTTCGCGAGCGTGTCTGCCTCGTCATTCCCTATGATTCCTGAGTGAGATCGGACCTTAAGCAGGCGCGTGGTAGCAGCAGCGTTGTGTCTGTTGATAATGTGGATGGCGATGTCTTGCAGGAGGTCACGGTGTTTGTTTTCCCGGGTCCTGCTGGGATGGTAAATGTGCAGGTTAATAAGCTGCAAGGAACATAAGCTGTCGGAGTAGATGGTGAGTTCTTCATCTATTTCGGAGTGTATGAGTGCTTGTTGGATTGCCACGAGTTCGGCGCGATTGATGTCGGCAGTGATGCCCTGTCCGCCAGGGTCTATGCGGAGGCAACGTGAAGCGGCCCTGGGGGAGTATACGCCTGCCCCTAGGCGGAGGACGCCGTCTTTGTCTATGGTGGCACTTCCATCTGTGTATAGAGCGAGGCCTGGTGCTTGTAGGATAGCATGTGTGCACGGGAGCACAGGGGGTGTTATGGGTGTGGGGTCTATCTGCATGGGGGTGGGTTGTTGTGCCCAGGTCTTAAGGAGGGAGCTAAGTGCCTTGGGTAGGTGGGTGGTAGGAAGGCCCAGTTGGGAGGGGGGGGGACCTGGTCGTGGGATGGAAGTGGCCCCCATGTCCCTCATGGTTTGGGCCCATGTGGTGGGTGGGTTGTGGAGGTACTTGGCATGGCCAGCTGGGTTTGAGATGGCAATGAGTTTGTAGGTTCCTCTGTGTCTCTTGGCAGGGTTGAGTTTTCCCCCCGTCCAGATTAGGGAGGGGGTGAGGGGTTTGGCCTTGGGAGGCAGAGTGGCTAGTTCCATAACCCATGGGTGATTTAGGAGGGCGTTATGGGCATATGTGGGTTTGTGTGGGACCAAGAGAATGGTGCACGCGGGAATATCAAGGGTGTGAGCATGTATGGCACTGCCTAGTGCCCATCGAACAGCCTTGTGGGCCTCTTCAGGGTTCTGGCTGGTGAGGTGTGTGTTTCCCCCGTACCAAGGTTGGGTGTAGCAGTGGGGTCCTAAGCCAAACAGTTGGCCAATGGGGGTGGGGGTGTTGCCCATGGGGAGGTGGGGACTCATTAGGAGGGGTGATGTGTCAAGGTCCGTTGTCATCCCCAGGGTGGACATAGCTTTGTGTATGGCAGGGGAGACATTGGAGATGGTAGTGTCTTTGTGCTGTGATAGGAGGGTGGCTACGTCTCCAGCGAAGGTTCCTGTGCTGTGGAGGGTCCAGAGGTGGGGAGAGTGTGCCTTGGTGGTATGGTGTCTGTGGTGGAGGAGGTGGAGTTGGGAGAGGGGTATATGACCGACACATTGGCCTGTTGGTGAGTAGATGTAGGTGGTGTCTCCGTTGTTGAGTTGGGAGGGAGGTGGTGGTACCTGTCATTCAGTGTACCAGCCTGTATGTGGTATTTGCCGGGGGGGTGGATATCCCAGTCTGGGTGGTGGTCTGCCGTGTTAATGATGAGGTTTTGCCTGAGTTCGCTATACCATTTGGCATCAAACTCTCCTCCCTCCGCCCACTGTCCTTGTTGTTGGAGGTTAGTGAGGTGGAGGTCTTGTCTGGGTGGAATGGAGGGGGAGGGGGCTTTGGGGGTAGTTTCAGTGTTGTAGGCATGGAGGAGTTCCTGAAATCTGGTGGGGCCAACCAGCAGGGTAATTTGTTCCTCTGTGAGATGGACGGGGGACCAAGTGACCACAATGGAGGTGGCAGAGGAGTAGGTGTGGGAATGCACGGGGAGGCCAGCAGATATGTAACAAGGGAGATGGTGGCAGAGAATGGTGCATGGGGCTTTCTGGACCCTCCAATATCTGTGATGGGGGGTTTCTCGAGGTTCGTTAGCCTTCCTCTTTTGGGCTCTGAAGCCCAGGAGGTGGGTCAGGCTGTGTTGGTTTCCATATAGGAGGTGGAGGAGCTTGGCTGGGGTTGGGGGAGCAAGAAGGTCTGGGGTAGAGACAGCATGCACCAGGTCGTCGGGGGAGCTGTTCTTACGGATGGTGTGGTGTTTATAGTAGGAGGCGTTAGTACATTTGTGGGTGTCATTTCTGATGAATTGCATTCTGGCAGTCCAAGAAATCTTGGGGTCAGTGCTCCAGGCTTGAGCATACTTGGTGGGGTGAAGATAGGACTCTCTGGCCCACCACATGTGTGCATTGGAGGCAGGGATCTCCTCGATATTATGCGTGGGGGGCTGTGTTGTGGTTGGGGTAAGGATGCCGGCACTGGGGGTCAAGGGTCGGGGCAGTATGGGGGCGGTGTCCCAGTTGTTAAGGTGGTGGCTGATAGTATATGTGGAGAACTTGGTAATGTGCCGTTGGGGAATGCGTAGGTGTATGGGGAGGGTCCTCGATGCCAAGGGCAGGGGGCTGTGGCAGGAGTAGTATTGAGGTGGGCTTCCAGGTGGGGGTGGAGAGCACAGGTGTAGGCTGAGTCTGTTGAGGGCAACTTTATGCCTAGTGGAGACTCTGGTGCCATAGGTGTGGGAGAGGGTATTGGATGGGATGATTGTGGTCCCATCAGGGCTCACAATGTCAGCTAGGGAAGTAATAAGGGGATGAGGGTTTTGAGAAGGTTGGGGGGAATGGTGTGTTGGGGTAAGTCCGGGAGGGAGTCTTGAAGGGGGTTGAGTAGGGTTTCATCCTCTATATGGATTTGGATGGAGGCTCTTTTGAGGATGTGCATTTGCCTGGCCAAGGTAAAGTACTGGAGTGTGTGACTGGGCAAGGTAAGAGGATCCATACCCTGGAGCATAGTAGCTTCTTTGTGGAGGAGGGCTGTAGTGAGCCTGCCTAGTTTCCCCGTGTCGTTGAGGGACCTAGTGAGGTGGGCTGCTGTAATTTGAGCATAGTCCACCATTAGGGAGGGGATACCCAATCCTGCCTGTCCCAAGGGGAGGCAGACACTAGCAGTTGGGAATGAGGGGTGTAGGTCACAGCATTTTTTAGCCAGGGTCCATAAGGCCTTGTCTAAGATGCCTATATCCGAGTAGCTGTAGGGTGCTACGGTCATAGGGTAGGTGATGGCAGGCTTAATACACGTGGTGATGAGTCTGAGACATTGGAGAGGGGTGGCGCCTTTTGGTTTGGCAGTGATGAGGATTTGGTGTCCTTTACTATGTATGAGGGCCAAGGCTTGTTTCATGAGGGGTCTCCAGTTTAGGGTGAGGCTAACCGGCACCCCTAGATACTTGTATGGTTCATTTGGGGGAAGGTATGTAGCCCATGTGTCGTTAATGAGGATGGTGTTGTGGAGAAGTTTGGTTAGGGCCTTGTGGTTGGTGGGATCCTTGGGGTGGGAGCCATGCAATATGCCAGTGATCATGCATTTACCCCCGTTAAGAGGAATCCCAGACCAAGTACTGAATTGTTGCACTTTAAGGCATTGTACCTGGAGGTTGTCTGCTGTGTTAGTGACCACACTGGTGTCATCAGCATATCCTAGGCTACCTGTTTTATCTTGGTCAGTATTGGATGTTGAGGTTATGCCTTGCTTGTATCCTCTGCCCCCGGCTTGTAGCCATCTGAGGAGAGGTTCGATGAAGATGATGAAGAGTAGGGGGGAGAGGGTGTCACCTTGGATGGTGCCTCTTGTGATTTGAATTGGTTTGCCTTGAGTGTTGTTGAGGTACATGTGGGTAGTAGCCCCGTTGTAAATTCCTTTTACTGTTTCAATGACATCTACCGGGATTCCAAGGTCATACATAGTTTGGAGCAGCTTGTCATGGTCCACCATATTAAAGGCAGATGAGAAGTCAAAGTAGGCAGCAAACAGGTCTCTTTTTGAGTGGGCCGCATCCTCGATGTCATGTAGGAGGTGGGTGAGCTGTCTATGGGTGCTTCTGTTCTGTATGAATCCCTCTTGGGAGTCACTGAGGACTTGATATTGGTCCAAGTATTTGGACATCACTGTTGTAACCATGTTAGTCCACAATTTACCCATCGTGTTGTTGAGGCCAATAGGTCTGTAGTGGTTGGCTTGGGTGGGGTCTCCTTTCTTGTAAAGCATGATGGTGTTGGAGGTCTTCCAGCAAATGGGGGTGTAGCCGGTGATCCACATAAGCCCAAACATTTTATGTATGGTGTGGTGCCAAGACCAGGGGAGGCAGGTTAGTAGTTCGTTGGGGATTCCGTCTGGGCCAGCCTGTTTGCTTTTTGCTACGTGTTGGATGCATGTTTGGTAATTAGAGAACTCCATGAGGTAGGGTAGGATGGGGTTGGAGTGTTGGTGGGGTTGGGCCTTGGTTTCTAGGGAGAATGTGTCTAGCAGGGAGGCCCATGGAGGGGGGGGCGGTCTGTCTGTCCTGGGGTAAGTATTTGCCGGTGCACGTGTGGTGAGGGGGGGCCATCAAGTGTCCCATGTGCTCCCCCAAGATGTCCAGGAGGTCATTAGTGGACGTTTTGTGTTGGCCAGTGGTGGGGTCTTGGAGGGTCTGGGGTGACGTCGGATTATCAGAGGTTTTGAAGATGTTTCTGTGGGCTTGTTTATGTTTGTTGGATAGTTGGGTCATGAAGGCTGCTTTGCCAGTGGCGGTAGCTGTTTGTCTGCTGTTTGTGAGAATTCTCCGGAGGGCAGGGAGGGCCTCATCGAGGGATATATTGATCGCAGCCAAGAGTGAGGCATGGTCTGAGGCAAGCTGGATATGGGTGAGGGTGGTAGGATGGTTATGGCATGTTTCTAGGAGAGTAGAATGGGCGGTGTGGTAGGAGTTGGGGTCGGTGGTTAGGAGTTTCCTGTACGTCTTAAGTTGTTGGATATGGGAGTTGATTTTGGCGTGGGCTTTGCTCTTCTTTCTGTCAAGGAAGTGCCCTGGGATTTGGTTCCTGGTAGGGCAGGTTTCAAACATAGTGGTGAGGGCCATCCTAATAGGTTCCATAACCTGGTTGCTGAGATGGTCGAGGTCTAATCCTTTTGCAAGGAGAGTGTGTTTGACTTGGTGGAGGTGGGATGGGAGAGAATTGTCTCCTATGAGGTTGGTGGCCTGGTCCCACCAGTCCCTGATGGTTTGGGTGTGTTCCATGAAGAAGGTAGTGTGCGTTTCTTCAATGGCCTTTCTAGTGGCGTTCATGGAGGCCTTGCTGACGGGGGTGACTAGTTGTTGGGGTCTAGGAGGGGGGGTGTCAGTCAATGTCAGGGGTATGGGAAGGTAAATAGGGGGGATAATTTGGTGAAGGGCCATATGGTCTAGGTATCCTCCGACCTCCCCGGTCTTTTCACTAATATGGGGGTGAAGGGGGTTGGGGCAAGGGGAGATGAGGATGTCATCGATTCTGCTGTGGTGCTCGAGGTTGCCTTCCTAGTAGCAATGGAAGGTGGGTGCTCTAGTGGAAGGGTTGGTGGGGTGGAGGTTGTGTTGGGAGCACATAGATATGTGATGTTGGTCTGTGTGGGAAGTGGCGTGGGTAGATCTATCTGAGGGAAAGAGGGTTGCATTCCAATCCCCTCCACAGAGTGTGGTGTGATTGGGCTTTTTGGTGTGAGTCCCGATGTATGTATAGGCGGCTTGGCGTTGCTGGGGTTGGTCATGGGGCATGTAGACGCCTATGATGTGTGTAGGGGTTGGGGTGGTTGAGCCGAAGGTGATGTGCACCAGGCAACCAGCCAGGTCTGCATTGACTTCATGGTGGACGGGGGGGCCTAATTGCTTGTGGGTGAGGATTATGACCCCTCCTTAACCGTGGTTGTTGTCCGGGGTTTTGGCCACACTACTGTGGTGAAGGGAGTATTGGGGGAGTTCCTTCTTGATGAATTGAATGAAGGAGAGGCAGGAGAGCAGTTTGGTTTCTGTAAGAATAGCCACATCAGGTTTGTGGTCTAGGATGTGATTGAGAATTAGCTCCCAGGAGCTCCTCAGCCCTCTGCAGTTGAGGAGTAGAAAATGTATGTTATCCATGTAGTAGTCTTGGGGTGACTGGGCATGGTGGGTGGGTTGTTGGGCAGGTCCATTATCCTTAGGGGTAAAAGGAATGGTTGGTTTAAAGCATGTTTGTTTGAGCTTCTTAGCCTGTTGGGGGGGGGGGGCTCCCTTGGAATTGGTGGTGGTAGAGGTGGGGGGAAAAAAGTTGTGGATTGCTGTTTGTTTGAGTTTAATGTTGGGGCCCAGGTTTTGCGAGTGTTTCAGATGCTTGTTGGGGTGCCTGATATTTTTTGTGGTGGGGGGGTGCTCTGTGGTACCACGTTTTTTCAGGTTGGTGACAGTTGAAGGGGCAGCATCTCCTGTATCGCAGTCCATTTGCGTGTTGGGGGGGGGATGTGCGATCGGGCGGGCTGGCGTCCTTCATCATGTTATCTTCTATGTTGGGTTGTGAAGGCATGGGTTTTGTAGGAGTTGTAGTAGGGGTTGTGTCTATAGTATCCATCGTCGCAACGTCAAGATGGTATTGGGGGTCCAAAAATCTCATGTCTGCGCTCTCTTTTTTAAGGATGAAGATGTTCCCATATAGGGCCTGCCAGGCTCCCGGTGTGGAGTCCAAGGGGATTGGCGAGAGGTTTTCTGAGTCTATCCAATACCAGATGTTATGGTATTTTTTTAGACAACCAGCATGTTTATAGGCGATTGGGAGGGGGGTGGTTAAGTGCAAGATACATTTACTGTGTCCTTGCAGACGTTGGAGGATTTGGTCTTTGCTACTGCCAGGTAGGATCCCAAGGTTGTAGGGTTCATCATGGATAAGGTCGTGCGGGTTTGGGTGTTCCGGATTATAGTCAGGTTGTACGATTCGGTGAAGTATTCCCATCTGGGGGCATTCGGTGTGCATGTAGGCCTCCATCAGCATATTAGTAAAATTCCCCCTGCGAGGGATGAAGTGGTTCGGCCAAACACACAGGTCATTACGGGTTGCCTTGAGTATCCGGTGATGTCTCTCCCCAAATTTGAATATTTTTTCTGTGTCGACATATGGTCCACCGAGATAGGCATTGATGGCGTGCACTTGGCAGTGGCATCGAATTTGTTTCTCAATGTATGGTAGGATAGCACTCAGGGTTGGGTCTAAGGCATATAAGCCGTACCAGGGCACTACTTCTTGCCAAATTGGCCAGCGCTTTTTAGTGCAAAAACGCAAAAACTGCGCTTTTTGCACTTTCAAGTTCATCAGTGCATTTTATTTTTAAGCCCTTCCAGGAGTAGCCCAGGCCTCAACTTTTTCAGTCACGCCGATCGATTTTTTCTGACAATGGGGCTGTAATGGCATGTATTTAGGCGATATTAAAAGTCACCTTTCAGGTCATTCTGAGCACCTCATTTAGGGGGGGGGCGCGGGGGTCTGAGCCCTCATTTTGTTTTTTTGCTACCTTTTTGCTACCTCTTTACTCAGACCTCCAAATTTCATTCTGAGACCACTTCTGAGTAGGCCTTGGGAAGGGTATTCTATTGGCACCACTTTGGACCTGGTGCAATAAGTATTTACCCTCACCCCCCCCCCCCCCCCCCCCCCCAACCCCAACCCCAACCCCCAATCCCCCCAACCCAACCCAACCCAACCCAAACCCAACCCTATTTGGCCTACCCCTGGACTGCAACATGCATACGAGGGAAAACGAAAGATGTCCAGTCAAGTGTAGAACAAAACTGGGGGGGGGGGGGGGGGGGGGGGGGGGCTAAAAAAGCCAGAAGGAGGGAATGCCTCACTCAGGGAGTGCTGGGTGACTGGTGGTGGGTTGGTTCTCATCGCCATGGTCAACAAGAGGTTGTGGAGGTTGCAGTTGATATGATTTGTCGCCCCCCCCTATCCCGAGTATCCGATAACCCAAAGAAAGAGATTCAAAGTGCATAGGAGGGTTGGGAAGGCAGAAGGTACTCGTGATCGCAAGCATTTTTATTTGACATACTCGCAGGAGATGCTGAAAGCCGGTGGAGAGCTCGCAGGACGCAACATGGGTAGGGTAACCTAAGGATTTGACTGCGTCCCTGGACGCAACTTACGGAATTGGGTGCGTCCCTGGACGCAACCTACCGAATTAGGGTGCGTCCCAGGACGGGAAGCCTGGCCGTGGGGTCCTTTTTGAAATACCCTGCAGCTGACTGTCATTGCAAGCTGTACTCCCAAAGTAGCAGTCCTGAACAACCCTGGAGAGCGCCTAATTCGTAAAGCAAGAAGTGCAAAGCAATCACAAAGCAAAGCAACGCAAAGCAACGCAAAGCAAAAGGTGGAAGCAATTCGCATCCATGACGATGCAATCAGCAAGAGATACGAAGGAGAAAGCAAAGGAAAGAAACAGCATGGTAGCAGTTGGACAGTAAATCTGCTAAATACCTAATGCATGGAAGAGATGACAGACAGGGTTTGCGAATAGCAAATCTCGTCACGAAGCAATCGCGTGCAACAATTTCCCAGCAGACCCAGGAGGGTAAGATGAATACCAAACTCAGATGCCGGGCAAAGTAGCAGAAATTCTGAGAAAGCAACATCTGCCTTGCAGCGTGGACAAACGTCGTACCGAACGCGGCATCATCATCACTGTGCTGATGTAAAATATCACTGTGCTCTCGTCATCATTCGAAAAACTATTAACTCTTCCCTTGCCTAGAGATAAGCCTCGGAAATTGACAGTGTTTTCACTGACAAAGGTACAAGCCCGATGACGAGCAGCGGTCGGTTCGGTGCATCATCACGAAACAATCTTGAGCAACATGTGGAGCAAAGTGAAGCTAGCCATAGCATAACATAGCAAATAGCAGAGCAATTACACGAAGCGATCGAGAAGGCCTAGGAAGGTATTGCTCAGTCTCATGCAGAAAAGCAGTATAGAAGGCGGGCATGCCGTGCATCCAAAACAACTCGTGAGTGAGTGCCAAAGCAAGAGAGAGGATATTGTTACATACTCAGCAAAAATCAATGCCGAGACTGAGCAGTGCCGGGGCAGCTGGACAGTTTTATAACTGTGAGGGTTTGGGCAACATGCCCCTCAGAACCTGGTCCAGGAGGTACCTCGTAGAAGCAAGGAGGATCATAGCAAGGAGGATCAGCAGGAGTCGAACCCGCGACCAAAGGATTTGATGCGCAAGTTGTATGGGTGCGTAGGCCCAATGGGTGAGCGATGGAAACCGCATTTCCTCGGGAGGCGGGGGTTCGAATCCCACCGACGACGGGCATGGGCAGGCTTGCAGGCGGGTAGATCATGCACCTTATCAGCCAGCCAAGGAGAAGGAGAAGGGCCTCGTAGCCAGACGAGGGAAATCGTAGCAAGGGAAGACTGCTGTGGCTTGGGGTACCAAAAAGAAGAAGGACGAGCTCCAATGAACGTCTCGCCTTCGGCAACTTCAGACGCCACGAGCAGATGCAATCACAGTGAATTGCCAATCACGATGAAGGCGGCTACGTAAATGCGATAAGAACAGCAAATGCAATAGACGATACAAGCTTACTCCAGGAAGCAATGGCGTCCAGTGCAAACTGCAAAGACTGAATCTACCACCCGTTGAATCCGAGTGAGGCAATCGATACAGGATCAAAGCCACTGCGTCTTGATACTCAATTCCAGCAAGCACTCCACTCGACGTCCAGTGCAAAAGACTCGATCTACCGTCAGTGAGCCTTGGGGACGAAACAAACAGCGTGACTATTGTAGAGTAAGCGGTTGATAGCGTGACTATTGTAGAGTAAGCGGTAGATAGCGTAGGACCAGTGGCTAGCGCAGGAACGAGGGATAGCAAGTTATGGGTCTCGTAACCCTTTATTACATTACATTACATTATTACATTACATTACATGTTAAAGTCTACTTGACACCGCGAGGGTGTATGAGACTCTGTGCTTTAAACAAAAAGAAAAAGCACCCACAAAGCAAAAAACCCCATTACATCAGGGGGGTGTCGAGGACAAACAAACCAAACTCCCAACCACCGTTTTGGTGGCGTAGGTATTAAACCCCCTAGAGCAGGACCCAGATCTCAACCACTTACAGTGGCGGAGGTAAGAAGCTAACAAATGAGAAGTCACAAGAAGAAAAAAAGGGATAATAAATTACGGTGCCACTAAGCAGTCCAGGGCTTCCTGTCTTGCTCTTCTACAAGTAGAAAGATAGTCGGCTAGGTTGCTCCAGAAAGACTTAGTGCCATTTCCATTCATAAAGGTTCTGCATGTGGAATCGCAGAATTCCACATTCCATACGGTTAAGTCGGTATCCTCATGGACATGCCTATAAATATCTGTAAACAGCTTCTGGTAGCGGAAGCGAATATCATTATAAAGGGCACTCAAACATATGCATGTCATCCTCAGGTTTTTGGAATCCACACATTTGACAGTGTCTCATTGAACGAGGGATGTGTGCTCTATCCACCACCCTCATTATTTCTGTGTTCAGCCAATGGGAACCCATTCTAAACTGTGCTATAGAACGAATCTGATCCTGCTTATGTAAGGCAGATGTTAAGGGAATCAAGCCATTCTCATCATTGCTGTTGGCTGCGAACCATTTCTGGTATCGGAGGCGTTTAAAGCCAACCCTTCTCTCATCAGGGATGTCTCTGACTGCATTGGTGTCACTTGGGTACTTAAACCTCCATGACTCAAAAACTTCAGACATAATACCTTCGACATCGACAGCCTCCAAAATGTTGAGGTTTTTACTGGATCCTAGCTTGTGGAGAGCACAACGTAAGTCATGAACCCAGCCAGTGTTGGAATCAAAAGATTCCTCAAGAGCCATTCTAATGAGATCCTCAGGTTCTTTATCTATGGTCTTGTTCCAGAAGCGCAAAGCTTGTTTAAGCCAAGCAAAACACAACGGGGTTCTACCCAGCTCTTCCATGATAATATTAGATGTAGTAGATTGGCAAACACCCAACATTTGTTTAAGTATACCTCAATGCCATTTCTCACAAGCATGGTCATTTGAGATAAGCGTGTTGTTCAGAATAGAAGGAGCCCACACCTCACAGCCAAAATTCAGGATAGGTTGTGCAAGAGAATCAAACAGGTGGGTGAGAATATCAATATTGTGTATCTCCATAGTATGGCATCGCCTACGGAGCATGTGGTGTGCCTTTTGGGCCTTTTATAATAAAGTGTTTACGGAGTGTTTATAATCGTTAGGGAACAGAGAGGGGCGTAGACATTAAGTAGCAAGGCACCTCGAGGAGGTTTAGATATGACCTAAGCTCGGTATACGCCAGAGGTATAACTAACTGGCGTGGTCACAGTCACAGTCACAAGCTGACTGACATGGTGTAAGCGTGGCCTCTAGCAGGTACCTACGTGTGCCACAAGCTACGGCATATTAAAAAAGCCGTACTATAACGACTGCCCGTTTGTGTTGCCTCAAGAGCGCAACTGCCTTGAAAACCTGCCTCTTTCGTGCAACTGCCTTTTCCGCTTTCAGTGTTTCTTTTGCTCCCAGAATGGGGAGAGGCTGGAAAATGTACGGACGTGGAGAACTATGTTACAAACTTACATGTGGCCATGCAAGGCAGACGGTGAGCAGCCCACTGTCAGGTGAAAAATAATGTAACGATTTAAAATTCAAGCACGAATGACCTGCTGGTATTTGGGGAAGATGGCGACCAGCCAAGTTACTGGCTGGAGCCATGTAACCAAGTACAATGGAGGGGTTGGGCTTATAACCAAGAAAAGTCTCTCAACCAGGGTTGTTCAGAACTCTGCGTCCTACGTCGCAGATGCAACGTCGAAGGGTCTGTTGCGTCGCAGGACGCAACGTGGGGAGCGGCCGTTGACCAGCAGTCCTAACCCCCCCTTCACCTATTGGCGAGGTGCTGGCCTGCTGGGGGTGTTGGGGCGGCATTGTGCCTGGGGAGGCCCCTCCTTCACCTATTGGCGAGGTGCTGGGGGTTTTGGAGCGGCACTGTGCCTGGGAAGGCCGATGGCTAGGTCTAGCACATCCCTGCCGATACCAGACGCCTCATTCCTCATCCCCCTCATCGCCATTTCGCCTGAGTAGTCCTTCCCCATGTGGCGGTTGAGGCGGTAGATGAGAGATCGGTGCGACTCTTCATCATTGCACCGCAGCCCCTTCCTTACGGGCAGGTTCAGTGACAGTCCCATGAACTGGGAGGGGGGGGGGGGGGGGGGGGGGGAGGGACGGGATAGTCAGCTAGCTGTTAAGTCAGTTAGCTTTTAAGTCAGTTAGGTGTTTTGTCAGTTAGCTGTTAAGTCAGTTAGCTGGTACATCAGTTAGCTGTTACGTCAGGTAGATGTTACGTCAGTTAGCTGTTAAGTCAGTTGGATGCTAAGCCATTTAGCTGTTACGTCATTTAGCTGTTAAGTCAGTTAGCTGGTACGTCAGTTAGCTGTTAAGTCAGTTGGATGCTAAGCCATTTAGCTGTTACGTCATTTAGCTGTTAAGTCAGTTAGCTGGTACGTCAGTTAGCTGTTAAGTCAGTTGGATGCTAAGCCATTTAGCTGTTACGTCATTTAGCTGTTAAGTCAGTTAGCTGGTACGTCAGTTAGCTGTTAAGTCAGTTGGATGCTAAGCCATTTAGCTGTTACGTCATTTAGCTGTTAAGTCAGTTAGCTGGTACGTCAGTTAGCTGTTCAGTCACGTCCACCCACCCAGCACCCTACCTCCACTGATTCGGTATTCAATGCTGATGCGGTAGGTCCTCTCCACTGCCTAAACTATTTGTTTGGTTGGGTAAGTCCCTGTAACCTTTTTGCCCCCCACATACTCACCTACCCACTCACACCCACCACCTACCCACTCCCATCCACCCAGCACCCTACCTCCCCTTACATCCACCCACTCACACCCACCCATACATCCACCCACCGACCCACTCCCACCCACCCAGCACCTTACCTCCACTGATTTCCTGTACTCGATGCTGATGCGGTAGGTCCTCTCCACGGAGCGGATGTTGTCAATGCTCTGATTGGGAATCACCCATTTCACCTTCAGTGGGGCGGGGCGGGGTGGGGTGGGTGAGGTGGGGTGTGGGGTGGGGTGTTTGTGTATGTGGGTGAGTGGGGTTTATGTGTGTGCGGGGGTGGGGGTGGGAGGTGGGGGTATGTGCGTGTGGGTGAGTGAGGTGTATGTGTGCGTGTGTGTGTGTGTGTGTGTTGGGGGGCTTACCTTGTATGTGACTGGCAACAAGTTTGAGCTCGATGCAAACATGCTGTCGGGAATGGCGGGGGGTGGGCTGGCATGGGTGTGGGTGAGTGGGGTGTATGTGTATGTGTGTGTGTGTGTGTTGGGGGGCTTACCTTGTATGTGACTGACAACAAGTTTGAGCTGGATGCAAACATGCTGTCGGGAATGGCGGGTGTGTGTGTGTGTGTGTGTGTGTGTGTGTGTTGGGGGGCTTACCTTGTATGTGACTGACAACAAGTTTGAGCTGGATGCAAACATGCTGTCGGGAATGGCGGAGCCAGCACTGCTGTGGTACTTGGCATACAGGTAGGCCACGTGGTTGTTGGTTAGCAGCACTACGCGCGTACGGCGTGCAGCGATGACGTCAATGACCTGGGTGAGGGGTTGGGTGGTTGGTCAGTTAGTCGGCTGGGTGGTTAGGTTGGTCGGTTACGTTATGGGTGTAGTACACAACTCCCCCACCCACCCACCCCACAACAACACTCACACATACCAGCCCCACAGCAGCAATTCGCGAGGTCAAGCCCAGGTGAGGGCAGGGAGCTATGCAAGCTTTTATCCCCCCCCCCCCCCCCCCCCCCATACTTTCCCCCCCCCCCACACACACAACACACAACACAAACATTCCGTTATTGTTGTAGTAACACACTCCCCCCACCCAACCCACCCCCACCACTCACACACTAAACCAGCCCCACCAGCATCACTCCTTTGCTAGTCAGCATCCATGTGAGGCAGGGGCTCTGCCAAGCTTTTAATCCCCCCCCCCCCCCCCCCCCCCCCCAGCTTACTTTCCCTCCCCCCCCCGCCCACACACACAAACACACCAACCAACCAACCCCCGCCCCGTGTCATTAGCACTCTTACACACACCCCCCACCCCCTCCCCCCACCCCCACCCACACCCCCCACCCACACACCCTCACCTTGTCATTGGCGAGGTCAGCATCCATGTGAGCATGGAGCTCTGCCAAGCTTTCTAATCATCCCATCCCCCTCCTCTATCATCCCCCCCCACCCCCCCCCCCCCCCCCCCCCGCCCCCCCCCCCACACACAACCACTACTACCCCTACCCGCTCCCCTCCCACACAAACACAACACCCCCGCACCTTGTCATTAGCAACTTACCCCCCCACCCACCCACCCACCCACCACCCTCACCTTGTCATTGGCGAAGTCAGCATCCAGTGAGGCAGGGCCTTCTCTGCCAACCTCTATAGCTGCGCACCTTTCTGCTCTATTTTCTGTTGTCGCTTGCAGACCGCGTTCTGAGGTAGGCACTGGGACAGTGATGCACGCACAAGCTTGCCCTGGGGGGGTGGTGTGTGGTATGTGAGGTGTGGTGTGTTGTGAGTTGGGTGTGGGGTGTGGGTGTGGGTGTGGGGTGTGGTGTGGGTGTGGGGATGTGGGTGTGTGGGTGTGGGTGTGGTGTGGGGTGTGGGGTGTGGGTGTGGGTGTGGGTGTTGGTGTGTGGGTGTGTGGGTGTGGTGTGTGGGGTGTGGGTGTGGGGTGTGGGTGTGGGGTGTGGGTGTGGGTGGGAGTTGGGTGTGGGAGGGGTGGGGGTTGAGGTAGAGTGGGGGGTTGAGGTAGGGTGGGTGTGGGTGTGGGGTGTGAGGTAAGGTGGGGTTTGGGGTGGGTGAGGGGGTGAGGGCTGAGGTAGGGTGGAGTGAGGTCGGGTGAGGTACACACACACAAACTCCACAGACCCCCCCCCCCCCCCCCCTCATACACACACACACCTGGATGCCCCTCTTCCCCAAACACACAAGACCCAGTCCTTGGAGAAGCTTGGAGCTAGAATCTATGACACCAGCCGCAACAATCTCCCCCCCTCACCACACACCTCCCCCTCCCACCCACCCAAGAAGACACCCACCTGGATGCCCCTCTTCCCCAAACACACGAGGCCCAGCCCTTGAAGCAGTTTAGAGCCTGAGTCAATGACACCGTCAGCGGGGCGCAGCACCACTCCCTCCCTCCTCCCCCCCCACCCCCCCCACCCCACACACACAAGGAGACACCCACCTGGATGCCCCTCTTCCCTCTTCCCTAAACACAAGGCCCAGCCCTTGAAGCAGTTTGGAGCCTGAGTCAATGACACCAGCAGCCGGGCGCAGCACTCCCTCCCCCCCCCCCCCCCCCCCCCTACCCCACGTCACCACACATACACTACCCACACACACCTGGATGCCCCTCTTCCCCAAACACACGAGGCCCAGCCCTTGAAGCAGTTTGGAGCCTGAGTCAATGACACCAGCAGCCGGGCGCAGCACCACTCCAAGGGAACCCTTGAAGAGGCCCAAGAAGAATCCAGCAACGGCCCAAGCGCCCTGCAGCCGACGAGCCCCCTCGTAGGGGTCAAGCAAGAAGCCTGGGTGGGGTTGGGGGTGGGGGGCGGGAGGGTGGGGGTGGGGGTGGGTGGGGGTGGGGTTCGTATATCTCTATATATGTATACATATAAAATTGCAGCCCAGACACAGCAATATATATATAATATGTGCATGTATTATATGTACATGTATTATATGTAAATGTATTTATATATATATTTTATATACATGTATATACATATATGTATCCCATTGGAACAACGGGGACCTTTCCAACCTCTTTTTTTTACTTCTATGACTAAGTTTGGACTTAACAGATTGTATGCCCTTAGACTGGCGGACAAGGTCCACTCCCACTCTATTTCTAGCTTTCAAAGTATTTTACAATGTCCACGATTTATGGAGACCCAACAGGGCAGGGTCAACCTGACTCATTTTGGAGCCTGACCCAGTTTGGAGCCTGACCCAGTTTGGAGCCTGACCCAGTTTGGAGCCTGACCCAGTTTGGAGCCTGACTCAGTTTGGAGCCTGACTCAGTTTGGAGCCTGACCCAGATTGGAGCCTGACCCAGTTTGGAGCCTGATCCAGTTTGGAGCCTGACCCAGTTTGGAGCCTGACTCAGTTTGGAGCCTGACCCAGTTTGGAGCCTGACCCAGTTTGGAGCCTGGGTCAATATCAGGGCAGGGTCTTAGCAACTTCCCTGGTTCTCCTTGTTTTAGATCTTGCCAAAGGGCTTATTCAGATCTTGCCAAGGGGCTTATTCAGATCTTCTAACAAGAAGACTCTTTTACAGTGACTACTGCTAGTTCCTGCTTACCCAGTGGTGTCCATAACTTCACGTCCTGAGAA
This sequence comes from Chlamydomonas sp. ICE-L, assembly GCA_013435795.1. Taxonomy (NCBI): domain Eukaryota; kingdom Viridiplantae; phylum Chlorophyta; class Chlorophyceae; order Chlamydomonadales; family Chlamydomonadaceae; genus Chlamydomonas; species Chlamydomonas sp. ICE-L. The sequence continues at coordinate 13,830,759 of JACBWV010000223.1, forward strand.
TGGCATATTACTCGGATGTAACAATTTCATTTCATTCATAGTGTAGCCCAGGTCACCTTCCAGTCCACCGCCTAGTCCCATCATAATGTCGTTCTGTGCCTGATACAAAGAGTCCACTACTGTCTGTGGCCTCGACACAAAGCACTCTCACACACACACACGCACACTCACACATACAAACACACACACGATACCCACTCAACCCAACCTGATCCAAATCAACCTGACCCAACCTGACCCAGGTCACCTTCCAGTCCACTGCCTAGTCCCACCATAATGTTGTTCTATGCTTCGTATCACCCCACTCAAACCAATCTGACCCAACTCAACTTGATCAAACTCAATCTGACCCAACTCAACCCAATCCAACCTGACCCAGCTTACCTCCCAGCCCACCGCCCAGTCCCATCATAATATCGTTCTGTGCCTGGTACCACTCCACCCGAACCAATCTGATCCAACTCAATCTAACTCAATCTGACCCAACTCCACCCGACCCAACCCAACCTGACCCAGCTCACCTTCCAGTCCTCCGCCTAGTCCCATCATAATGTCGCTCTATGCTTCGTATCAACCCACTCGACCCAACCTGACCCAACTCAACCTGATCCAAATCAATCCAATACAACTCCACCCAACCCAACCTGATCTAACCCAACCCAACCTGACTCAGCTCACCTTCCAGTCCTCCGCCTAGTCCCATCATAATGTCGTTCTGTGCCTGGTACAAAGAGTCCACCACTGTCTGCGGCCTCAACACAAAACACTTTTTTTCACACACACGCACACGCACACACACACACACAAACACACACACACACAAACACGATACCCACCCAACCCGACCTGATCCAAATCAACTTGATTCAACCTGACCCAGCTCACCTTCCAGCCCACCGCCTAGTCCCATCATAATGTCGTTCTGTGCCTGGTACAACGAGTCCACCACTGTCTGTGGCCGCAACACAAAGCGCTCTATGGCCTCTTGGTCAGATAGCCTGCCCTGCCTCTGAACCGGCAGCACCAGCATCACCGATGCGATCACGCGGCTGAACATTCCAAGGACCTGGCCTGGGGGTGGGTGGGGTGTGTGGTGGCGTGGGACGGTGGGGTGTGTGGTGTGGGAGGGTGTGGTGGTGTGTGGTGGTGGTGATGAGTGGTGGTGGTGGGTGGGTTGTGGGTGGTGTGTAAAGCTGGGTGAGTGGTGGTGAGAGGTGGTGGGTGGGTGGTGGGTGGTGGTGGTGTGTGCCCTGCCTCTGAACCGGCAGCACCAGCATCACCCATGCGATCACGCGGCTGAACATACCAAGCACCTGGCCTGGGGGTGGGTGGGGTGGTGGTGTGGGACGGTGGGGTGCGTGGTGTGGGAGGGTGGTGGGTGGTGGGTGGTGGGTGGTGGGGTGCGTTGTGTGGTGGTGTGGGGTGGTGGGGTGGGTGTGGGTGTGGGTGGTGTGGGATTGGGTGTAGGTGGACATGCATACAGACCTACCTATGGAGAACACATAGAATCGAAACGGGAGATTATCTTGCGGTCGGGGCGTGAGGTGAGTGTGTGTGTGTACTTGCGTGGTTGGGTGTGGGTGGACATACATACAGACCTACCCATGGAGGTTAACATGTAGAAAACGACACGAGAGGGTATCTTGAGGTGGGTGTGGGAGGGGAAGTAGGGTGGGTGTGGGTGTGGGTGTGGGTGGACATATATACAGACCTACCCATTGTGGTGGGGTAGGGTGGGTGTGGGTGGGAGTGGTGTGGGTGTGTGTGTGTGGGGGGGAGTAGGTGGACATACATACAGACCTACGCATTGTGGTGGGGTAGGGTGTGGGTGTGTGGGAGTGGTGGGTGGTGTGGGGGGGGGGGGGGGGGGGGGGGGGGGGGGGGGGGGGGGGGGGGGGGGGGGGGGGGGGGGGGGGGAGTAGGTGGACATACATACAGACCTACCCATGGAGGTGAACATGTAGAAACCGACACGAGAGGGTATCTTGAGAGGGCTGAGCCGACCGTCTGCCACATCCTTTCCCATCTCAGCCAGGGAGATCCCAAACCACAGGAAAGTGGCTGGCAGCACAGTCACCACTGGTCCCGCACCGCCCAGTACCTGGATGTGTGAGTTTGTGGGCTTAGAATGGTGGTGATCCAAGCTAAGCCAAGCCAAGCCAAGCCAAGCCAAGCACCCAATAACAGTCCATTCACCCAACCACAGGCAGTACAGTCACCACTGGTCCCGCACCGCCTAGTACCTGGATGTGTGAGTGTGTGGGCTTAGTATGGTGGTGATCCAAGCCAAGCCAAGCCAAGCCAACAAGCCAAGATCCTATCCTATCCAAGCCAAGCCAACAAGCCAAGATCCAAGCCAAGCCAAGCCAACAAGCCAAGATCCAATCCTATCCAAGCCAAGCCAACAAGCCAAGATCCTATCCAAGCCAAGCCAACAAGCCAAGATCCAATCCTATCCAAGCCTAGCCAACAAGCCAAGATCCAATCCTATCCAAGCCAAGCCAACAAGCCAAGATCCAATCCTATCCAAGCCAAGCCAACAAGCCAAGATCCAATCCTATCCAAGCCAAGCCAACAAGCCAAGATCCAATCCTATCCAAGCCAAGCCAACAAGCCAAGATCCAATCCTATCCAAGCCAAGCCAACAAGCCAAGATCCAATCCTATCCAAGCCAAGCCAACAAGCCAAGATCCAATCCTATCCAAGCCTAGCCAACAAGCCAAGATCCAATCCTATCCAAGCCAAGCCAACAAGCCAAGATCCAATCCAAGCCAAGCCAACAAGCCAAGATCCAATCCTATCCAAGCCTAGCCAACAAGCCAAGATCCAATCCTATCCAAGCCAAGCCAACAAGCCAAGATCCAATCCTATCCAAGCCAAGCCAACAAGCCAAGATCCAATCCTATCCAGGCCTAGCCAACAAGCCAAGATCCTATCCAAGCCAAGCCAACAAGCCAAGATCCAATCCTATCCAAGCCAAGCCAACAAGCCAAGATCCAATCCTATCCAAGCCAAGCCAACAAGCCAAGATCAATCCTATCCAAGCCAAGCCAACAAGCCAAGATCCAATCCTATCCAAGCCTAGCCAACAAGCCAAGATCCAATCCTATCCAAGCCTAGCCAACAAGCCAAGATCCAATCCTATCCAAGCCAAGCCAACAAGCCAAGATCCAATCCTAGCCAAGCCTAGCCAACAAGCCAAGATCCAAGCCTATCCAAGCCAAGCCAACAAGCCAAGATCCAATCCTATCCAAGCCAACAAGCCAAGATCCAATCCTATCCAAGCCTAGCCAACAAGCCAAGATCCAATCCTATCCAAGCCTAGCCAACAAGCAAGATCCACTCTATCCAAGCCAAGCCAACAAGCCAAGATCCAATTCCTATCCAAGCCTAGCCAACAAGCCAAGATTCCTATCCAAGCCAAGCCAACAAGCCAAGATCCAATCCTATCCAAGCCAAGCCAACAAGCCAAGATCCAATCATATCCAAGCCAAGCCAACAAGCCAAGATCCAATCCTGTCCAAGCCAAGATCCTATCCAAGCCGCGCCAACAAGCCAAGATCCAGTCCAATCACCCAATAACAGTCCAATCACCCAACCACAGGAAAGTGGCGGGCAGCATCGTTACCACAGGGCCGTCTCCACCCGATCACCCACCCACCCACCACCACCACCACGACACACCTTTCGTGTTTCGGTCATGGCAATCCAGAAGTAGTGCCGCTGCACCCACCACCGCCCACCCACCCACCACTACTACCACACACCTTTGATGTATCGATCATTGCAATCCACCACCCGATCACCCACCCACCACCACCACCACCACACACCTTTTATGTTTCGGTCATTGCAATCCAGGTTAAGTGTTGTTGCACCCACCACCACCGCCCACCCACCCACCACTACCACCACACACCTTTTATGTTTCGGTCATTGCAATCCAGATTAAGTGTTGTTGCACCCACCACCGCCCACCCACCCACCACTACCACCACACACCTTTTATGTTTCGGTCATTGCAATCCAGGTTAAGTGTTGTTGCACCCACCACCGCCCACCCACCCACCACTACCACCACAACCTTTATGTTTCGGTCATGCAATCCAGGTTAAGTGTTGTTGTGCAACCCACCACCGCCCACCCACCCACCACTACCACCACACAACCTTTTATGGTTTCGGTCATTGCAATCCAGTTAGTTGTTGTTGCACACCCACCCACCGCCCACCCACCCACCACTACCAACCACACACCTTTTATGTTTCGGTCATTGCAATCCAGGTTAAGTGTTGTTGCACCCACCACCGCCCACCCACCCACCACTACCACCACACACCTTTTATGTTTCGGGTCATTGCCATCCAGGTTAAGTGTTGTTGCACCCACCACCGCCCACCCACCCACCACTACTACCACGCACCTTTTATGTATCGATCATTGCAATCCACCACCCGATCACCCATCCACCACCACCAGCACCACCACACACCTTTCGTGTTTCGGTCATTGCAATCCACCACCCACCACCACCCATCATCCACCACCACCCAACCACCACCACCACCCACCTTTCGAGTTTCGGTCATTGCAATCCAAGAGTAGTGTCGTTGCAGGTTGTTGATAAAGCCAACCTGCAGGGTTGAGGGGTTTATAGTTTGAGTTTAGGGTTTGGGGCTTGGGGCCAACCCTTAGGGGTTTCTGGTTTGGGGCTAGGGTTAGAGGCATAGGGCCAACCTTTGGGGGTTTAGGGTTTAGGAAGTGGAGTTAGTGTGTATGAGCAGTAGGAAGCAGTTGGAAGTATTTGGAAGCAGTTGTAATCAGTTGGAAGCAGTTGGAAGTAGTTGGAAGTAGTTGAAAGCAGTTGGAAGCAGTTGGAAGCAGTTGGGGGCAGTTGGAAGCAGTTGGAAGTAGTTGGAAGCAGTTGGAAGCAGTTGGAAGCAGTTGGAAGCATCTAACTAAGCCACCCCACCTTGTTGAACAGTTTGTTGGGCAAGCTGATGGAGGCCCCCCCCACACACACTCGCACACACCTCCCCCCCCCCCACACCCCCACACCACACCACACCACCCCACACACACTCACACACACCTCCCCCCCACCCCACCCTACCCCACCTTGTTATTCAGTTTGTTGGGCAGGCTGATGGAGGCCAGGGAGATGGGAGCGTTGGTGACTTTGATGAGCTGGAACCCCTGGCCCCCTGAAAAACAGGTCAGCGCGCCACTCAGCAGGCCGTCCCACCACCCCCCATCTAAGTTAGACACCCCACCCCCACCTCACCCCACACCCACACCCACCACCCCACCTTGTTGAACAGTTTGTTGGGCAGGCTGATGGACGCCAGGGAGATGGGAGCGTTGGTGACGTTGATGAGCTGGAACCCCTGGCCCCCTGAAATTCGGGTCAGCGCGCCACTCAGCAGGCCCCCCTGCTCATGGGACTTGATTTCCTTGTCCCCAGTGTGTGTGGCGGGGCTCTTGTCCGTAGCCCCCCCTGCTCCAGGGGGTGGGGTGAAGTTGGTAGATGGGGATGGACAACAAACATGAGTGCAGGCATATTACCATTTATATACAGCATCATGCAATCTGTATCTGTATCTGTATCATGCAATCTGTATCATGCAATCTGTATCTGTATCTGTATCATGCAATCTGTATCTGTATCTGTATCATGCAATCTGTATCTGTATCATGCAATCTGTATCTGTGCAATCTGCAATGTGTATGCAATCTGTATCTGTGCAATCTGTATCTGTATCATGCAATCTGTATCTGTATCTGTATCTGTATCATGCAATCTGTATCTGTGCAATCTGCAATGTGTATGCAATCTGTATCTGTGCAATCTGTATCTGTATCATGCAATCTGTATCTGTATCTGTATCTATATATGAGTGCAGGCATATTACCATTTATATACAGCATCATGCAATCTGTGTGATATCATATGATATCATACTCACCTTTGGTCAACATCGTATGATATGCCGGTCCCTACTTACGTAACAACAAACAACATTTCAACGTACCTCCCTGCCCAGCGCCCCCGCTGTCCTGGCCCCGCCCACGCATGCTTATGTAAGCAAAAGTAAGCAAAACATAGCAAAACGTGTGCTAATGTATACAAAAGTAAGCAAAAAATGGCAAAACGCGTCCTAATGTACGAAAAAGTAAGCAATGAATAGCATAAAGCATGCTAATAGAAGCAAACACCATTCTCAACATACCTCCCTGCCCTGCGCCCCCGCTGTCCTGGCCCAGCCCCAGCATGCTGATGTACGCCAAAGGAAGCAAAATATAGCAAAACACATGCTTCTGTATAAAAAAAGTAAGCAAAACACAGGCAAAACATAGCAAAACGCGTGTGGGTAAGAAAAAGTAGGCAAAAAATGGCGAAACGCGTCCTAATGTACGAAAAAGTAAGCAATGAATAGCAAGAAGCATGCTAATAGAAGCAAACACCATTCTCAACATACCTCCCTGCCCTGCGCCCCCGCTGTCCTGGCCCAGCCCCAGCATGCTGATGAAAGCAAAAGTAAGCAAAATGTAGCAAAACACATGCTTCTGTATGAAAAAGTAAGCAAAACACGGGCAAACACGGGCAAAACACGGGCAATACGCATGCTTAGATGTGAAAAGGTAAGCTATGCATAGCAAAACGCGTCCTATTGTATGAAAAAGGAAGCAATGCAGAGCAACATAATCGCACCTCCCTGCCCAGCGCCCCCGCTGTCACGGCCCCGCCCCAGCATGTTGAAGTTGGACGTGAGGTTGAGGGTGATGTTCACTTGCAGGGAGCTCAGGTAGAACTCCTCTAGGAAAAACCAACTAGAACTCTGGTCCCGCATTGCCGACAGGTCCTGCTCCTCTTTCAGGTACAACCAGTGGAGGGCCACCTAGAGGGGGCATGAGGGTAAAATAATAAATAAAATTAAAAAATAAACATATAAAACTCTGGTCCCGCATTGCCGACATGTCCTGCTCCTCTTTGAGGTACAACCAGTGGAGGGCAACCTGGAGGGGGCATGAGGGTAATTAAAGAAAAAAGAAAAACAAACTCTGGTCCTGCATTGCCGACATGTCCTGCTCCTCTTTGAGGTACAACCAGTGGAGGGCAACCTGGAGGGGGCATGAGGGTAAAATTATAGGGGTCATGAGGGTGTGAGGGTGAATAATAAATAGAGGGGGGATCAGGGGATTTGGTTAAGTTAAAAAAATGAAATAAACTCTGGTCCCGCATTGCCGACAGGTCCTGCTCCTCTTTGAGGTACAACCAATGGAGGGCAACCTGGAGGGGGCATGAGGGTAAATAAATAAATAGGAGTTGCGTGAAAGAGCAAAGAAGTATCGCCTCCCCCATACACACCCACCTACCCCCCCCCCCCCCCCCCCCCCCCCCCCCCCACACACACACACACACACACACACCACATACCTACCCCCCCCCCCCCCCCCTCACCACCACCACCAAACACACCACACCATACCCCCCCCCCCCCCCCCCCCCCCCCCCCCCCCCGCACACACATACCTACCCCCCCCCCCCCCCCCCCCTACACACACCCATCTCCACACACTAACCTCCGGCTTAGGGTCGTCCAGCGGTAAAGAGGACTTGCGTAAAAGAGAAAATACTTATCTCCCCCCACCCCCCCACCCCCCACCCAAACACATATCCCCCCCATCCCCACCCACATGCCCCCCCACCTACCCACCCCCCACCCACATACCCCCCCACCCCCACCCAAATGCCCCCCCACCTACCCCTCTACCCATCTCTACACCAACTAACAAAATTAACACCTCCGCTCAGGGTCGTCACACAAACACACAACACCACCACCCCACCCACACCACCCACCCACCCACCCAACCACACCACACAAGCACAAACACACACACACACCACACACACACACACAACCCACACACACAAACCCATCTCTACACAATCACCTCTGGCTTAGGGTCGTCCAGCGGTAAAGAGGAGTTGCGTGAGAGAGCGAGGGAGGAGCATGAGTTGATCTGCCCGCGTGCATAGGCGGCCTCGATGTCGTCCATGGCACGGCCCTCGCGCGTGAGGTAGCTGGTGGGAAGGTTCTGAAAGTAGTGTAACCTAGTGAGGTGGGGTGGGGGCCATTGGTTAGGTTGGGTCAGTTAGGTTTGGGTAGTTAGGCCCTCGCGCATGGGGTAGCTGGTGGGAAGGTTCTGGAAGTAGTGTAACCTAGTGAGGTGGGGTGGGGTGTTGGGGTGGGTGTTGGGGTGGGTGTTGGGGTGGGTGTTGGGGTGGGTGTTGGGGTGGGTGTTGGGTGGGTGTTGGGGGCATTGGTTAGGTTGGGTCAATTAGGTGTGTTTGGTCTCGGTGAGGAGACTTCAGTTGTGCATTGATACCACCCCCCCCCCCCCCCCCTCCTCCCTCTTGTCCGTAGCCCCCCTCTTGTCCCACTTCAACTCACAAGGTTTCCATGAAGTCTTGGTCAGTGCTGTTGTACCCCCCCCCCCCCCCCCCCCCCCTCCCCCCTCTTGTCCGAAAGCCCCCCTCTTGTCCCAATTCAACTCACAAGTCTCATGAAGTCTTGGTCAGTGCTGTTGTACCCCCCCCCCCCCCCCCCCCCCCCCCCCCCCCCCCACCTCTTGTCCGATGCCCCCCTCTTGTCCCACTTAAACTCACAAGTCTCCATGAAGTCTTGCTCAGTGTACACACACACACACACACCCTCTTGTCCGTAGCCTTCCCTTTCCCTTTGTCCGCAGCCCCCCCTCTTGGCCCACTTCAACTCACAAGGTCTCCATGCAGTCTTGGTCAGTGTCCCCCACCCCACCCACCCCCCCTCTTGTCCGTAGCCCCCCCCTTTCCCCTTGTCCGGAGCCCCCCCCTCTTGTCCCACTTCAACTCACAAGGTCTCCATGAAGTCTTGGTCAGTGCTGAAGTCAAGGGGGCCGATGTGAAACACTAGGCGCTTGAACGATGTGATAGCGTTCACCTGGTGAAGGGGACGGTGTGTGTGTCTTTTTGTGTGCGTGGGTGTGTGTGCGTGTGTGTGTGTGTGTGTGTGTATGTATGTTTGTGTGTGTTTGTGTGTGCTTATGTGTTTGTGTATCTATGTATGTGTGTGTGTGTGAAACACTAGGCGCTTGAATGATGTGATGGCGTTCACATGGTCAAGGGGGGCGGTGTGTGTGTTTGTGTGTGTGCGTTTTGAACGGGGGGTATGGGATGGGGATTTTGTGATTTTTAGTTTTGGTTTGTTTGGTTTGGTTTGTTTGGGTGGGTAGGGGTAGGGGGCCGATGTGAAGCACTAGGCACTTGAATTAGTTGATGGCGTTCACATGGTGAGGGGGGATGGTGTGTGTGTGTGTTTGTGTGTGTGTGTGTGTGTGTGTATGTTTGTGTGTGTTTGTGTGTTTGGTTGCTGCGGTGTGTGTTTTTGAAAACTATGCGCTATGAATGAGTGATGGCGTTACCCCCACCCCCAACCACCCGTCCACCCGCCCCCATTCCTCCACCTCCATTCCCAACTCCGAAACGAATCACAAGACCCCACACAAACCACCACCCCACCCAAAAAACACGGAAAGAGAAGGAAAGCAAAGCCAAGGCAACAAACACGGCGACCCGACGAACATACACTCACCACAACCACAACCCCCACCCCCCTTCGCCCCCATTGGCCAGGCAATAAAACCCAACTGCTGGGCGATAAGCTCCTCCCATTGAGAACGCCAACCAGCGAAGCTTCTTCAGCATCCTGACTTCCCCCCCCCCCCCCCCCCCCCCGCCCATTCCTCCCCCCTCCCATTCCCAACCCTCCCCTCCTCCCATCCCCCCACCCCCCTTCCCCCCCTTGGCCAGGCAAAATCCCAACTGCTGGGCGACAAGCTCCTTCCCATTGAGAACGCCAACCAGCGAACGCTGCGCCGCATCCTGAATACCACGGACAAGCAACCGCTCATCTACTTCGACCTCGTGCGCACAATGTCGTCGGTGGGGCGCTCCCTGGCCGAGGTGACTGGGCCCGCTTCATCATCGCAAGTGCGGAGGCCAAGGGATAAGGCGGCGTCTAGCAACAGCACACCCAGTGGGGCTGTGGAGGTGCGTGTTTGGGCATGGGTCTTTGTGTGTGTGAGTGGGTGGATGTGGCTGTGTGGATATGCTTCATCATCGCAAGTGCGGAGGCCAAGGGATAACGCGGCGGCGTCTAGCAACAGCGCACCCAGTGGGGCCGTGGAGGTGCGTGTGTGGGCATGGCTGTTTGTGTGTGTGTGAGTGGGTGTGTGTGGCTGTGTGGATACACTTCATCATCGCAAGTGCGGAGGCCAAGGGATAAGGCGGCTTCTAGCAACAGCACACACAGTGGGGTCGTGGAGGTGCGTGTGTGAGTGGTCAAAACAACACAACACACAACACAACACAACACAAAACAACACAACACAACTCTTGTCCCCCCTCCTCTTGTCCCCCTTGGCCATGTGAACGCCATCACATCATTCAAGCGCCTAGTGTTTCACAAACACACACACGCACGCACACAAACACACAAACACACACAAACATACACACACACACACACACACACAAACACACACACACACCATCCCCCCTCACCATGTGAACGCCATCAACTAATTCAAGTGCCTAGTGCTTCACATCGGCCCCCTACCCCTACCCACCCAAACAAACCAAACCAAACAAACCAAAACTAAAAATCACAAAATCCCCATCCCATACCCCCCGTTCAAAACGCACACACACAAACACACACACCGCCCCCCTTGACCATGTGAACGCCATCACATCATTCAAGCGCCTAGTGTTTCACACACACACACATACATAGATACACAAACACATAAGCACACACAAACACACACAAACATACATACACACACACACACACACACACGCACACACACCCACGCACACAAAAAGACACACACACCGTCCCCTTCACCAGGTGAACGCTATCACATCGTTCAAGCGCCTAGTGTTTCACATCGGCCCCCTTGACTTCAGCACTGACCAAGACTTCATGGAGACCTTGTGAGTTGAAGTGGGACAAGAGGGGGGGGC
>JACBWV010000223.1:13842867-13900981 GCA_013435795.1 Chlamydomonas sp. ICE-L
CACCACCACCACCTGGTTCGTCTTCCCCACAGAACCGCCCACCACCAACCTGCTTTCCCCCATACACCTTCTACCAAACCCGCCCCCCACCACCACCAGCAAGCACCCCATCTCACCACTGCCAATCCGGAGCTGACCTACGTGCGTCCGTACTGCTGGTTGTCTCCTTTCTCCCGGCGTCCGGCCCTAACATCGTGATCACCTCCTCCTGCTCCAGTAGCATGCTCCCAGTACGCGATGGTATCCGGCTGAATGACACATTCCTCGATTTACTGCCACTCAACCTTACTTTTGAAAAACTGCTCCTGTTACGCGTCCTCGGCTCCGTCCCTGGCAGGGGGTCCCCTGGCCACCCCCCTGAGAAGGGGTCCCCAAGGTTGACCGCAGCCCCCCCTGAGCTGGGCCCCGCCCCCCCAGGGTAAGGTTTAAGGCCCCCCCTTTGATGCGTTGGTTGATTACGCATCGGTTGGACGCATCCCCCCCTGAGCTGGGCCCCGCCCCCCCAGGGTAAGGGTAGGCCCCCCTTGGATGCGTGGGTTGATACGCATCAGGGTTGGACGCAGCCCCTCCTGAGCTGGGCCCCGCCCCCCCAGGGTAAGGGTAGGCCCCCCCTGGATACGTGGGTTGATAGCCTCGGGTTTTGGACGCAAGCCCCCCCTGAGCTGAGGCCCCCCCACCCGCCCTCCCCAGGGTACGGGTAGGCTCCCCCTGGATGCGTGGGTTGAGATGCCTCAGGGTTGGACGCAGCCCCCCCTGAGCTGGGCCCCGCCCCCCCAGGGTACGGGTAGGCTCCCCCTGGGTGCACGCCTAAGTTGGCCTCTGAACTGAAGACGAGGGCAGAGGAGCTGGACCCGGGACTCTCGGGTTGATAGGGGCCTGCGCTGGCAGTGGCAGCAGCGGCGGCACCTGCAAGGGTTAGCAGGGGGCATGGTGAATGGGACTGTGGGGTTGATAGGGGGCAGTGTTGATGCTGTGCGGCAGTGGGACTTGGGAAGGGGCAGCAGCGGCGGCACCTGCATGGGTTAGCATGAGGCATGGGGCATGGGGCATGGAGCTGGGAGTTGTGTTAATAGGAGCCAGCGCTGATGCCTCACCCCCCCCCACACCCCTGTCCCTAGCCCCCCCTCACCCTCTCCCAAACCCTCCCTACCCCCCTATCCCACCTCATCCTCCTACTCCCATACCCCCGTCCCTACCCTCACCTCACCCTCTCCCAACCCCTCCCCACCTGACGAGATCTGAGACAACCAACGGGAGGTGGCGCGGCTTGACTGCCTGCTACTGAACTCTGACTTCTGCTTCCTCCTCTCCCAAGCCCCTTCCTCTTGCCCCCCCCCCCCCCCCCCTATCTCTACCATCCCCCAACCTCACCCTCTCCCAACCTATCCATACCCCTACCCCCCGCCCCCCCCACCCACCTCATCCCCCCTATCCCCGTCCCTATCCCCCACCTCATCCCTCTACCTATCCTCACCCCCCTAACCTATCCAAACCAGCCAAAACCTTACCCCACCCCCCACCCTATAAAACACCCTTCCCTAGCCCCACCTCATTCCCCCACCTCCCCCACCTCACCCTCATCCCCACCCCCCTCCCACCCCCCCCCCCCTTCCCCCTAACCTACCCCCCTACCACCCCCCCCCTCCCCTCTCCCCCCCCCCTCCCCTCCATCCCCCTCCCTCTACCTAACCACCACCTCCACCCTCTACATCCCCCCTACCCCCCCCCTCCCCATCCCCTCCCCTCCCTCTCCTACCCCCCCTCCAACCCTCTCCCCCCCGCCCCCCCCTTCCTTCCCCCTCCCTACCCCCACATCACCCTCTGACATCCCCCTCCCCCCCCCCCCCCCCCCCCCCCCCCCCTCCCCTCCCTCCAACCTAACCCCACATCCCCCTCCCCCCCTCCCCCCCTCCCCTCCCTCTACCCTACCCCCCCCCCACACCCCTCTCCCACCCCCCTCCCCCTTCCCCTACCTACCCCACCGCCCCTCTTCCCAACCATCCCTTCCGTCCCTCAAACCCCTAACCTACCTACCCCACCTCACACCCTCTCCCTCATCCCCCTCGGCCCCCCGACCTCCCACCCACCTGCCCCCTCCTCCCACCCCCCCTACCCCCCTACCTACCCCAACCTCACCCTCTCCCACCCCCCTCTCCCCCCCATCCTCCCCCCATCCTCCCCCATCCTCCCCCATCCCCCCCCCCCTCCTCCCCCATCCTCCCCCCATCCTCCCCATCCCTCCTCCCCCCCCATCCCCTCCCCCCACATCACCCTCCCCATAAAACCATCCCTTTCCCCCCCCCCCCGACACCCCCCCCCCCCCCCCCCCCCACCTCACCCCCCCCTCACCCCCCCCCTCCCCCCCGCACACCCCCCCCCCACCTCAACCCCCCTACCACCCCACCACCCCACGCCACCAAACACCCCTCCAACCTCACCCCCCCCCTCACCCCCCTACCCACACCCCCCTTCTCTCTTTACCCCCAACCTCACCCTCCCTACCCTTCTAAACCCCTGCCTTCCCCCCTCACCCCTCTACCCCCGTCCCCCATCCCACCCCCCCACCTCACCCCCCCCACCCACAACCCTACCCCCCGCCCCTCCACATCACACACCCCCCTCATCCCCTACTCCCCATACGCCCCCGTCCCTCCCCCCCGCACCCCCCTCGCCCCCCCACCTCATCCCCCTACTCCCAAACCCCCGTCCCTCCCCCCTCCCCCCCTCCCCCCCCCCCCCCCCACCACACACACCTCCCACCCCCTCCCCCCCCCCGCCCCCCCACCACGCATCCCCCTATTTACTCCCCTAACCCCCCCCCCCCCGGGGTACACCCCCCCCCCCCCTCCACCCCCCAGCCCTATCCCCCCCCACCCCCCCCCCTACCCCCCTCCCACCCCCCCCCCCCCCCCCCCCCCCCCTCCTACCCCCCCCTCCCCCCCGCCCCCCGCCCCCCACCTCATCCCCCTCCTACCCCCCCTTCCCCGCCCCACCACCTCCTCCCCCTACTCCCATACCCCCCGTCCCTACCCCCTCCACCGCCCCCCCCCCACACACACTCACCCCCCCTCCCCCCGCCCCCCAACCTATCCCCCTACTTCCCTTACCCCCCTCCCCCCCCCCCCCCCCCACACACACACACACCATCCCCCCCCTCCCCCGCCCACCCACCTCATCCCCCTACTCCCATACCCCCGTCCCTACCCCCCCCCCACACCACACACACACCTCACCCCCCGCCCCCCGCCCCCCCACCTCATCCCCCTACTCCCATTACCCCCGTCCCTCCCCCCCTACCCCCTACCCCCCCCCCCCCCACACACACCACACCTCCCCCCCCCTCCCACGCCCCCCCACCTCAATCCCCCTACTCCCATACCCCCGTCCTACCCCCTCTCCCAACCCCCTACCCTCTCCACCCCTCCCTACCCCAACCTCTTCCCCACCCATCCCTGACGAGATTCTTGAATGACGACCAAACGGGATGTCGGCGCGGCTTGAACTTGCTGATGACTTCCTGCTACACTGTACTCAGTACTCACTTCTGCTTCCTCCTTTCTTTCCTTCTTTCCTCCGCCAACCGTATCAACTGCTGCTGAATCGCTTGCGAGTTGAAAGGATACACACTAGACAGGTTGGAGTGGGTTTGGGATCCCGAGGCCCCTGACCTCACTATACCAGCAGCACAGGCACACCGCCTCTTGTTAACCGCGTTGGTGCCAAAACGAAACGTGTAGGGTTCCTCCCATGGTCCGGGCCCCAAGTAGGCTGCGGGGAGATGGACTCAGTTTGCGGAGAGATGGAATTGTTTTGCGGGGAGATGGAATTGTGTCCGGTCCCCCCCCCCTGCCAAGCACTATCGTACGTCGAGCCCAGGGAGACTGGGCGGGAGGAGAGTGCGGACATGAGGGGGGGCTCGCCGGCTGCGTCTCTGATGTGGGTGGTCAGTCCTCGGGAAGTTTGTCCAGTACGGCTCCTTTCCTTGGCTGGTGGGTGGGTGGGTGGGTGAGAGAGTGGGTAATGGGTGGGTGGGTGAGTTGGGGAGTGGGTGGTGAGAGGTTTGGTTGAGTGTGTTGGGTTGGTGTAGCGGGTGAGTGTTGTGGGTGGGTTGGTGGGTGGGTGGCGCGTGGTCGTTGGTGCGTGTGTCGGGTGCCCTGGTGCGGGTGGGTTCGTGGGGTGGGTGCGTTGGCTGCGGGGTGGGTGCGCGGGCAGGTGCTGGGTGCTTGGGTGGGGGTGCGACGCGTGGGTGCGTTGGCCGTGGGGTGGGTGCGTGGGTGTTGGGGTTCCGTCCCGTGGGTTGGTTTGTCGGTGGAGTTGGTCGGTGGTTGGCGTGGGTGCGTGGGGCTGTGCGTTGTGGGTGGCGTTGTGTTTTTTCTTTGGCTTTCTTGGTTCTCTTTTGTTGGTGGCTAGTCCCTCTTCTCGCGTTTCTACTATTGTTCTTTTCTTGTTTTTTTTTTTGTTTTTTTTTTCTCTTTTTCGCTCTTTCTTTTTATTCGTTTTCTTGGGTAGGTGCAGTGTGGGCGGGTGAGAGGTATGGTTGTGGGTGGAGTGGTTAAGTGGGTGGGGTGGTCTAGAGCTGGTGGTGGGCGGGTGAGTGGGTTGGTTGTGACTGGTGGTGAGTGGTTGGTGCCGGGGTGAGTGGGCGGTTGAGTGGGTGAGTTGGCGGGTGAAAGCTGGTATTGTTTGGTGAGTGGTTAATGGGTTCCCGGAGACAAGTGGGTGAATGGTGTGAATGGTGACAGTGGGCGGGTGAGTGGGTGAGTGGGTTGGTTGGTGAGTGGGTTGGTTGGTGAGTGAGTTGCCAGTGTGGTAGACGTGAGGTTGTCGTTGGTCGTTTTCGTTTTTTGATTTACTCTTGTGAAGTGGTTTCAGTTGGTGAGTGGGTTAGTGGGTTCGTTAGGTGCGTGCTTGCCTATGCGGTGCGTGGGTGCGTAGTGGGGCAGGGTGCGTGGGTTGGTTGGTGAGGTGGGTGCGTGGGTGAATGGGTATTGGGTGAGTTGTGCTCGGTAGAGTGGGTTGGTTGTCGTGAGTGCTAGTGAGTGCGGTGGAATGGGTGAGTGGGTGCGTGGTGCTGGTGAGTGGGTTGGTTGGTGAGTAGGTTGAGTTGGTTGGTTGGTGTTGGTCGAGTGGATTTGGTTGGTGGTGGATGGAATGGGTGACAGGGTCGAGTGGGCGGGTGAGTGGGTGAGTGGGTGAGTGGGTGAATGGGTGGGTGAGTGGGTTGGTTGGTGAGTGGGTGAGTGGGTGTTGGTTGGTGCAGTTGGGGTTTTTCTTTGAGGGTGCAAGGGGTGCGTGGGCTGGTGAGGGGTAGTGGGTGAACTGGGTGCGTGGGTGAGTGGGGCGGGTGAGTGGGGTTATGGGTTGGTTGACGTGAGGTGACCTGAGTTGGTGGGTCGCGTTTGGGCAGGTGAGTGGGTTGGTGAGTGGGTGAGTGGGCGGGAAGAGAGCGAGGACATGAGGGGGGGCTTGCTGTGCTGTGCTGTTGCCCCCCCCCCCACCCCCCCCACCCACCCACATACACACTCTGCACCCCCCCTACGCCCACCCCCACCCCTCTACCACCATCATGCCCTTTCCTCACTGTGATAAGCAACCCCTCTGGAGGCCAAACGGGGGCAGGTCCCTCGCGTGTTGGACATCCCCCTGTGCTGTTGCCCCCCCCCACCCACACCCACCCACACCCACCCCCACTCCACGCCCCCCCCTCTGGCCACCGATCTCCCCTTCCCTCACCGATTATAAGCACCTCCAACCCCCCTCAGGCAGGCCAAACGGGTGGCAGGACAGGATCCGCTTGCGTGATGGGCTTTCCTTCTCTCCTTTCCCCTGTGGTACAGCCGCCTACGCCTGTGGCTGTTGCCCCCCCCCCCAACACCGCCCACAACCCAACACACTCGCCCTCCCCCCCCTACTGCCACCAACTCTCACCCGTTCCCTCACCGTGAGCTAAGCAACCCCTCAGGAGGCCAAACGGGGGCAGGTCGCTCGCGTGTTGGACTTCCCCCTGTGGTAGCGCCCTACGCTGTGCTGTTGCCTTGCCCCCCCCCCCCCCCACACACACACCACACCACACGACACACCACACCACTCCCTCCCCCCCCCACCCCCCCCTCCTACTCACATCTCCCTCCATTCCCCCTTATCCCTCACCGGATCAGCCACCCCCTCAGGAGGCACAAACGGGGGGCAATGTCGCGTCGCCTGGTTGGACTTTCCTCCCCCTGTGGTAGCGCCTGCGCCTGCGCTGTTGACACTTACAATCCGATGTCGCTGGATGGAGCTGCTAGGGGTCGAGTTGCTGAAGGACGCTTCACTAGTCGACAGCTCATGCTGACCCATGGAATTTGATTCCCTTGCTGGCAACACGACATTGACTCTGAATTTTGTGATAGTGATGGGGTGGGGGTGAGCATGCTGAGTGTGTGTGAGTGTGTGTGAGTGTGTATGAGTGTGATCTCAAGGTGACCCCTGGAAGTTGATTCCCTTGATGCCGACACGATGATGGCGGCATTGACTCTGCAGTTGGTTGTAGGGATGGGGGTGGGGGTGGGTGGAGCATGCTGAGTGTGAGTTGTGAGTAGTGCCGTGTGTGTGGGTGTGGTGGGTGTGGTGGGTGGTGTGTGTGTGGGGTGGGTGTGGGTGGTGTGTGTGGGGGGGGGGGCGTGGCGTGTGCGTGTGTGCTGTGCGTGTGGGCCTGCGTGTGTAGGATGTGTCTGCGTGTGCGCGTGCCTGTGCACTCTGTGTGTGTGGGTGTCGTTGGGGTGTGTGTGAGGGGGGGGGGGGTGTGGGGGTGTGACTGGGTGGAGATATTGGAGCTGACGAGGGCGTTGCAGGATGACAAACTAGTAGACAGCTCAAGCTGACCCCGGGATCTGGGGCCCTTGGTGCCGACATTATGATGGCGGCATTGACTCTGCAGTTGGTGGTATTGATGGGGGTGAGCATGCTGAGTGTGTGTGTGTGTGAGTGTGAGTGTGAGTGTGAGTGTGTGACTGGGTTGAGGCATTGGAACTACTGAAGTTGGTGGTAGGGATGGGGGTGGGGGTGAGGTTAGTGCCACTCGCTGAGTGTGAGTGGAGGTTTGTGTGATTGTGTGGTGTGTGGTGATGTCAATCTGACCCCGGGAAGTTGGGGCCCTTGGGGCCAAACGATGGTGGATTGAATTGAATCTGAAGTTGGTGTTGGGGATGGGGGTGGGGTGGTGGTGGGGGTGAGCCAGGCTGAATGTGGACAGTGTGAGTGTGGAGTGAGTGTGTATGTGAGTGTGTTTGTGAGTGTTTGTGCGTGTGTGTGATGCTGAGTGCTAAGTTTGTAAGTGTGTGTGATTGCCTGGTGTTAGTGTGAGAGTGCGTTGGGGTTGTGAGTGATTTTTGTGAGTGTGCGAGTCGAGTGTTGTGTGACGTGTGTGTGACGTGTGAGCGTGAGTGTGTGCTGACGTGTGGTGTGGTGGTGTGCGTGTGTGGTGCAGTTCGTTTTGTTTTCGTTTGGTTTTGTGGTGTTGCGTGTTGGGTAGCTCAAGCAGCCCCCGGGAAGTTGATTTCTCGTCCCCTTGATGGCACGCACGACCATTGTGACTGCTGAATTTTACATATGATTGGGGTGGTTGGGGGTGGGCATGCTGAATGTGTGTGAGTGTGAGTGTGAGAGTGTGAGTATGAGTGTGAGTGTGATCTCAATCTGTCCCCAGAAGGTGATGGTCCGCTTGGGGCCTGTCACTAGTGGGTTGCCGCATTGGATTCTGAGTTGGTGGTGGGGGGGGGGTGAGCATTGCTGAGTGGATGTGGGGAGTGGTGTGTGAGTGCTTGAGTGAGTGTGTGTGAACTCTGAAGTTGGTGGTCGATGACGTGGGTAGCGGGTGGGGGCGAGCATGCTAAGTGTGAGTGTGGTGTGACGGGTGGCGTTTGTGTGTGGCTTGTGGTGTTGTGGTGTAGTGTGAGTTGTGTTGGAGTGTGTGTTCGTTTTGTTGTGGTGTGTGTGTGGTGTGGGTACGGGTGTTGTTTGTGTTTTTTGTTTTTGTGTGGTTTTGGGAATTTGGATGGGGTTTTTTTTGTGTTGTGTGTTTGTGTGTGTGGTGTGGGTTTGTGTGTGTGGCCTGTGGTCGCGGCCTTGGACCTCCCGTCGCAGGCGTTGGTGCCTGCCGGCGTTGTGCAACTGATAGGGAGGCTCGCCAGGCTGACCCCGGGACTTCGGGTCCCTTTGGTGGGGCTCCTAACCACTGGGTTGGGGGCCTCCAGCTGACCCCGGGAATTCGGGTCCCTGTGGTTTGCACTACCCCTGGTCTGAGGGAGCTCCATGCTGACCCCGGAATTGGGTCTGGCCTTGGTGCACTAACCTGGTTGGGGAGGCTCTGATCGCTGGACCGCGCGGGAATTACGGGTTCCCTTGGTGCACTAGAGAAACGAATGGGTGGGGATGGTGGCGGTCAAAGCTGACCTGCCCGGGAATTCAAGGGTCCCGTTGTACAGCTAACTGGTGGGAGCTCAAGCTGACTCCCGGTGGGAATTGCGGGTCCTTTGTTCACTAAACTGGGTGGGTTGGAGCTCAAGCTGCAACACGACCTGGGAATTCGGTGTTCCCTTTGGGTGTGGCATCTAAACTGGGACTGGGGAGCTTCAAGCGGACCCCGGGAAAATTGTCGGGTCCCTTTTGTGCACGTAAAACGTGGGTGGGGGCATGGCTCTCAAGCTGACCTCCCCGGGAATGTTGCCTGGGGTCCCTGTTTTGCTCGTTGTTTCAAGCAGCCGCCCTTGTTCGTGGCTTCTACTGGAATTGGGAAGAGCGCGCATTGCCCGCCAACATACTTCCGTCCTTGCTTAGCAGAATGCCATGCCCCACCAGCCACCACCCTACAGCGCCACCATGTGCCCCACCCCACCTGCCCAACCACCATGCCCCCACCACTACCCCCACACACCATGCTTCCCGACCCCCCACCCCCACTCCACCGCTGCCCGCCAACTACCCCCCTCACCACCTATGCCCCATCACGTCGGACCTCCCACACCACCAGCCCCACCACTACCCCCCACAGGGGGTGGGGGGTGCCACCAACTTCCCCACCACCACCCCCACCCGCCCCCTGCCCCCCCCCCCGCAGGGCCCGTGGGGGTCCGGTGGATTCGAGTTTCTCCACTCATTTTCCGATTGCCCCATCACTACCCCCTACATTGCCACCATGCGCCCACTACTCACCTCACCTCCCACACGTGATCCACAGCCCCACCACTATCTTCCCGGTTACCGACCCCCCCCCCCCACCCCACCCCTTCCTCCACCCCTGCCCCCTCCCCAACCACCATTGCCCGCCCGACTTGCGGCCGTCAACCCCCACCACCAATGCCTCCACCCTTCTCCCCCCCCCGTTTTTCTCTCCCTCATTCCCTCCACCCCCCCCTCTGATCTCCCCCACACCCCTATCGTTCCTCCCCCCCCCCCCCACCCCCCCCCCTTTGTTCTCTCAACCACCACCCCTTATCGTCCCATGCCCCACGCATCTACCGCCACACCACCAGCCCCACCCCCACCGTCCCCCACACCACCATGCCCCACCACTTACCCCCACACCACATGCCCCACCTACTCCCCAACACCGCACCATGCCCCACCACTCACGCCACACACGCACCATTCCCCGCCATGCCATACCACCCCTACACCACATGCCCCTACCACCACCCCGTAACGCACCATGCCCCACGAGCTCACCCCTACACCACCATGCCCCACCACTACGCCCCACACCACCTATGCCCCACCACTACCCCCACAGGTCCACCATCATCATGCCACCGCACCCTCGTCCACCCTCGCTGCGTAATGCCACTGTCGTAATTTGACGCTTGGCTTGATTTATACTTAGGCATCAGGATACCAGCCTGCCCTACCCTGGGATCCGAGCCCTGCCCCCCACCACTCACCACCCCACCAACCACCCCACCACCATGTCATCCACGCCGGCCTCCTACTGACACATCCTAACCATGGCCTGTGCTTGGCGTGTACCTTGGTCTGGATTATACTGGCAGTGCAGATGAGCCACCTTGCCCTAGACCCTGCCTTGCCCCCCCCACCCACCCACCTACACACACACACCACCACGCGCCGACTCATGGGTCTCATGCCATGCCCCCCTGTGCCCCTAACAATGGGCCTAGCTGGGTGCCGTCTCTTGCCTGGCGGTCTGAAAGACTGGTTGTTGTGAGGAGCCTGGACTGCCTACCCTGCCCCCCCCCACCACCACCACCACCATGTGCCATGCCACTGCCCCCCTGCGCGTCACTAACAATTTGCTCGTGGATTGGCAAGCCCTTGTCCTGGCTTCTAACTTGTGAATCGGGAGCAGCCACCTGCCCACCCACAGATGTCCTGCTATACGATCCAAGGCCCCCCCCACCGCCCCACCGATGCTCACCCACCCCTCTGCTGCACCCTGCCAATGGCCTGGCTCTGTCAGCCCTTGTCGGCGTCCACTAGGTGTCCGAGCAGCCTACTGCCACCTGCACACAGATAGCGTCCTGCTGATCGATCCATGCGTGCCTTTGGAAGAAGATCAACGACCCTAGGCTATCCTCCCCGCTTCTGTACGGCACTATGCCGGTATCGCTGGCTTCCGTTATGGTGGTTAGAGCGGTTGGAAGCCCAGAGTGCATGGTCGAGCCTTGCACAGCTTCCCAGGGCGCCTCGGGATGTGAGTAAGGCTCATCAGATGGTCTGGTCAGGATCATCATGCTGTTTTGGAGGTGGCTGTGTGTGGAAGCGCCGGTCGCCGCCCCTCCTCTTCTATCGTCAACGATCTCAAGGAGATCACCCTTCGTGGATGTTGTCCAGGGGGTTGCCTCTGCAGAAGAGCGCGTGAGTGTGTGGGGGTTGTGGTGGTGGTTGGTGTGTGTGTGTGTTGTGGTGTGTTGTTGTGGTTGTACAGGGGGTTGCCCTGCAAAGAGGCAGGAGGGGGTGGGTGTGTGGTGTGGGTGGTGGGGGGGGGGGGGGGGGGGGGGGGTGGGGGGGGGGGTGTGGGGGTTGGGGGGGGGGGGGGGGGGGTCGGGGGTGGGGTGGGGGGGGGGGGGGGGGGTTAAGGGTTTCCCTGCAGAAGAGGCAGGAGGGTGTGTTGTGCGTACATGTGTGTGGGTGTGTTGTGTGTGTGTGTTGTTGTTAGCAGTGGGATTGCCCTGCAGAAGAGGGCAGGGTGGGGTGTAGTTGCGTACATGTGTGTTTGGGCGTGTGTGCCGTGTGTGTGTGTGGTATTTGTGTGGCTTACATTGTGTTGTGTGTGTTTGGTGTTGTGTGGTGGTGTTGTGTGTGTGTGTGTGTGTTTGGTGTGTGGTGTCTGTGGTGGTGTCGGGTCTGTGTCTACGTGGTGTTTGTTCTGTTTGTGGGTGTGTTGGTACTGTCTGTGTGTCGTGTGTGTGTAGGTGTGTGTTTAGTGTGTGTGTCCCCCTGTGTTCTGTGTGTGGTGTGTGGTGGGCTTGTGTGTCGTTTTGTGTTGGTTTGTGTTCTCCTTGCTGTGGTGTGTGTCTCCTGGTGTGTTGTGTCTCTTTTTCTGTGTGTTCGGCCCCTGGTTTTGTGTCCCTTTTTGTTTGTATTGGCTGTGTCGATGTTGCGTGTGTTTGTTTTTTTTTGTTTGTGGCTCGCCATGGTTAATTTTTTCGTCATGTTTGTTCGTGTGTCCCTTTGATTTTTTTTTATTTTTTTTTTTTTTAAGTTGGGCTTGGTGGCTTGGAAAGTGCCGCTCAACCTTCCCTCTATTCTATCTTTACTATTCGTCAAACATCTCAGAGGAGACCTTGTGGATGTTGTACTGGGGGGTGCCCTGCAGTCGAGGCACGAGGGTGTGTGTGTGCGTAGCTGAAACAGTACTAATACCCCACCTGACCCGTACGAGCCCTGGTGTTGTTGCGATCGAATATGATCGTCAGAACTGGGCAAGCCAAGTGGTGGTGTGCGTAGCTGAAAAACAGTAGCTGGAATGACCCACCGCCCTAGCTGTGCCTGATTCGTTGGGGTGTGTGTTGCGATGCTGAATAGGACTGTTCGCACTGGCACCACTGTGTGTGCGTGTTGTATGGTGTGTAATGTTATGTGTAGTATTGGGGGGGGTTGGTAGTGGGTTGAGTGCCGAGAGTGAGACACTCCTTTGGCACTGATGGTGAAGTAGCTGAATAACAGTAGCTGAAACCCACCTGCCCTACTGCCCCTGGCGGTGCGATGGAATAGGAATTGTGTTGGCACTGGCACCACTGTGTGTGCATGTGTATGTATGTGTATATGTGTAGTGGTGGTGGGTGTATGGGTGTATGTGTATATGTGTAGTGGTGGTGGGTGTAAGGGTGTATGGGTGTCTGTGTAGTGGTGGTGGTGGGTGGGTGGGTGGGTGGGTGGGTGGGTGGGGAGCCAGACACGGGACACTCCTTAGGCATTGATGGTGAAGTAGCTGAATGAGAGTAGCTGAAAAGTGCAGTAGCTGACCCACCTGGCCCTTGCACGTTGGTGCCGCCGTGGGAATGTTTGTGGGCGATTGGAGAATAGGATTTGTCGGCACTGCACCACTGGTGTGTGTATGTGTATTTGGTGGTATCGGGGGGGTGGGTGGGTCGGGAACCAGAAGTGGGACACTCCTTTGGCACAGACAGTCAAGTAGCTGAAAAACAGTAGCTGAAGAACAGTAGCTGAAGAACAGTAGCTGAAAAACAGTAGCTGAAGAACAGTAGCTGAAGAACAGTAGCTGAAACCCACCTGTCCTACTGCCCCTGGGGGTGCAATGGAATAGGAGTTGTCGGCACTGGCACCACTGCCTGCTGACTGCTTGCTTGACACCCAGCTCATGTTGATAAAGGAGGGGATGCTGCGTAGCATGCCTGTGAAGAAGTTGGCGCTAGCTGTCCTCGCCCCGACAGCACTGTCCTTCCGCCCAGTTGCAAAAACATCTGTTGCAGCTAGGCCAGTATGATCTAGGATTTTCTTGCTAAGTTTGTGTCCCGTTCTCCTTTTTGTTTGCGCTAGCATGTCCCGCCCCGACAGCACACGTCCTTACCTCCCAGTTGCATCGTCAGCAGGCCAGGATGATCTGGAGGGCGGGAAGGGGGGTCCATGCGCCGGGTTGGCTGAGAGACCCTTGTCAGTGACACTAGCTCTGCTGCTGATAGAAAGCTCCATGCCCGTGCTTTGCTGCACAGCGGGTGAGGACTGGGAGCCTAGGCCTTCCCGTTGTGATCCCCGCGGGTTGTAGGTGGTGGGCGAGGACTGGGAGCCTAGGCCGTCCCCTTGTGATCCCCGTGGGTTGTCCTGGGAAATGTAAGAAGCTCCGTTTGGGAGGCTTAAGACTTGCTTGACCTGATGGGGGATCTGCAGGTGGGGGTAGTGTGGGGGTGGGGGGAGTGGGGGTAGGTGTTATGGGTAAACTGAGGTGGGTTGGTGGGGGGGTTGTGGTGTCGTGGGAATGAGTGGAGGTGGTGGACGGTGGGGTGGAAGGGGGTGGGTGTGGTGGGTGCTGGGTGGTGGGTGGTGGGTGCTGGGGCGAGGACTGGGAACCTAGGTCCTTCCCCTTGTGAGCCCGCTGGGGTGTACTGGGAATTTGTCAGGAAGCTCCATTTGAGTCGGGCTGGGGACGGTGGCGGCCTAATGGGGGATCTGGCAGGGGGGTAGTGGGGGTAGTGGGGGGGGGTGGGGGGAGGTGGGGGGAGGTGGTTAAGTTGGTGCATAGTCGTGGTGGGTGGTGGGGGTAGGGGGTTGCTGGAGATTAGTGGGGGTGGTGTACGGTGGGGGTTGGAGTGGTGGTGGTGTGGTGGGGTGTGGGTGGTGGCGCGGACTTGGGAGCCTAGGCCTTCCCCTTGTAAGAGGCCCCCCCCCCCGTGGGTTGGACGGGAATTGGTAAGAAGCACCATATGAGTACGGCTGGGACTGGGCCCTAGCTGATGGGTGATCTGCAGGGGGTGGGGGGTGTAGGGTGGTTTGGGATGGGGGGAGGTGGTTTGGTGGATGTTGAGGCGTGGGGGTTGGTGTGTGGTGGGTGTATGGGTGGGTGGTGGTGGTGGTTGGCGTAGATGGTGTGTGGGCGCGTGAGGCGTGGTGGTGGTGGGTGGGGGTGGGAGGTGGTGGGAGGTGGTGTGTGGGTCCTATGTAGTGTATTAAGTCTACAACCTTCTACGAGTTGTTAGTCAAGAACCTTCTTCAAGGCTTCTTGTGAGGGTATATGTATGTAGCGTCCATCTGGAGCTGCCTAGAAGCTACTGCTCGCAGTTGAGAATAAACTTTATAAAACACACCTTGGAACCTTGCATCATCACCATTTATGTAGCGTCCGTCTTGAGCTGCATATGGGCTGTTGGCGCCAGCTGGCGTACCGGACCAGTTATCTCCGTTTACAGTAACATAAGCGGCACGCTCATCACAAAGCATCATGTCTAGTGAGTGAGTCAGCTCCTTCAGCTGCAATGTTTTGTGTGTTGTGTGTTGCATATGTGTGTTGGATGGTGGGTGGTGGGTGATTTGTGTGTGCATGGGCACCAACATTGCGAACATGCATGGATTGGCATACGTCATCGGTACCCCCTTCATCCTGACTAGTGAGTGAGCCAGCTCCTTCACCTGCAATGTTTTGTGTGTTGTGTGCTGTACATGTGTGTTGGATGGTGGGTGGTGGGTGATTTGTGTGTGCATGGGCACCAACATTGCAAACATGCATGGATTGGCATACGTCATCGGTACCCCCTTCATCCTAACTAGTGAGTGACACAGCTCCTTCACCTGCAGGGTGTTTAGGGTTTAGGGTTTGGGGTTTAGGGTGTAGGGTTCATCGGTACCCCCTTCATCCTGACTAGTGAGTGACACTGCTCCTTCACCTGCAAGGTGTGTGTGTTGTGTGTTGTGTGTTGCGTGTTGTGTGTTGTATGTTGCGTGTTGTGTGTTATGTGTTGTGTGTTGTGTGTTGTGTGTTGTGTGTTGTGTTGTTGTTTGTAATGTGTTGTGTGTTGTGTGTTGTGTGCTGTGAGTTGTGTATAGTTTGTATGTGTTGTGTGTTGCGTGTTGTGTGTTGTGTGTTGTGTGTTGTGTGTTGTGTATTGTGTGTTGTGTGTTGCGTGTTGTGTGCTGTGAGTTGTGTATAGTGTGTAATGTGTTTGTTTGTGATGCGTATTTTGTGTTGTTTAGTAAGTGTGTGTCGTATTGTTTTCCCGTTCGTTATGTGGTTTGTGTTTTTCTTTTTTTTGTGTGTGTTGTGGTGTTGTTGTGTTGTGTGTTGTGTTTTGTGTTGTATGTTTTTGTGCTTTTGTTTTTTTTGTGTTTTGTTTGTTTGTGTTGTGTGTCTGTGTGTTGTGTGTCTGTGTGGTTGCTGTGTTTTTGTCGTGTTGTTGCAGTGCTCCTTTTTCGCGTCTTGTGTGCCGTGCGTTCTTTGTTGTGTGTTGTGTCGTTGTGGTCTGTGTGTTGATGTGTTGGTTGGTTGTGTGTTGTGTGTTGGTGTGCGTTGCTGGGTTAGTCTGTTGTCGTGCTGTGTCGTTTTGTGTTGTGATGTCCTGTGCTGTTTGTGTAGTGGGGGGGCCCTCTTGTACCTGGCTGTTCCTCGGTCGCGGTTGATTTTTCTTGTTGTTCGTTGTTGTTCGTTGTTGGGGTTGGAGGGGGTGGGTGGGGCGTGAAGGGAGTCCCTCCCTCCGCCCACTTGCCTCCCCCCCTCCCCCCCCCCCCCCCCCCCCCCCCACCGGCAGACCCACTGCCCTGATGCGTCCCGCTTTGTGGCCTAACCCTGCACTGAATCATCAGGCGCAGGTGAAGACGGGGACTCCCTTACTACCCCACCATCCAGGCGTTTCTCTATTACCTTTTTCTTCTTCGCTTTTCTGTTTGACTAATCATGCCATGCATACCTTGTGCCTCAGCTGTACCGCATTCGAGGGTGTATGACGGGACTCCCTTAATACCACACCCACCAGGCGTTCTCATTACCTTTTTCTTCGCTTTTCTGTTCAACTAATCATGCCATGCGTACCTTGTGCCTCAGCTGTACAGCATACGAGGGTGTATGACGGGACTCCCTTAATACCACACCCACCAGGCGTTCTCATTACCTTTTTTTAGCTTTTCTTTTCGACTAATCATGTCATGCGTACCTTGCGCCTCAGCTGTACCACAATTTAATTTAATCGTAAGCAGGTTCAAATTCACAATAAAAACGATTTGGTCTCTATGTCTACAAGGTTTCTCCATAGTCCTATGGTTCATTTCCAGCTATTTTCGGCTAATTTGGCTAATATTTGGCTAATTCGGCTAATTCGGCTAATGTTTGGCTAATATTTGGCTAATATTTGGCTAATATTTGGCTAATTCGGCTAATTTGGCTAATTCGGCTAATGTTTGGCTAATATTTGGCTAATATTTGGCTGATTCGGCTAATTTGGCTAATTCGGCTAATATTTGGCTAATTCGGCTAATTCGGCTAATTCGGCTAATATTTGGCTAATTATGCCATGCGTACCTTGTGCCTCAGCTGCACCACGTAGAAGGCGAGGGCGATTGCGATAATAGCAACCAGGTTTATTCCGACAGCTAGGCCGACCACAGATGAATTAGCACAGCCACTCAGCAATCCCCGGCAGCACAATCAAGAGGCACATCCGAAACCCAAATGTTACATTTCAATTTAATTTTATTGCAAGCAGGTTCAGGTTCACATTAAAAAAACGATTTGGTCTTTGGGTACACAAGGTCTCTATGGTTCAATACATATTTTCAGCTAATTTGGCTAATTTCCGGCTATTTCCGGCTATTTTGGGCAATTTTTTGCAATTTTTGGCTATTTCATACCTTGTGCCTCAGCTGTACCACATAGAAGGCGAGGGCGATTGCGATAATAGCAACCAGGTTCATTCCGACAGCTAGGCCGACCACAGATGAATTCGCACAGTCATTCAGCAATGTCCGACCACCCAGACCTCCCTCATGGCTGTGGTGCGGCAGGGGGCTGCTGAACAGCTTCCAGAAGCTTCTAATGGAAGTCATGCCTTCCATGTGTGCGCCTGCTTGGCTGTCAGCTCCCTCTGTGGATGGGGTCAATGGGGTCAATGGGGTTGATAGGATTTGTTTTGTTTTATAGCTTTGTATAGCTTTGTATAGCCTGTAAGGGCCAACTACTTCAGTTGATGGGGTTGATGGAATTGACTAGATTTGTTTTTTCAAATCAAATGGAAGTGGGTTTTTACTAGCTTCGTGGTTTGGCCTCCTCCAGGGACCTGCCCTACACACACACTGCCCTACACACACACTGCCCTACACACACTGCCCTACACACACACTGCCCTACACACACACTGCCCTACACACACACTGCCCTACACACACACTGCCCTACACACACACTGCCCTACACACACTGCCCTACACACACTACCCTACACACACTGCCCTGCACACACACTACCCTACACACACACTGCCCTACACACCCTACCCTACACACACACTGCCTTAAACACACTACCCTACACACACACTGCCCTACACACACTGCCCTACACACACTACCCTACACACACTACCCTACACACACACTGCCCTACACACACTACCCAACACACTCACTGCCCTACACACACATTACCCTACACACACACTGCCCTACACACACTACCCTACACACACACTGCCCTACACACACTACCCTACACACACACTGCCCTACACACACTACCCTACACACACACTGCCCTACACACACTACCCTACACACACTGCCCTACACACACACTGCCCTACACACCCTACCCTACACACACACTGCCCTACACACACACTGCCCTACACACACAACCCTACACACCTACACACTGCCCTACACACACAACCCTACACACTGCCCTACACACACAACCCTACACACGTACACGCACAGTGCCCTACAGAAAACACTGCCTTAAACATCACCCTACACACACACTGCCCTACACACGCAACCCTACACACGCAACCCTACAAACACACTGCCCTACACACACAACCCTACACACACGTACACACAGTGCCCTACACACACACTGCCTTAAACACTACCCTACACACACACTGCCCTACACACGCAACCCACACACACCGGCTGAAAACACTGCCCTACACACACAACCCTACACACACCTACACACACTGCCCTACACACACAGTGCCCTACAGAAAACACTGCCTTTAACACTACCCTACAGAGAGCACTGCCCTACACACACCTACACACACTGCCCTACACGCACAGTGCCCTACAGAAAACACTGCCTTTAACGCTACCCTACAGAAAACACTGCCCTAAACACACCTGCTGAAAACAACCTGCAGAAAGCACTGCCCAATACACACTGGTACCCACTATCACTAACACACCATGCACATATTGAGCAAAGCTGACCCGCACAGTTAACAGTGCCCCCATCACGTTTACCCCAATCTTCACAGTCTTCCCGAGCATTGCAGGCGAGCAGAATGTACACAACACACAAGCGCACATGGCCATCTGCGTATTCATGCTAGAGCGCGAAACAAACTCCCAACAAATGCTTACAGAAGAACACGATCGAACGTTGGCTGCCCATAATACCGGTACATCTCCCAATCTACCCCGGTCCAACTGCGCATGTTTCAGAGCAACGCAGCAGGCCAGCATTAAACGCGCGGGGAAGGCTAAGCATGCTAAGCAGTCGGCACTGCCGGCAGTTGTGTCTGAATAAGTGGCCAGGCAGCATTCAGTCGCTGCGGGACATCATCCCAAACATCTTCCACAGTGAATCGTGCAAAGTGAAGTACGGATGGAAGATCAACCCTTATTAGCTTCCATGACGTGCTCACCGTCGTGGTGAGTATCTGGGCAAGGTCTGCATGGCTCTCTGGCGCTAGAGAAAATCGTCGTCACTCTATTTATCATTATTGCGCAGCATAGCAGACAGCACGTAACATACGCATTTACACTCGACGGCTTCTAATTATAATAAGGGAAAAGAGGAGCGTGAGGCCTACCCGCAGTTCCACCCACGGCGTGCTGTCCCAGTCCAGCCTCGCCGCTGACTCCACACAAGACAAGTCCAACAGCCGAACAATGCAGGAGCAACAGCAGTAGCAGCATGGCGCGCGGGTTGAAGTAAGAGGTTGCAGGCATACTCATGACCTAGGAGACACGGTGGCATGCACCTCGCTCGCATTTCTGGAAGGCAAGTGCGAAGCGCCAAAATATGTTGCCATTCTAACAAGAGGAGTTATACTTATGTGAAAGGCTGGAAAAGGTACAAAATTGTCCAAGCTTGATCGGCGTCGAAGTGGTGCCTCAAATGGCTGTCCCTGACACAAGTAAAATGCGGGCAAAAGCAAGGCTACTACTCAATGATCACTCGTGGTTAGAAAGATAATTGAAATCTAGCGGAAGGATATATGCGGTATGCAGGAGGAGCTTGGCTTATGGCATCAGTGGAAAGCGCGGCCGAATCTAACAGCTTGGCTGGAGGAGCTGAACCGCGCGTTGGCTGGAGCGGAATGCGGTGACACATATCGATTCGGTTAGGATCCATTCGGTTTTCGGTTCGAATCCGGTTGTTACTTGCCTTTGATCTTATATTACCTAGCCTAGTAGGCTAGAGTTGGTTGATAATCTGTTTTCAATAGGCTCTAAAATAAGGGACATCTGCTAATTGTGACTAATGTACTATCCGTTAGCAGTTTACAGCTAGATAGCACCCTTGCCACCTGAAACACGCTCGACGTTCCACCTCCGCGGAGGCCTCCGTTCGACTCTCATCAGTGTTGATCGGCGCCTCATCTCCTCTGCCCCCATCATCCTCGGCTGCTTTGGTACCCTCTTCGCCTCCCTTACCCCGATTTGTTTAGTTAGGTTGGCCGACCAAAGTACCCTAATTACCAGTTTACCACCGCACATCGTGGGTACATCGTGGGTAACGGGCGGGTAGGGGGAAGCTAGCCCAGAGAAATCTAACCAGGAGTAATCCCCATGTGATGGGGAGGGCCGGGGAGGGCTAGGGCACGGCCCGTCTCGAAAAACCCGAGCCATGGCAACGCGCAGCGATCGCATCAATCTAATCTAAACGCGCGGACAATTGTTGTATGAACTTTTCATGCATAAAATGGATCCAATGCTCATGTCGATCGCAAGTTTTCTCGCTGAGCGTGTTGGGCCCTAGGGGGGGGCTAAAAACATACTTGAACAAGTAGCTCCACTGCGCGCTTCGAGGAGCTCCATGGCGCGCAAATATCTAAACGCGTGTTATTAAGTCATTATGATGGCTGCTAGCCGCTTGCCACTGCTAGGAGACGAATACCCAGTACTTGGGAGAAGTACGAATCCCCTATTGCGATGGAATTCGTAGTGATGCGCGGCCTAATTTCGCGCTGCAATTATCCCTAAGGCCTATCTGAAGCATGGTGATCCACTGCCAGGACCTTTTTGGGCGAGTTCGTGGGCCAAGAACCGACCTTGTGCCACAACTGCCAACCTTGGACCTTGGCGCGAGCCCATGTGGCTATGAAGAATATATGTTCGTCCTTTTGACTGTACTGCCTCTGCCTGTTAAATCTCAAAACTGCATGGCCCGATCGGTCCAAAATTATAACAGCTTTCTTAGGGGCACCTAACCGAGGTATCCAAGCCTTCAAAAAACAGTCCCGGCCCAAACCTTATAGCTTGATCTTGGTGGGCAACATGGGTGTCTTAAAGCATGAAATCAGTGTACTGTGCGCCCCATTTGTAATAAACGCTCCCAATAAGTATCACAAGGTATTCATAGATGTATGAGGTATTGGTCTGCAAAGTGGCCGAGGAGCTGGTCGCGAAATAGATGCGGTTAAAAGCTTTTTGCTGTGTTTTTTTAGGGAGTAAAGACGACCGCTATATCTGAAATCCTCAGGGAATTTTTGTAAATGTTTGTCCACAAATCTACCTCATTTGGGCCATATTTCAGTATTCATGTATTATGCTGTACAAAACAGTACCAGGTTTAATCAGCGCGTCGTACAGGCAAAAAACTGCATTGTGACTCCATTTAGGCATTTTTTGCCATTTCGTGCCATTTAGGGCCAAAACCTTCTCCAAACCCCCTAAACCATTCTAGGGCTCTGTCGGACCATTACGGTAATACCTAAATGGGCCCACATATCAGTAGCATGTTATTAAAAGCTGGTTAGAAGATGTTCAAGGCACATAATACGCCTCAATCTGCATTTCAAGCCCATTTCGGGCCATTTTCTAGGCAATTTGGACCCCCCACAGTAAGCAAAACTGTTTTCTCTCCATTTCTAATTCTGAGTCAATTTGTCGACCAAACATTGAAAAATGAAGACAAAACATTTTTCCTACAAAACAAATGGGACACTTTTTGGTCAGGGTTTGGAGGCATGGATGGGGGTTTAGTCCCATCCTCTCCAAAATTGTCATCATAGCCCGAGCTTGATATACACTTAAATATTCATCCTACATAAAATTTTGAGTGGAGAGGATGGGACTAGACCTCCTCCCGGCTATCCCCGTATCGGGGTTTTGGCTGTGGTGCAGCCCCCCCAAGGGGAGTAATCCCGGGCAAATCGGTTCTCCTTTCTGGGTGGGGGAGGGGTACTGCCATGGCTGTATTGGTGGGGTGGGCATTGTTATGGCTGTGAGGGTGTTGTGTTGGTGGGGTGCACTGCCATGGGGGGTATATATGGGTGGGGGTGGGGTAACTGCCATGCTTTATGGTGGTGGGTGGGGCATTGCCATGGTCTGTTTGGGGTGGGGGTGGGGGGGCACTGCCCTGCTGTATGGGTGTGGTGGGTACTGCCATGTGGTGGAAGGGGGGGGGGGGGGGGGGGGGGGGGGGGGGGGTGGGGGTGGGTGGGTGGGTGGTTGTGTTGTGGTGGTGGGTGGGGGTGTTTTGTGGGTGTTGGTGTGGGGTTTTTTGTTTTTGTTGGTATTTGTTGTTTTTTTGTTTTTTTTGGGGTGGTGGTTGTGTTTTTGTTGGGTGGGGTTGTTTTTTGTTTTTTTGTCTTTTTATTTTTATGTTTTTTTTATTGTTTTTTTTTTCTTTTTTTTTTTTTTTTTGTTTTGTTTTTTTCTTTTTTTTTTTTTTTTTTTTTTATTTTGTTTTTTTGTAGTTTTGTTTGTCTTGTTTTCTTTATTTTTTTTTGTTTCTTTTTTTTTTTTTTTTTCTTTGTTTTCTTTTTTTTTTTTTTTTTATTTTTTGGATGGAGCACTGGCCAGGGCTGTATGGGTGGGTTAGGGGTGGGCAACTGCCATGTGTGTATATCTGGGTGAAGGTGGGGTACTGCCGTGTGGTTATATGTGGGTGGGGGTGGGATACTGTCATGGCTGTATGGGTGGGGGGCACTGCTAAGACTTTGTGAGTGGGAGTGGGACGTGGGGGGCACTGCCATGACTGTGTGGGGGTGGGACACTGCCATGGCTGTATGGGCGGGTGTGAGGCATTCCCATAGCTGTGTGGGTGTGTTTGGGGAATAACCATGGATGAGGATAGGGCATACCATGGCTTATCTTGGGTCCTAAGTTGGTTAATGATAATGATAACGCCTGGAGGGGCGTGGTGTTAAGGGAGCCCGTTGTACGCGGGTGGGGAGCGGTCTCCTACCTCAACTGGACAAGCTATCATCGCGGTTGACGACGACCTGCAACGCCAAGAGCGACCGAAGGGGGAGTCGAACCCCCCGACTCTTCATTCTTTAGCGATCTGGTCTACCACTAGACCATTGTAATCGCTAAAGAGGCTCTAAGTTGGTTATATATATGGAACGGCAACTAATATTAGTGTTTGCAAAACTAATATTAACTTATATTATTATAGTGTCGCATAAGTACATAACGTACCTTGAATTGGCTGCTTTGAACTTAGTGGGTTGCACTGTGTAGGGGGTGGTAAAGCACTCCCATGGCTGTGTAGGTGTGACAGGGCACTGCCATGGCTGTGAATGGGTGGCAGGGCACTCATCTGGCTATGTGAATTACGCCACAATTCCTGGTGGATACATCCATTGCATGACTCGATTATTGCTGGGAGTCCTGGGACTACCGCCCCCCCTGGCACTACCCTTTCCCCCAGCAGTAACCCCCCCCCCCCCCCCCCCCCCCCCCCCCCCCCCCCCCCCCCCCCCCCCCCCCAAAAAAAACACACACACACCACACATCCTATCGTGCGATTTCCATAAATATATGTGGCCATTTAGGTACCGTACTGTACTGTTTCCCCTGGATGTCGGACATACCGAGGATGGGTAGCAGAAATACCCATGCTGGTTGGGAGGAATGTGGATGGTTCATAATAGACTAATAATACGGTAGATACAGTGAGATAGCCAACGACCAAAGCTGTTGTACACGAATAAGTAATAACCAACCTGGTTCCCATAAATACCCAAACTGATTCCCGGAATTCCGAGGCTTGTTTACAAAAACACTTCAGCTTGGTCTGGTCTCCGGCATTACCGAGCTCCAATCTGTATCAGCATGAATTGCGGTGCTCTCACGCGTTTTATGACTTGGTGACTACTTATGTACTTCCTTAGAACTATCGGCTCTGCCAGTACTGTGCCAGCTTCCCGTGGTGACAGCTTCCTGTTGGCTGCGTCACCGGTTCTACTGACACGTGCTATCTTGCCGGCTCCCGGCTTAAGATTCCTGGCTTAGTTTCTAGTCAGGTTACAGGCATCCGCCCCTTGACCGCTGGTGCCCCTTGATGGGTCTCCTGTGCTTGTAATGTTATTCTCGTCTCCGTGTATAGATTGGCGCGTCTGTTCCGCTGCTTTCATCTCTGTCCACTCCACGGAGTGTATTAAAGCTGATAATCTGCAAGGGTGATTTCTGTCTTACTACAGGTAATGCTCTACTAAATTACTGTAAATACAACCGGTACTACATACTAAAAATCCTGGGATGATGAAATACCTACTGAGGATGGATAACAGAAATGCCCAAGCTGTTCGTAAATAAACCGAAGCTAGTCTACTTAGCTACTGAGGATAATCGCCAGAAATATCCAAGCTGCCTACCAGACCTACCCTTGTGCGTATGACTGGGGAATGGCAGAACACCCCTGATGCGTACCGAGGGTAGCCAAATTGCTGGCTGAAGCCATGTAACCAAGATAAAATACCGGGGGCAATGGCTGGCAGTCAGCGTGTTTGAAGGGGAATGACCTTGACATGTCTTTAAACTGCCTACAGCCATGTGCTTACAATCTGTACTCTGGAGTGTGGTGTAGTAGTGTTATACTTCCCATGTTTTACTCTGCCAGCAGACGGCCAGCAGCCTGAAGGCTGATAGTCGATGTAAAACAAACAAGCTGGAGGGGAATATCAGATTACAATCAAACAGCCCGTCACTGTATCATGAATGAAGCCTAGGACGCTGTACGGCTTCCAAACTTGAACTCAAGTAGGATGCTGGTACAATTGGACGTTATACGCAGGGGCCAACCTAAAACACCTCCTTGAGCATCTGGGCTGTACAAGCCTTTTATTCCGCTGAATTCAGGGAAACCTATCTGTTCCACAGAAGAGAACAGGAACCTTCCTGTCTCAATCCCCTGCCCTTGGACACACATCCAAAGGTGGGCTGGATCAGTTCTACAAATTAAGTAGGTGCAGCTTGTTATGTAGTATGGCTAGTTGATTGACGATAACCAGCATCTTGGTAGAGCACCAAGTGCGCAGCCAACAGCCTCACGGGAATACCCCGCAACAATTACCGCAAACATCAGTATCGATTCTAGGACCTAAGATCGCTTGGCCTTGGACTTGAAGTAGAACAGACATAAGATAGAGAATACAGCGAAGCCCAAGTAGATGCCCATAACAATGAAGCAGTTCTTTGCAGCCGTGGCTATCTGAAGTTCGTTGGGAGAACCGCGCCCTGCCTCAGGCTCATACCACTCGCCGACATAGCTGCGTAGCACGGAGTTGGGGTTGGAGTTGTTGGTTGCACTCAAGGGTGGGAGAGTAGTGGGAGGAGGGTGTGGGTGTGAGGGTGTGGTTGATCTCAGTCAAGGGTATGAGAATATTGGGGTGTGGGTGTGGTTGGGCCATGCCATGATCTTGAATGATTTAGTGAAAGGCAGGTGTGAGGGTGTTGGTGTGAGAGTAATGTTGGGCCAAGCCATGATATTGCTGGTTAATAGTGAAAGGCAGGTGTGGGCATGAGTGTGGTTGTTAGAAGGCTGTGTCATGATCTTGTACCATATATTGATATGAAGGATGAGCTTTGAAAAAGCTTACAGAAGGTTGTTATCATCAGGTGCTGATCTTGAGGGGATCGGAATTCAATAGAATTGATCCCAGAAAACACACAAACTTCCAATTATCGTGCAATATACGGAAGTAGAAGCCTACTTTTTAGATGATATCACATTCATCCTAGACAAGTTCTATGCAGCGTCGAATGCGACACTAAAAATTGGCGGAGAGTGATCGCGGCAGGTGGCAACGGAAGCAAGTTAGGTACAAGACTGTTGGCTGATGTGTCAGGCTTCGTCTCGGTCGGACGGATGGATGGTCATATGGTCGGTCGGACGAACAAATGGGTAACCCTGGGGGCTCCCGCAAGGGGGTCTCCGCCAAAAATATATGCACCTCCCACTATCATGCAATGCACTTACATAGAAGCCTTCTTTCTAGATGATATCAAATTTATTCTAAAACATAAGCACTTCCCATTATCATGCAGATCTCGTACATAGAAGCCTAGTTTCTACGATGACAACTTGACAACTTTTAAAGTTTGCTATCTGTGGTTAGGCCACCCTTCCACCACGTGTAGACCATTCATCACAGCACATGGAGCACACACACTATTGTTCCATATACCATGTGGGTACATCTGTGTGGGGGCGGGGTACTGCCCTGTGGGTATATCTGTGTGGGGGTGGGGTGCTGCCAGGACTGTATGGGTGGATGGCACTGCTATGGCTTTGTGAGAGGGGGTGGGACATGGAACACAAGCGCAAAATCCAACGACTAGACTTTGTAGCCAATTTGATGACACATCTCTCACTGACCAGAGTTCTACAAGTCCGGCCAAAATCCGAGGCCAGAAGGGGCGACCTACAACCGTATTGCTAAACCTGCAAAGTCCAACTCATCTACTAACTTAGCGATGATTCTCTCATCCCACTGATTGCTTGCACAGACACCCATTGAATTGCTCGATTCATCCATCCATCTGACATCCGTTGAATTCTTACACACACAGTCCACTGAAATGGCTTACTCACTACCTCCCGTGAGTGCTTGATTCATCGCCATCCAGCGTGGCATCGCACTGAATGCTTACACACTACATCCACTGAATTGCTACGATTCATCCCATCCACTGGACATCCACTGAATTGCTTACACACTACATCCACTGAATTGCTATGAATCATCTGATCCACTGAACATCCATTGAATTGCTTACATACTACATCCACTGAATTGCTAACACACTACATCCATTGAATTGCGTCACCCTACGGTCCACTGAAGTGCGACGATTCATCCCCTCCACCGACACCACGGATTGCCTTCCACCTACCACCGCACTGAATTGCTATATCAGCTGACCACTGAACATGCCTTGATTGCTTACACACTACGCCACGAACGCTAACCCACTAACAAAATCCCGTGAATTGCTTACAACACTACTCCCTGAATTGCGGAATCATTCTTAATGCAAACTGACATCCCTAATTGCATGAATCATCTGATCCACTGGACATCCATTGAATTGCTATGAATCATCTGATCCACTGGACATCCATTGAATTGCTTACACACTACATCCACTGAATTGCCAACACACGACACATACTGGGCATGCCAGGTGAATACAACTGTGCCCTATGTCATTGAAGTGCAACTGCTCTTTTGTAGGAGTGGCAACACTATTCGAACAGAATCCTCCGTGCCGCTTGTTTGTGTCAGGAGACCCACCTCCTGGGGTGAAATTCCTTTCATATAAAAAAACAACTGTATCACAATGGTCGCTGGGCAGTGGGCACTGTTCTGTTTCCGGCGACAGGTCGCCATTCCGTCACTGCATGGCGACGCATGGGTCTAGCTAAATTGATCAGAAATGCCTCCCCAACAGCTGATCAACTCGTTCATAGCTGTTTTTTTCAGATATGAGAAGCGGCTTCTAGGCAGCTCCCCTGGCTTGCCACCCAGCCGACCCTAAAGCAAGGTGGTGCATCTGGAAGCTGACAGAATCATCTTTCCAGTGCTGCTGGAATCTTGGGGTTCAGCCCAGTGCCTGCCCCAGGGAGCCTAGAAGCTGCTGCCCATAGCTGAAAAGGAAAGCTACGAATCAATTATCTGTGCATTATCAAGGCATCACAGGATAGGCTGCATTTCAATCTCAATTCCAGGCTGTGCACTCAGTAA
This sequence comes from Chlamydomonas sp. ICE-L, assembly GCA_013435795.1. Taxonomy (NCBI): domain Eukaryota; kingdom Viridiplantae; phylum Chlorophyta; class Chlorophyceae; order Chlamydomonadales; family Chlamydomonadaceae; genus Chlamydomonas; species Chlamydomonas sp. ICE-L. The sequence continues at coordinate 13,870,237 of JACBWV010000223.1, forward strand.
CACAGGAAATGCTACTTCATAACAGGTATACTACATTATAACAGGGATAACACATTATGATAGGTTGTGGTGCGGGGTAGGGGTACCTATCCCCTCCTCTACCCCACACAACTACCTGTTCCAAGCTAGACAATCTGGAATTTATGTAATTTTTATTTTATGCACTCATGGCTGACGAGGAAGTTTGGGAATGATAAGGACCCTAGGGGAACTCTTATCTATTTCTTGCAAAACATCCAGGGGAAGGGGGATAAGGAGACCAGTGGCCAGATGAATATGGACACAGGAGCAATAGGGTTGCTCAGTTCATTACGTTTCACATTTAAACAAAGATTTTTGAGGGTCTGTTACGTTGTGTACACAGATTTTGGCTGATGAGTCATAGATTTTGGCAAATGAAACGTTTATGTTGAAAACAGTTACACCTCATTCATCTCATTGAGTCTGAGGTACCCTTAAACAACCCTGATGAGCACACGTCCTCATCAGGGAATTGAGTCAGAACCCTTCAAGTTCCCAAGATTATCAGCTCCCTTATAAATTATTATATTCAAAGATCTGACCAGGCTACTATCTCTCCTGGATATAAGAATAAGAGGCAATGATGAGCAATGGCCACATGTCCTAACACGAGGGGCTGGAAATCAGTCAAAGCAGTAATGAGCATGGACTTACGGGTAATTGGCTTTGATGACGCATCCGAGGAAGAACATGAAACATGCCCCGAATATACTAATCATAGAGCAGAACGTGCATCCTGCGAGCAAGAGGTGCGAGCAAGTTGAATCAAGGAATTACTCGAGGGCTATACTGCGCGATCATGGGCGGGAAGGACTTATGACACCAGCATTATAATCATCGGTATCAGGTGAAGCTATGCATGCAAACGCATCGAATTGGGAGCGAGCGTTTGTAGAAAGTTGGCAATACAGCGTTGCTTGAGTTCAACAAAACTTATAGTAGGAGAAAGATTAGGAGAGCCTGAATTCGACAGGTTAGCAAGGCATCTCAGGATTCTTGACAGCGCGAGCAAGTAGGGGGTAGAAGCGTGCGCCGGTGGTGGGAGGGTGGTGGGAAGGTGCCTGGCTCTACCTGCTGGGTTACACATCTTGGCGCAGGGACTAGGAGACGTTGGCTAAGGCGAACGTAGCGATCTGTAGTGAGGAGCACACTAATGCCGGTAAGAGGGAATTCAAGGATTCAGAATGGTACTGCACCGGCACTACAACTTCCGGCCAAGTAACTTAACCGCTTACCCGGTAAAAGCTCGAAAGAAATAGCAGAGGATATCCGCGCCTACTGCACAGTACTGCTGCTTCCCTTCTCGCGCTTCCCTTCTCCTCCCCCTCACCCTCGCATCCGCTCTCCCGGCCCATACCTTGGGCCACACCCTGAGGGGGGCACACCACCACTAGGGGCCCTGGCGACGGAAAATGTCACATGGCAGTTACCACCACCCGCCCTCATCAAACACCTGTCCCATTTGTCACACATGCCCAGATGCTGGCTGGCTACAAGCACCCAACCTTCACTGGCATGTATATTAATCGGCACAGCCTTGCAGTAAAATTAATACAGCAAGCTGTGTCCAAAGGGAATCAAGGGGGGGGGGGGGGGGGGGGGGGGGGGCTCATGTATATGGACGCTAGGAAACTGGAGCGTTTTTGCTTGTTTTTAGTTGTGCGAGAGAGGGTTAATTACGTAAACCCAGCAAATCATTGCCGAGACAGGACAGCAGCAGGATGGGCTTAAAAAGACAAAGCAGTCGATGAATGGAACCCCGTTCAACCGTATCACTGACGGGGGCTCAGTTCGTGCTACAGTAATCATTTAATTTTATGATATAATTAAATCATCATAAAAACACATACGGTGACTATAGCTAGCTCAGGCTTACGCTATGGTGTCCTTAACTTCACTTCCTGTGAGTAACGGCATTACACGGATGTAACAATTCCAATTTCAATTAAAAACACATCAAACCAAAAGTTATATGGGTATGGGTTTAAGTCTGGCCTGCTTCCCACCAGCTGCAATGCCTGCTCATGTAATGCTCGCTTGTGCTTGTCCCAAGATAGAATATCTTACCGCCCTACCAACTGCTGTCCCATCACCCAACAAAATATTCTATGTATCTGGATTCTGGAGTAAAGTCTGGCATGCTTTCCACCAGCTGCACTGCCTTCTCATGTAATGCTCGCCTGTGCTTGTCCCAAGACAAAATGTTGGAGTCTTTGTGCATGCTCACGTCTGATGTGAAATCTGTCACCGCCTCCTCATGTAGTGCTCGCCTGTACTTGTCCCAAGACAAAATGTTTTACCGCCCTATTGACCTGCTGCCTATCATCCAACCAAGAGTTCTATGTGGCCAGAGCAGAGTCTGGCATGCTTTCCACCAGCTGCACTGCCTCCTCATGCAATGCTCGCCTGTGCCTGTCCCAAGACAAAATGTTGGCTTCTGTTTTCATGCTCCCATCAGATGTGAAGTCCGTCATGGCCTCCAGGAGTGTGAATGCGGCGCTATTCTGGACTGCAATGGATACGATCACTGCAGCCGCCCTTTCGGGGGAATCGTAGCCTCGTGATTTCACATGATGAGTCACCTATGCAGTACGGGGGAGGGAAGGTAGGTTGTTATCAGGCGGGGTTACTAGTGTTAACGGTGTTGGTAGTGTTATTGTTGTTGGTGGCGGCGGCGGGAGTGGGGGTGGCTCCATTGCTAGGTTGCTGGGTTACTAGCGGTGGTAGTGGTGGTGGTATGGTGGCGGTGGCGGTGGTGTTCTTGGTGTTGGTGGTGGCGGCGGCGGCAGGAGTGGTGGTGTTGGTGGTGGCAGTGGCGGTGGTGTTCTTGGTGTTGGTGGTGGCGGCGGCGGCAGGAGTGGTGGTGTTGGTGGTGGCAGTGGCGGTGGTGTTCTTGGTGCTGGTGGTGGCGGCGGCGGCAGGAGTGGTGGTGTTGGTGGTGGCAGTGGCGGTGGTGTTCTTGGTGTTGGTGGTGGCGGCGGCGGCAGGAGTGGTGGTGTTGGTGGTGGCAGTGGCGGTGGTGTTCTTGGTGTTGGTGGCGGCGGCGCAGGAGTGGTGTGTGGTGTGGGCATTGGCGGTGGTGTTCTTGTGTGGGTGGCGGCGTCGGCAGGAGTTGTGTGTTTGGTGTTGGCAGTGGCGTTGGTGTTCTTGGCCTGTTTGGTGGTGTGCGTCTGCGGCAGGAGTGGGTGTGTTGTGGTGGCAGTGGCGGTGGTGTTCTTGGTGTTGGTAGTGGCGGCGGCTGCGGGGGTGGTGTTGGTGGTGGTTGTGTTGTGTTTGGTGTGGCGGCGGCGGCGTGAGTTGGGTGGTGGTGGTTTGGTGTTTCTTGGTGGTGGTGCGGCGGCGGGCAGTGGTGTGGTGGTGGTGGATGGTGGCGGCGCGCGGCGGTAGTGTGTGTCGCCTTTGCTATGAGACTTTACCTTCATATCGGATGATAGACACCTTTCACCGGAGGGGATGTAAGTAGGGTGAGGGAGGGCAGTTGTATTTATGTATTTAGTTATGTCTTGTATGTATTTATGTAATGTATGTTACTGTTATTTTTATTGAAATGTCTGTATGTATTTATGCATGTTAGTATGTATGATATTTGCAGTCCAGTGTAAGGCCAAGTAGGCTACAGCGACTTCCAACGTAGTTGACAGGAAGGGTCACTGGAGGTTTTTATCGTTGCCTGGTTACTAGGTACATATTCTGTGAGATTTTCAGCCTTGTACATTGTCAGGATTTGACACCTATCACTGCAACTTTGGGGAGTCCTCCAAGGACCAAGGCACCAGGGTACTACTTATTGCCAAATTAGTCAGCGCTTTAAGCGCACGAACGTCAAATTGGTCAGCGCTTTTTACTGCAAAAAGCACACAAAACTGCGCATGGGGTGAAAAAGAGCGCTGCAAACCGTCGCAAATTCCGCAGTGCGCAACAAAAAAAAAAAAGCACAATAGTAAGGGCCCGTCATTTATTGCCACCCTGTTTAATAAGTCTACTATGTAAGTGGGCATTCCTATTGTAAAGGGGTGCCAAAGGGGTGCCAAAAGGGTGCAGAAAGGGTGCCAAAAGGGTGCCAAAAGGGTGCAGAAAAGGGTGCCGATGACCGCACTAAAATATAATGCAGTGCATATGCCTAGGGGGGATGGACAGGTAGGTTGTTAGATGCTATACAACATAGTTCCTTGTGGTGTCCCCTGGTAAGTGAGATTAATGAAAGGCTTGTAACACAAATTGTCAATAATGAGACAGACCTACATGACAACTGGGGGCTGAGGGGACGTGTGTAGGTTGTTGCTGGCCTAGGCAACTAGTAAAATCACTTGTGGTGTCCCTGTGGTGAGATTTGACGCCTTGTACCCTGTCATCATGAGACCCTAATATGCACAATGTGATGGGGGAGGGGAGGTAGGTTTGTTGCTGGCTAGGCAAAACGTATTGTCCTTGTTGTGTCCCTGGATGTGAGATGTTGAAGCCTTGTTCCTTGTCATAATGATACACCCTATATTCACTGGGGGGGGAGGAAGGGTGGAATAGTAGGAAAAATTGTTAGCTCAATTGTCTAGGCACTAGTTCCTTGTGGTGTCCCCTGGTGTGAGATTTGAAAGCCTTGTACCTTTTCATAATGATACACCTATAGCACTGGGTGGGAGGGTAGGTAAGGTATGTAAATAGCTGGCTGGCAACTAGTTCCGTTGTGGTGTCCTGTGGAGATTGAAGCCTTGTACCTTGTCAATGATACACTATATGCACGGTGGGGGAGGGGAGGTAGGTTTGTTAGCTGGCTTAAGAAGCACTAAGTTTCGCTTGTGGTGTACATGGTGTGAGATTTTGAAATCCCTTGTTCCTGTCATGATGATACCCTATTGCATGGGGGGGGAGGGGAGGTTATGTTGTTAGGCTGGCTAGGCAACCGAGTGCCGTTGTGGGTGTCCCTGGTGTGTAGATTTTGAAGCCTTGTACCGGTTGTCATAATGATACTCCTATAATGCACTGGGGAGGTGGGAGGGAGGTAGGTTTGTATAGCTGGGCTAGGCAAACTTAGTTCCTTGTGGTGTCCCTGGTGTGAGATTTGAAGCCTTGTTCCTTGTCATAATGATACACCTATATGCACTGGGGGGGGAGGGGAGGTAGGTTGTTAGCTGGCTAGGCAACTAGTTCCTTGTGGTGTCCCTGGTGTGAGATTTGAAGCCTTGTACCTTGTCATAATGATACACCTATATGCACTGGGGGGGGAGGGGAGGTAGGTTGTTAGCTGCTAGGCAACTGTTTTTCCTTGTGGTTCCCTGGTTGTGAGATATTTGAAGCCTTGTACCCTGTCATAATGATACACCTAATCCACTGGTTAGGAAGGAAACTGAGGGAGGTAGAGAAAAAATTTTTTTAGCAGAAAATGGTCTAAGGCACATGTTCCTTGTGTTCCCTTGTGTGGAGATTGAATCCTTGGTTCCTTGTCATAAGGATACACCGATCTGCACTAGGAGGGGGAGGGGAGGGTAGGAGTGTTAGCTGGTAGCAACTAAGCCTTTTCCTTGTGGTGTCCTGGTGTGAGATTTGAAGCCTTAGTTCATTGTCATAATGCTACATCCGTATAAGCACTGAAGGGGAGGGAGAGGGGGAAGATTAGGAAAAAGATTGTTAGCTGGTCTATGCACATAGTTTCCACCTTGTGTGTTTCCCTATGGTGTGAATTTATAACAGTCACGTGTACCTTGTCATAATGAAACCCATAATTCACTGGGGGGGGGGAGTGGGAGGTATGTTGTTAGCTGGCTGGCAACTAAGTTCCTTGTGGTGTCGCCTGGTGTGAGACTTGAGAGCCATTTCCCTTGTCATAATAAAATATAAACAACCTATATGCACTGGGGGGGAGGGAGAGGTAGTTGAATGTAATTAGCTGGCTAGGCAACTAAGTTCCTTGTGGTGTCCTGGTAAGTGAGATTTGAAAGACTTGTTAAACCTTGTCATAATGACTACACCTATAACATGCACTGTGGGGGCGGGGAGGTAGGGGGTTCGTTTCCGCTGGCTAGGCCAAACTAGTTCCAATTTGTGGTCCCTGGTGTGAGATTTGAAGCCGTTGTTTCTTGTCATGAGGGACACCAAGTAATAGTGGTGTAGGGAGGTCGGGAGGTAGGGAGACGGGTGGGTAGGGGGTGGTGGGTGGGTTAGGTATGTTAGGAATTGGTCAGGAATAGAATCAGGTATTGAGGTAAGGAGGTAGGAATAGGTGGTATAAGGTGGGAAGGTACTAGAATAGGTTGGTGTAGGTAATAGGTGGGTATGGAGGTGGTTAGGTATATTGGGAGGTAGGGATGAACAGCAATTCATCCGAGTCGAAACAGGATTTCTACACAATGCGTATATAACCAGTCCCTCCTACACCTCGAAACCACCATACACAACCTCACACACGCACCCTCACAACCCCCTAAATACTACCTACCAACATAACTACTAAAAAAAACCACTATCCCACCCACACCCCTCCTCCTAGGGCACAAGCACAACTCCAAAAAAATACCAAACTACCTACCAAAACTAACAACATAAATACCAAAACTACCTACCCAACCTACCTACCACACCGTCCTACACCTATCTCCCCGGTACCCCCACTATCTACCTCCCTGTCTACCTACCCACCTACCTAGCTACCGGCCCACCCACCAACGTACCTACCATACACTTCCTCCCACCCGTCTCCCTATACCAATCCACGCACCAAAACCACTGTACCTACCTCCCAACCTAGCCCACCACCTACCTATCACCCCGGCCCGCCCACCAACGTACCTACTACATCCCCACCAGAAAGTACCCCAGAACTGTCTTGCTACACCAAAAAAAGAAAAAAGGGGGGGAATCCCTACTTCTCCGATCAACACTACCCACAAAAAAAAGAAAATGAAAAAAAAAAACAGCACTACACGCAAACCAACACGCAATACAAGACAAACCTACCTACCTACCCACAAAAAAAAAAAAAAAACCCCCGGGTAAACCGACCCATGTACCCAAAAGAAAAGGAGACTAACCCACCTACCAACCCTCCATCATACCAAAAAATACACTACTTCCTACCACACACCTACCTACGTCACGACACTACCTACAAAAGCACCACCAACCTACTACACCTAACCACACCTGCATACCTTCCTACCAGCCCACCTGCATACCAACCCTGCTACCAATACCCATTACCTATCCTAACATAATGGTACCAGAAGAAAAAAAAACCAAAGCACACATCCCTCACTCTAACCTACTTACATCCCTACCAACACCTACCTCACCTACCGACCCACCATCCTACCATACCCACCTAGCCACCTACCTACCGACCCACCTGCCCACCTACCCTGGCCACCTACCTATCGACCTGCCCACCCACCTGCCTATACACAACAGAAAACACCCAACCCCAACTACATCCCTAACCCACCCACCTACCCACCTACCTACCCCCATCACCTACCCCCACCGCCTACCCACTCACGTACCCCCACACCATCACGGCCCCCACCCCCTACCCACGCACCTACCCACCCACCTACCCACCCACTCACCTACCCCCCCCCCCCCCCCCCCCCCCCACACCCACACCCACACTAACTACGCATACCATCCACCCACCCACTCACTCACCTGGTTCCAATGTCGCCCTTGCCGAGGTAGTCACGCTCGTTTAGGGACGGCCAATCAATATGAGGTTGACCAAGGTAACGAGTATGATAATCATATGATTTCTACATACACAAACATCAAAATATGATATTAATTCATAATGATTTAGGTATCCCCAAGGCAAGTACCTAGTCAGACCGCCGGGGCATCTATGATATCATATGATACATGATATCATATGATATCATATTGCCGATCCCTACACATATTCGAAACCAGATGCTCCAGTGGCGTTAGCAGTGGTATACCTTAAATGCACCACATGCAAAGGTATCCCTTATCTCCAATCCCCACCACTACGATACCCCCGAGACCACATAAGCCCCTACCCCACCCACCACATCCAACATCCCCACCGCCTACCACCCACAGAGCCACTCCCACCCACCCACCAACATCCCCACCCCTGTACCTAGACCACCCACAGAGCCCCCTACCCACCCAACAGAGCCACCTACCCCCCACAAGCCACCTACCCACCCACCACACCTACCTACAGGCCACATAGCCACCTTCACCCCACCACCACATAGCGCACCTACCCACCCCGAGCCACTACCCGACCCACCCCACACACCACCGACCACCCACCTACCTACTCCACACAGCCACTTACCACCCCCCCAGAGCCACCCACCCACCGACCCCACCCACCACCGAGCCACTACCCACCCACAGGAGCACCAAGCCACCTACCCACCCCCACCTAACGCCACCTACCCACACCACCTCCCCACCCACATAGCATTACCCACCCACCCACATAGCCACCTACCCACCCACAGAGCCACACCTACCCACCCGACCCACCAACATCCCCACCGACCTACCATCAACAATAGAGCCACCGACCCACCTACCCAACCCACAGAGCCACTACCCACCCACGAGAGCCACCCTACCCACGCCACCCACCTCCCCACCCTCCAACCTACCCACATAGCCACTTACCCACCCACCCCATATCCACCTACCCACCCACAGAGCCACCTACCCACCCACACCTACCCACCCTCTACCATCCCCACATAGCCCCTTACCCTACCCACCCACCCACTAGCCGCCACCTACCCACCCACCTACCTACCCACATAGCCCTTACCCACACTTACCCACATAGCCAACCTACCACCCACCTACCTCCCCACATAGCCACTTCCCACCCCCCACCCACATAGCCACCTACCCACTCCACCTACCTACACCACAACTAGCACTTACCCACACCCCCCATAGCACCTACCCACCCCACAGAGCCAGCCCCCCGCCCCCCCAAAAAACCCCCACCCCCCCCCCCAGCCCGCCCCCCGCCCACCCCCCCCAAAACACACGCCCCCCCCCCCCACAAAAAAAAATAAGAAAAAAAAAAAAAAAAAACACCCACCAAACCCGCCCTAACACCCACCCACCTACCCACCCCCTGCCTACCCAGAGCCCTTACTCTACCTTACCTACCCACCCACATAGCCACCTACCCACCCACCTACCTACCCACATAGCCACTTACCCACTCACCCACATAGCCACCTACCTACCCACATAGCCACTTACCCACCCACCCACATAGCCACCTACCTACCCACATAGCCACTTACCCACCCACCCACATAGCCTACTACCCACCCAAATAGCCACCTACCCACCTACCTACCCACATAGCTACCCACACATATAGCCACATACCCACCAACCCACCTCGCCCCAATCCCCACCTACCTGCCTGCCTACCCCCCCCCACACCAGGTTTCTAATGTGCCACTTGCACAGGTAGTCACACTTGTTCGAAACCAGCTCAGCCAGAGGTGTGGTGATGCGTGATCCCTTAAACCCCACTTGCAAAATTAGCCCCAATCCCCACCTACCTACCTTCCTACCTAGCCAACTACCTACCTAGCCACCCACCCACCCACATACCTGGTTTCTAATGCGCCACTTGCACAGGTAGTCACACTTGTTCAAAACCAGCTTCGCCAGTGGTGTGGTGATGTGTGATCCCTTAAATCCCACTTGCACAATTAGCCCCAATCCCCACCTACATACCCACCCACCCACCTAGCTACCTACCTACCTACGTCCCTCCTCCCCTACCTACCCACCCACTCACCCATCCACCCACCTAGCTACCTACCTACCTACGTCCCTCCTCCCCTACCTACCCACCCACTCACCTACCCACCCACCTAGCTACCTACCATACCTACCTACGTCCCTCCTCCCCTACCTACCCACCCACTCACCAATTCACCCACCTTGCTACCTACCTACCAACCTACGTCCCTCCTCCCCTACCTACGTCCCTCCTCCCCTACCTACCCACCCACCCACCTAGCTACCTACCTACCTACCTACGTCCCTCCTCCCCTACCTACCCACCCACCCACTCACCCACCCACCCACCTGGCTACCTACCTACCTACCTACGTCCCTCCCCTACCCACCCACCCACTCACCTACCCACCCACCTAGCTACCTACCTACCAACCTACGTCCCTCCTCCCCTTCCTACGTCCCTCCTCTCCCCCTACCTACCCACCCACTCACCCACCCACCCCACCTAGCTACCTACCTACCTACCTACGTCCCTCCCCTACCTACCCACCCAATCACCTACCCACCCACCCACCCACCCACCTACCTACCTACCTACCTACCTACGTCCCCTACCTACCCACCCACCTACCTACCTACCTACCTACCTACCTACGTCCCCTACCTACCCACCCACCTAGCTACCTACCTACGTCCCTCCCCTACGTACCCACCCACTCACCTACCCACCCACCTAGCTACCTACCTACCTACGTCCCTCCTCCCCTACCTACCCACCTACTCACCTACCCACCCACCTAGCTACGTACCCACCTACCTACGTCCCTCCTCCCCTACCTATCCACCCACTCACCTACCCACCCACCTAGCTACCTACCTACCTACCAATGTTCCTCCTCACCTACCTACCCACCCACTCACCTACCCACCCACCAAGCTACCTACCTACCTACCTACGTCCCTCCTCCCCTACCTACCCACCCACTCACCTACCCACCCACCTAGCTACCTACCTACGTCCCTCCTCCCCTACCTACCCACTCACTCACCTGGTTCCTAATGCGCCACTTGCACAGGTAGTCACACTTGTTCGAAACCAGCTTTGCCAGTGGTGTGGTGAGGTGGGAATTCTGATCTGGCCAGTCCGGCTGGAACACCTGATGGTTGGTGTTGGTTGTGGGGGTTGGTGTTTGGTGTTGGTGTTGGGTTGGGTTGGGTTGGGGTGTGGTGAGGTGGGAATTCTGATCTGGCCAGTCCGGCTGGAACACATGATGGTTGGTGTTGGTTGTTGGGGTTGGGGTTGGTGTTTGGTGTTGGTCTGGTGTTGGTCTGGTTTGGTTTGGGGTGTGGTGAGGTTGGAATTCTGATCTGGCCAGTCTGGCTGGAACACCTGATGGTTGGTGTTGGTTGTTGGGGTTGGTGTTGGTGTTGGTGTTTGGTGTTGGTCTGGTGTTGGTCTGGCTTGGTTTGGGGTGTGGTGAGGTTGGAATTCTGATCTGGCCAGTCTGGCTGGAACACCTGATGGTTGGTGTTGGTTGTGGGGGTTGGTGTTTGGTGTTGGGTTGGGTTGGGTTGGGGTGTGGTGAGGTGGGAATTCTGATCTGGCCAGTCCGGCTGGAACACCTGATGGTTGGTGTTGGTTGTTGGGGCTGGTGTTTGGTGTTTGTGTTGGGTTGGGTTGGGGTGTGGTGAGGTTGGAATTCTAATCTGGCCAGTCCGGCTGGAACACCTGATGGTTGGTGTTGGTTGTGGGGGCTGGTGTTTGGTGTTTAGTGTTGGTGTTGGTTTGGGTTGCGTTGGGTTGGGGTGTCGTGAGGTGGGAATTCTGATCTGGCCAGTCAGGCTGGAACACCTGATGGTTGGTGTTGGGTGCTTTTTTTTATTTCGCGTCGTCGTAAAAAAAACTGGTTGGGTGGTGGGGGTTGAGTGGTTTGGATGTTGGGGTTGGATGGTTTGGGCCTTTGGGGGTTGGGGGTTTGTGTTTGGTTGTGGGGGTTTGTGTTTGGTGGTGGGGGTTTGTGTATGGTGGTGGGGGTGGTGTTTTGCCGGTGGGGCAGGTTTTTTGGTGGTGGGGGGTTGGGTTTGTGTTGGTGGTGGAGGTGGGCGGGGGGGGGTGGTTTTGGGTGGTGTTGGGTGGTGGGGTGGTGTTGGGTGTTGGGGTTGTGTTGGCTGGTGTTGGGTGGGTGGGTTGGTTGTGTTGTGTTGGGTGTGGAGTTAGTGTTGGGTGGTGGGGTTGTGTGGGGGAGGGGGGGGTGTGGGTGGTTGGTGTTGGTAGTGGGTGTGGGGTTGGTGTTGGGTGGTGGGGGTTGGGGGTTGGTGTTTGGTGGTGGCGTTTGGTGGTGGGGGGTTGGTGTTGGGTGGTGTTTGATGGTGGTGGGTGGTGGTGGGTGGGGGGGTTCAGGGTTGGGGGGATGTTTGTGCAGGGTGGGGTGGGCGGTTTGGGTTTGGGGGATGGTTTGAGTCAGTGTTTGGTGGTGGGCGGTTTGGGTTTGGGGGATGGTTTGAGTCAGTGTTTGGTGGTGGGGGTTGGGTGGTTTGGGGGATGGTTTGAGTCAGTGTTTGGTGGTGGGGGGTTGGGGGGTGGGGTTGGGTGGTTAGGGGGGTGGTTTGGGGTGGTTCGGCGTTGGTCAGTGTTTGGTGGTGGGGGTTGGGTGGTTATGGTCCACTCTTCGTGCTCCGCTCCTCTACTGTGCTACACCAAAATCCAGAAATCGGCATAACGAAAGAAACACCTGTACATATATAGGGAACGGCAACTAATATTAGTGTTTGAAAAACTAATATTAACCAATATTATTATAGTGTCACCAGGAGGATGCCAGGAGCCATAGAAAGTCCGGCACGGCCCATGTTGGGGTATCGGGCAGTGGTTTCTATTAGGGGATCACGTGATCTATCGATACCCCCGGGTCCGGCGATATTCTGGGCACCTTCTCGGGGGGTACCCCCCCCCCCCCCCCCCCCCCGGCCCCTTGTCAACTTTTTCCTAACTTTTTTCTGACTGCTCCATTTCATCTCTGGAGAAGTGCAACAACTTCGTCTTGATGCAAGCGCTCTAATTCCATACTTTCCAGACGCCTGCTATGTAATTCAAGCTCGATTTCAGTTTCGATTTTGATTTCGAGTTCAAGTTCAAGTTCGAAGTTGCTGTACCGGTGATCTGCTGCTTATCCTGGTCTGGGTTTGGCATGGACGTATCAATTAGCACTGCAAAGTCGAATGCGACCATCGAGGAGTCTATTCACGACGAAAGTCCATCCAAGAGGCAGCATGTCGACCTGAGCGATAGCCGCCTGCTGTCTGACGACGATGACGGATGCACATGTCCTCTTTGTGCTCGGTTGGCAACTGATTTCGCGGGGTCGCAACAGTTCGAGCAGCACAAGAAGTTCTGCAAGGGTACTCAGGCGAAAATCCCTCCATGTCAGTGTGGGAAGGTCTGGACAGCTGATGATGATGTTGAGACGCACAGAGCATCTTGCTTTGTGTACAAAGCCCTGAAACTCCTTTCTGGACAGCAGAAAATCAGCAACTTCTTTGGAGTCAAACCAGCACAGCCACAGCCACAGCCACTTGATAGAGATGATGCAACTGCAAGTTGAAGGCCTGATAGGGGCCTAACCAACTTAACAATAGCTTCTTGTTGTGTACTCAGAGCAGAGCAATTTATGGACCCTTACAGGCCCATACAATGATTCGAGACATGGCTTTTATTTTAGGCCACAGGCAGCTACAGGCAGCAGCTTCTAGGCAGCTCCCCTGGCTGGCTATTCAGCCCAAACTAAAGCATGCTAGTGCACCTTGAAGCTGACATAATCATGGTGGGCGCAGGTGGGCGTTACATTTTGACCTTTCGGTAGGTTTCATGTAGCAAACTCATACAGGTTTCAGGCCAATACCAGGCAAGTCAGTTATAAATGATGTTAAAGGAAAGCAAGGAACTATAAGGAAGCTTAAATATTGAGTTATCTAGGGTGCATATTGGATTAATTTGCTATCGTGTTCAGGTCGTGTTTAAAAACAATCCACAACATTCCCTGGGGTTTTGAAAATGCAGGGTACTAAAGGAGATGATTTGCCACAACATGGGCTAGGTGATATCTAAATTTGGTGGGGTGGGGTACCCCCCCCCCCCCCCCCCCCCCTTTTTGACTCTTCCAACTTTTCTGGGGGGGTACCAGATATTTTTTGTATGTCACCCTCCCGGTGTCACAATAATATTAGTTTTTCAAATAAATTCAGAATTCTGTTGAGACAGCTTGTCCGACTAACATTATGTAATATTATATAATATTATTTATTCTCTAATATTACATAACATAGCCGACCCCTATATATATAACACAAGTCTTATGCAGCGTCGCAAGCAACGCGGAAAATCGGTGGAGTGTGTTGGCAAAGGAACGAAAGGTGACAACGATGGAGCTGACCGAAGCGAGGTAGGTACGCGACTGTTGGATGACGTGTCAGGCTTCAATTTTCAATTTTCGGTCGGACAAACAGACAAATGGGTAAATATGGGGGCTCCCGCCCCCTTGAAGAGGGGGCTCCGCCAAAAACCACGCTTATAAATTAAAATATATAAACCACACCACATATAATTAGGTATAGGCAATATGATATCATATGATATAATGTCATCATATGATATCATATGCTATCATACGATGCCGGCGGTCTGACTAGGTAACTTTGGCCTACGGCATCATATGATATGATATTTGTATGATATCATATGATTTCATACTCGTCTTTGGTCAGCATCATATGATTTGCCGGTCCCTACCTATATACAGCCCATACAATTGGTCGTTGCCCCCAGTGAAAGAAAACAGGCTGCCCCCCCAACCTCAGGCCTCGTAATAAGGCGTACTGCTTATTTACCCTCCAACTACCGCCAATCCTTACACCCAATCCTCGAATAATAAGGCGTACTGCTTATTTACCCTCCAACTACCGCCAATCCTTACACCCAATCCTCGAATAATAAGGCGTACTGCTTATTTACCCTCCAACTACCGCCAATCCTTACACCCAATCCTCGAATCTAAGTGCTCAGACAGGAGGTAGCATCCTCGACGGAAAGTTGATGGATGCCGATCGATTTATTATAAGTATAGGATGTATATGACATAATTATTTGCGATTTATTGAGCACCTTTTCAGATTTTTCTGGGCACTTTTTTTAGGGGGGGGGGGGGAGGGGGGGGTCAGCCCTCATTTGTTTTTTTGCTAACTTTTTACTCAGACCTCCAAATGACATTCTGAGACCTCCTTCAAGTAGGCCTTGGTAAGGGTAGTCTATTGGCACTACTTTGGAACTCGTGCAATAAGTATTTACCCCCCCCCCCCCCCCCCCCCAGCCCAGCCCCCCCACACACCCTCCCACTTCCCCCAAGCCCAGCCCAGTACCCCCCCCCACCCCCCCACAAACACACAGCCCCCCCGCACACAACCCCCCACCCCCCCACACACACACAAAACCAGCCCAGCCCCCCCTCCCCAACACACACAGAGCCCCCCACGCCGCCCAAACACCCCTAACGAATCGAAACCGCCGTCCTTCAGTTCCGCGTTCCTTTCCTTTTACGCGCATCGCGGCATTCCCTTTAGATTAGCTTGAGCTAGTTCCCTTCCCCAATGGAAGGGGAAGCATGGCTGAGAGGTAGCGCCAACTGGTCTGTGGGAGCTACAGGCCAAGGAGTTAGAGTTCATGGGGAAGCTTGTCAAGCAATTGAAGACAGCCATATAGACCTAGAGGGGCAGTGACCAGACAGGCCGCAAGGGGCAGTGCAGCAGAACTTTTGCTGAATCGTGATGACAAACAGACCATGAGTACCGTTTAATTTTTTAATTGCGTATTGGAGTGTCTGTGCTGGCTATGATTTTTATATATTTTTCTGGCCGCCTCCAGGGACGGCAAAGGGTGACTAATGTACTTGGACAACCTGGAGGGGGGGGGCAGAACTGCTTTTTGACGATCACACAATCCAGGCAAATCCGAGGACGACATTACGTGCGCCATATTGCAACCCCCCCAAATCCATATCTAACTTTTTCAAATAAATGGTATTTCTATTTAATGGGGGGGGGGGGGAGGGGGGGGTCAGCCCTCCTCAGGTTTTTTGGGCATCCTGTTTAGAGCTTTTTTTTTTACTCCTGGCTCAGAACTAAATACCTCAAATCCAAGTACCGCCAATCCAAACACCCCAATCCTCCATCAAAACACTCCAATCCAAATACCGCCAATCAAAACACTCCAAACACTCCAGTCCAACTACAGCCAATCCAAACACCCCAATCAAAATATCGCCAATCCAAACTCCCCAATCCAAAGACAGCCAATCCTAACACCCAAATCCAAACACCCAAATCCAAAGACAGGCAATCCTAACACCCCAATCCAAGCACCCTAATCCAAACACCCAAATCCAAACACCCCAATCCAAACACCCCAATCCAAACGACCCAATCCTAACACCCTAGTCCTCCAATCCAAACACCCCAATCCAAACGACCCAATCCTAACACCCTAGTCCTCCAATCCAAACACCCCAATCCTAACACCCACCTCCAAACACCCCAATCCTAACACCCACCCCAATCCAAACGACCCAATCCAAACACACCAATCCAAACGACCCAATCCTAACACCCTAGTCCTCCAATCCAAACACACCAATCCATATACCATATACCATATGTACAACCGTGAGACTACCATGAGAATTCTGCCGAGGGGACGCCGCTTTTAGGTAATAACATTGCAGGTCACATTTCAGGTCACATTAGCTTTTAGGTAATAACATGTCAGGGAAAATTTCAGGTAACTTTAGCTTTTAGGTAATAAAATTCCAGGTAATATTATCTTTTAGGTAATAACATTCCAGGGAACATTAGCTTGTAGGTAATAACATTTCAGGTAATATGTCAGGTAATATTGGCTTATGGGTAATAACATTTCAGGTCACATTAGCTTTTAGGTAATAACATGTCACTTAACATTTGCTTTTACGTAATAACATTTCAGGTAATATTATCTTTGAGGTAATAATATTTCAGGGAACATTAGCTTTTAGGTAATAACATTTCAGGTGATATGTCAGGTAATATTAGCTTTTGGGTAATAACATGTCAGGTCATATTATCTTTTAGGTAATAAAATGTCACTTAACATTTGCTTTTAGGTAATAACGTTTCACATAACATTAGCTTGTAGATAATAACATTTCAGGTAACATTAGCTTGTAGGTAATAACATTTCAGGCAACATTAGCTGGTAGGTAATATTAGCTTTTAGGTAACATTTCAGGTAACATTTGCTTTTAGGTAGTATTAGCTTGTAGGTAACATTTCAGGTAACATGATGTAAAACACTAAAACTCCCCATGCAATTTGAGAAAGATATGAACCTTTTATTCCACTTTTCCCTAATCATTTTTTAGGTATTGCCGGTAATACCCGGCAACCCAGGACATTTGCTTTTTGGCGGAGCCCCCCCTTCTGGGGGGCGGGAGCCCCCAGTGTTTCCCATTTGTCCGTTCGTCCGTCTGACCGCTGACCGTGATGAAGCCCAACACGTCAGCCAACAGTCTCGTAACTAACTCGCTTCCGTCGCCACCTGTCGCTCCCTCGCGATCACTCTCCGCCATTTTTTAGCGTCGCAGGCGACGCTGCTTAGAACTTGTAGGTAATAACATTTCAGGTAATATTAGCAGCCGCAATTGGTTTCAATTGGTAGACACCAGTACTCACCCACCCACCCACCTGCAAACATAAGGTAGACCTTCATGCACACTCCACCCAGGGTACATAAATGCAGTTTTTGTATGTGTATTTATATATATTATATATCCTGCAGGAGGATGCCAGGAGCCATAGAAAGTCTGGCACGGCCCATGTTGGGGTTTTGGGCAGTGGTTTCCATTAGGGGATCACGTGATCTATCGATACCCCCGGGTCCGGCTACATTCTGGGCACCTTCTCGCCCCCCCCCCCCCCCCCCCCCCCCCCTCCCCCGGCCCCTTGCCAACTTTTTTCTAACTTTTTTTCTGATTGCTCAATTTCATCTCTGGAGAAGTGCAACGACTTCGACTTGATGCAAGCGTGCTAATTCCATAGTTTCCAGGCACCTGCTATGTAATTCAAGTTCGATTTCGATTTCGAGTTGAAGTTCGAAACCTTGCTGTACCGGTGATCTGCTGCTTATCCTGGTCTGAGTTTGGCATGGATGTATCAATTAGCACTGCACAGTCGAATGCGACCATCGAGGAGTCTATTCATGACGAAAGTCCATCCAAGAGGCTGCATGTCGACCTGAGTGATAGCCGCCTGCTGTCTGCAGATGATGATGGAAGCACATGTCCTCTTTGTGCTCGGTCGGCAACTGAATTCGCTGGGTCGCAACAGTTTGAGCAGCACAATAAGTTCTGCCGAGGTAATCAGGCAAAAATCCCTCCATGTCATTGTGGGAAGGTCTGGACAGCTGCTGATGATGTTGAGACGCACAGAGCATCATGCTGTGTTTACAAAGCACTGAAACCCCTTTCTGGACAGCAGAAAATCAGCAAGTTATTTGGAATTAAACCAGCCCAGCCACAGCCACAGTCAACACCCCGCTTGTGTGCCCTCACTGCCCAGCCACCATATGGAAGTACGGAATGGAGTCCCACCACAAGGAAATGCACAGTGGTTTGGCCCAAGAACCCCCAATTGGGGCTAACGAGGTGGCACGCATGGCAGTTGTGATGAGCTAGTTGAAGCCTCGACAGCCTCGACTATAGTTTCTTGTCTGATGTGCATGTTGGGGACCAGAGCAAGTTGAAGGCCTGATAGGGGCCTAACCAACCTAACAATAGCTTCTTGTTGCGTACTCAGCAGCAGAGCAATTTATGGACCCTTACAGGCCCATACAATGAGTCGAGACATGGCTTTTATGTTAGGCTTCAGGCAGCAGCTTCTAGGCAGCTCCCCTGGCTGGCTATTCAGCCCAAACTAAAGCATGCTAGTGCACCTTGAAGCTGACATAACCATGGTGGGCGCATGTGGGTGTTACATTTAGACCTTTTGATGGGTTTCATGTAGCAAGCCCATGCAGCTTTCAGGCCAATACCAGGAAAGTCGGTTATAAAGGATGTTAAAGGAAGGCAAAGAACTATAAGGAAGCTGAAATATTGAGTTAACTAGGGTGCATATTGGATTAATTTGTAATCGTGTTCAGGTCGTGTTAAAAAACAATCCACAACATTCTCTGGGGTTATAAAAATACAGGGTACTAAAGGAGATGATTTGCCACAAAATGGGTGTTATCTAAATTTGGTGGGTTGGGGTATTATATTATATTATATTACATTACATTACATTATATACATAAAACAACTGGGCCTGATATGAATCGACTCCATTGCATTACATTACATTACATTACATTACATTACATTACATTATATTACATTACATTACATTACATTACATTACATTACATTACATTATATTACATTACATTACATTACATTACATTACATTACATTACATTACATTACATAAAACAAACTGGGCCTGACATGAATAGACTCCGCGGGGTTGGTATACGACACTCCAGCTATATATATATACATATATATATATATATATATATATGTATATATATATATATATATACACTAACTGCACCTGGTATGAAGAGCTGCCATAGGCATACACATAGCCGGGGTTGGTGTACGACACTCCAGCTCTCCAGATACATGCTGAAACTATGGCATCACTTCCATTCGCCTGGGGGTAGGGGTGGTGGGGAGATGTGTGGTGTGGTGTGGTGTGGTGTGGTGAGATGTGGTGTGGTCTGGTGTGGTGAGATGTGGTGTGGTGTGGTGTGGTGAGATGTGGTGGGGAGTCTTGTGTTGGGTTGTTATATTGGCATAGGCAAACACGTAGCCGGGGTTGATGTACGACATATACGGCAAATACATGTACGGCAATACAATATATGAACGGCAAATACATAGCCGGGGTTGATGTACGACAATACAGCTCTCCAGATACATGCTGAAACTATGGAGTCACTTCCATTTTCCTCGGGGTAGGTGTGGTGGGGAGATGTGGGGTGGGGTGGGGTACTGGGGCCCGTACTGGGGTGGGGTGAGGTGTGGTGGGGAGGGTTGTGATTGGTTACTATATTGACATAGGCAAACACATAGCCGGGGTTGGTGTACGACACTCCAGCTTTCCAGATACATGCTGAAACTATGGCATCACTTCCATTTGCCTGGGGGTAGGTGTGGTGGGGAGCTGCGTGGTGTGGTGTGGTGTGGTGGGGAGATGTGTGGTCAAGAGGTGTGGTGGGGAGGTGTGGTGTGGTGTGGTGTGGTTTTGTGGGGTGTGGTTGGGTGGGGCGGGCCGTGTTGGGTTGTTATATTGGCATAGGCAAAGACATGGGCGGGGTTGGTGTACGACACTCCAGCTTTCCAGATACATGCTGAAACTATGGCGTCACTTCCATTTGCCTGGGGGTAGGTGTGGTGGGGAGCTGCGTGGTGTGGTGTGGTGTGGTGGGGAGATGTGCGGTCAAGAGGTGTGGTGGGGAGGTGTGGTGTGGTGTGGTGTGGTGTGGTGTGGTGTGGTGGGGCGGGCCGTGTTGGGTTGTTATATTGGCATAGGCAAAGACATGGGCGGGGTTGATGTACGACACTCCAGCTTTCCAGATACATGCTGAAACTATGGCGTCACTTCCATTTGCCTGGGGGTAGGTGTGGTGGGGAGCTGCGTGGTGTGGTGTGGTGTGGTGGGGAGATGTGTGGTGGGGAGGTGTGTTGTGTTGTGTTGTGTTGTGTTGTGGTGCGGTGGGGCGGGCCGTGTTGGGTTGTTATATTGGCATAGGCAAAGACATGGCCGGGGTTGGTGTACGACACTCCATCTTGCCAGATACAGGTTGAAATTATGGCGTCACCCCCTTCCGCCTATTGAGGGGTAGATATGGTGTGTGTGGGGGGGGGGGAGGGGGGGGGTGTGTGGTGAAAAAATGAGCATGCAAGTACAAACAATGAGCTTGCAAGTACAAAAGTGAGCTTGCAAGTACAAACATTGAGCTTGCAAGTACAAAAGTGAGCTTGCAAGTACAAACATTGAGCTTGCAAGTACAAAAGTGAGCTTGCAAGTACAAAAGTGAGCTTGCAAGTACAAAAGTGAGCTTGCAAGTACAAACATTGAGCTTGCAAGTACAAAAGTGAGCTTGCAAGTACAAACAATGAGCTTGCCAGTGCAAAAGTGAGCTTGCAAGTACAAACATTGAGCTTGCAAGTACAAAAGTGAGCTTGCAAGTACAAACAATGAGCTTGCAAGTACAAACATTGAGCTTGCAAGTACAAAAGTGAGCTTGCAAGTACAAACATTGAGCTTGCAAGTACAAAAGTGAACTTGCAAGTACAAACATTGAGCTTGCATTTACAAAAATGCCAAGCACTTGCATAAGCAGAGCACCTATTTATATATATTTGTATGTGTCTATTTATGATTACTTTATCAATACATACTGAATTTAATGTTGTATGTGTCTATTTATGATTAATTTATCAATACATACTGCATTTAATTTTGTATTCTTCAAATATGAAATATAAGCTGATGCGATGCACGAATAAATAGGGATCGGCAATATGATATCATATGATATCATGTCATCACATGATATCATATGATGCCGGCGGTCTGACTAGGTAACTTTGGCCTGGGGCATCATATCATATGATATTAAATCATATGATTTGTGTATGATATCATATGATGTCATACTCGTCTTTGGTCAACATCATATGATTTGCCGTTCCCTTCGTATAAAAGCTTAGGGATCGGCATATCATGTGTATGTATGTTATAGTCCAGGGGTAGGCCAAATAGGCTAAAGGGACTTGCCCAACCGTAGTAGAAAGGGATTAAAAAGAAAAGACACTGTATCATATGATGTTATGACACGACACAACACAACACACGGACAACGGGGTGACTTAGGGGGCTCACGCCCTTCAGAAGGGGGGGGGGGGGGGGGGGGGGCCCCGCCCAAAATATATAACAACTACCATTGTAAAAAAACATCAACTACCAGTGCAAATGAGTAGGGACTGGCATATCATATGATGTTGACCAAAGGCGAGTATGATATGATATAATACAAATGGCAAACCCCCTTTCAGTGATAAAAAATGGTCTAGTGGTAGTACAGAACGCTTGAGGATGAAGAGTCGGGGGTTCGACCCCCCCTTCGGTCGCTCTTGGCGTTGCAGGTCGCCGTCAACCGCGATGGTAGCTTGTCCAGTTGAGGTAGGAGACCGCTCCCCACCCGCGTACGACGGGCTCCCTTAACACCACGCCCCACCAGGCGTTATCATTACAAATGGCAACATATGATATCGAATATAAATGGTAACTTTAGCTCAGTCAGACTGCGGGCATCATATGGCCTAGTTAGACTGCCGGCATCATTGTATGATGACATGATATCAAATTGCCGTTCCCTACAGAAGCTCCTAGGATTCAGTTTAGCCACTGATACACTTACATATTTATTTATTTTGTATTTATTTATTTTGTATTTATTTATTTTATATGTATTTATTTTATATGTATTTATTTTATATTTATTTATCATGTATTTATTTATTTTATTGTGTATTATAAGCACACGCTACGCACTTACAAATTTGTACTAATTATGCAGTTCAGCCACTGATAAATTTACATATTTATTTATTATGCATTTGTTTATTTTATTGTGTATTATAAGCACATGCTACGCACTTACAAATTTGTACTAATTATGCAGTTCAGCCACTTATGTATGTACATATTTATTTATCTTATTATTTAGTATAAGAAGATGCTACGCTTGATGCAGTTCAGCCACTGGCTTGTTATTTATCTATCTCCATACCGGTATATATGTATTTAATTATCTACATTTGTTTATATTATGTATAGCACCATGCTACGCACTTACACATGATGGATTGATGCAGTTCAGCCACTGGCTTATTATTTATATATCTACATACCGGTTTATATTCGGTTAATTATCACATATTAAATTGTTATATATGCAGTATATATGCATACTTTTGTTTAATTTTAGCAGCATGCTACGCACTTACAAATGTGCCAATGATGCAGTTCAACCACTGGCTTGTTATTTATCTTACATACCGGCGAGGGGGGGGCAAGAAAAAAGCTGCCGTACCGCACCTTCGCTTTGGATAGAGCCTATCCTCAAACTATATAAAAACAAAGTTTTTTTTTTAGCCAAAAATAAAGTTGTACAAAAGTTAGAGGGGTCCAAAGTTTTTTTCAACCAAAGCAGCCCAAATCTTAACTTAGCGATAAATCACGTTTGGGTGGCCCCATGAAAGATGTAAGAGCATAACTGAAATGGGCTTTAAAAGATCTTTCGAATGAACCCCATTTTAGGGGGGGTAGGGTGAGGTAATTAGGTTTTAGGAGGGGTGGGGGGGTGGGGGGGGTGGGGTGGGGTGGGGGGTAAAAAACTTCTAGCCAACTTTATTTCCCCCTATTTTTGTATGAAACGTCCACAATTCTAACTCCCATCTGAATCGGACACCATATCGAAGGTGCGGTCCAAAATCTGTCTTTCTGCCCCCCCCCTGCATACCGGTACATTTATTTAATTATCTACATTTATAAATTTTATAAAATATATTTATAAATATATAAATTATAAATTATTGTATATAATTTATAATTTATATGTATAAAATACATAAAGCGGCATGCTACGCACTAACAAATGATGAATTGATGCAGTTCAGCCACTGGTACATTAACACATTTTTCATTTATGATGTATTTATTTATTTTATGATTTATTATAAGCACATGCTACGCACTTACAAATGTGCCGATGATGCAGTCCAGCCAGTGATGCATTTACATATGTATTTATTTTTTATGCATATAATTATGTATTTATTTATTATGCATTTATTTATGTGTTTATTACAAGCACATGCTACACACTTACAAATGTTGAATTGATGCCGTTCAACCACTGGCTGATTAGTTATTTACCTACATACCAGTATATATTTATTTAATTACCTACATATTGAAGTACTGTACATATTGAAGTACTGTACATATTGAAGTGCTATACATATTGAAGTACTGTACATATTGAAGTACTGTACATATTGAAGTGCTATACATATTAAAGTACTGTACATATTGAAGTGCTATACATATTGAAGTAATGTACATATTGAAGTGCTATACATATTGAAGTGCTATACATATTGAAGTACTGTACATATTGAAGTACTGTACATATTGAAGTGCTATACATATTGAAGTACTGTACATATTGAAGTGCTATACATATTGAAGTACTGTACATATTGAAGTACTGTACATATTGAAGTGCTATACATATTGAAGTACTGTACATATTGAAGTGCTATACATATTGAAGTACTGTACATATTGTAGTACTGTACATATTGAAGTACTGTACATATTTGACGTGCAAACATAATTGAAGTACTGTACATATGGAGGCTATTATACTATGTAGTACTGTACATCTTGAGTTGCTGTACATATTGAGTGTTATACATTTAAAGTATGTAATATTGAAGTGCATACATATACAGTACTGAAATATTGAAGTGCTATACATATTGAAGTACTGTACATATGAAGTGGCTATAACATAGTGAGTGCTTATACAATGAAGTGCTTATAAAACATATTGAAGTACCGGTACTATTGAAGTGCATACATATTGAACGTAATCTACTTATTGGAAGTGCTCTGCATATGAAGTACTGTACACATTGAAGTGCTCTGTATATTGACGTATGTAATATGGAAGTGATATCATTATTGAAGTTACTGTACCTATTGAAGTGCTATACATAGTGAAGTTTTTTTGGTGCGATACCTATTGGCAGTACTGTAATATTGAAGTTATGTACATATGAAGTGCTATCATATTGAAGTTACTGTTCATATTGAAGTTACCTACATATAGGACGTGCTCTACATATGAAGTAAGTGACAAATTGAAGTTACTTGTACAATATTGAAGTGCGTATACATATGAAGTGCATACTATTGAAAGATAATGTACATTATGATGCCTTTACCTATTGAAGTACTGTACATATTGAAGTACTATACATATTGAAGTGCTCTACATCTGAAGTTTACTGTACAATTGAAGTGATTATACATATTGAAGTACTGACATATTGAAGTGCTATAACATTTGAAGTGCTATACCTTATTGAAGTGTATAACATATTGAAGTACTTGTACATATTGGAAGTGCGAACATATTGAAGTACTCTTACATTTGAGTGCTATGCATATTGAAGTAGTGTACAGATTGAAGCTATAATATTGAAGTATGCCATATGAAGTGCTATACATATTGAAGTAATGTACATATTGAAAGTGCTATAAAAATGAAAGGCTTATACATATTGAAGTACTGTTCCGATTGAAGTACTAATACATATAGAAAGTGCATACATATTGAATTTTACTTGTCAATATGGAAGACTGTACAATTGAAGTGCTATACATAGGAATTCTTATACATATTGAAGTAATGCTACATATTGAAGTGCTCTAAATATGAAGTAATGTACATATTGAATGGACTATACAGATTTGAAGTGCTAAATAGGAAGTACTGTACAATTGGAGTGTATCATATTGAGAGTACTGTACATATTGAAGTATGGACACTAATGAAGTGCTATACATATTGAGTGAGTACTGTACATATTGAAGGACTGTACATGATTGAAGTGCTGTGTATACATATTGA
Organism: Chlamydomonas sp. ICE-L; assembly: GCA_013435795.1. Taxonomy (NCBI): domain Eukaryota; kingdom Viridiplantae; phylum Chlorophyta; class Chlorophyceae; order Chlamydomonadales; family Chlamydomonadaceae; genus Chlamydomonas; species Chlamydomonas sp. ICE-L. The sequence continues at coordinate 13,895,816 of JACBWV010000223.1, forward strand.
AGTAGTAAGTACGTTAAATATTGAACGTGCTATACCATTGAAAGTACCGTCATATTGAAAGATGTAATATGAGAGTGCTTATAACATATTGAAGTATTACATATTGATAGAGTTGCTATACATATTGAAGTACTAGTACATATGAAGTGCTATACATATTGATAGTGCTATTGAACATATTGAAAGTACTGACATATTTGAAGTGCGCTACATATGACGTGACTATACATATGAGGTACTGTACATATTGAAGTATGTACATATTGAAGTTAGCTATACATTATTGAGTCCTGTTATACGTATGAAGTGCTATACATATGAAGTACTGTTCACATAGGGAAGGCTTATTATATAGACATATGAAGTACTGTACATATTGACGTGCGTATACATATGAAGCGTTACGGTACATATTGAATACTGTACATATGAAGTGCTATACATATTGAAGGTATACATAGAAGTGCTATACTATTGAAGTTCTGTACCTATTGAAGTGCTATACATTATGAAGTGACTGTACATATGAAGTGCTTCAACAATCTGAAAGTTACTGTACATATTGAAGTGCTATACATATTGAGTGCTAGAAATATGAAGTACTGACAATTGAAGTGCTATACATATGAATACTGACTAATGTGAATGCTATAATATGAAGTGCTATACATATTGAAAAGTACTGTACATATTGAAAAAGTGCTATACATATGAAGTACTGTTCTATTGAAGTATACATTATTGAAGTTGCTTACATATTGAAAGTACTGTACATATTGAAGTGCTATAACATTGGAAGTACTGTACCTAATGAAGTATGTCATATTGAAGTGCTATACATATTGAAGTACTGTACATATTGAAGTGCTATACATATTGAAGTACTGTTCATATTGAAGTACTGTACATATTGAAGTGCTATACATATTGAAGTACTTTACATAGTGAGATGCTATACTATGATAAGTTACCGACATAGTGAAGTTGCTATACATATGAAGTACTTACATATTGAAGTGCTAATATATTGAAGTACTGTACTATTGAAGTTGCTATAATATGACGTACTGTACATATTGAAGTCTGTAAATTGAAGTGCTATACATATTGAAGTACTGTACATATTGAAGTGCTATACATATTGAAGTACTGTACATATTGAAGTACTGTACATATTGAAGTGCTATACATATTGAAGTACTGTACATATTGAAGTGCTATACATATTGAAGTACTGTACATATTGAAGTACTGTACATATTGAAGTGCTATACATATTGAAGTACTGTACATATTGAAGTACTGTTACATATGAAGTGCCTTTACAATATTGAAAGTTACGTACATATTGAAGTGCATATACAATTAAGTATGTCACATATTGCAAGTACTGTAATATTGAAGTGCTTACACATGACAGTACTGTTACTATTGAAGTGCTATAACCTATTGGAAGTACTTACTATTGAATTTATGTACTATTGAAGTTGCGTATCCATATTGAAGTACTGTACATATTAAAGTGCTATACATATTGTAGTACTGTACATATTGAAGTGCTGTACATATTGAAGTGCTATACATATTAAAGTACTGTACATATTGAAGTGCTATACATATTGAAGTACTGTACATATTGAAGTACTGTACATATTGAAGTACTGTACATATTGAAGTGCTATACATATTGAAGTGCTATACATATTGAAGTACTGTACATATTGAAGTGCTATACATATTGAAGTGCTATACATATTGAAGTACTGTACATATTGAAGTGCTAGACATATTGAAGTACTGTACATATTGAAGTGCTATACATATTGACGTACTGTAATATTGAACAGTGCAATACATATGGAAGTACTATACATATTGAGTGCTTATAATATTGAAGTAGGTTACATATTGAAGTGCTATAATATGAAGTACTCTAATATTGAATTGCTATGCATATTGAAGTTAATGTACAATGAGGCTTACATATTGAATTACGTAATATTGAAGGGCTATTACATATTGAAATACTGTTACATATTTGAGTGCTATACATATTGAAGTGCTATACATATGAAGTACTGTTTCAATGAAGTATAAACATATAGAAGGAGCTAAATATTGAAGTCAACTGGGTACAGATTGAAGTATGTACATATTTTGATGAAGTGCTATACATAGTTGCAGTGCTATACATATTGAAGAATGTCCATATTGAAGTGGCTATATATTGAAGTACTGTCCTAGTGAAGTACTAACATAATGAGAGATGCTATACATATTGAAGTACTGTACAAATTGAATGATATTCATATTGAGTACTGTACATATTGAATACGTAATAAATAGAAGTCCTATACATATTGAATACTGTTAATATGAAGTACGTAATATTGAAGGGCTATACCATATTTGAGCGTACTGTACATATTGAGTGCTAACACATTGAGTATCACATATTTGAGAGTACTGTAAATATTGAAGTGCTATACCATATTGATAAGACTGTACATATTGAAGTGTATACATATTGAGTACCTGTACATATGAATGCTATACATATTGAGTGCTATACATATTGAAGTATGTAACATATTGAAGAGTGATAATCGTGAAGTGCTACAACATATGAAGTACTGTACATAATTGAAGTGCTCTACATATGAAGTGCTTATACATATTGAAGTTACTGTAATATTGAAGTATGTAATATTTGAAGTGCTAACATATTGACGTCGCTATCCAATTGAGTAATGTACTATATTGAAGTGCTATACAATTGAAGTAAGAGTACTGTACAATGAGTACTATACATATTGAGTGCTAGACATTATTAAAGACTTGTTACAAATTGAAGTGCGATACATATTGAAAGTCTTGTACATATTGAAGTGACGACACATTGAAGTATGTACATATTGAAAGACGTACATATTGAGGGCATAATATGACAGTACTGTACATATTGAAGTGCTTATACATATTGAAGTATTGTACATATTGAAGTGATATATAATATGAAAGTGCTATACATATTGAAGATGTACATATTGAAGTGCAACATATGAAGTGCTATACATATTGAAGTACGACATAGTGAAGTGTATACTATTGAAGTGAGAGACATAGTGAAGTAGTGTAACATATTGGCGGGGGGAAGTGCTATAAGTATGGAAGTAAGTACATATTGACGGCTCTATACATATGGAAGTACTGTACATATTGAAGTGCTAGAACATATGAAGTACTTGTACATATTGACGTTACTGTTACATATTGAAGTGCTATACACTTATTGAAGATGCTATACATCTTGAAGTGTATACATATTGAAGTTCTGACCATATTGAAGTGCTATTACATATGAAGCTCTGTACATATTGAAGTGATAACATATTGAAGTACTGTACATAGTGACGGTTCTACATATTGAAGTGTTATACATATTGAAGACGGTACATATTGAAGTGCATAACAATGAAGTTAATGTCATATGAAGTATGTACATATTGAAGTGATATACAATGTGAAGTTACTGTAATATGAAGTGCATACATATTGAAGTACTGTACATATTGAAGTGCTATACATATTGAAGTGCTATACTATGAAGTATTGTACACATGAAGTGCTATACAATATGACGTCGTTACATATTGAAGTACTGTACATATTGAAGTGCTATACATATTGAAGTACTGTACATATTGAAGTACTGTACATATTGAAGTGCTATACATATTGAAGTACTGTACATATTGAAGTGCTATACATATTGAAGTACTGTACATATTGAAGTGCTATACATATTGAAGTACTGTACATATTGAAGTGCTATACATATTGAAGTGCTATACATATTGAAGTGCTATACATATTGAAGTACTGTACATATTGAAGTGCTCTACATACGAAGCTCTACTATTGAAGTTGCTATGCATATATGAAGTACTGTACATATTGAGCAGTGGCTATACATATTGAAGTTCTGTACCTATTGAGTGCTAACATATTGAGTACGTACTATTGAAGTGTATACATATGAAGTGCTTATACTTTTGAGTAATGTTTCATATTGAAGTACTATACATATAGAAGTGCTATACATATTGAAGTACTGTACATATGATAAGTAGTACGGTACCTATTGGGGGGGGGAGTGCTAACATATTGAAGTGCTATACATATTGAAGTAATGTACATATTGAAGTGCTATACATATTGAAGTAATGTACAATTGAATACATTACATATGAAGTGCTCTACATATTGAAGTACGTACAATAGTGAAGTGATATTTCATATTTGAAGTACTGTACAATTAGTACTGTTACATAATGAAGTGCTATACATATTGAAAGTTACTGTACATATGGACGTACTGTACTATTATTGAAGGCGTTATTATACACTTGAAGTCCTGTATATTGAAGTGCTATACACATGACGTCACGTACATATTGAGAGTATGTTACATATTGAAGTGCTATACATATTGAAGTACTGTACATATTGAAGTGCTATACATATTGAAGTACTGTACATATTGAAGTGCTATACATATTGAAGTGCTATACATATTGAAGTACTGTACATATGAAGAGTGCTAACCTCATTGAGGCTATAATTTGAGTACTGTTTAAATATTGAAGTGCTATACATATTGAAGTGCTTACATATTGATACTGTAATATTGAAGGTGCTAACATATTGAAGTACGTACATAATGAAGGCTCGTACATATTGAAAGACTGGTACAATGAAGTGCTATACATATTGAAGTACTGTACATATTGAAGTACTGTACATATTGAAGTGCTATACATATTGAAGTGCTATACATATTGAAGTGCTATACATATTGAAGTTCTGTACATATTGAAGTGCTATACATATTGAAGTACTGATAAATATTGAGAGTTGCTATACTATTGACCTAGTACTGTACATATTGACAAGTGCACTTATAATATTGAAGTGCTTTTCTCTCTGTTCTACTACTATTGATCCAGTATGTACATATTGAAGTGGCTATCGAAGATTGATTTTTCCATCCTGTACATATTGAAGTGTGCATTACCATTATTGAGTGCTATTTACTGTTATGAGCACGTAATGTACATATTGAAGTCGCTATGTAAACATGAAGACTAATGTTCATATTGCCAT
>JACBWV010000223.1:13908323-14128566 GCA_013435795.1 Chlamydomonas sp. ICE-L
CCCCCCCCCCCACCCCCCACGCACCGCCACCCCCCCCCCCCCCGAGCACCACCCCCAACCGCACACTCACTAACCAACCCCTAGCACCCAACACCTACGACCACCCCCCCCTTCCCCCCATAGCCACTCCCACCTCCTTTCTTAAAGGGGGCCCACCACCTATCAAACCCAGCCCCACCCCCCCGGCACCACCCTAGCACACCACACCGCACATCTTTTAGCCCTCTCCCTACCGTGGCCCCCTACCACCCTTTCCATCTACTACCCTAGTAACCTAGCACCCTATCAATCTACCACCCTAGCACTCCGTTGGACCCTTCCCTAGTACCCTATCACCCTACCCCATCACCCCACCACCCAAGCATCCTATCACCCTACCCCACCACCCAAGCATCCTATCACCCTACCACTAGAGCATCCTATCACCCTAGCACTCTGTTTTACACTGCCCCCACCCCCTAACACTCTGCTCCACTCTGACCCCCCCCCCTTGTCTCACCGGACAAGGCATGTATAGTGCGGTGATCGTAATCCTTCAGGAGTGTCTTGACTGCATGGAGGAAGAAGATGGTGTCGTCGTCTCCTGCAAAAAAGGGGGGGGGGGGGGGGGGGCAGTTGGTGGTTGGTTGGTTGGCTAGAAAGCTTGGTCAGAGAGTATCATCGTCTCGTCTCCTGCAACAAGGGTGGTGGTGGGGCAGTTGGTGGTTGGTTGGTTGGTTGGTTGGTTGGTTGGTTGGTTGGTTAGAATGCATTGCCAGAGGGTATCGTCGTCTCGTCTCCTGCACCAAGGGTGGTGGTGGGGCAGTTGGTGGTTGGTTGGTTGGTTGGTTGGAATGCATGGAGGAAGAAGATGGTGTCGTCGTCTTGTCTCCTGAACAAGGGTGGTGGTGGTGGTGGTGGCAGTTGGTGGTTGGTTGGTTGGTTAGAAAGCTTGGCCAGAGAGTATTATCATCTTGTCTCCTGTAACAAGGGTGGTGGTGGGGCAGTTGGTGGTTGGTTGGTTGGTTGGTTGGTTGGTTGGTTGGTTGGTTGGTTGGTTGGTTGGTTGGTTGGTTGGTTGGTTAGAATGCATGGAGGAAGAAGATGGTGTCGTCGTCTTGTCTCCTGCACCAAGGGTGGTGGTGGGGCAGTTGGTGGTTGGTTGGTTGGTTGGTTAGAATGCATGGAGGAAGAAGATAGTGTCGTCGTCTTGTCTCCTGCAACAAGGGGGGGGGGGGGGGGGGGGGGGAAGTCAGTTAGTGATTGGTTGGTTAGAATGCATTGAGGAAGAAGATGGTGTGTCGTCTCCTGCCAACAAGGGTGGGGGGGGGGGAAGTCAGTTAGTGATTGGTTGGTTAGAATGCATGGAGGAAGAAGATGGTGTTGTCGTTTCCTGCAACAAGGGGGGGGGGGGGGGGGGGGGGGGGGCAGTTGGTGGTTGGTTGGTAAGACCGCATGGGGGTAGAAGTGAAAATGAAATAGAAATGGGGGTGTCGTCGTCTCCTGTATACAAACTACCACACTAACCCACACCGCACCCCACCCCAGAGCACCTCAAAATCACCACACCGCACCCCACCCCAGAGCACCTCAAACATCACCACACCGCACCCCACCCCAGAGCACCTCAAACATCACCACACCGCACCGCACCCCACCCCAGTGCAACCCAACATCACCACACCGCACCCCACCCCAGTGCACCCCAAACATCACCACACCGCACCGCACCCCACCCCAGTGCACCCCAAACATCACCACACCGCACCGCACCCCACCCCAGTGCAACCCAAACATCACCACACCGCACCCCACCCCAGTGCAACCCAAACCTCACCACACCGCACCCCACCCCAGTGCAACCCAAACATCACCACACCGCACCCCACCCCAGTGCACCCCAAACATCACCACACCGCACCCCACCCCAGTGCACCCCAAACATCACCACACCGCACCGCCACCCCACCCAGTGCAACCCAAACCCTCACCACACCGCACCCCACCCAGTGCACCCCAACCTCACCACACCGCACCCCACCCCAGTGCAACCCAAACATCACCACACCGCAACCCACCCCAGTGCACCCCAAAACTCACCACACCGCACCCCACCCCAGTACACCCCAAACCTCACCACACCGCACCCCCACCCCAGTGCAACCCAAACATCACCACACCGCACCCCACCCCAATGCACCCCAAACCACCCCACACCGCAGGTCACCCCAATGCACCCCAAACCACCCCACACCGCATGTCACCCCAATGCACCCCAATGCACTCCAAACCACCCCACACCGCACGTCACCCCAATGCACCCCAAACCACCCCACACTGCACCCCACCCTTCCATGCTTAACATCGTCAGCCCCCAATCACACTCACCACACAACATCCACTTGTAGTCCCCTTTGAAGTACCTGGGCCATCCCACCCCCACCACCTCCATCACCCCACCCCAACCCCATCACACCACCACACCACACCACCCCAAACCACCCCGCACCGCACCCCACCACACCATGCTTAACATAGTCAGCCCCCAATCATGCTCACCATACAACATCCACTTGTAGTCCCCTTTGAAGTACCTGGCCCATCCCACCACCTCATCACACACCCACCATATCACACCCCCACCATATCACAACCCCACCACCTCCATCACACCACCACACCACACCCCATCACCCCACCATGCAAACCACACCATGCTTAACATAGTCAGCCCCCAATCATGCTCACCACACAGCATCCACTTGTAGTCCCCTTTGAAGTACCTGGCCCATCCCACCACACCCCCACCACCTCATCCCACCCCCACCATATCAGACCCCCACCACCTCATCCCACCCCCACCACCTCCATCACACCACCACACCACACCCCATCACCCCACCATGCAAACCACACCATGCTTCAAGACATCAGCCCTCCACCACACTCACCATACAACATCCACTTGCAGTCCCCCTCGAAGTACCTGGGCCATCCTACCCCACCCCCACCCCATCATCCCAGCCCCACCATATCCCACCCCCACCATATCCCACCCCCAACACACTCACCATACAACATCCACTTGCAGTCCCCCTCGACGTACCTGGGCCATCCCACCCCACCCCCACCCCATCATCCCCACCCCCACCATATCCCACCCCCCACCACACTCACCATACAACATCCACTTGTAGTCCCCCTTGAAGTACCTGGGCCATCCCACCCCACCCCCACCCCATCATCCCACCCCCACCATATCCCACCCCCACCCACACTCACCATACAACATCCACTTGTAGTCCCCCTTGAAGTTACCTGCAACAAGAATAGGGGGGAGGTAGGAAAGCTTGGTGAGAACATTTGGTGGCAAAGAAAGTAAAGTATCCATGCAGCATCAGAGGGAAGACAGCTTGGTAAAACACTCGGTGGCAAAGAAAGTAAAGCATCCATGCAGCATTAGGGAGAAGCAAGCTTGGTGAGAACACTTGGTGACAAATGTAGTGTGTGTGTATGTATGTATGTATGTATGTATGTGTGTATGTATGTATGTATGTATGTATGTATGTATGTATGTATGTATGTATGTATGTATGTATGTATGTATGTATGTATGTATGTATGTATGTATGTATGTATGTATGCATGCATGCATGCATGCATGTATGTATGTATGTATGTATGTATGTATGTATGTATGTATGTATGTATGTATGTATATATGTATGTATGTATGTATGTATGTATGTATGTATGTATGTATGTATGTATGTATGTATGTATGTATGTATGTATGTATGTATGTATGTATGTATGTATGTATGTATGTATGTATGTGTGTATGTATGTATGTATGTATGTATGTATGTATGTATGTATGTATGTATGTATGTATGTATGTATGTATGTATGCATGCACGCTACAAACATAGTGTGTGAAGTATCCATGCAGCACTAGGAGGAAGCCAGCTTGGTGAGAACACTTAGTGATGAATAAAGTGTGTATGTATCTATGTTTGTATGAATGCATGTTACCAATATAGTATGTGAAGTATCCATGCAGCACTAGGAGGACCAGTACCACCAGGTACTCACACAACACTCCATGCTCCTCCCTTATCCTCCCACAACACCCCATGCCCCTCCCTCATCCTACTACAACACCCCATACCCCTCCCTCATACTCCCACAACACTCCATGCCCCTCCCTCATACTCCCACAACACTCCATGCCCCTCCCTCATACTCCCACAACACTCCATGCCCCTCCCTCATACTCCCACAACACTCCACACTTTCCTTATACTCCCACAACACTCCATGCCCTTCCCTCATCCTCACACAACACCCCATGCCCCTCCCTCATACTCCCACAACACCCCCATGCCCCTCCCTCATACTCCCACAACACTCCACACTTTTCTCTCATCTTCCGACCTCCTACCTGTGGGCTAGGACAGGGGCGTAGGCTGAACGAGGGTCTCCATCATATTGGCCATGGCGTTTATCACCCTAGTAACCCTCCCCATCGTCCAACCACAACACCCCATGTCCCTCCCTCATACTCCCACAACACTCCACACTTTCCTCTCATCTTCAGACCTCCTACCTGTGGGCTAGGACAGGGGCGTAGGCTGAACGAGGGTCTCCATCATATTGGCCATGGTGTTTATCACCCCAGTAACCCTCCCCATCGTCCTACCACAACACCCCATGCCCCTCCCTCATACTCCCACAACACTCCACACTTTCCTCTCATCTTCAGACCTCCTACCTGTGGGCTAGGACAGGGGCGTAGGCTGAACGAGGGTTTCCATCATATTGGCCATGGTGTTTATCACCCCAGTAACCCTCCCCATCGTACTACCACAACACCCCATGCCCCTCCCTCATACTCCCACAACACTCCACACTTTCCTCTCATCCTCTGACCTCTTACCTGTGGGCTAGGACAGGGGCGTAGGCTGAACGAGGGTCTCCATCATATTGGCCATGGCGTTTATCACCCCAGTAACCCTCCCCATCGTCCTACCACAACACCCCATGCACCTCCCTCATACTCCCACAACACTCCACACTTTCCTCTCATCCTCTGACCTCTTACCTGTGGGCTAGGACAGGGGCGTAGGCTGAACGAGGGTCTCCATCATATTGGCCATGGCGTTTCTCGCCCCAGTAAACCTCACCATCGTCCGGAGCGGTGACGTAGAACTCATTGTGCTCTTTCGAATACTCCTTGGTCAGTTTCTCGGCCGTTTCGTCTGATCCATTGATTGCAATCAAGGTGCGAATGCCTTGGCGCCACGCCCGTGAAGCATGCGCTAGCAGCATCCTAGGGGGGACATGAATGTGTAGCCAGGGTTGGAAAAGGGAGAGAGGCGGGGTTAGGGGGGTGGGGGGGGTGGGGGGGGGGAGGGGGGGGGGGGGGGGGGGGGGGGAGCGGTAGGGGGGTGGTAGGGGGGGGGTAGGGGGGTGGGGGGGGGGGGGTGGGGGGGGGGAGCGGTAGGGTGAGGAGGGGGGGGGGAGGAGATGGGAAGGTGTGGTTCACGGGCGTGGCGCTAGGGCATCCTAGGTAGGGAACGGCAACTAATATTAGTGATTGAAAAACTAACACTAACTACTATTATCACAGTGTCACAATACTATTAGTTTTTCAAATAAATTCGAGATACTGGTGAGGCGGCTCGTCGGACTAATATTATATACTATTGTATAATATTATTTACTCACAGATATTATATAACATAGCCGACCCCTAATCCTAGGGGGGACATGAATGTGCAGCCAGGGTTGGAAAAGGGAGAGAGCGGGGAAGGGGGGGGGGTGAGGGGGGGGGGGGCGGGTCGAGGGGTGGGGGGAGGGGGGGGGTGGGGTGGGGTGGGGTGGGACAAGCTCACCTTCTGCCGTGGGCGCACGGAAGAACAATAACAAAATCTTCATTTTTGAACGGCCCCTGAAGCGCAGCTTCTTCGATCAGATTCCTGACACCTTGGCTCCCTTGCACAATCCTCCCATCATCCCACAGGCCATCAGCATCCAGCTCCTCGTGTCCACCAAGTTCCCTGGCCATGTGCTGCCTCACTGCCAGGGTAGGGCCCCCATCCCCCAGGCCACCTTCACCAAGTTCCGAGGGATTGTGGCTTGCCCCTGCCAGGAGCTGTCCTACCCCTCTCGGGTTTTCTGCGCTGCAGGGAGCCAGCAGGAGTGCAAGAAGCAAGACGCATAGGACATTCGGGGGCGAGGGGGGCATGCTAGACGAGGTGGAGGGAAAGCTTGCCATGCAATCCCGTGGTTGATTCAGGATTTTTCAGAACGACAGTTCGAAGTGGATGGGTTTATTTCAGCTATGACGAGGGATTTGGTTCATTGAGCAGCCTGTTACGCGGGTTTGCGGAACATAACCGTCCCCGACCGTCCCTACCTGGAACTCGCGGGAGCAAGATTACGGGAGCAAGGATTTGAATTGAGCGACATACAGGCTGGCCTGTACGGCCTGCATCAGATACGCTTGAGGGCAGGGGCGGGCAGGGGGGGGGCACAAGCGCACGCGGGGGGGGGGGGGGGGGGGGGGGGGGGGGGGGGGGGGGGACACAAGCCAGGGGGGGCGCTGTTGTATATTTTGTTGTTGTTGTTCATCTGCAGGAACTGTCTGGCTCAGGGTCTGGTCTCCCCACACGCTCATGCGTATCTGATTCGGCCCGGCTCCATGGTTCCCGGCTCCAAAGTCTTGCCCCCCTGTTCAGGTAGGTTCTTGCCCCCCCAAATATTAAATTGAACGGATGATTAAGCACCTGCTTGTGCTGCCACTGCTAATTGACGAACATAACACGACCCCCTAGTCGGGAGGAGAAAAACAAATGGTCACACCACGCCTAAAAAACCTGTGGAGGGCTGCCCCCCCCCCCCCCCCCCCCCCCCCCCCCCCCCCCCCCCCCCCCATAGAAATAAAATAGAAATAGAAATAAAACCTTTTTGAAAAACTTAGATATGGATTCTGGGGGGTTATAGTATGGGCGTATGGCGCACATAATGGCATCCTTGGAATTCCAACAGGGATTGTGTGATAGTCAAAAAACAGTCCTGCACTCCCTCTGGGTTGCCCAAGTACTGTAGTCACCCTTCACCTTTGCTGGGGGCAGCCTAAAACTGGAGTTCTCATTACTTAAAACAAAACAGTACCAGGACAGTTTTCTCAGCATGTTTCAGCTACACTTCCCCTTGGTTTGTGGTGTTGTCGCATGGTGGAGGGTCGAGGCGGGGACAGTTGGGTGGGTGGGTGGGTGGGGGTGGGGGTGGGGGGGCACCACCCCTCCACACACCCATACTCCCCCATGTTACCCACCCATATTATCACCACATATTATCAACCCATACCCAGCCATTCACCTTCTCATACTCTGGGCTGGGCTGGGGTTTGGGGAGAGGTTTTTTTTGGGGGGGGGGGTAAATAATTATTGCACGAGGTCAAAAGTGGTGCCAATAGACTACCCTTCCCGCGGCCTACTCATAGGTGGTCTCAGAATTTCATTTGGAGGTCTGAGTAAAAAGTTAGCAAAAAAACAAATGAGGGCTGACCCCCCCCCTCCTAAATGAAGTGCTCAGAATGACCTGAAAAGTCACATTTAATATCGCCTTGGTACATGCCATTACAGGATTTACAGCCCATTGCTCAGAAAAAATCGATTGGCCTGACTGAAAATTCTGTGGCCTGGGCTCCTCCTGCCCTGGCGCTAGTTTATATTTTATGCCACAAACGTTTTGCGCAGGCGAATGTGGATATACAATAGCCATTTGCATTCCTGGTCATATAAATTATAAGTAGAACGAAAAAATACAGCACGACCCCCTGGGCCGACCTCCAGGGCACCCAACTATTTTTCATCCAGGTTGCACGGGGAGACTTGGAATTGGAAGCAGGGTAATTCAAAGCGCGCGCTTTTGCGCTTTTGAGCGCAGACTTTTTGACCCCCTCTGCGCTTTAAGCGCAGTTTTTTGCAACTCCCTGTGGGCGCAGCAAGCAAGTTTTGCGCGTTTTGCAGTAGAAAGCGCAGTTTTTTTTCTTTCAAGTGCGCTAAAGCGCTGGCCAATATGGCAATTTGAAGTACCCTGGTTGGAAGACGGTGGGCAGAAAAAAATGAAAATTTGGACATCCAAGAATTGCCACAGAATTACCTCTAAGGACGTGCCCAATCAATGGGTATTAAGGGAACCGCCTCGTAAGTATGCGATGGACGGGCTTACATCACACCTAGAGTCCAGTTACCATGCCGGTCGACGACCCTCCGGGACGGTGGGCAGCGATATTGCTGGCTGGAGCGTGTAACCAAGTTCAAGTTAGAGTTGGCTGAAAAGCACGTAACAATTCAATTTCAAATTACAGCCCATTTTGCCTGACGGGTAAGAGGATCCCTTGTAGCTTATCTGCAGGGGCCGGCATATCATATCATGTTAACCAAAGGCGAGTATTATACCATTATGTCATTTGATATCATACACATTGCATTATATGATATTGTCTATACATGGTAACTTTAGCCTATTCAGACTGCCGGCGACATATGATATCATTCCCGTTCCCTACTTATCTAGGTAATGCCAACCACGCCCCACCAGGCGTTATTGAAATTGAAATTGAAATTGTTACATCCGAGTAATGTGCCACTCTCAGGACGTGAAGTTAAGGACACCACTGCGTAAGCCGGAGCTAGCAGTAGTTACCACTCAGGCGTTATCATTACTATTATATGATCATTTATTTGCGCTGCCCACCCAGTCTTTTGATGCAAGATAAAGCGAAGGTATCAATTATGGGCATGAACGTGAAGATCCCTCGTAGCTTATCTGGCTAGTTCCCACCCAGTCTTTTGTAGCTTATTTGGCTAGTGCCCCCCTTGTAGGTTATCTGGCTAGTGCCCTCCCAGTCTTTTGTAGCTTATTTGGCTAGTGCCCCCCTTGTAGGTTATCTGGCTAGTGCCCACCCAGTCTTTTGATGCAAGATAAAGCGAAGAGATCAATTATGGGCATGAACATGAAGATCCCTTGTAGCTTATCTGGCTAGTTCCAACCTCATGATCTGTAACTAGCATGCTTTTAGCATTGTGAACTACAGGCGCACCGATGCTATATTGGCATCTAGATCTAGATCTAGATCTAGATGCCAATATAGCATCGGTGCGCCTGTAGTTCACAATGCTAATACTTGCTTCACTCCTTGGGCTGCATATCCCCCACATCTGAATAAAAACAAGCTGGGCATGTATCTAAACTGTCCACATCTGTTTGCACTCAGGAGTTTGATATAGTAGTACTGCCCATGTTTAATCCCAAGGTGGGCAGCCTGAAGGCTGATACCGGTATACCATGCAATCAATTTAACTATATTAACAAAAAGAGAATTTGAACCCGGTTACATGGCCTTGGAGGCTGCTTGCCGTCTTCGGCCAGTACAGTATAATGATATGGTTTAAGTTCGGATATGACTTCATCAATTCAAATCAAAGCATTCTCATCAAAAATACACTTTATCCCTTCTTTTGCAAACCATCTTCCAGGCCGGGATGAATAGATAGGGAGGGGGGGGGGGGGGGGGGGGGGGGGGGCTGAGAACTGGGAGACGGACAACTTGAACTCGGTTACATGGCTCCGGCCTTTAAGGCTACTCGCCGTCTTCGGCTATAACAGAATCAATTCAAATCAAAGCATTCTTATCAAAATACACTTGATCCCTTATTTTGCAAACCATCTTCCAGGTTGGGATGAACATGTGGCTGAAACAGATGCCACATAGAAAACTGGTGGGGAGGCAGTGGCTGCAATGTGGCAGGTGTTTCATGTGTGTGTGTGTGTGTGGCTAAAACAGATGCCATGTGTGTGTGTGTGTGACTGAAACAGATGCCATGTGTGTGTGTGTGTGTGTGTGTGGCTGAAACAGATGCCATGTGTGTGTGTGTGTGTGTGTGACTGAAACAGATGCCATGTGTGTGTGTGTGGGGGGGGGGGGGGGGGGATGAACATGTGGCTGAAACAGATGCCACCAGGGTATTACTGAGCGCACGCGGCAGCGCGGTGCCGCGCTGCCTTTTTTAGCCCCTCTGCGAGTTTCGCGCAGTTTTTTCAACCCCCTGTAGGGAGCAGCGCACAGTTTTTGCGCTTTTTGCACTAAAAAGCGCTGACCAATTTGACGTTTGTGCGCTTAAAGCGCTGACCAATTTGGCAAGAAGTAGTACCCTGGATGCCACATAGAAACAAAACTGAAATTGCATTGTTCATAATTTTCCCAGAGCATTCACATTTCCAGGAACAATATATTTAACTTATTAAACCAAGCTGAACAATTTCTATGCTGCGTCGCAAGCAGGGTAATT
This sequence comes from Chlamydomonas sp. ICE-L, assembly GCA_013435795.1. NCBI lineage: Eukaryota > Viridiplantae > Chlorophyta > Chlorophyceae > Chlamydomonadales > Chlamydomonadaceae > Chlamydomonas > Chlamydomonas sp. ICE-L. The sequence goes on from JACBWV010000223.1 coordinate 13,918,667, forward strand.
CAAAGCGCGCGCTTTTGCGCTTTTGAGCGCTGACTTTTTGACCCCCTCTGCGCTTTAAGCGCAGTTTTTTGCAACTCCCTGTGGGCGCAGCAAGCAATTTTTGCGCTTTTTGCACTACAAAGCGCAGTTTTTTTGTTTTCAAGTGCGCTAAAGCGCTGGCCAATTTGGCAATTTGAAGTACCCTGGTCGCAAGCGAGGCAAAAAATTGGCGGGGCGTGTTCACAACGGAGTGACAGGTGGCAACGGAAGCGAGTTAGTAACAAGACTGTTGGCTGGCGTGTCAGGCTTCACCTCGGTCAGACAGTCATCGGTCATCCGGTCACAAGCACGGACAACGGGGTGACCCTGGGGGCTCCCGCCCCCTTGAAGAGGGGAGCTTAGACAACCCTATCCCACGCACCCCACACCCACACCACACCACATCACCCTACATCCACACCACACACACCATCCCACGCACCCTTCACACACACCACCTCACCCCCCACACACCACACATACCACACTCCGCAAAAAACATATAGAAGGGGTGCAATCCTATCCATAGTAATGGGCACATACGCCACTGACGTACATCAACACTATGCATACATCCCTGCAAATAATACAACAGAAAATAACACAACAACAGCCACCAACCGGATGAGAAAGGATAAGGAACTGGATTTGATCATGCGTGCTCAAGGCATTCACATTTCCAGGCCTGCTTCCTTTCCATCTCAACTAGCCCTGCCTGCAAACACATACACGTGTCAGCCTACCATTGTATTTGGAATGCAGTGCAACTGCATGCCTCGCTTCAAACACTACATCACAACAACAGCTGCCAACACTCCCAGTCCTGCTTTCCTTGCCATCTCAACTAGCCCAGCATGGAAACACATGCACATGTCAGCCTACCAGTATATTTGGAATGTAGCCCAACTGCATGCATCCCTACAAGAACTACAACACAACAACAGCTGCAAAAAATCCACACCTGCTTTCCTTGCCATCTCAACTAGCCCTGCCTGTAAACACATACATGTGTCAGCGTAACAGTATACTTGGAATGTAGCCAAATTGCATACTTCCCGACAAACACTTCAACTCAACATCAGCTTCCAACATGATGGCCAGTTGGATTCAAAATTAAAAATAATTCAGCACTGGGTTTGATCATGCGGGCCCAGTGCATTCACATTTCCAGTGCTGCTTTCCTTGCCATCTCAACTAGCCCTGCTTTTAAGCACATACACCTTTCAGCCTACCAGTATATTTGGAATACAGCCCAACTGCATGCATCCCTACAAACACAACAACGCAGCCCAACTGCATACCTTCTGGAAAGACACTTCAACACAGCATCAGCTTCAAACAGGTTGGTTTGTTGGGAACAAAATGAACAAGGAGGAAGTACTGGATTTGATCATGCGTGCTCAAGGCATTCACATTTCCAGTGCTGCTTTCCTTGCCATCTCAACTAGCCCAGCATGTAAACACATACACATGTCAGCCTACCAGTATATTTGGAATGTAGCCCAACTGCATACATCCTGGAAAAACAAAACAACAAAACAACAGCTGCCAACAGGATGGCTTCTTGGGAACAAAATTAGCAAGGAGGAAGCACTGGATTTGATCATGCGTTCTCAAGGCATTCACATTCACAGTCCTGCATTCCTTTCATCTCAACTAGCCCTGTAAGCACATACATGTGTTGGCCTACTTATATATTTGGAATGTAGCCCAACTGCAGACATCCCAACAAACACTACAACACAACACAACCCAGTGCTACAATCCTTGCCTTCTAAACAATCCCAGGCTGGAAACTAAGAAGAAAATAAAAAATTATCGCCTTGCTACGGGGCGTGAGATTGAAGGAAACTGCAGACGATCCATGTAGAAGCTGGTACTGACAAGGTCCAGGTAGAAGCTGGTACTGACAAGGGCCATATTCCATGTGGAAGCTGGTACTGACAAGGGCCATATTCCATGTAGAAGCTGGTACTGACAAGGGCCATATTCCATGTGGAAGCTGGTATAGACAAGGTCTAGGTAGAAGCTGGTACTGACAAGGGCTAGATTCCATGTGGAAGCTGGTATAGACAAGGTCTAGGTAGAAGCTTGTACTGACAAGGGCCAGATTCCATGTGGAAGCTGGTACAGACAAGGTCCAGGTAGAAGCTGGTACTGACAAGGGCCAGATTCCATGTGGAAGCTGGTATAGACAAGGTCTAGGTAGAAGCTTGTACTGACAAGGGCCAGATTCCATGTGGAAGCTGGTACAGACAAGGTCCAGGTAGAAGCTGGTACTGACAAGGGCCAGATTCCATGTGAAAGCTGGTGCAGACAAGGTCCATTTGGAAAGTTGGTGATGATAGCTTCCAGGATGGGGGAACTGATCCCTCAAGGTCTCCATCCATCCATCAATCACAGTTTCTGCGAGCCTTGTCTACTCCAGGCAGATGGTGAGGTACAGAGTAGGTCAGGGGGTTTTCTCAGCGGAAAGTAGGTTTCCTGGCCATTAATTTTGATCTCAGTTTTCCATCCTGCGAGCCTTGTCCGCTCCAGTTATTTTAGCACTTCGGTGTGCATCAGAATGTCAGCAGACGAAGCCTCGATAGGCTTCTTGTGGTGGACCAACTGCTGTCTTCTCTTCAGCACCACGTCGCTGGACGGTGCTACAAAATTGGGTTGGGATCCAGCTGGGTAGTTGCTCGCTCTCTGCAGCCTACACCAAGTCAGCAGGCGTAGCTTGGACAGGCTTCCTAGCTTGGGCAGCGAGCAGTTTGTTCTTGTAGTAAACAAACGCCTGGCTTGTTCTGGATACCACTGCGCTGATATCCTGATCCTTCAGAACAACATCATCTTGCACTGGCAGCAGCCACTCATGAGAGAGGGGGAGCTCTGCCTTGCCCCGCCCAGTCCTGTGCTTGTGACTGTGCTCCGGTGAGGGAGTGAATTTGGGTAGTGTGAAGTGCCTGCACAAGCGGATCTTCTCAAACTCCTCAGAGATGATCATGAGGTAGGGCAGGAGCGCCTGCCATATCTGCTGACCAAGTGTGTAGAGGAATTTCAGCAGTGTTGTCACTCGGCTGCAGAGCATGAGAAGGAGGTGGGCGTCAGTGGGGCAGATCATGAGCACTAGTTATCAACTCAAGGACAGGCTAGGCTGTAGAAGAGTGGGACTTGTACAATGAGTGGCTCAGCCAGGCTGTCATGCAGGGTTACTCTTATAAAGAGTGGAACTTGTACAACAAGTGGCTCAGCCAGGCTGTCATAAATGGTTACTCATTTAAAAAGTGGGACTTGTACTTATAAAGAGTGATTCTATTTCACCCAAGATATGAAATCAACAAGTACAGATTGACATCTTGAAGAGTGGCTGAAAGCAAGTTTGTGTCATTCAATTTTGCATACGAGTACGTGAATTTTTTCAGTCAATCAATCAATCAATACATATTGGGTGGGTGGGAGTGGGTCGGAGCCTAGCAGGGGGTTGCTGGGGGGCAGACCAATATTACAAGTTTTACTTTTCAAAAGAGCTTAGATCATAGGATTAACAGGGGCTCAATGGATGAGACAATGTATTGGCTTTTGGAATAAAATCGTTGACCATAAGGACGGCAATTTTGTGAAAAGAGCCTTACTAGAGAATATCATAATTGCAACCAAAGATAGCAACAAACAATGTTGGTCTCATGGATGACAAAGATGCATTCATAAATAAGGTGTTGAAGATTTCACTGATATTCTTCAGGATAACCAGACGTTACTGAGCAAGATTGACTCAGGACAAATGGATAAACACATCTCTAAAAAACAGATATTGACTGGCAACCCCTAAGTACAGCGAACCCCAGGGACTTGGTGATACCCAAGGAGTCGGTATTAAACCCTAAACCCTACACTTGGTGATACCCAAGGAGTCGGTATTAAAACCTAAACCCTAAACTTGGTGATACCCAAGGAGTCGGTATTAAACCCCTAAACCCTAAGCCCTAAACTTGGTGATACCCTAGGAGTCGGTATTAAACCCTAAACCCTAAACCCTAAACTTGGTGATACCCAAGGAGTCGGTTTTAAATCTATTACGAATGTCAGAGGATAGAAGCTATAGTTCCCCCTACACTGTAAAATATGTAGATGCATGCATACATACATGCAAGATAGCCCTAAATCACAACACTATGAGAACATCACAATTTGAATTTGGCTAAACGGCTCCAGGTAGCATTTTGGCTGCCTGCCATCTTCATCCGTCTTCATCATAGTAGGCTAAGTTCCTAGTTCTTAGCTTGAGGAGGGAGAACACTCCACAGGTTGTCTGCTACAAATGGTCTAGACCGCCGTCTCTCTTTTATCGCTGTCCTCGTCTATCGCCCCCCCCCCCCCCCCCCCCCCCCCCTCCCCTGTGACTCCTCTTCCTCCCATAGTTTTACTACAGGGGCTACCCATGGCAGCTTCCAGTCAGCTCCATTAGCCAGCCACTGGGTCAAGCTCAGAGCTTGCAGCGTCATTGGTACGCCTGCCATGTCAGCCTTCAGACGCACTAGCAAGCTTCAGGCCCTTGGCCCGAGGGCGGGGGAAAGGAGCTGCCTAGAGGCTACTACGCGTAGCCCCGAAAAGAAAAAGTGCTTCCTCCTCCTCGAGAGGAATAGATGCCGAAGTCTGAAGGAAGATAGGACGAAGATAGCACGGGTTACCCACTTTACCACAACCCGACCATGCCCAAGCACTTCAACGTTTCCCAGTCATCTCACCTGTCCATGTTCACCGAGCAGCCTGACTCGGGGTCGTACGAGGACTCGGCCACAAACCACTGACGCTGAGCTGGTACGATGGTTTCCAACAGCAGCGCAAGGGGGAGAGAGATGGGTGGTCAGCACGTTAGGTTGAGGTAGAAAGGTTGCTCGGGTCAGGTAGCATCATGTATGCCTCCATCGCGGCGCGCGGGTCGAATTTAGAATGCGCGCGGGTGCGCCATAGTACTGTGACCAGCAAACCGCATTGAGGTGCATGGTGGGATGGTGGGCAGCTTTGGGGAATAGCTTCGGGACGACACCTGCGCCTGGGTTGAATATATAACGCTCGCAGATGTGCCATGGGTTTAGAAGCAGTCGAGCGCATTGATGTTTGAGGTTGGTGATGATAACCGCAAGGTAGGGCTGCCAGTTTGCCACAAAGATATGTTTCGAGGCACCGGCCCTGGCTCAGATTCCTGGGCTGGCGGGTGAATCGCGATGATCGCAAGATTGAATCGGGTGTGAGCAGTGGTGGTGGTTCAAGAGCAGTGAGCATGTTTGAAGCCCGAGACAAAGTTGGAGGCCCACCATTGTTTGTTCGAAGGCGAAGGGGGGTTATGCTGCGTGAAACGGTAGGCTCGGCGTGGTTGAGAATGTGGTTGGAAGCGTGGTTGGGAAACTGCTTGGGGACGTGCTTGAGAACGAGGAATAGGAAAGGAATTGGAGTTTGCATATGGGCAGCACTACTAGAACCTATTCCGACCTTCGATGACGTCAGCAAGGCTGGGGGCGGGGCCCTCTCTGCCCTCCATGCGTAGAATTGCCAGCTCGGCTCAGCGCTGTCTCGGCATTTGGCGAAATCTGACTCGCGAAGGCAACGACAAGTCAAAGTTGTACCTCACAGTCAAATTCAGCAAGGGCTTGGTAGCTGGGCTGCTAATCCGCTTAGTGTGCTCCCTGGTTTCTGTGATAATAATCGCACGGGGGGTCTTGAAATTGGCAGACGGTGAGTAGCCCACAGTCGGAGGAACCATGTAAGTCAGGGTACTTCCAAGCGCGCGCTTTCGCGCACTGGCGCGCTGCCTTTTTGAGCGTTTCGCGCAGTTTTTTTCACCTCCCTGTGGGCGGAGCAAGCAATTTTTGCGATGTTTGCACTACAAAGCGCAGTTTCGTTTTTTTCAAGTGCGCTAAAGCGCTGGCCAATTTGGTCAATGGAGGTTCCCTGATGTAAGTATGTAATAGTTAAAATTCAAATTATGGGCTGCTAACAAGCATTACTACAGTGCTCCGGGGGTTGCCGTCATAATTAGAATATACTCCATTGGTTTAGGTTGGGCAAGTCCCTTCAGCTTAGTTGGCTATCCTTGGACTGCAACACACACATACAAACATGCGCAACACGCACACACATGTACTGCACACATTGACCGTGCGCGCAAACACGGGCTGCAACACATGCGTACGGCCTTGATCCCTGTCAGAATTCCAGTGAGGGTGGATCCATGAGGGATCCCAGTTAGTGAGAGGGCTGAGCCCCTGTAAACAACCTGCCCGCCCTTACTAACCTGAGGTGGCCGTCCCATGTCGCGTCTCATGAGCGCGTGGCGTGGGAGGAAGGCCTCAGTCGATTGGGGTGGGCCGAGGGCCTGGGTCGGCGCCAAACCCTTAGGTATAATCGGCACCTAACCCGGTGTAACTAGTGTATCAGTGGGAGCTCAGCTACTTTAAGGGGGGTAAAACATCTTGGCGACATCTATGATTCCTGGCCCCGACCTGAACAAGTATTTAAATTGTCTAATCCGCAAAATTGGCTCCCTGGTCTAAGTGATAATTACCACCTGCGCTATTATCTATACCGGTATATGGGAACGGGGGGGAGCTTGAAAGTGGAAGACGGTGAGCACTGAGCAACCCAGAGTTGGCTGAAAAATCATGTAATACTCCAATCCTCGAAGGCTGATAAACCTTGCAATAAAAAAACAAGGTCAACCCCAAGTGAATATTCCCCAGAGTTGTCATTAGATAACGGAGGTCGGCCTTCTCACTTCACAGGGATCGCTTGCTTCTAAATATATTCATGGGTTCGACTCCTGTTGGGTGTTGGATATACCAGCCACACCGTGCCATGCCAAACCACACCGTAACATAACTCGCCCGACCCACTCACCCTCATCAATCCCCCCCCCCCCCCCCCCCCCCCCCCCCCCCCCAAGGTGCTTCAGGAAGTGCAAAATAAATTTCAGGAGGAACAAGGCGATGCATGGAGGGATGCATGTTCTTAAATTCATTAACCTGAGCCTGTGACGATGTTCCTGACGAGTATGGTGCTCTGTTGGATGAGACAGAAGGGACACCCACATCCTAGTCTTGAAGCTCGAACACTTGGACAAGCTGCCACCCTGCACTTCAGAGTAAGTTTACGGTAGGTGGGTGGGATTCCTGGGTTCGATTCCTGGTGGTTGTGCTCCCTAGTTTCCACTGGTATCACACGAAGGGACGACTTGTATTGTGCAGACGATTTAACACCTTTAGGCATATGACACCATGTAGAATTTCAAATTCCAAATGTTCACTAGACAGTTTGGCACATCAATGTTTCGTTACTCCATCAGGCCGAGGGCACATTTTGAGTCCAACGGGGCACCGGGAAAAATGAAATCATCATCATCAATGACAGGAAGGCCCATCCTTTGGTGTCAATTCTTCTTCTTTTCAGCCCTTCCTGGCATGGTTGGGCAAGTCCCTTTAGACTATTTGGCCTACCCCTGGACTGTAACATTCATACATTAGATGAAAATCCTTTTATTAAAAAAACTCAACATTCTAATCTACATCTAGTGGGCGAAGTGCTCGAAATCTCAATTCTAGATCTGGATCAAGGCGGTAGTCAGACGGATTCCTGGGTAGAGGATCCTGTCGTCCCAAAGGATCGAAACCCGCGCACACTGGCCCCTGAGTTGATAGAGGCCCCCCTTCGACTACCGCGCACGCTGGTCTCTCTGTTGATAGCGGGCCCCCTTCGGCTGTATCTGCTCTCTCGGCGAGCGGTGGCGTGGAAGCTAGTAGGTGTGGAGCAGGGTCTGTGAGGATGATTTGCAGGGATTCCAAGCCACTCTCCACACCTAATAGGTGTGTTTCCTCTCCTGCCTCTTGCACACGCTCACTCTCCAGAGAAGTGGAGAATGAGGATCTAGGTGAGGAAAGTGACGTTCGAAAAATGACATCCAGATGATCATGTGTCTGCAGCTCCTGGTAGCTGTGGTCTATATTTTCAGCTACAGTCTCAGCTACAATTGTATAAGCTCGTAGCTCCTGGTAGTGCTGCTGAAGGAGATGGTCTCTATCCTCAGCTACAGTCTCAGCTACTCTTGCATTTGCCTGTGGATCTCTGTTGTGCTGCTGGATGAAATGGTCTCGATCCTCAGCTACAGTCTCAGCTACCATTCTATGCGCAGGTGGCTCTCCATGCTGATGATGAGAGAAATAGTCTCTATCCTGAGCTACAGCCTATGCTACAATTCCAGCCTCAGCTACAACATTATCCTCACTCCAGTCCAGCTCAGGGTCTTCACCAGTGGTACTATCTTTGGTGGTCTCAACAGAAACCTGAGTTGAGATCTTAACCTGAGTTGAGTTGAGATCTGAATCTGAGTTGAGTTGAGATCTGAATCTGAGTTGAGTTGAGATCTGAATCTGAGTTGAGTTGAGATCTGAATCTGAGTTGAGGTCTGGCCAGCAACAGTCCCCTTCCCCCACGCCTCCCTCCCCCTCCATGCTTCCCTCCCTCCCAGCGCCTCCTCCCCTCTCATATCTACCTGTCTCCCGCCCCTCAATGCCTCCTCCCCTCGCACCTCTACCCATCCCCTGTCTTCCAACGCCCCCTTCACTCACACCTGTACCCATCTCCTGTCCCTCCACCTCATCTTGAAGTACCCTCTCCCCCTGCTGGGTCCGAGCCTGGGCCCTCCCCTCTCCCTCCACCTCATCTTGAAGTACCCTCTCCCCCTGCTGGGTCCGAGCCTGGGCCCTCCCCTCTCCATCCACCTCATCTTGAAGTACCCTCTCCCCCCGCTGGGTCCGGGCCTGGGCCCTCCCTTCTCCATCCCCCAGCTCCCCCCCTTCTTCGGTAGCTAGGCCACACCCTCTTTGTGCAGACGCCTCATCACTCCACCCCTCCTCAGCCACTCCGTCTTGACCATCACCCACAACCACCCCTAAGCTCTCTAGGTCCTTGAGTTGGTGCCTGTTCTTGTGGATTTCTGACATGAAGCGAGCTTGTTCCAGCACTTCAATGACCCTCTTGTTCCCGTGTTGCCGAGCGATGTCCAAAGGTGAGGCACCCATAAAGTCAACTGCCGTGTCGTCAGCGCGAGCTTTGAGGAGGGCCTGTATAGGGATGGAAAGGGAGTGAGGGAGTCAGGGTTGGATGGGAAAGGGAGTGAGGGAGTCAGGAAGTGCGCGCCTGGATAGGATTCAAATGGGAGTCAGGGAGTCCTGGGTTTTGTCATGCTGTAGGCAGGGCCCCACTGGTCACTGTGCAGCAAAATGTGTGTGTGGGGGGGTGGGGTGGGTGTGTGTGTCGGGGGGATGACCAGTTCTTTGGGTTAGGTTCTAAATGGGGAGGCATCCAAGAAGTCAACTGCCGAGACGTCAGCGCTAGCTTTGAGGAGAGCCTGGATAGCAAAGTTTGTATTTGTGTGTGTGCCGTGGTGGTGGGGATCTGTTCTTTGGGTTAGGTTCAAAAGGGAAGGCACCTATGAAGTCGCCTGCTTTGTCACCAGCTCCAGCTTTGAGGAGGGCCTGGGAAGAAATGGAAGGGAGTCAGGGAGTCCTGGGTTCTGCCATGCTGTAGACAGGGCCTTCTTGTCACTGTGCAGCAAAATGTGTGTGTGTGGGTGTGGTGGGTGGGTGTGTCGGGGGGATGACCAGTTCTTTGGGTTAGGTTCTAAATGGGGAGGCATCCAAGAAGTCAACTGCCGAGACATCAGCGCCACCTTTGAGGAGGGCCTGGATAGGAATGGAAAGGGAGTCAGGGAGTCGTGGGTTTTGTCATGCTGCAGGCAGGGCCTTACTGGTCACTGTGCAGCAAAATGTGTGTGTGTGTGGTGGTGGGGTGGAGGGAATGATCATTTTTTTGGTCAGGCTCTAAATGGGGAGGCATCCAAGAAGTCAACTGCCGAGACACCAGCTCCAGCTTTGAGGAGGGCCTGGGAAGAAATGGAAAGGGAGTCAGGGAGTCCTGGGTTCTGTCATGCTGTAGGCAGGGCCTTACTGGTCACTGTGCAGCAAAATGTGTGTGTGCGTGTGTGTGTGCGTGGTGGGGTGTGGGGGGGGGATGATCAGTTCTTTGGGTTAGGTTCTAAATGGGGAGGCATCCATGAAGTCAACTGCCGTGCGCCAGCTCCAACTTCGGCTAGGCTAGGTCGGATCAGATTGGCTAGATCGGACTGATCAGATCGGCAAGGCTAGATCTAGGCTAGTTCGACTAGATCGGTTCGGCTTACAACAACACGCTTTACAGCTTATATGTGTATATATAGTCCAAAGATATTTTCAGATCCCGAACCTACTCATTTCTGTCTATCTGAAAAACAGCATTGATCATTCCATTCATTCATTGAATTGCACATTGAATCTCATATATATGTACATTAATCATTCCATTCATTCTTACATTGAATCGTACATTGAAGCATATATAATATAATCTCACCCGAATGATTCCTGCTCGTGCTGCTGGAGCCGCTGCATGTAATGGAGAGGACTGAAGCAAACTCTTGCAATCAACAGAGGCACCAGCCTCCAAGAGTAGGTTTACCAAGTGTGCGTGGTCCCGCTCACACGCGATGTGTAGTGCTGTGACCCCCGTATTGTCGGCCATCTGTAGTGCTGTGGCCCCCATATTGCCGGCCAGATGTAGTGCTGTTGCCCCCGTATGTAGTGCTGTAGCCCCTGTACTGTCAGCTTCCTGCAATGAGGGGCCGTAACTGATAAGGGCACGGACGATCTGCTCGGCTGCGCTTTCCTCGCCACTGCGGCAGGCCCACATCAGTGGCGTGGCCCCGTGGTGGTTGCAGGCTACTGTGCTGGCCCCAGCTGTCAGTAGGCACTCAACCACCTGGTAATAGCCGTGCATGCAAGCCAGGTGGAGAGCGGTCACGCCCTCTTGGTTTGGGATGTTCAAGTTGGCACCTGGTGGTGGTGGTGGTGGTGGTGATGGTGGTGGTGTGTGTGTGTGTGGTGGTGGTGATGATGGTGGTGGTGTGTGTGTGTGTGTGTGTGTGTGTGTGTGTGATGGGGGGGGGGGGGGGGGGGGGGGTGTGGGGGGTAGTCGTTGTTGTTGTTGTTGTTGTTGTTGTTGTTGTTGTTATTGCTGTTGTTGTTGTTGTTGTTGTTGTTGTTGTTGTTGTTGGTGGTGGTGTGTGTGGTGGTGGTGGTGGTGGTGTGTAGTTGGTGGGGGTGTTGTTGGTGGTGGGGGGGGATGATTACTATTTTATGATGATGGACTACAAGTTTTGACTATTTTTGCATTGTGCTGATCTGCATGGGGCAGCGGTGAGGTTTGTGTGATTGTGTTGTACTGATCTGCATGGGGCAGCGATGCTTGGGCCAGCGTTGAGGTTTGTTTGGTTGTGTTGTGCTGAGCCACATTGGGCTGCGCAGTGCTTCGTTTGGTTGTGTTGTGCTAAAGGGTTGATTGGGGAAGCGTTGAGGTTTGTTTGGTTGTGCTGAGCTGCATGGGGCAGCAGTGAGGTCTGTGCGATTGCGTTGTGCTGAGCTGCATTGAGCTATGTTTGGTTGTGTTGTGCTGAAGGGCTTAGGGAAGCGTTGAGGTTTGTTTGGTTGTTTTGTGCTAAAGGGTTTGGGACAGCATTGCGGTTTGCGTTATTGTCTTGTGCTCAGTCACATTGGGCTGCATTGAGCTATGTTTGTTTGTGTTGTGCTTAAGTGATTGGGACAGAAGTGAGGTTTGTGTGATTGTGTTGTGCTGAGCTGCATAAGGCTGCATTGAGCTATTTTTGGTTGTGTTGTTCTAAAGGGCTTGGGGCAGCATTGATGTGTGTTTGATTGTGTTGTGCTGAGCTGCATGAGGCTGCATTTAGCTATTTTTTGTTGTGTTGTACTTAAGGGCTTGGGGCAGCATTGACGTGTGTGTGATTGTGTTGTGCTGAGCCACATTGGGCTGCATTTAGCTATTTTTTGTTGTGTTGTGTTAAAGTGATTGGGGCAGCAGTGAGGTGTGTGTGATTGCGTTCTACTGAGCTGCATAAGGCTGCATTTAGCTATTTTTTGTTGTGTTGTGCTGAATGGCTTGGGGCAGCAGTAAGGTTTGTGTGATTGCGTTGTGCTGAGCTGCATGGGGCAGCGGTGAGGTTTGTTTGGTTGTGTTGTGTTAAAGCGATTGGGGCAGCAGTAAGCTTTGTGTGATTGCATCGTGCTGAGCTGCATAAGGCTGCATTGAGCTATTTTTGGTTGTGCTGTGCTAAAGGGCTTGGGGCAGCAGTGAGGTGTGTGAGATTGTGTTGTGCTGAGCCACATTGGGCTGCATTGAGCTTTGTTTGGTGGTGTTGAGCTAAAGGGCTTGGGGCAGCGGTGAGCTTTGTGTGATTGCGTCGTGCTGAGCTGCATGGGGCAGTGGTGAGCTGTGTTCGGTTGTGTTGTGCTGAGCCACATTGGGCAGCGTTGAGGTTTGTTTGGTTGTGTTGTGCTGAGCTGCATGGGGCAGTGGTGAGCTGTGTTCGGTTGTGTTGTGCTGAGCCACATTGGGCAGCGTTGAGGTTTGCTTGGTTGCGTTGTGCTGAGCTGCATGGGGCAGTGGTGAGCTGTGTTCGGTTGTGTTGTGCTGAGCCACATTGGGCAGCGTTGAGGTTTGTTTGGTTGCGTTGTGCTGAGCTGCATGGGGCAGTGGTGAGCTGTGTTCGGTTGTGTTGTGCTGGGCTGCATGGGGAAGCGGTGAGCTTTGTTTGGTTGTGTTGTGCTGAGCTGCATGGGGCAGTGGTGAGCTGTGTTCGGTTGTGTTGTGCTGAGCCACATTGGGCAGCGTTGAGGTTTGTTTGGTTGCGTTGTGCTGAGCTGCATGGGGCAGTGGTGAGCTGTGTTCGGTTGTGTTGTGCTGAGCTGCATGGGGAAGCGGTGAGCTTTGTTTGGTTGTGTTGTGCTATAGTGATTGGGGCAGCAGTGAGGTTTGCGTGATTGCGTTCTACTGAGCTGCATGGTGCAAAATGGAGTCTTTGAGATTCAGTGTGTGGCAATGTCGAACATTTCTATTAACTAGTTTTTTTGTTAGCTGCTACATACTGCGTTAGTGTTTCAAATTTGTTTTAATTGCTTGCTTTATCCAACCCACCAGCTTTGCCATCTAAGACGCTCCAAAACTGCAACGCCATATTCCTGCTGCCCTCCACCTCAGCATCCAGCTCAGCATCCACCTCGATGACATTTGTTTAAGTTGTTTGCTTAAAAAAAACTGCAACGCCGTATTCCTGCTGCCCTCCACCTCAGCATCCACCCCAACACCAGTTGATTTAGTAGTTCGCCTAAAAAAAAGGCGCTTGCTTCAAATAGACGCTCCAAAATTGTGACGCCATATTCCCGCTGCCCTCCACCTCAGCATCCACCTACGTGCCAGTTGTTTTATTGCTCTGATAGCCAACACTCTTTGCCCAATTTGGTGTGTGTGTGTGTGTGTGTGTGTGTGTGTGTGTGTGTGGGGGGGGGGGGGGGGGGGGGGGGAGGGCTGCCAGTTTTCCGGGTCGGTTGCGACGCGCCTAGGACTTGTTCAAATTTGTTTTATTTGCTTGCCGACCCACCTGCTTTGATTAGATGCTCCAATACTGCAACATGGCCTCTCTTGGCTGCCAAATGCAACGCCGTATTCCCGCTGTCCTCCACCTACAGATTGGCACAGATACATTTTGGTGGTGGTGGTGGTGATGATGATGACTGGCTTGCCAACTAGGTTGCAGTTACACTTTTAAACAGCGGCCCAGCTGCAATACATAGGCTCAGGCAATAGAAACCATTCAATCCCTGTCCTCCACCTGCAGATTGGCACAGATGAAACAGTTTAAACTGTTAAACAGCGGTCCAGCGGCGGTGCATAGGCTCAGGCAATAGAAACCATTCAATCGCTATATTCCACCTACATATTAGCAAAGGCAAAAAAATTCACTGTTAAACAGCGGTCCAGCGGCGGTGCATAGGCTCAGGCAATAGAAACCATTCAATCGCTGTCCTCCACCTACAGATTAGCACAGATGAAACGGTTTACTCTGTTAAAGTGTGCTGTGCTGCAGGGCTATTGGGACCATCTGTGCCATGATGATGGTGGTGGTGATGATGATGGTGGTGGAGGTGATGATGGTGGTGATGATGACGATGATGATGATTATATTTTTCTTGGTGCTCTATTGGACTCCAAATGTGCCTGCGGCTTGACGGAGTCAAAGGGGACTGATGAACATCATGCGCAAAAAATAAAAGAAAAAAACAGTGTATCTGTAGGTGGAGGCCAATCTGTTGGTGGAGTACAGCGATTGAATGTTTTCTATTGCCTGCACTGGTGCACTCATAGTGACCTTTACACAAATATGTTGACCCTTCTCCACACACAAAACATTCAATCGCTGTACTCCACCTACAGATTGGCCTCCACCTACAGATACACTGTTTTTTTCTTTTCTTTTTTGCGCATGATGTTCATAAGTCCCCTTTGACTCCGTTAAGCCGCAGGCACATTTGGAGTCCAATAGAGCACCAGGAACAATATCATCATCATCATCATCATCATCATCATCACCACCACTACCATCATCATCATCATCATCATGCCTTCCCTGTTTTTAAGCTTCGGCAAGTCCCTTTAACCTATGTCGCTACCCCTGGACTGTAAAATATAAACATATATCATCACATCACCTCACGTCACCGCATCATCCACCTCCTCGCCAGCCAGCACATTTAAAATACAAACATATATCATCACATCACGTCACGTCACCTCAGCATCCACCTCCACGCCAGCTAGCACATGTAGAATACAAACCTTTGTTTGGGGTTCAGTTCATCAGTTCCTTTTCTTTTGAAGCCCTTCCTACAAGGTTGGGCAAGTCCCTTTAGCCTATTTGGCCTACCCCTGGACTGTAACAACAACAACAACAACAACAACAACAAACATATATCATCACATCACGTCACCTCAGCATCAACCTCTGCGCCAGCTAGCAGCAGCACGTTCACCACCTCCGCCTCTCCAAAAGAGCTGGCAATGTGCAAGGGCGTCCTCCCATCCACCACAGAGCGACAGTGGACAGATGCACCGAACGTCAGCAGAGTCTGAACCAGAGTGGCTTTGCTACCGCCCTCACACGCAGCCAGCAAGGCAGTATCACCGTGGGCGTTAAGGGCTTCCAGGTCCGCCCCAGCGCCCAGCAAGTACTCCACTAGGGGGGGGTAGTCTCGACTGGCGGCGACGTGAAGTGGCATGTCTCCGTTCTCATCTGCAGCATGTGTGTGGATAAATAAATAGTGCGCCTTGCTACGAGGTATGAGGTTGAGGGGGGCAGCCCGTTTGCTTGCACTGGACCCAACCATATGTTTGTGTACGTTACATTGTGTTTAGCGACGTGAAGTGGCGTGTCCCTGTATTCATCTGCAGCATGTGTGTGTATATTACATTTTGGTCAGCGACGTGAAGTGGCGTGTCCCTGTCCTCATCTGCAGCATGTGTGTATGTTGCATTGTGTTTAGCGACGTGAAGTGGCGTGTCCCCGTCCTCATCTGCAGCATGTGTGTGTATGTTACATTGAGTTTAGGGACGTGAAGTGGCGTGTCCCTGTCTTCATCTGCAGCATGTGCGTGTATGTTACATAAATAGTGTGTCTTTACTGTCACATACATACAGGGGTAGCCAAATAGGCTAAAGGGACTTGCCTAACCTTAAAACAAGAAAAGTACTTGACGACGGGGGGCCAGGGTTCGTGATATGCTAATTATTAAACTTAATGTTTCTTGTCACGTATTTTTAATAGATGTTACGAAACATACATACCCGGAGTGTTTATGTCCATTCCATTGCCACCTGTCGTTCTGTTGCCAACTCTCTCCGCCAATTTTCCGCGTCAATTGCGACGCTGCATAGGACTTATTCTTGAATAGGCTAAGCATATACATGCACCAAATCGCTTAAACGAAGCGGGGTCGGGGGTTCGATTCCCCCTACAGTCACCCTGGGCGTTGCAGGTCGCTGTCAACCGCGATTGTAGCTTGTCCAGTGGAGGTGGTAGACCATTCTCTACCCGCGAACGACGGGTTACATTAATACCAAGCCCCACCAGGCGTTCTCATTACTCAGGGGTGTGTCGAGGACAAACAAACCAAACTCCCGACCACCGTTTTGGTGGCGTAGGTATTAAACTGCCTAGAGCAGGACCCACCAGGCGTTATCATTACTTGTTAAGCATACATGCCGTAGTGTCACGACAGCTAGGCTATGAGGGCTGTTAGGACATCTGATCAGATCACAATAGGACATATTGTCACGATCAGATGTCTTATTGTGTTCTGATCAGATGTCCTAACAGCCCTCGTAGCCTAGCTGTCGTGACAATAATGCATGCCCCGGAGTGGAACAGATTACCCAGCGGTCGCGAACACTGCCACCCAGGGTCTTACTATGAGGCGACTTAGTACTGATCAAGATTCCACCCCCGCCCTGCGTCCGACGGGATTTGAACCCACCCACTCCGGAACACATAGGCTAAACAAACAAGCAAGGGGATTCGTTTTTAATAAATTTAAAGAAAATTGGCGGAGAGTGTTGGCAACGGAAGGACAGGTGGCAACGGAATCGAGCGGACCGAAGCCAGTTAGTTGGGAGACAGTCGACTTACATGCCAGGCTTTGTGTCGGTCGCACTGTCGCTGGTCGTCGGTGTAAACAAACAAATGGACAACGGGGTGACCCTTGGAGCTCTCGCCCCCCAGAAGGGGGGGCTCCGCCCAAAACAGTACCATAGGCTTAACAAACACCAGGAGTATTTATATCCACACCCGCCTTGACACCCCCGCCAACCTTGAAAGCTACACAACTCGTCGAAATCTGCACTGCTCGAGAAATTATACAGTTTTATGTGTTCGCCTTTGCATGCACTTCCATCGGAATTGAAACTTGGTTTTTTTCGTGGGGGTCAAAATCTCTCCGGACCGCACTTCATAGGCTAACTAACTAACAAACAACAAACAAACAAACAAACAAGCAAACAAACAAACAAGCAAACAAACAAACAAACAAACAAACAAACAAACAAACAAAAAATAAACAAACAAACAAACAGACAGACAAGCAAACAAACAAACACACACACACCTGGAGCATTTATGTCCGCGCCTGCCTTGACCAGCTGCTGCATCGCACCAAGGCCACTCTGGTTACACACATAGTGCAAGGGTGTGCTCTCCCACCGGTCCCTGCAGTTCACGTCTGAACCTGCATGGTGAAATGGATGGCTGTGGGGAGGTGCTGTGGGCTCTATGTGTTGTGGGCTCTCCATGTTGTGGCTGTATGTTGTGGGCTCTCCATGTTGTGGCTGTATGTTGTAAATCTGTTTATTACCGATTAACCAAGGCTAGGCTAGGCTACAATAGGACTAGTGTCTTGACCAGCTGATGCAGCGCACCAAGACCACCCTGGTTACACACATAGTGCTGGTGGTGGTGCTGGTAGTGCAGGTGGTGGTGGTGCAGTTGTTATTGGCGGTGGTGGTGGTGGTGGTGGTGGTGGTGGTGGTGAAAGTGTTACAGGTGGTGGTGCTGGTAATGCAGGTGGTGGTGGTGCAGGTGGGGGTGGTGCAGGTAGTGGTAGCGGTGCTGGTAATGGAGGTGGTGGTAGTGCAGGTGGTGATGGTGCAGTTGTTGGTGGTGGTGGTGGTGAAAGTGTTGCAGGTGGTGGTGGTGCAGGGGGTGGTATCGCAGGTGGTGGTGGTGGTGGTGGTGCAGGTGGTGATGGTGGTGGTGCAGGTGGTGGTGGTGCAGGTAGTGGTAGTGGTGGTGGTGGTGGTGATGGTAGTGCAGGTGGTGGTGCTGGTAGAGAAGGTAGTGGTGCTGGTAATGCAGGTGGCGGTAGTGCAGGTGGTTGTGGTGCAGGTTGTGGTGCTGGTAATGCAGGTGGTGGTGGTGCTGGTGCTGGTGCAGGTTGTGGTGGTGGTGCAGGTGGTGGCGGTGCTGGTGCTGGTAGTGCAGGTGGTGGTGGTGCAGGTGGTGGTGGTGGTGGTGCAGATGGTGGTGGTGCAGGTGGTATTGGTGGTGGTGGTGATTTGGCTACATACATACATGCATAGATCCATCCATCCATCCATCCACCCATCCATCCATCCGTACATCCATCCATTCATACACACATACCAGCATTCAGTAGGGGGGTGAGAAGGCCGGTGTGGCCATAGAGGCAAGCAGCATGCAGAGCAGTGCAGCCAGCGCCATCAGGTGTACGCGCACATGCACCTGACGCCAGCAGCTCCTCCACCATGGCAAGACTTCCGTGTGTACAGGCTAAGTATAGCGGGGTTAGGCCATCAGGATCCTGTGGCAGTGGAGGTAAATGCGGTTGGTATGGTTCATGGTTGGGACAGTAAGTGTAGCGAGATACAGGCGGATGGTATGGTTCATGGTTGGGACAGTAAGTGTAGCGAGGTACAGGCGGTTGGTATGGTTCATGGTTGGGACACTTGGGGCGGTAAGTGTAGGGGGGGTAGGCCATCAGGATCCTGTGGCAGTGGAGGTACATGCAGTTAGTACGGTTGGGGCCGTAGGTGTAGGAGGGTTAGGCCATCGGGATCCTGAGTCAGTGGAGGTACAGGCGTTTGGGGCGTTTGGGGCGGTAAGTGTAGGGGGGGTGGGCTACCAGGATCCGGATTCAGGAGGTATCAGGTGTGGAGGTATCAGGTGTATGCGCACATGCACCTGATGCCAGCAGCTCCTCCACCATGGCAAGACTTCCGTGTGTACAGGCTAAGGGTAGCTGGATTAGGCCACCGGGATCCTGTGGCAGTGGTGGTATCAGGTGTACACGCACAAGCACCTGACGCCAGCAGCTCCTTCACCATGGCTAGGCTTCCGTGTGCACAGGCTAAGGGTAGGGGGGGTGGGCCACCAGGATCCTGAGTCAGTGGAGGTACAGGTGTCAGCTGTACTACTAGGACACGAGTGCCTTATTGGCATCTGATCAGATGCCAATAAGGCACTCGTGTCCTAGTAGTACAGCTGACAATAATGCATGTCCCGGGAGGAGAACAGATTACCCAGAGGTTCCACAAATCCACAGCCAAGCTCTCGGCTATGGTCTTACGATTGGGGGCAACTTAGTACTGATCAGACCCGCACCCCGCCTGTGTACCGCGACCTTCTGGGGAGGATCGAACCCCCCCGTTTTTGGGACGGTTGGTATGGTTGGTATGGTTGGTATGGTTGGGACGGTAAGTGTAGGGGGGTAGGTCATTGGGATCCTGTGGCAGTGGAGGCATAGGCGGTTGGTATGGTTGGTATGGTTGGTATGGTTGGTATGGTTGGAACGGTAAGTGCAGGGGGTTAGGTCATTGGGATCATGTGGCAGTGGAGGCATAGGCGGTTGGTATGGTTGGTATGGTTGGTATGGTTGGGACGGTAAGTGTAGGGGGCTAGGTCATTGGGATCCTGAGTCAGTGGAGGCATAGGCGGTTGGTATGGTTGGTATGGTTGGTATGGTTGGTATGGTTGGTATGGTTGGTATGGTTGGTATGGTTGGTATGGTTGGTATGGTTGGTATGGTTGGTATGGTTGGGACGGTAAGTGTAGGGAATAGGTCATTGGGATCCTGTGGCAGTGGAGGCCTGTGGCCATTGGATGGCAAGGCGGTTGGGATGGTTGGTATGGTGGTATGGTTGGGATGGTTGGGGGTATTAAGTGTAGGGGGTTTTAGGTTCATTGGGACCTGTGCAGTGGAGGCATAGGAGGTTGGGACGGGGGTTGGGATGGTTTGATGGTTGGGAGGTAGAGTAGGGGGTAGGTATTGGGATCCTGGGCTAGTGGAGGCATTATAGGGGTGGGCTGGTGGTATATGGTGGTATGGTTGCCCTCTCCGCTCGTTCACGGTTGGCAACGGTAATGTAGGGGGTTAGGTCATTGGGATCATGTGGCAGTGGAGGCATAGGCGGTTGGTATGGTTGGTATGGTTAGTATGGTTGGGACGGTAAGTGTAGGGGGTTCAGTCATTGGGATCCTGAGTCAGTGGAGGCAAAGGCGGTTGGTTGGTTGGTCTGGTTGGTTACGGTTTGGTCTGGTGGTATGGTGGTTATGGTTGGTATGTTGGTATGGTGGTATGGTTGGTATGTGGGACGGTAAGTGTAGGGGGTTAGGGCATTGGGATCCTGTGGCAGTGGAGGCATAGGCGGTTGGTATGGTTGGTATGGTTGGTATGGTTGGTATGGTTGGTATGGTTGGTATGGTTGGGACAGTAAGTGTAGGGGGTTAGGTCATTGAAATCCTGTGGCAGTGGAGGCATAGGCGGTTGGTATGGTTGGTATGGTTGGTATGGTTGGTATGGTTGGTATGGTTGGGACGGTAAGTGTAGGGGGTTAGGTCATTGGGATCCTGAGTCAGTGGAGGCATTGGCGGTTGGGACGGTTGGTATGGTTGGTATGGTTGGTATGGTTGGTATGGTTGGTATAGTTAGTATGGTTGGGACGGTAAGTGTAGGGGGTTAGGTCATTGGGATCCTGTGGCAGTGGAGGTATAGGCGGTTGGTATGGTTGGTATGGTTGGTATGGTTGGGACGGTAAGTGTAGGGGGTTAGGTCATTGGGATCCTGTGGCAGTGGAGGCATAGGCGGTTGGGACGGTTGGTATGGTTGGTATGGTTGGTATGGTTGGGACGGTAAGTGTAGGGGGCTAGGTCATTGGGATCCTGTGGCAGTGGAGGCATAGGCGGTTGGTATGGTTGGTATGGTTGGTATGGTTGGTATGGTTGGTATGGTTGGTATGGTTGGTATGTTTGGGACGGTAAGTGTAGGGGGTTAGGTCATTGGGATCCTGAGTCAGTGGAGGCATAGGCGGTTGGTATGGTTGGTATGGTTGGTATGATTGGTATGGTTAATATGGTTGGTATGGTTGGGACAGTAAGTGTAGGGGATTCGTCATTGGGATCCTGAGTCAGTAGAGGCATAGGCGGTTGGGACGGTTGGTATGGTTGGTATGGTTGGTATGATTGGTATGGTTGGTATGGTTGGTATGGTTGGTATGGTTGGTAGTGTTGGGACGGTAAGTGTAGGGGGTTAGGTCATTGGGATCCTGTGGCAGTGGAGGCATAGGCGATTGGTATGGTTGGTATGGTTGGTATGGTTGGTATGGTTGGTATGGTTGGTATGGTTGGTATGGTTGGTATGGTTGGTATGGTTGGTATGGTTGGTATGGTTGGGACGGTAAGTGTAGGGGGTTATGTCATTGGGATCCTGTGGCAGTGGAGGCATAGGCGGTTGGTATGGTTGGTATGGTTGGTATGGTTGGGACGGTAAGTGTAGGGGGTTAGGTCATTGGAATCCTGAGTCAGTGGAGGCATAGGCGGTTGGTATGGTTGGTATGGTTGGTATGGTTGGGACGGTAAGTGTAGGGGGTTCGGTCATTGGGATCTTGAGTCAGTGAAGGCATAGGCGGTTGGTATGGTTGGTATGGTTGGTACGGTTGATATGGTTGGTATGGTTGGGACGGTAAGTGTAGGGGGTTAGGTCATTGGGATCCTGTGGCAGTGGAGGCATAGGCGGTTGGGACGGTTGGTATGGTTGGTATGGTTGGTATGGTTGGTATGGTTGGTATGGTTGGTATGGTTGGTATGGTTGGTATGGTTGGGACGGTAAGTGTAGGGGGTTAGGTCATTGGGATCCTGTGGCAGTGGAGGCATAGGCAGTTGATATGGTTGGTATGGTTGGTATGGTTGGTATGGTTGGGACGGTAAGTGTAGGGGGTTTGGTCATTGGGATCTTGTGGCAGTGGAGGCATAGGCGGTTGGTATGGTTGGTATGGTTGGTATGGTTGGGACGGTAAGTGTAGGTGGTTTGGTCATTGGGATCCTGGGTCAGTGGAGGCATAGGCGGTTGGTATGGTTGGTATGGTTGGTATGGTTGGGACGGTAAGTGTAGGGCGTTAGGTCATTGGGATCCTGTGGCAGTGGAGGCATAGGCGATTGGTATGGTGGTATGGTTGGGAAGGTTTGTATGGTTGGTATGGTGGATGGTGGGACGGTAAGTGTAGGGGGTTAGGTCCATTGGGATCCTGTGGCCGTGGAGGCATGGTGGTTGGGACGGTTGGTATATTGGTGTGGATTGGTATGGGTGGGCGGGTAAAGGTAGGGGGTTATGTCATTGGGATCTGTGCAGTGGTGGAAGGCATAGGCGGTGGATATGTAGTATTGGGTGATGTTGGGACGGGAAACTGTAGGGGAGTCTAGTCATTGGGATCATGTGCAGGAGGCATAGGCGGTTGGGACGGTTGGTATGGTTGGTATGGTTGGTATGGTTGGGACGGTAAGTGTAGGGGGTTAGGTCATTGGGAACCTGTGGCAGTGGTGGCATTGGTGGGCCATAGGAGTTGGTTAGGGTTGGTATGGTTGGTATGGTTGGGACGGTAAGTGTAGGGGGTTAGGTCATTGGGATCTTGTGGCAGTGGAGGCATAGGCGGTTGGTATGGTTGGTATGGTTGGTATGGTTGGTATGGTTGGTATGGTGGGACGTAAGTGTAAGGGGGTTAGGTCATGGGGATATTTGATGCAGTGGAGGCAGAGGTGGTTGGTATGGTTGGTATGGTTGGTATGGTTGGGACGGTAACTGTAGGGGGTTAGGTCATTGGGATCCTGTGGCAGTGGAGGCATAGGCGGTTGGGACGGTAGGTATGGTTGGTATGGTTGGTATGGTTGGGACGGTAAGTGTAGGGGGCTAAGTCATTGGGATCCTGTGGCAGTGGTGGCATAGGCGGTTGGTATGGTTGGTATGGTGGTATGGTTGGGACGGTAAGGTAGGGGGTTAGGTCTGGGATCCTGTGCCAGTGGAGGCATAGGCGGTTGGTATGGTTGGTTATGGTGGTATGGTTGGGACGGTTAAGTGTAGGGGGTTAGGTCATTGGGATTCTTGTGGAAGTGGAGGCATAGGCGGTTGGTATGGTTGGTTATGGTTGGTATGGTTGGAACGGTATGTGTAGGGGGTTAGGTCATTGGGATCCTGTGGCAGGGAGGCATAGGCGGTTTGTATGGTTGGTATGGTGTATGGTTTGGTATGGTTTGGGACGGAAGTGTAGGGGGTTAGGTCAGTGCGGATCTGTGGGCAGTGGAGGCATAGGCGATTGGGGACGGTTGTATGGTTGGGCGGTGGTTTGGTGGGAAGGTGGGTATGGTTGTATGGTTGGTATGGTGGGGGACGGTAGGGTAGGGGAGTTAGGTCATTGGATCCTGGGCAGGAGGCATAGGGGTTGGGATAGGTTGGTATATTTGGTGTGTGGTTGGTATGGTTTGGGACGGTTTAAGTGTAGGGGGTTATGTCGTTGGGATCCTGTGGCAGTGGAGGCATAGGCGGTTGGTATGGTTGGTATGGTTGGTATGGTGGGACGTAAGGTAACTGTAGGGGGTTGGGGTCATTGGGATCCTGTGGCAGGGGGGCATAGGCGGTTTGGCGGTTGGTATGGTGGTATGGTGGTATGTTGGACGGTTTAAGTGAGGGGGTTAGGTCATTGGGACATGTGGCAGTGGTTGGGCATAGGCGGTAGTATGGTTGGTTTGGTATGGTGGTAAGGTTGGACGGTAAGTGTAGGGGTTAGGTCATTGGGATCTTGTGGGCAGTGGAGGCATAGGCGGTTGGTATGGTTGGTATGGTTGGTATGGTTGGTATGGTTGGTATGGTTGGGACGGTAAGTGTAGGGGGTTAGGTCATTGGGATCCTGTGGCAGTGGAGGCAGAGGTGGTTGGTATGGTTGGTATGGTTGGTATGGTTGGGACGGTAACTGTAGGGGGTTAGGTCATTGGGATCCTGTGGCAGTGGAGGCATAGGCGGTTGGGACGGTAGGTATGGTTGGTATGGTTGGTATGGTTGGGACGGTAAGTGTAGGGGGCTAAGTCATTGGGATCCTGTGGCAGTGGTGGCATAGGCGGTTGGTATGGTTGGTATGGTTGGTATGGTTGGGACGGTAAGTGTAGGGGGTTAGGTCATTGGGATCCTGTGGCAGTGGAGGCATAGGCGGTTGGTATGGTTGGTATGGTTGGTATGGTTGTATGGTTGGGACGGTAAGTGTAGGGGGGTAGGTTAGGTCATTGGGATTTGTGGAAGCGGAGCATAGGCGGGTTGGATGGTCGGGTATGGTTGTATGGTTGGAACGGTATTATGTGTGGGGGTTGGGTCATTGGGATCCTGTGGCAGTGGAGGCATAGGCGGTTGGTATGGTTGGTATGGTTGGTATGGTTGGTATGGTTGGGACGGTAAGTGTAGGGGGTTAGGTCATTGGGATCCTGTGGCAGTGGAGGCATAGGCGATTGGGACGGTTGGTATGGTTGGGACGGTTGGTATGGTTGGGACGGTTGGTATGGTTGGTATGGTTGGTATGGTTGGGACGGTAACTGTAGGGGGTTAGGTCATTGGGATCCTGTGGCAGTGGAGGCATAGGTGGTTGGGATGGTTGGTATATTTGGTGTGGTTGGTATGGTTGGGACGGTAAGTGTAGGGGGTTATGTCATTGGGATCCTGTGGCAGTGGAGGCATAGGCGGTATGGTTTTGGTTGGTTGTATTGGTTGGATGGTGGGACGGTAAAACTGTAGGGGGTTAGGTAATTGGGATACTGTGGGCAGTTGGAGGCATAGGCGGTTGGGACGGATGGTTATTGGTTGGTTATGGTGGTTATGGTTGGGACGCGTAAGGTAAGTGTTAGGGGGTTAGGTCATTGGGGATCTGTGGCTAGTGGTGGCATGGCGAGTTAGTTAGGTTGGTATGGTTGGTATGGTGGGACGGTGTTAAAGGGTAGGGGGTTAGGTCATTGGGATCTGTGGCAAGTGGAGGCATAGGCGGGTAATGGTTGGTATTGGTTGGTATGGTGGCGGACTGGTAAGGTAGCGGGTTAGGCATTGGGAATCCGTGGCAGTGGAGGCAGCGTGCGGTTGGTATGGTTGTGTTATGGTGGTATATGGTTGGGACGGTAACTGTAGGGGGTTAGGTCATTGGGATCCTGTGGCAGTGGAGGCATAGGCGGTTGGGACGGTTGGTATGGTTGGTATGGTTGGTATGGTTGGGACGGTAAGTGTAGGGGGGTAGGTCATTGGGATCCTGTGGAAGTGGAGGCATAGGCGGTTGGTATGGTTGGTATGGTTGGTATGGTTGGAGTGGTATGTGTAGGGGGTTAGGTCATTGGGATCCTGTGGCAGTGGAGGCATAGGCGGTTGGTATGGTTGGTATGGTTGGGACGGTAAGTGTAGGGGGTTAGGTATGGGATCCTGTGGCAGTGGGGCATAGGCGGTTGAAGCGCGAGGTCGCGAGGTATGGTTGTATGGTTGGTATGGTTGGTATGGTTGGGACGGTAAGTGTAGGGGGTTAGGTCATTGGGATCCTGTGGCAGTGGAGGCATAGGCGGTTAGGAGGGTTGGTATGGTTGGTATGGTTGGTATGGTTGGGACGGTAAGTGTAGGGGGTTAGGTCATTGGGATCCTGTGTCAGTGGAGGCATAGGCGGTTGGTATGGTTGGTATGGTTGGTATGGTTGGTATGGTTGGGACGGTAAGTGTAAGGGGTTAGGTCATTGGGATCCTGTGGCAGTGGAGGCATAGGCGGTTGGGACGGTTGGTATGGTTGGTATGGTTGGTACAGTTGGGACGGTAAGTGTAGGGGGTTAGGTCATTGGGATCCTGAGTCAGTGGAGGCATAGGCGGTTGGGACGGTTGGTATGGTTGGTATGGTTGGTATGGTTGGGACGGTAAGTGTAGGGGGTTAGGTCATTGGGATCCTGAGTCAGTGGAGGCATAGGCGGTTGGGACGGTTGGTATGGTTGGTATGGTTGGGATGGTGAGTGTAGGGGGTTAGGTCATTGGGATCATGTGGCAGTGGAGGCATAGGCGGTTTGTATGATTGGTATGGTTGGCATGGTTGGTATTGTTTGGATGGTAAGTTTAGCGGAGTTAGGCCATCAGGATCCAGGGTCAGTGGAGGTACAGGCGGTTGTTACGGATAGTACGGTTGGGATGGTTGGGACGGTTGGTACGCCAAGTGTAGGGGGGGAGAGCCTGCTGAGGGGGTCTAGTTCTAACCTATAGGGGTCTAGGTTTACGTCCAGGTTTATGTCCAGGTTTTAAACCTGGACGTAACCTGGACGAGACGCTAGGTTTCACTCTAAATAAAACCTGGACGTGCCTGGACACTTTGCCCCAAACCTTGACTACGTTTCCCAAACCTGGACGTGCCTGGACACTTTGCCCTAATCCTGGTCTATGTTTCCCAAACCTGGACGTGCCTGGACACTTTGGCCAAACTTGGATTCTAGAATTCAAAAAACCTATGGGACGGGCTGGACACTTGCCCCAAACAGAGCTACGCTTTCCCAAACCTGGACGTGCCTGGACACCTTGGCCCAAACCTGGACTAGAATTCCCAAACCTGGACGTGCCTGGACAATCGCCCGAAAACATCGTGACTCGTCCCAAACCTGGACGTTGCCTGGGACACCTTGGCCCAAACCTGGATAGGAATTCCACAAAACATGGGAGTGCCGGACACTATTTTTTTCTTTATTTTCTTCCAGGTTTGGGTCAAAGGGTCCAGGTTTGGGTCAAAGGGTCCATGTTTGGGTCAAAGGGTCCATGTTTGGGTTAAAGGGTCCAGGTTTTTGGTAAAAGGGTAAAGGTTTGGTTTGGGTTAAAGGGCCAGGTTTGGGTCAAAGGGGTCCTGGTTTTGGGTCAAAGGGGTCGAGGGGTTGGGGTCAAAAGGTCCATGGTTGGGTCACAGGGTCCAGGCAGCGTGTTCTAGGTTAAACCTGGGCATACAGGGAAAACTGGACCCCCTCGGCTCTTATAGGGGGGTGTGATGCCATCAGGATCCTGTGGCAGTAGAGGAAGGCCGTTGGACGGTTGCTACGGTGGGGGGCGGGTAACGAAAGTGTAGGGGTGGTGATGCCATCGGATCAGTGGCGTATAGAGTACAGGCCGTTGGTAAGGGTGGTTACGTATCTGGCGTACGCCAAGTGTAGGGGGGTGATGAAATTCAGGATCCTGTGGCAGGATATAGGTACAGGCGGTGGTTACGGTTGGGTACGGGGAGTACACGAAGTGTAGGGGGAGGGGTGGTGATGCCATCAGGATCCTGTGGCAGTATAGGTACAGGCAGTTGGACGTTGGTACGCGTGGGTCGCAAAGGTAGGGGGGTGATGCCATCAGGATCCTGTGGCAGTATAGGTACAGGCAGTTGGTACGGGTTGGTACGGTGGGTACACGAAGTGTAGGGGGGTGATGCCATCAGGATCCTGTGGCAGTATAGGTACAGGCCGTTGGTACGAGTTGGTACGGTGGGTACGCCAAGTGTAGGGGGTGATGCCTTCAGGATCCTGTGGCAGTATAGGTACAGGCGTTGTGTACGGTTGGTACGGGGGTACGCCAATGTAGGGGGGTGATGCTCAGGATCCTGTGGGCAGTATTAGGTACAGCGTTGGTTACGGTTGGTCGGTGGGTACGCCAAGTGTAGGGGGGTGATGGGGGGTGGTTGATGCCATCGGACCTGTGGCGTAGTATGGTACAGGCCGTTGGTTACGGTGGTACGGTGGGTACGCCCAAGTGTAGGGGGGGTGATGCATAGGATCCTGGGCAGTATAGGTTACAGGGCCGTTGGTACGGTTGGTTACAGTGCCGTACGCCAAGTGTTAGGGGGGTGATATGATTGATGCCATCAGGATCCTGTGGCAGATAGGTACAAAGCCGTTGGTTCCGGTGGTACGGTGGTACCGAGGTCAGGGGGGTGATTGATGCCATCAGGATCGTGTGGGACGTAAGGTTAACAGGCCGTTGGTACGTATTGGTACGGTGCGGTACGCCAAGTGTAGGGGAGGTTGATGCATCAGATCCTATGGCAGTATAGGTACAGCCGTTGGTACGGTTGGTACGGCTGGGTACGAAAGTTAGGGGGGTGAGGTGGTGATGCATAAGGTCTTGGCAGTTATATTACAGGCCGTTGGGTACGGTTGGTTACGGTGGGTACAGCAAAGGGGAGTGGGGGGGTGATGCCATCAGGATCCGGTGTCAGTTATAGGTACAATGCAGCTGGTACGGTTGGTACGGTGGGATACACGAAGTGTAGGGGGGTGATGGGGTGATGCCATTCAGGATCAGTGGCACAGTATAGGTACAGGCAGTTGGTACGATTGGTACGGTGGGTACGCCAAGTGTAGGGGGGTGATGCCATCAGGATCCTATGTCAGTATAGGTACAGCCGTTGGACGGTGGTTACGGCGGGTGTCACGCAAGTGTAGGGGGTGATGAAATCAGATCCTGTGGCAGTATATAGGATACAGGCCGTTGGTACTGGTTTGGTACGGTGGGTACGGCCAAGTGTAGCGGGTAGGTGGGGTGGGTGATGCCATAAGGGTCTGGGCAGTATATAGGTACAGGCCGTTGGTACGGTTGGTACGGTGGGTACGCCAAGTGTAGGGGGGTGATGCCATCAGGATCCTGTGGCAGTATAGGTACAGGCCGTTGGTACGGTTGGTACGGTGGGTACGCCAAGTGTAGGGGGGTGATGCCATCAGGATCCTGTGGCAGTATAGGTACAGGCCGTTGGTACGGTTGGTACGGTGGGTACGCCAAGTGTAGGGGGGTGATGCCATCAGGATCCTGTGGCAGTATAGGTACAGGCCGTTGGTACGGTTGGTACGGTGGGTACACGAAGTGTAGGGGGGTGATGCCATCAGGATCCTGTGGCAGTATAGGTACAGGCCGTTGGTACGGTTGGTACGGTGGGTACGCCAAGTGTAGGGGGGTGATGCCATCAGGATCGCCTATACCTCATCTGTCCAACCGTACCCACGCCTGTACCTTCCGAGGATAGATCCATGAGGCCCCACCCCTCACTTAGCGTACCAACCGTACCCACCTGGACAGTCACTTTGCTCCAACAACCAGAGCTTGCTGGAAGCCCCCCCCCCCCCCCCCCCCCACACACACACACACACAGACACCACCACCACCACGCACCCAAACACCACAAACACACACAACACAACACCTGTGCCCCGTCACCCTGTACACTAACCTGCGGGCGGCAGTGACACCGAAGCTCCAGCAGGCAGAAGATCGAGCACCGCCCGCCCCCCACACCCACACTACCAACACCCACCACACCACAAACACCCACACACAAAGAACACTCAACACACTCTTGCACCCACCTGGGCCAGTTACAAGGACCTAACAGCCAGAGCTGCACTGAGACTCCCCCCACACCACTACCACACCCAAACCCAACATACAAACCTAAACAGCACAACACCTCTTGCCCACCTGCCGGCAGTTACCAATTGACTAACAGCCGAAGTGCTGAGGACCTCCCCCCCCACACACAACAACCCCACACAACCCCACACCCACAACACACACTACACGCACACCACATCCTGCACCCCACCTGGGCAGTTACCAATGAATAACAGCCAGGAAGCTGCTGAGGAACTCCCCCACCCACCCCCCACACACACACACACCACAATACATACACTAACACTCCACACTCACACCACCTCTTGCACCCACCTGGGCAGTTACCAATGACCTAACAGCCAGAAGCTGCTGAGGACCCTCCACCCACACACCACCCACCAACCCACCCACATACACACATACACTCACAATCACACCACCTCTTGACCCACGGGCAGTACCAAGAAACTAACAGCCAGAAGCTGATGGGACCTCCACCCCCACCCACACCCCCACCCACATACACACACTAACAATCACAATAACACCACCTCTTGCACCCCCACCTGGGCAGTTACCAAGAAATAACAAGCCAGAGAAGATGCGGAGGCCCCCCCCCACAACACACCCACCATCCACCCCCCCCCCACCCACAACCCCACCCCCCTCCCCCCCCCCCAAAAACACCCAAAACACAACACAACAATACCCAACACAAACACAAGAAAACAAAACACCAACACCAACAAACCCCACACAAAACTCAACCCCACACCACCAACCACAGAAAACCACCCAAACAAAAAGACACTCCAACACCACCAAAAAAAAACACCACACACAACACACTAAAAAAAAAACCCCACCAACAAAAGACAAACCTACCCCCCCCCCCCCCCCCCCCCACCCCCCCCCCCCCCCCCCCCCCCCCCCCCCCCCCCCCCCCCCCCCACCCCCCCCCACCCCCCACCCCCCTCCCCCCCCCCCCCCCCCCCACCCACCTCCCCCCCAGACCCACCCCACACCACACGCCCCCCCACACCGAACACCCCACCACACACAAAAACACACCAACACACACACACACCAAAACAAAAACCCAAACAAACACAAACCACACCCCACAGACAACAACCACCCAAAAACCACAACCCCCCGCCACCCCCCCACCCCCCCCCTCCATCCCACCCAACACCCCCCCCCCTACCAGCCCACCAAAACCACACCCCCACCCCCCCACCGCCACCCCCAAAACACCCACCCCCACAAACGCCAAAAAACCAACAAAAAAAAAAAAAAACAAAACACCAAAAATAAGAAAAACCACCAAAAAAAAACCAACAAACCAAAAGAAAAAAAAACGAAATACAGAAAAGAAAAACCAAAAAACAACAAAAAAAGACCAACACATAAACAACAACCACCCCCCCCCCCCCCCCCCCCCCCCCCCCCCCCCCCCCCCCCCCCCCCCCCACCACACCACACACACCCATACCTTCTTTGTACCCACCTGGGAAGTCACCGAAGCCCCAACAGCCAGAAGCTGCTGAGCACCTCCCCCCACACACCCACACCCACAAACACAAACACACCCTCTTGTTCCCACCTGGGCAGTTACCAATGCCCCAACAGCCAGAAGCTGCTGAGCAGCTACCCCCCCCCACACCCCTCACCCCCACACACACATCCGCCCCCACCCCCACACCCACCCCATCACCTCTTTGTACCTACCTGGGCAGTGACCGAAGCCCCAACAGCCAGAAGCTGCTGAGCACCTCCCCACACACACACCCACACACAAACACCAACACCCTCTTGTTCCCACCTGAGCAGTTACCAATGCCCCAACAGTCAGAAGCTGCTGAGCAACTTCCACCGCGCCAGCCTGGACCGAGCGGACGAATGCAGACTGGAGCGCTTTCATTGAGATCTCGGCTGTAGTGCCTGCCAACAGAGGAACAACGTCTGTCTTCATGGCACTACAAGCCAGGTCCAGTGGAGTGAGGCCATCTAAGCTGGGGGCTAGCACATCAGCTCCGTGTTGTAGGAGCAGTTTAACTGCATGCGCATGCCCTTGGTTGCTGCAAGGTGGTGGGTGGTGCGTGGTGGGAGGTGGGTGGTGGGTGGTAGGTGGTAGGCAGGGTTGTAGGAGCTTAACTGCATGCGCATGCCCTTGGTTGCTGCAAGGGAGTGGGTGGTGCGTGGTGGGAGGTGGGTGGTGGGTGGTGGGTGGTGGGTGGTAGGTGGTAGGCAGGGTTGTAGGAGCTTAACTGCATGCGTAAGCCCTTGGTTGCTGCAAGGTGGTAGGTTGTAGGTGGTGGGTGGTGGGCAGGGCTGTTCAAAACGTAACGTTTCTCGTCTCAAGCCAGGTCCAGGGGAGGAAGGGCATCCAAACTGGGAGCTAGCACATCAGCTCCGTGTTGTAGGAGCAGCTTAACTGCATGCGCATGCCCTTGGTTGCTGCAAGGTGGTGGGTGGTGCGTGGTTCGTGGTGGGAGGTGGGTGGTGGGTGGAGGGCAGGGTTGTAGAGCACCTTAACTGCATGCGCATGCCCCTGGTTGCTATAAGACGGTTGGGTGTTGGGTGGCGGGTGGCGGGTGACGGGTGGTGGGAGGTGGGTGGCGGGTGGCGGGTGGCGGGTGGTGGGTGGTGGGTGGTGAGTGGTGGGCGGTGGTTGTGGTGGACAGGTTTGTTCAAAACATCACGTTTCACGTCTCACTATATGGGGGTCTACTTATGCAGGGATTTTAAGTAAGGGAGCCCCGTTCTCTACCACCGCAAGACGGGGCTCCCTTAATACCACGCCCCACCAGGCGTTGTCATTACTTTTATGTAAGGATTTATCTGCCTTTATTTCTGAATCCTCGGTGACACTGGTTTGTGGAAGGGGCCCCACCTCCTACCACCCCATAGGGAGAAACCCCTATCAATCAGCTAAAAGCTACAGTTACATTAACACCTGACAGACACTTTTTATTCTTTTAAATCTGGCCCAAGGACAGGGAAAGGGAGCTGCCTAGAAGCTGCTACACGTAGCTCAAAAGAGAAACAGTGTGTCCTAGTCCTGTCCGCACATAGAGTCCAACAGAGATCTCCCCTCAGCATAGTACAAAAAGTTCAGAGCAGCGTAGCATGCGACACTAAAAAATGGTGGAGAGTGTTAGCGAGGGAGCGACAGGTGGCAACGGAAGCGATTTAGTTTTGAGACTGTTGGCTGACATGTCAGGCTTCGTCTCGGTCAGAAGGTCGGTCGGTCGGATGGATACATAGGTAACCCTGGGGGCTCCCGCCCCCTTGAAGAGGGGGCTCCGCCAAAAAGAGAAACAGTGATGGATGGAGAGGTGGTCGTGATAGCCTTCCTACCTGGCAATGTGCAGAGGGCTGAGCTGGCAGCCAGGGGCGTTGGGCAAAGCCCCCGCTGAGAGCAGAACAGACATGGTCTCCGTATCACCCACCAGTGATGCCGAGCAAAGGGGTGTGTGGCTACCAGCTGTCAATGTGTTAGGGTCTGCGCACGTTGTACAATGTGTTAGGGTCAATGCCAGCTGTCAATGTATTAGGGTGAATGCCAGCTGTCAATGTGTTAGGGTCTGCGCACGTTGTACAATGTGTTAGGGTCAATGCCAGCTGTCAATGTGTTAGGGTCTGTGCACGTTGTACAATGTGTTAGGGTCAATGCCAGCTGTCAATGTGTTAGGGTCTGCGCACGTTGTACAATGTGTTAGGGTCAATGCCAGCTGTCAATGTGTTAGGGTCTGCGCACGTTGTACAACGTGTTAGGGTGAATGCCAGCTGTCAATGTGTTAGGGTCTGCGCACGTTGTACAATGTGTTAGGTTCTGCGCATGTTGCACAATGTGTTAGGGTCTGCGCACGTTGTACAATGTGTTAGGGTCAATGCCAGCTGTCAATGTATTAGGGTGAATGCCAGCTGTCCATGTGTTAGGGTCTGCGCACGTTGTACAATGTCTTAGGGTCAATGCCAGCTGTCAATGTGTTAGGGTCTGCGCACGTTGTACAATGTGTTAGGGTCAATGCCAGCTGTCAATGTGTTAGGGTCTGCGCACGTTGTACAATGTGTTAGGTTCTGCGCATGTTGTACAATGTGTTAGGGTCTAAGCACATTGTACAATGTGTTAGGGTGAATGCCAGCTGTCAATGTAGCAGGGTTAATGTTCATATCTGCCCGACTCCAACTGTGGGACACACCAACCCACCCAAACACTGAGTTCAGACAAGTCTATGTAAACCAAAATGATAAGCCGCTGCCCTACCATAGCAGCAGGCAGAATTACATGTATGCATGCATGTATGTATGTATGTATGTATGTATGTATGTATGTATGTATGTATGTATATGTATGTATGTATGTATGTATGTATTTATGTATGTATGTATGTGTGTATGTATATGTGTGTATGTATGTATGTATGTATGTATGTATGTATGTATGTATGTATGTATGTATGTATGTATGTACGTATGTATGTATGTACGTATGTATGTATGTATGTATGTATGTATGTATGTATGTATGTATGTATGTATGTATGTATGTATGTATGTATGTTAAATGTATGTATGTATGTATGTATGTATGTATGTATGTATAAATACATAGCGTACCAATTTAATAGTAGGGGAGGCTATAAGTCGAGAGATTAACCCGACGCTGAGGCAGACATGCTCTTGGCCGAAGCCTCGAGCGCAATATGCGTTCAAAGATTTAATGATTCACGGAATTCTGCAATTCACACTACGTATCGCATTTCGCTGCGTTCTTCATCGTTACGAGAGCCAAGATATCCGTTGTTAAGAGTTATCTTAGTTACAGAGGTCAATCGGACAAGCCGATATGAGCCCCATTCGTATTGACTTCAGGTAAGTTGTGTTGGGAGTTCAAGGTTAGGTAAAGGCCCGACTCCCACAGCTGGGCAACTCCCTTAAAAGGGTAACTCCCTTTAGCTGTATGTATGTATGTATGTATGTATGAATGAATGATTATTATTATTATTACATTACATTACATGTGGAGGCCGGGGTGAATATATCCGCCCTAGCTCCCAGGCCACAGCAAACCATCCAAACATGTCTAGATATTGTTTATTTCAGTTTTGAATACAGGTTTTATACGGTTTTTAATAGTTTTTGGACAGTTTTTATACAGCTTTTTATCCAGTTGCTGCAGAGGGCTTCAAACTCGAAACTCCTAACCTGCCCCAGACTGGAGTACTACAAAGCACACGTGGCAGCGCGATTTTGTGCACGCTTTTTGAGCCCCACTGCGCGTTTTGCGCAGTTTTTTTAACCCCCTGTGGGCGCAGCGCATAGTTTTTGCGCTTTTTGCACTACGAAGCGCTGACCAATTTGACATTTGTGCTCTCAAAGCGCTGACCAATTTGACCAATTTGAGAATATAGTACCCTGCGCCAGAGTGTAGCAGCATCGTAATCTGTCCAATGCGAGCTATGTAAACAACAGGACGAAAGAGAGTGAATCCATCACTGTCGCACTCATTGGGCTAGTTATACAGTTGCTGCAAAGGGTTGGACAGGTATCCCCAAAACAGCTTGCTGTAAGACGATGTATTGTTTTTACGTTTTATTGCCTGAGCCCCCCCTTCAAGGGGGCTGTTACCCATTTGTCCATCAGTGTGACCGTCTGACTGTCTGACCGAGACGAAGCCTGACATGTCAGCCAACGGTTTCATAACTAACTGGCTTCCGGTGCCACCTGTTGGCTGCAGGGTACTTCAAATTGCCAAATTGGCCAGCGCTTAAGCGCACTTGAAAACAAAAAAACTGCGCTTTCTAGTGCAAAAAGCGCAAAAATTGCTTGCTGCGCCCACAGGGAGTTGCAAAAAACTGCGCTTAGAGCGCAGAGGGGGTCAAAAAGTCAGCGCTCAAAAGCGCGCGCTTTGAATTACCCTGGTTGGCTGTGGCTCCTTTGCAAACACTTTCCACCCATTTTTAGCGTCGCTTGCGACGCTGCATAGAACTTGTTTATTATGTTTTATACAGTTGCTGGAAAGGGTTGGGCACATATCACAAAACAGCTTGCTGAAAGACGATGTGTTGTTGTTCTTATTTTTTATACTGTTACTACAAATGGTTGGGCAGATATCTCCAAACAGCTAGCTAAAGGACAGCTTTTTATTTTTTAGTGTTGCTGCAAAGGGTTGGACAGATATCCCCAAAACACCTTGCGGAAAGACAATGAATTATTTGTCTATTTTATTTATTAATTGTTATACAGTTGCTGCCAAGGGGTGGGCAGTTATCCCCAAAACAGCTTTCTGAAAGAAGATGTTTTGTTTGTATGTTTTACTTATTACTTTGTACACTGTTGCTGCCAAGGGTTGGGCAGATTTCCCCAAAACAGCTTTCTGAAAGAAGATGTTTTGTTTGTTTGTTTTATTTATTATTTTGTACACTGTTGCTGCCAAGGGTTGGGCAGATCTCCCCAAAACAGCTTTCTAAAAGACTTTTTTTTATACAATTGCCGCAAAGGATTGGGCAGATATACCCAAAACAGCTTGCCGGAAGACAATAGATTCATTACTGAAATTGCTTTAAAAACTCAAAGCTCCTCACCTGCACCCCACTGAAGGAGCATCTTAATCTGTCCAATGCGAGAAATGCAAACAGCATGATGAAGAACAGAGAAGCCATCACTGTCGCACACATTGGGCTGGGCACCTATAAAGAAGGCAGGGCAGAGGCTTTGGTGTAGCTTAACCACTTAGCATCCTAACCTGTCCAATGCAGGCAATGCAATCAGCACGATGCAGGACAGAGAAGCCATCACTGCCAGGTTGCACACACACTGGGTACACAGAGAAGCAGGGGGTACACAGAGAAGCAGTACGCAGGGGGTACACAGAGCAGTACGCAGGGGTACACACAGAAGCAGTACACAGCGTGCGAGGGGGTGTTTGTGTGTCAACGCGCCACAAATGTTATTCGACGCACAGGGTACTACCCGTAATACCCGGGTATTACCCGTAATACCCGTCCAGGACGAACAGTGGGCACCTGTGTAGAGGCTAAGGCATTTTTGTAAATAGTATGCTGGTAATATATTATCAATATATTATATATATTAATACTGCATAAATTGTTATAAATGGTATGCTGGTAATATATTATCAATATAATATAAACATTAATACTGCATAAATTGTTATAAATGGTATGCTGGTAATAATCAATATATATCATAATCCTGCATAATGTATGCTGGTAATATATTATCAATATATTATATACATTAATACTGCATAAATTGTTATAAATGGTATGCTGGTAATATATTATCAATATATTATATACATTAATACTGCATAAATTGTTATAAATGGTATGCTGGTAATATATTATCAATATATTATATACATTAATACTGCATAAATTGTTATAAATGGTATGCTGGTATATATTATCAATATATTATATACATTAATACTGCATAAATTTTTATAAATGGTATGCTGGTAATATATTATCAATATATTATATACATTAATACTGCATAAATTGTTATAAATGGTATGCTGGTAATATATTATCAATATATTATATACATTAATACTGCATAAATTTTTATAAATGGTATGCTGGTAATATATTATCAATATATTATATACATTAATACTGCATAAATTGTTATACATGGTATGCTGGTAATATATTATCAATATATTATATACATTAATACTGCATAAATTGTTATAAATGGTGTGCTGGTAATACTGCTTGCTTGCCGCAATCTTGCTTGCTTGCTTGATTCAATATTGCCTTTTTTCTGAGGATTTCCTGGAAGACCCCTCCCGGATGATGTGGTGTAGGCTTGTCTAGGGCCAATAATGGCATGTCAGTCACAAATTAATGTAAATAAATAGCAGGAACCTGTCAGGAAAATAAATAAGTAAATAAATAGTGAATGCAAATAAATAGTAGATAAATAGTATGCCTTATTTCGAGGCGTGAGGTTGAGGAGGCCAGCCCGTTTGCTTGTACTGAGGCCAACCACTAATAAAGCAATGTAATAAAACAAAGATTGCTCTTTTCAAATCAGCGGTTTTCACTATTTTTGAAACATTTCGTTTTTGTAAATAAAATTTGCAAATCAACTGTCTCGTAAACCCTGGCTTGTCTGCTGCGCTCGATTCTTGTGCCACCTGTTGCTCTGATAGCCAACACTCTACGCACAAAATTGATTTCACAAAATAAATGGCACAAAGAATCACGGACAGTAATACTCAAGCAATCACAAAACCAGTGAGATGAAGAATCACAAATAGATTACAAAAGCAGCATCATAAAAGCAATCACACAACCAAGGTGTGTTAACAAATAATCACAAGCAATTACACGACCAATATGTGTAAACAAAGAATTACAGACAGGATCTCTAAAGCAACCACACAAGTAATCACAAAACCAGCGAAATAAATAATTAGTACGCCTTATTCAAGGGGTGAGGTAAAACAACCAGTGACATAAAGAATCACAAGAGCAATATCACACCACCAATGTGACAAAGAATCACAGACAGGATCAATAAAGCAAGCATAACAACAATCACATAAACAATCACAAACAGATAACACAAGCAACCCAACAAGCTATCACACAATCAATGTCACACAGAACCACAGGCAGGTTTAAAAAAAAACTAGCACAAAAACGTGACATAAAGAACCACAAACAGATCACAAAAGCACAAAATCATTGGACAGTATCCCCAAAACAGCTTGCTGAAAGACGATGTATTGTTTTTACGTTTTATTGCCTGAGCCCCTGAGAAATCGCAAAATCACAAAAGCACCCACAGATGCAATATCACAAAATCAACACCCACTAACTCTCAGAGTCAAATCCACTCACACAAACCAGTACACACACACACAAGTTCACACACACACCAGTACACGCACACCAGTACAGA
The DNA here is from genome assembly GCA_013435795.1 of Chlamydomonas sp. ICE-L. Classification (NCBI taxonomy): domain Eukaryota; kingdom Viridiplantae; phylum Chlorophyta; class Chlorophyceae; order Chlamydomonadales; family Chlamydomonadaceae; genus Chlamydomonas; species Chlamydomonas sp. ICE-L. The sequence continues at coordinate 13,956,792 of JACBWV010000223.1, forward strand.
CACACACCAGTACACACACACACCAGTACACACACACACCAGTACACACACACACCAGTACACACACACACCAATAGATCACAAAAGCACCCACAGATGCAATATCACAAAATCAATGTCACAAAGAATCATAGACAGGGTCGCTAAAGCAATCATAAAAACGATCCCGTAAATAATCACAGACAGGATCACAAAACGACAAAATATACTAACACAAAATCAATCACAATAACGACCACAAGCAGAATAAAAAACAATCACAAACGAGATAACAGACAAGATCAGAAATAAGTTCGCAACAACAAAAACAAAAAGATCTCTCAATGCTGGCCGTGCACCTACCCAAGGCATTAGCTGAACAAGACCACAAACAAGGCCACAAAAACTTAAAAAAGTAAAAAAAAATCTCCCAATGCTGGTCATGCACCTACCCAAGACAAGTAGCTGAACAAGACCACAAACAAGGTCACAAAAGAAAAAAAACTAAAAGACAAAAAGCTCTCTAGATGCTGGTTGAGCCCTTACCCAAGACAAGACCACAAACAAGACCACAAACAAGACCACAAAAACAAAACCCACAAACTCTCTTAATGCTGCCTGTGCACCTACCCAAGACGAGTAAATGATGTAAACCTTCAAGCTGTGTGCTTGAGCCAATAACGATATTGCAGTATGCTAAATCAAGCAAAATGTATCAAAAATGATAAATAAATACATACATAAATAGTACGCATTATTAGTTATTACACGGCGTGAGGTTGAGGGGGCCAGCCCGTTTGCTTGCACTGATAAAAAATCATATTACTTAAAACTTCGAGTGTGCAAGCGCCCCTTTGCATTTGCATTCACACCTACCCAAGACGAGCAGCTGATGCATAACTTCAAGCTGGGTGTATGAGCCAATAACGATAACACAATATGCTAAAGCAAGCAAGATGTATCAAAAATGACAAGTTTTGAAAGTTTGAGTGTGCAAGCGCCCATTTGCAGTTCCATTCGCACCTATCCAAGACTGCAGCTGATGCATGACTTCAAGCTGCACGCTTGGGCCATACACTTACCCCCACCCACCTCCCACTGTACCAACATACACCTGAGCCAATGCTAGTAGCCAGCGGCGTTTTTCTTTTCAGCTACGAGCAGCAGCTTCTAGGAAGCTCCCTGAGCCAGCCATTGGGCAAAGCCCACAAATTTCAACAGTACTAGAAAAGTGATTATGCTGGCTTCAAGGTGCTCTAGCCTGCTTGGGGTTAGGCTGAATAGCCAGGAAGAGGAGCTACCTAAAAGCTGGTGCTTGTTGCTGATAAGAAAGACTCTGGTAGCCAACGGTGCACATACTCCCCCATCTCATCCAGTCCATGGGCCTCATACTCAACACAACAACCTACCCAAGACGAGTAGCTGATGCATAACTTCAAGCTGGGCGCTTGGGCCACAGATTCTCGGTATTTTACGCTATTGTCAGCGGAACATTTCCAACCATTGCACTTCAATGGACAGTAACACGGTTGTTGGGGGTTCAGTTCATCAATGCTTTTCCTTTTAGCCCTTCCTGTCACGGTTGGGCAAGTCCCTTAAGCCTATTTGGCCTACCCCTGGACTGTAGCATACATACATACAACGAACATCTGATCAGATGCCCTACCTACCCAAGACGAGCAGCTGATGCATAACTTTGGGCTGTGTGGTAGAGCCACACACTCCTCCCCCCCCCCCCCCCCCTCCCTCCCCCCAATCCCACAGTACCAACACACACCTGAGCCAATGCTTGCAATCCAGTCCATGGGCCTCATACTCAACACCAAAACCTACCCAATACGAGCAGCTGATGCATAACTTCAAGCTGCGTGCTTGAGCCACAGATTTTGAATACGTAGAGGAGCACATCCACTGGCTTATTGTTGAACAACCAAACAGCGATGGCGTAAGGGTCGGTGCGTATCAGGTGAAACCCCCTGTGGGAAGAAGACAATTGCTTTATAGGGGACGATGATGGTGGTGGTGATGGTGTTGACAGCGGTTGGGCGGAGGGGTTGGAGGCTTGGAGGTTGGGTGGGCATGATGGTTGGGGTTGGGGTTGGAGAGGAGGTGGAGATGGGGAGGAGGGGTTGGGGGCTTGGGGGTTGGGTGGGCATGATGGTTGCGGTTGGGGTTGGGGAGGTGATGGTGATGTTCAGGAGCACATCCACGGGCCAGTTATGTAACAACCAAACAGCCATGGTGTAGGGTCAGTGCGTTTTGGGTGAAGCCCCCTGTGGGAAGAAAAGCAGTTGCTTTATATGGGGCGTTGATGGGCGTGGTGATGGTGGTGGTGGTGTGTGGGTGGTGATGGTGATGGTGGTGGTGGTGGTGGTGGTGGTGGTGGATGGGTGGTGGTGGAGGTGGTGATGGTGGTGATGGTGGTGGTGGTGATAGTGATAGTGGTGATGGTGATGGTGGTGGTGGTGCTGTGCTGGTGTGGTGGTGATGGTGCTGGTGGATGCTGGAGGGTTGGGGCTTGGAGGTTGGTGGGCAGATGGTTGTGGTTGGCTTGGGAGGACGGGTGATGGGACGGAGGTGGTTGGGGGCGTGGAGGTTGTTTTGCATGATGTTGTGGTTGGGTTGGGGAGGATGTTGTGATTGGGGGAGGAGGGGTTGGGGCTTTTGGGGTTGTGGCCATGATGTGTGGTGGTGTTGGGGAGGAGGGGGTGAGGGGAGAGGGTTTGGTGGTTGGCGGGGGGTTGGTGGGCATGATGGATGTGGTTGGGTTGGGGAGGAGTTGGTGATGGGGAGGAGGGGTTGGGGGCTTGGGGGTTGGGGTGGGCATGATCGTTGTGGTTGGGGTTGGGGAGGAGGTGGTGATGGGGAGGAGGGGTTGGGGGCTTGGGGGTTGGGGTGGGCATGATGGTTGTGGTTGGGGTTGGGGAGGAGGTGTGATGGGGGAGGAGGGGTTGGGGGCTTGGGGGTTGGGGTGGGCATGATGGTTGTGGTTGTGGTTGGGAGGAGGTGGTGATGGGGAGGAGGGGTTGGGGGCTTGGGGGTTGGGGGGGCATGATGGTTGTGATTGGGGTTGGGGAGGAGGTGGTGATGGGGAGGAGGGGTTGGGGGCTTGGGGGTTGGGGTGGGCATGATCGTTGTGGTTTGGGAGGAGGTGGTGATGGGGGAGGAGGGGTTGGGGGCTTGGGGGTTGGGGTGGGCATGATCGTTGTGGTTTGGGAGGAGGTGGTGATGTTTATGAGCATATCCATTGGCCTATTCTGCAACAACCAAACAGCCAAATTCTATGCAACATCGCAAGCGACGCTAAAAATTGGCAGAGAGTGTTCGCAACAGAGCGACAGGTGGCAACGGAAGCGAGTTAGTTACGAGACCGTTGGTTGGTGTGCCAGGCTTCGTTCCAGTCAGACGGTTACACGCACATACGGACAACAAGGTGACCCTGGGGGCTCCCGCCCTCTTGAGGAGGACAACCAAACAGTCGTGGCGTAGGGTCGGTGCGTATTGGGTGAAACCCCTTGTGGAAAGAGGACAGTTTCTTTATAGTTAGGGTTGTTAAGTATGATATCGTACGATATTTCAATATGATACGATCAACATATCACGATCATACAATCATACAATATAATGTATCAATACATACGGTATGATACGATCAACACATCACGATCATACGATACGACATGCCAATACATACGGTATGATACGATCATACGATACAATATATCAATACATACGATAAGACGCGATAAGATGCGGTTTAGTACTCAAATTGTACCGTGTATCATATGATATTCAATTCTACCTGAAATTGGCTGGCAACAAAAAAACGCCTGGAGGGGCATGGTGTTAAGGGGACCCTCCCGTACACCGCAGCTGGGGAAAGTCACCATGGCAGACATAGTACGTGTCACCCTCCAGGCGGTAGGGACTCCTTCATGCGACGTGTGGCTAAAATATTGGTACTGACTGTCAAGTGTTTTAAATATCTAATCCGCTTTGTGTACTCCCTGGTTTCCGTGGCTATTACACGGGGGGACTCGGAATTGGCAGACGGTGAGCACCCCAGAGTTAGCTGGAGAACCATGTATCAATTCAAATTCGAATTCAAATTTAAAAAAAACAAAAAAACAATCTACCTGCATGTGGCTGTCATGCTCCATAATGTATCGACATCACAGAGTGTCAGAACTTGGACCCAGACATGTGTTGGTAGCTGGTGCACATCACTCTGAGCCCCAGCACCACGGTTGTTTGTGCCTACGTAGCCTGTCTCACTGCCTTGTGCCTGTGCCTGTGCAGCCACCGCTGTGTGCCCATCACGCTGAGCCCCTTTGCTTAGGTCCTGCACCTCACTCCTTGTGTCACTGCTGCCTTTGCCTGTGTAAATTGGCCCACTGCCCTGTGCCTGTGCTTGTGCAGCCACACGTGTGTGCACATCACGCTGAGCCCCTTCGCTTAGGTCGTGCACCTCACTCCTTGCGTCACTGCTGCCTTTGCCTGTGTAGCCTGGCACACTGCCTTGTGCCCTAGCCTCAGAAGTGTCTTCTGCTACACGGCCAGACCCCCTCTCATGCACCCTTACATCACGGTTGTCTTTGCCTGTGTAGCCTGGCCCACTGCCCTGTGCCTGTGCCTTGGCCTGGCCTTGTGCCTCAATTATATCTGTGGCTACACGGCCAGACCCCCTCTCATGCTCCTCCAGATCGCTGATGTCCATGGCTCCTTGGGTCTGATACGCAGTCAGGCGAACTGCCCTTCACGTCTCACACAGATTTTGGAGGGGTTGTCACGTTGGAAACGTAGATTTTGGCTCATGAGACGTAGATGTTTTTGCTCATGTAACGTAGATTTGGGACCCTAACCTAGCTGTTGGATCATGAAACATAGATTCTGAAGTTTCCTTGAACAACCCTGGCAGGATCTGACCTTCGTGATGCATTCAATAGCCAGTGGGCCAGGCCAGTGTCCTTTTTGGCTACGAGCAGCAGCTTCTAGGCAGCTCTCCTGGCTGGCTACTGATAGAGAAGCCCTGGGCAAGGCTCATGGGAAGATGAAGTCAAGGGGTGAGGGTAAGTCCATGCAAATGGAAAAGGATTCTAGATTGGCGTGGCTCGGATTGCAGGTAGCCTTGCGTTATCGACTGGTGGGAACAGGTTCGGCCGGTGAAGCACTAAGATTTGCTCTCTGGATTTGCTCGTGCCTCGGCTGGTTTCTATACCACTAACTGAAGCCAAGTCAATCGTCGACACGTGTACAAGGGAACAGCTCCGCGCTCCTTTTCTTCGAAGTCGACAAATCGACTCCGTCCGCGATCACATAATTGATGGTCTGACTGATCTGCCAAATTAAAAACGTTTTCCGACAGCTAGGTCAAGAATCAACATGTGCCCAGCAAGATAGGCCTACCGACCTTAGTCGCATTAGCAGCAGAAGGTACGCGATGATCACCTTACTGCCCAGGCCTTACGAGAGGCTGCGGCAATCGCATGGTGGGTGCACAGGGGATCAGCCGAGTAGCCAACTCTGTCCCAGCTCCTACTCAAATTCAATGCGACTCCAGTGACTCCGGTTGCTCAGGCCCTGGGGCGCGGGGCGTGGCGATAGCAGTGGTCAACCGACCACTAACCAACTCTGGTTTGTCAGCTCCTGCTCGAATTCGAACCGAATTCGAACCGATTCTGGGTCATCGGGGAAGGAAATCCCGTGGGATTCCCGACTCGAGGTTGATCACTCGCCGTGAGGTTTCCAAACAAAAACGGTAGCTTCCACATTCGCATCTAGATACGCGTACGCCCTAACATGTGCACACGCCCTACATACGCGCTATAAAAGCAGCAGCGGGAAGGAATAACTCATTATCTCCCCTGCACCCAATCGCTCAACGCGTCGCGTTATAACGCTACTCCCTGTTCCGCAACCCTTGCCTACAACCTGCAACCTGCAACCTGCAATCTGTAACAGAGCAACTCGCTCTCTCTCTCCTTTTCCCCTCTGACTCCCCTACCCCAGCCTGATGACGATGCTGCTGCTGCTGATGATGATGATGATGTTTGCATTTTCCCCTCTCACCAGCCTGGCGATGATAATGGTATTTGTCCTGGTCATATATTGGACTCCAAATGCGCCCGCGGCATTATCGACAAGCATGATGCCCCCTGGCAGCGATACCTCAATCGAGGAAGTGCTGGCAAGCCTCGACACTGTCAAGGCTGAATTGCGCAAGGCGAGCCTTGAAGTAAAGCCAAGCAAGGTAGCTTGGCTGAACGAGGCGCTCGATACCCTGGCGTTCACCCTGCTCGAGGTAAGGGCACATGCAGCGTTGCGTGGCATTGAATCATGCTCTATCATGCTCACTCACAGCCAGTGTAACAGCCTAGACCTTCCATCATCATCACCACCACCATCAACATCACCATAACCATCACCATCATCACCATCATCACTATCATCACCAACACCACCACGGCACCACCATCATTCAAACAAAGCAATGTCCAGCACTTCATCAACCTACTCTTCCTCGTCCCCTCTGCAGGCTAGCCTGTACACAGGTATGGAGCCCCCCGTTAGCAAAGCCTCAATGGACTTCAACGTCCATGAGGTGCTGGCAAGCCTCGACACTGTCAAGGCTGAATTGCTCAATGCAAGCCTCGGAGTAAACCCAACCTTGGATAAGGACAAGGTATCTGCGCTGGATGAGGAGCTCGATACCCTGGCGTTCACCCTGATCGATGTAAGGGCACACACAGTGTTGCGTGGCATCGAATCATGCTCTATCATGCTCACTTCCAGCCAGGGTAACAGCCCAGACCTTCCATCATCATCAACACCATCACCATCATCCAGCCAACACAATGTCCAACACGTTATCAACCTCCACTCCCCCGTCTCCTCTGCAGGCCACCCTGTACACTTTGGAGCCCCCCGGTAGCAAGACCTCCATGGATCAGCACATCCAGGAAGTGCTGGAAAGCCTCGACTCTGTCAGGGCAGAATTACTCAACGGAGTGGCAGCAAGCCTGCGCATGGACTCCACGGCCCACTCTGACACCCCTGCCCTCTCCTCCCCCCCCTCCAACTCCCCCTCCTACCCTCCCTCCCCCCCCTCCCTCTACCCTTCCTACCTCTGTATCTCTGCCTCCTTCCAATCCTCTTCCCTCTCCACCTCCAACTCCCGCTCCTCCAGCTCCTTCTCCCCCTGCTCCCTCTTCGACCAGCCCAAGGTGATGAGGTTATGCGTTGCCTCCGCCTTGCCATGTGTTGCCTGATTCACCGCAGACCGAGTGGGGGAGGTTGAGGGCGTCCTTCCCCAAGAATCAGTCAGACCCAGGATCTGAACAAGCCATGGAGATGCTGGTGCCATGTGTTGCCTTCTCCATGAAGCCATCAATTATTACTGTAGCACGAACTCAGTTCCCCGTCGGTAAAACGATTGTTTGGGGTTCAGTTCACCAGTGCTTTTCCGTTTTTGCCCCTCCTGTCACGATTGGGTGAATCCCTTTAGCCTATTTGGCCTACCCCTGGACTGTGACAACAAACAAGACAGGCCACGCCTTTGACACACTGAAGGTGGCTGCTGGAAGCGCCAGCACATGCAAGACTGGCCCAGACATGAACTTTAAATTTTTGGCACAAGCCCAACTTTCAGGCACTGACCCAGGCCCACTTTTTTGGCACTGGACCAGGCCCAGGCCCAACTTTCTGCCCAGGCCCAGGCATCAACTTCAACTTGTTTATCAGGAACTCGTTGACTTACTGAGGATTAGCTTTGCCTTTGGGAGCTTGCATCACCTGGCCAACAGTGATATCCAAGAAAGTAGCTCTACCCACGTTATCACCAAGGATATCATCTTTCATCCGCTGGTCAGCACCTGGGTTGTTCAGGATGCTGCGTCTTCCGTCACAGGCGCAAGGTCGAAGGGTCTGCCGCGTCGTAGCAGGACGCAACGTGGGGAGGGTCCGTTGACCAGGAGGACGTGTCCGTTGCGTTGCAGGACGCAGGCTATACAATTGGTTGCGCCTCAGGCAGCAGAGCTGGGGGTCCTCCTGAAGTACCCTGATTCCAGACCCCATAGTGCGTGTACCCTGATCCCAGACCCCATAGAGCTGGGGGAGCGGGGGTCCTCCTGAAGTACCCTGATCCCAGACCCCATAGATCTGGGGGAGTGGGGGTCCTCCTGAAGTACCCTGATCCCAGACCCCATAGAGCTGGGGGAGTGGGGGTCCCCCTGAAGTACCCTGGTCAGCACTGGTACAACATGAGCAGGCAAACAAATAGCAGTGTGTTGATCGCGGCATGCAAACTCTTCTTTCAGTTGCTCATGGCCAGCTCTATCAAGGCAAGCCCAAAACAAATAGCAGTCTGTTGATAGCGGCATGCAAACTCTTCTTTCAGTTGCTCATGGCCAGCTCTATCAAGGCAAGCCCAAAACAAATAGCAGTCTGTTGATAGCGGCATGCAAACTCTTCTTTCAGTTGCTCATGGCCAGCTCTATCAAGGCAAGCCCAAAACAAATAGCAGTGCGTTGATCGCGTCATGCAAACTCTTTTTCTGTTGCTCATGGCCAGCTCAGTCTAGCTAAGCCCAAAACAGTAGCAGTGCGTTGATCACGTCACGCAAACTCTTTTCTCAATCGAAAGTCGTGGCTTAGAAACCATGCAGTCGCTCATGGCCAGCTCAATCAAGCCAAGCCATGAGTTCAGTGGCCAGCTCATGGCTAGCTCAATCAAGCCAAGCCATGAGTTCAGTGGCCAGCTCATGGCCAGATCAATCAAGCCAAGCCATGAGTTCAGTGGCCAGCTCAATCAAGTCAAGCCATGAGTTTAGTGCAAATATGAGAGGTGTCAATCTACCTCGTGCCAGCCTTGAATTGTGGTCAACATTGATGTTATGATCGCAGAATTTGTTATTGCCTTATTATTTGTGTCCAGCCTTGAAAGAAGGCCGTCCTTGCTGATGATGGTAACATTATCCTGGATCCCTACTGGACTCCAAATTCGCCCGTACGTTGACGGAGTTGAGGGACTTTGAGTTTGGACTGCAGCGATTTCAGCCTTACATATGGACTTGAACTTGGTCACATGGCTCCAGTAAGAAATTATGTATGCTACTTGCATACGGCTGTATGAATGAGCGTGATGTATGTGATCTAGGTATGCACAGTTGTGTGTGTGTGTGGACTTGAAACGAGCTAGAATTTGAATTTGAATTGTTACATATTTTTCAGCCAACTCTGGGCTGCTCACCGTCTTCCAATTCCAAGTCCCCCTGTGCGATACCCACGGAAGCGAGGGACTAAGGGAGCATATCAGAGGGTTAGGCAGTTTAATGACTTTCCCAGGTCTTAAAACGAGCTAGGATAGCTCCAGGAAGGCTGGTATTTTGCTGCTATACATAGCATACGTTCGATACCATATGATGCATTTGAACATTTTTGAATATGCTCAGAGTTGGCATGATGATGATATCTGACATACCGGTATTTATCAATGTATATAGAATAGTAACAATTTTGTTTTTAGTATAAGTGGTTGGACCCAGTGAAAGCAAACGGGCTGGCCCCCTCAACCTCACGCCTCGAAATAAGCCGTACTGTCTATTTGTATTTATAGTAACAATTGTGTCCTGTAAATTTACTCACGTCCTTTGAGTAACGGTATTACACGGATGTAACAATTGCAATTTCAATTCCGTACCATCTACTTGTATTTATAGTAACAATTGTGGCCTGTAAATTGAAGTTAAATCATCTGTGTAACACGAGCCCGTAGCCCCGTTGTTAACAATATATTGTGGGGCAGTTCAATTGAAATTGAAATTGAAATTGTTACATCCGTGTAATACCGTTACTCACAGGACGTGGAGTTAAGGACACCATAGCGTAAGCCGGAGCTAGCTATAGTCACCGTGGGGCAGTTCAACAGTGCTTGTCTTGTATATAGACCTTCCCACTAACCTAGCATGCTGGGCATGTTTAGTGATAAACCTGCTAGCATGGTTGGTATCAGAGCAACCGTTGTTAACAATATATTGTGGGGCAGTTCAACAGTGCTCGTCTTGTATATAGACCTTCCCACTATTGAAAGTATTATTTATGGTGACTACTTCTAGCTCCGGCTTACGCAGTGGTGTCCCTAACTTCACGTCCTGAGAGCGGCGCATTACTCGGATGTAACAATTTCAATTTCAATTTCAATAGACCTTCCCACTATTGAAATTGGAAAAGTCTAATTACGGTAGCCTATTTGGCTACGCCTTCACCGGCTAGGCTGTAAAAACTGTTTCGTCTGTGGACTGTGAGTAACGGTATTACACGGATGTAACAATTTTAATTTCAATCTCAATTTCAATTTCGTCTGTGGTGTCTCCATCTTCTTACACTCCGTTTTCTTGTAAGCAAGTTCACCATCTCCTTTTTGCGTCAACAAACACTTATATCGTACCCGTGTATATAAATATACACAAACCCTCAGCCTCCTGGGGCTAGTTCGTATGAAGGCAACATTTAAAAGACAGTGTACCGGTTAGCAAACACCGTGTAACAATTATTATTCTGAATGTCCAATCATAATCCCAACCTTCAAAATATGCAGGGTTCATTATTAGCATCCTCGCATTGGGACTGTCAAGGGGGGAACCATGTGTGTGTATACATGTCTGCGTGTGCATGCAAGTGGATTTGCCTGTGTGTGTGTGTGTGTGGGGGGGTGATTGAGTTATCGCGAGCAACTCGCTAGTTACCCAGATAACCCGGACAACTAGGCTCCTTCTACCAGCATCTCTACCTGAATGACCTCCAGCATTATAACTATTAAGAGAAAGAAACCCAGCACCAGAACAACCAACCTGGACAGACTGAAAGAGAATAACAGCCTGGACAGCATCACCTCCTTCTTGGATAGCGAATAGGATCTGGCGAAGAAGTGCTACGTGATCTGTCCATGTCGATGTTTTGACAATCCTTGCAGTTTTGAGAACTGAGATTAGAGAGGTGCTCTTTTGTAGAAGTGGAAACGCCATTAGAACTGATACCTTGGTGCCACTGCTTTGTGTCGGGAGACCCGCCTCCTGGGTTCAATAACTATTTTTTAAAGGGGACTACCATGTTCTGAGTCCTCACTCGCTATAATTCGCAGTGGGGGACGTTGTATTCTAAATGTTACACGGATGTAACAATTTCAATTTCAATTTCAATTTCTAAATGTTAAAGAGCATTGTACGCATTAAACGTGAAGAAGTGAAAAAGAAAATGAAAAAGGAAATGAGAAAGTGATTTGTTCGCGTTAACATTTTACTGGTTATTGTTGTTTTACTGCCAAAGACGGCGAGCAGCTAAATTGCTGGCTTTAGCTATGTAACCTAGTTCAAGTCTACGTGAGTTCGATGATCCTTCAGCCACAAGGTACATCTGGATTCTGGTGGTTCAACTCATTGGTTTCTGTGGGGCGTGGGGTTTCGCACGGGAGGGCGAATTTTATTCGGCAGGCAGTTAGTCACCTAAAGATGATAACAGTTCATCATGTTCCGTACGTTGTTCGCGGTTGCTGTCAACCAACATGATAGCACTGTCCAGGTAAAGCAGCAGCCAGTTCTCCACTGCCGTAAGCCAGGGCTTTCTTAATACCACGTCCTACCAAGCGTTATCATTACATCACGTTATCAACTAAGCCATTGTTGACCCAAGACAAGTCCGCTTCACAACATCCAGGAGGGGTCTTCTAACTAATCCTCAACAATAGATAGGCAATATTGCAACAAGCAAGCATAAGTAAGCATAAAGACAAAATATCGCATTGAATACAAACATCACATTGAAGTCTCCAATTATATTCCAGTCGACATTAAAAGATAAGTATACACATGTAACAATTATTCTAGCTGCCGTCAACTACAGCAATGAAAACCTTGTTCTTCCTGTTTTTCTTCTTCTTTCTCATCCCAAAGTGCGCCTACTCTTTTGCAGGAGTGGCAACGCCATTCAAACTGAATCCTTGGTGTCGCTGGTTTGTGTCAGGAGACCCAACTCTTGGGGTGAGATACCTTTCGCAACTAAAATAATAATAATGATAACAATAATAATAATAATAATAAACTTATTTCTTCTTCATCCAGTAGGCACTGTTTGTTTTGTGGGCTACACGTAGCAGCTTCTAGACAGCTCCCTTTTCCTGTCCTTGAGCCAAACCTGAAGCTGGCTAGTCCGTCTGAAAGCTGTTACGACAGGCATTCCAATGCAGCTGCAAGCATTGGGTTTGATCCAGTGGCTGGCTATTGGAGCTGGTGGGAAGCTGCCCTGAGTAGCCCCAAAGTGAAACAGAGCCAGTGAGACTAGCTGCTGTCAATAATGGCAACAAGAACCTCGGTCTCCCACAGTGAGAACCTTGTTTTCTTTCTCATCCAGCGAGACTGGCTGCTGCCAACAACCAGAGTTTTTCTTTTCAGCTACAGGCAGCAGCTTCTAGGCTCCAGCATAGCTGCTGTCAACAATCCGAGCTACTGTCAACAACGGCCAAAGTCCAGCATAGCAACTCTCAACTATCCTAACTCTGGAAACGATGTAAGTTCATGTACTTGTACTTCAACCCATTAGACGCAATCATTTATCTGCTTGAATATTGTTCTAGCTGTCAACAACGGCCAAAGTCCAGCATAGTCCAGCATAGCAGCTGTCAACAATCCTAGCTGCTGTCAACAACGGCAATGAGAACCTCGTTCTTCTTCAGCCAGGGTAGGCACCACTGCATATCAATATAAGAAGGGCAGCGTCAGAACAAAATTTTCCTCTCAATGTATGTTGTCTAGGGTCTAGGGTTTGGGTTTAGGGTTTACTAAAAGTTCCTTCAGCTTTGCCGAGGATCAATAGAAGAAGGGTAACGTCAAATCAAAGTGTTTCTCTCAAATACATATGTTGAGATATATGTGCCAGTGTTTTTCTTTTCAGCTAAAAGCAGCAGCTTCTAAGCAGCTCCTCAGTCTGACTCGCCAGCCAAAGCTAAGTACCACCATGAGTTAGAATGGGACTTGGGAATGAGACAGACAGTGATTAGGGTTGTCAAGTACGATATCGTAGATACATCAGGTGACTAGGGAACTCCTCCAAAAAGGACGTACAGGAGGGTTATTACCGGCAAAATAATAAGTGTGTGTGTGGGGGGGGGATATGGGGGGGGGGGGGGGGGGGGGGTAGGTAAGTGTGTGTGTGTGGTAGTTTCCTCCAGAGGTAAGGACTTACGGGAGGGTAATAACCGGCAAAGTAATAAGTGTGTGTGGGGGGTAGTTTCCTCTAGAGGTAAGGACTTACGGGAGGGTTATAACCGGCAAAGAAGACATCCTTAGGGTCCTGTGAAAGCTTGGTGTCCTCCTTAGCTGCAGCTTCTCGCAGCTCCGCCTCTTTCTTCCTCATGGCTGAGTCAGACAGACTTCCCGAAAACGTGATCACCGCCAACTGCAGCATAAACAACATCGTTAGAGTTATCAATACCGGCCAGGTTTCAAGACTACCATGTATGTATGTATGTGTATGTATGCATGCATTTATGTATGTATGCCACAGTCCAAGGGCAGGCCAGATAGGCTAAAGGGACTTGCCTAACCCTGATAGGTAGTGCAAAAATTGCATAGATGAACTGAACCCCAAACAATCGTTTTACTGACAGGGGCCCTAATTTCGTGCTACAGTGATCATATCATGCAAGATTGTGATCATTGCCAACTGCAGCATAAGCACCATTGTTAGAATGATCAATATCATTAAGGTTCCAAGGCTTTCAAGCAAGAGCGTGATCATGGCTAACTGCAGCATAAGCATCATCGTTAGAGATATCGATATCAACCAGGAGCCAAGACTATCATGCAAGAGCGTGGTCACCACCAACTGCAGCATACACATCATCGATAGAGATATCAATATCATCCAGGTTCCAAGACTATCATGCAAGAGCGTGATCATGGCCAAGTGCAGCATAATCATCATCATACACCCTAGAGTTATCAATACCGTCCAGGTTCCAAGAGGGCCATGCAAGAGCGTGATCATGGCTAATAGCAGCATAAGCAGCATCGTTAGGGTTATCGATATCATCCAGATTCCAAGACTATCATGCAAGAGCGTGAGCATGGCCAAGTGCAGCATAATCATCATCATACACCCTAGAGGTATCAATACCGTCCAGGTTCCAGGAGGGCCATGCAAGAGCGTGATCATGGCTAATAGCAGCATAAGCAGCATCGTTAGGGTTATCAATATCATCCAGGTTCCAAGACTATCATGCAAGAGCGTGAGCATGGCCAAGTGCAGCATAATCATCATCATACACCCTAGAGTTATCAATACCGTCCAGGTTCCAAGAGGGCCATGCAAGAGCGTGATCATGGCTAATAGCAGCATAAGCAGCATCGTTAGGGTTATCAATATCATCCAGGTTCCAAGACTATCATGCAAGAGCGTGAGCATGGCCAAGTGCAGCATAGTCATCATCATACACCCTAGAGGTATCAATACCGTCCAGGTTCCAAGAGGGCCATGCAAGAGCGTGATCATGGCTAATAGCAGCATAAGCAGCATCGTTAGGGTTATCGATATCATCCAGGTTCCAAGACTATCATGCAAGAGCGTGAGCATGGCCAAGTGCAGCATAATCATCATCATACACCCTAGAGGTATCAATACCGTCCAGGTTCCAAGAGGGCCATGCAAGAGCGTGATCATGGCTAATAGCAGCATAAGCAGCATCGTTAGGGTTATCGATATCATCCAGGTTCCAAGACTATCATGCAAGAGCGTGAGTATGGCCAAGTGCAGCATAATCATCATCATACACCCTAGAGGTATCAATACCGTCCAGGTTCCAAGAGGGCCATGCAAGAGCGTGATCATGGCTAATAGCAGCATAGGCAGCATCGTTAGGGTTATCAATATCATCCAGGTTCCAAGACTATCATGCAAGAGCGTGAGCATGGCTAATAGCAGCATAAGCACCATCGTTAGGGTTATCAATACCGTCCAGGTTCCAAGGCTATCGTGCAAGGATGTGATCATGGCTAATAGCAGCATAAGCATCATTGTTATAGATATCAATACCGTCCAGGTTCCAAGGCTATCATGCAAGGATGTGATCATGGCTAATAGCAGCATACGCATCATTGTTATAGATATCAATACCATCCAGGTTCCAAGACTATCATGTAAGAGCATGATCATCGCTAACTACAGCATAAGCATGATAGTTAGGGTGATCAATATCGTCCAGGTTCCAAGATAATAGCGTGATACACCATACAACTAGACATAAAACCGGATATAAAACGATATATCATACTATACAGTACTGTTTCATACGATCTTAAGGATATTGTAGGATATCAAACAACACAATATTGTAGGATATCAAACAATATAGCATACAATTGATTACTGTTTCATACGGTATTAAACAATATCAAACAATATAACAATTGATTACTGTTTCATACGGTATTAATAATATCGATATCAAACAATATAACAATTAATTACTGTTTCATACGATATCAAACAATATAACTACGATATCAAACAATATAACAATTAATTACTGTTTCATACGATATCAAAAATTATAACTACGATATCAAACAATATAACAATTGATTACTGTTTCATACGGTATTCATAATATTGCACAATACATTGTATGATACACCATACGACGTTTCATACGATACAGCGTACCTACAATATCATTCAATATCTACGATGTATCTACGATATCGTACTGGACGACATGACATACATTTAGGTGGCAGGTTGCAAGCAAGATAAGGCAGTGCAACAAGCTGAATGAACAAAGCAGGTATGCCCCCAAGGTGCTCGTATCAATGAGGCCTGGTAGTGTTGTCTGCAGACGTAGGGTACCGGTTCACCAACAGACAACAGCCTAAAGGATAATGCCCCACGCGTCCTTGGGTTGATGCCGACGCATCATGCAAATGCCAATGCACCAGGGTACTTCAAATGGCTAAATTGGCCAGCGCTGTAGCGCTCTTGAAAACAAAAAAACTGCGCTTTGTAGTGCAAAAAACGCAGAAATTGCTTGCTCCGCCCACAGGGGGTTGCAAAAAACTGCGATTAAAGCGCAGAGGGGGTCAAAAATCATCACTCAAAGGCGCAAAAGCGCGCGCTTTGAATTACCCTGCAATGCACGTACCAATGCAAACAGAACCCGCCAAGGACTCGGTTTTGTTTTCAAATCTGAAAGTGGTTTTTTTCTAGCTTCATGGTTCTAGGCCTCCTCCAGGAACAGCGTGTTAGAGCTTTTTATAGCTTTTATTGCTTTTTAGGGCCATTTAAGCAGAGTTTTTTCAACACTTTTACATGGCGATAATTTTGCCAAAACAAGGTCAAAACTAGCGATCGCTATACATAGCGGGAAAAAGCCCTCAAAGGACTCCTCAGGTAACATACAAATAGATGATGAAACAACAGGAAGACAGGAAAAGGTAACAAAAATAGACAGGAAGCGAATGCATAGGTCTAAGATGCAACCCAAGAGGTGCTAGGTGCTCGAGTGAGACTAGGCTAGCAATGGTCCTATCCACTGCAGGGTACCAGCTCACCAGGTAGGACAACCTAGTCTCACATTGCCCTGCAGGACCTCGAGGGTGGAAAAAGTAACGATAACGCCAGCTGGGGTGTGGTACTAAGGAAGCCTCGGCTTACGGCGGTAGGGAACGGGCTGCTACTTTACCTGGACAAAGCTACCATGACGGTTGACAGAAACCGCGAACACTTAAGCGCACCCGTTAGGATTCGAACCCGGCACCTCCGTCGTTCAAGGAGCTCTGCCATCGAGCAATTTGTTGAACGTGGATTGGTTCTCAAGGGTGCAAGTAAGGGAGCAAATACACATAACATACATTTCAGTTGCAAACAAGAACATGCAGTGCAACAGAATGCTCAAAGCAGGTAAACATGTAACATACATACCTTGTGCTCTGGCACCTCAACCAAATTGACGTTTGCGTCCTTTGGAACTGGGAGTGTTTCCATGGTGTACTTGCTTGGCATGATGAAGGCCATCTGCGTAATAGAGTGAAATCAATGATTGGGGACTGGGAGTGTTTCCATAGTGTACTGGCTTGGCATGATGAAGGCCATCTGCGGAGGATAGAGAAACATGTATGAGGTTCAAAGGATAGAGTGAAATCAATGATTGGGGACGGGAAGTGTTTCCATGCTGTACTGGCTTGGCATGATGAAGGCCCTCTGTGGTATAGAGTGAAATCAATGATTGGTGGAGGGGAGTGTTTCCATGGTTAGCTGTGTAGGCAGAAACAAAGCCCTCCGCGGGATTAAAAAAATCATGCTGCCTACAAGCTGCTGTTGCTTGTAGCTGAAAATAAAAGTGATGCTCGTGTACATGTATCACACTGAACAGACAATTCCTAGACTGGCCTGATCTTATTACTGATATCAATGTTATATAGTGGAGTGTGTGTATGTATGTACGTATTTATGTATGTACGCATGTCTGTCTGTCTGTCTGTCAAGTTCTATGTGCCACAATGTTAGGTTGCACACACACTGCTTGCTCACTGTGCGCACTATCCAATCCTTTAGCATTCAACATACTATCAAACAATCATTCCTCTACACGCCTCTTCCATCCACCCCATCCGTTCCATTCCGTTCCATACAAATCCCCTAAGTGCGCCTACTCTTTTGTAAGTGTGGCAACCAGGGTAATTCAAAGCGCGCGCTTTTGCGCTTTTGAGCGCTGACTTTTTGACCCCCTCTGCGCTTTAACCGCAGTTTTTTGCAACCCCCTGTGGGCGCAGCAAGCATTTTTGCGCTTTTTGCACTACAAAGCGCAGTTTTTTTGTTTTCGAGTGCGCTAAAGCGCTGGCCAATTTGGCCATTTGAAGTACCCTGGTGGCAACGCCATTCAAACTGAATCCTTGGTGCCGCTGGTTTGTGTAGGGAGTCCCACCTCCTGGGGTGAAAAAACTTTCACAACTAAAAAAAAAACTGTTGTTTCCATTTTATACCAAACCAAACCAAAGCGCGCATGTTCAATGACGGCTTGCCCCCCCCCCCCCCCCCCCCGGGCAGAGCCAGACCAAGCCAAACTAAAGCAAGCCAAGCCAAACCAAAGCGCGAATGTTCAATGATGGCTTCTCCCCCCGGGCAGTGCCAAACCCAAGTCAAACCAAAGCAAGCCAAGCCAAACCAAACCAAAGCGCTCATGTTCAATGATGGCTTGTCCCCCCCGGCAAAAGCATCAGTGTTCATCATCACATAGACCATGCAATCAAACCAAACCAAGCCAAGCCAAAGCATCCACCTTCAATTCTAGTTTGCCCCCCTGGCAGAGCCGAACCAAGCCAAGCCAAGCCAAACCAAAGCACTCACCTTCAATGATTGCTTGTCCCCCCCGGCAGAGGCATCAGTGTTCATCATCACACAGACCATGCAATCAAACCAAACCAAACCACGCCAAAGCACCCACCTTCAATGATTGCTTGCCCCCCCCGGCAGAGGCATCAGTGTTCATCATTACAGGTGCTGTCATTGCCACTTTCTCAGACGGCATATTCATCATGACCTATGGGTACACGGGTAGGGTGTAGGGCTATGGGTACATCGGTATGAATTAGGGTTTAGGATTATCGGCTAGTTGAGCCCTTACCCAAGACAAGACCACAAACAAGACCACAAACAAGACCACAAAAACAAAACCCACAAACTCTCTTAATGCTGCCTGTGCACCTACCCAAGACGAGTAAATGATGTAAACCTTCAAGCTGTGTGCTTGAGCCAATAACGATATTGCAGTATGCTAAATCAAGCAAAATGTATCAAAAATGATAAATAAATACATACATAAATAGTACGCATTATTAGTTATTACACGGCGTGAGGTTGAGGGGGCCAGCCCGTTTGCTTGCACTGATAAAAAATCATATTACTTAAAACTTCGAGTGTGCAAGCGCCCCTTTGCATTTGCATTCACACCTACCCAAGACGAGCAGCTGATGCATAACTTCAAGCTGGGTGTATGAGCCAATAACGATAACACAATATGCTAAAGCAAGCAAGATGTATCAAAAATGACAAGTTTTGAAAGTTTGAGTGTGCAAGCGCCCATTTGCAGTTCCATTCGCACCTATCCAAGACTGCAGCTGATGCATGACTTCAAGCTGCACGCTTGGGCCATACACTTACCCCCACCCACCTCCCACTGTACCAACATACACCTGAGCCAATGCTAGTAGCCAGCGGCGTTTTTCTTTTCAGCTACGAGCAGCAGCTTCTAGGAAGCTCCCTGAGCCAGCCATTGGGCAAAGCCCACAAATTTCAACAGTACTAGAAAAGTGATTATGCTGGCTTCAAGGTGCTCTAGCCTGCTTGGGGTTAGGCTGAATAGCCAGGAAGAGGAGCTACCTAAAAGCTGGTGCTTGTTGCTGATAAGAAAGACTCTGGTAGCCAACGGTGCACATACTCCCCCATCTCATCCAGTCCATGGGCCTCATACTCAACACAACAACCTACCCAAGACGAGTAGCTGATGCATAACTTCAAGCTGGGCGCTTGGGCCACAGATTCTCGGTATTTTACGCTATTGTCAGCGGAACATTTCCAACCATTGCACTTCAATGGACAGTAACACGGTTGTTGGGGGTTCAGTTCATCAATGCTTTTCCTTTTAGCCCTTCCTGTCACGGTTGGGCAAGTCCCTTAAGCCTATTTGGCCTACCCCTGGACTGTAGCATACATACATACAACGAACATCTGATCAGATGCCCTACCTACCCAAGACGAGCAGCTGATGCATAACTTTGAGCTGTGTGGTAGAGCCACACACTCCTCCCCCCCCCCCCCCCCCCCCCCCCCCCCCCCCCTCCCTCCCCCCAATCCCACAGTACCAACACACACCTGAGCCAATGCTTGCAATCCAGTCCATGGGCCTCATACTCAACACCAAAACCTACCCAATACGAGCAGCTGATGCATAACTTCAAGCTGCGTGCTTGAGCCACAGATTTTGAATACGTAGAGGAGCACATCCACTGGCTTATTGTTGAACAACCAAACAGCGATGGCGTAAGGGTCGGTGCGTATCAGGTGAAACCCCCTGTGGGAAGAAGACAATTGCTTTATAGGGGACGATGATGGTGGTGGTGATGGTGTTGACAGCGGTTGGGCGGAGGGGTTGGAGGCTTGGAGGTTGGGTGGGCATGATGGTTGGGGTTGGGGTTGGAGAGGTGGTGGAGATGGGGAGGAGGGGTTGGGGGCTTGGGGGTTGGGTGGGCATGATGGTTGCGGTTGGGGTTGGGGAGGTGATGGTGATGTTCAGGAGCACATCCACGGGCCAGTTATGTAACAACCAAACAGCCATGGTGTAGGGTCAGTGCGTTTTGGGTGAAGCCCCCTGTGGGAAGAAGACAGTTGCTTTATATGGGGCGTTGATGGGCGTGGTGATGGTGGTGGTGGTGGTGGTGGTGGTGATGGTGATGGTGGTGGTGGTGGTGGTGGTGGTGGTGATGGTGGTGGTGGAGGTGGTGATGGTGGTGATGGTGGTGGTGGTGATAGTGATAGTGGTGATGGTGATGGTGGTGGTGGTGATGGTGATGGTGGTGGTGGTGATGGTGATGGTGGTTGGCTGGAGGGGTTGGGGGCTTGGAGGTTGGGTGGGCATGATGGTTGTGGTTGGCGTTGGGGAGGACGTGGTGATGGGAAGGAGGGGTTGGGGGCTTGGAGGTTAGGTGGGCATGATGGTTGTGGTTGGGGTTGGGGAGGAGGTGGTGATGGGGATGGAGGGGTTTGGGGGCTTGGGGGTTGGGTGGGCATGATGGATGTGGTTGGGGTGGGGAGGAGGTGGTGATGGGGAGGAGGGGTTGGGGGCTTGGGGGTTGGGTGGGCATGATGGATGTGGTTGGGGGTGGGGAGGAGGTTGTGATGGGGAGGAGGGGTTGGGGGCTTGGGGGTTGGGGTGGGCATGATCGTTGTGGTTGGGGTTGGGGAGGAGGTGGGGATGGGGAGGAGGGGTTGGGGGCTTGGGGGTTGGGGTGGCATGATGGTTGTGGTTGGGGTTGGGGAGGAGGTGGTGATGGGGAGGAGGGGTGGGGGCTTGGGGGTTGGGGTGGGCATGATGGTTGTGGTTGTGGTTGGGGAGGAGGTGGTGATGGGGAGGAGGGGTTGGGGGCTTGGGGGTTGGGTGGGCATGATGGTTGTGATTGGGGTTGGGGAGGAGGTGGTGATGGGGAGGAGGGGTTGGGGGCTTGGGGGTTGGGGTGGGCATGATCGTTGTGGTTTGGGAGGAGGTGGTGATGGGGAGGAGGGGTTGGGGGCTTGGGGGTTGGGGTGGGCATGATCGTTGTGGTTTGGGAGGAGGTGGTGATGTTTATGAGCATATCCATTGGCCTATTCTGCAACAACCAAACAGCCAAATTCTATGCAACATCGCAAGCGACGCTAAAAATTGGCAGAGAGTGTTCGCAACAGAGCGACAGGTGGCAACGGAAGCGAGTTAGTTACGAGACCGTTGGTTGGTGTGCCAGGCTTCGTTCCAGTCAGACGGTTACACGCACATACGGACAACAAGGTGACCCTGGGGGCTCCCGCCCTCTTGAGGAGGACAACCAAACAGTCGTGGCGTAGGGTCGGTGCGTATTGGGTGAAACCCCTTGTGGAAAGAGGACAGTTTCTTTATAGTTAGGGTTGTTAAGTATGATATCGTACGATATTTCAATATGATACGATCAACATATCACGATCATACAATCATACAATATAATGTATCAATACATACGGTATGATACGATCAACACATCACGATCATACGATACGACATGCCAATACATACGGTATGATACGATCATACGATACAATATATCAATACATACGATAAGACGCGATAAGATGCGGTTTAGTACTCAAATTGTACCGTGTATCATATGATATTCAATTCTACCTGAAATTGGCTGGCAACAAAAAACGCCTGGAGGGGCATGGTGTTAAGGGGACCCTCCCGTACACCGCAGCTGGGGAAAGTCACCATGGCAGACATAGTACGTGTCACCCTCCAGGCGGTAGGGACTCCTTCATGCGACGTGTGGCTAAAATATTGGTACTGACTGTCAAGTGTTTTAAATATCTAATCCGCTTTGTGTACTCCCTGGTTTCCGTGGCTATTACACGGGGGGACTCGGAATTGGCAGACGGTGAGCACCCCAGAGTTAGCTGGAGAACCATGTATCAATTCAAATTCGAATTCAAATTTAAAAAAAACAAAAAAACAATCTACCTGCATGTGGCTGTCATGCTCCATAATGTATCGACATCACAGAGTGTCAGAACTTGGACCCAGACATGTGTTGGTAGCTGGTGCACATCACTCTGAGCCCCAGCACCACGGTTGTTTGTGCCTACGTAGCCTGTCTCACTGCCTTGTGCCTGTGCCTGTGCAGCCACCGCTGTGTGCCCATCACGCTGAGCCCCTTTGCTTAGGTCCTGCACCTCACTCCTTGTGTCACTGCTGCCTTTGCCTGTGTAAATTGGCCCACTGCCCTGTGCCTGTGCTTGTGCAGCCACACGTGTGTGCACATCACGCTGAGCCCCTTCGCTTAGGTCGTGCACCTCACTCCTTGCGTCACTGCTGCCTTTGCCTGTGTAGCCTGGCACACTGCCTTGTGCCCTAGCCTCAGAAGTGTCTTCTGCTACACGGCCAGACCCCCTCTCATGCACCCTTACATCACGGTTGTCTTTGCCTGTGTAGCCTGGCCCACTGCCCTGTGCCTGTGCCTTGGCCTGGCCTTGTGCCTCAATTATATCTGTGGCTACACGGCCAGACCCCCTCTCATGCTCCTCCAGATCGCTGATGTCCATGGCTCCTTGGGTCTGATACGCAGTCAGGCGAACTGCCCTTCACGTCTCACACAGATTTTGGAGGGGTTGTCACGTTGGAAACGTAGATTTTGGCTCATGAGACGTAGATGTTTTTGCTCATGTAACGTAGATTTGGGACCCTAACCTAGCTGTTGGATCATGAAACATAGATTCTGAAGTTTCCTTGAACAACCCTGGCAGGATCTGACCTTCGTGATGCATTCAATAGCCAGTGGGCCAGGCCAGTGTCCTTTTTGGCTACGAGCAGCAGCTTCTAGGCAGCTCTCCTGGCTGGCTACTGATAGAGAAGCCCTGGGCAAGGCTCATGGGAAGATGAAGTCAAGGGGTGAGGGTAAGTCCATGCAAATGGAAAAGGATTCTAGATTGGCGTGGCTCGGATTGCAGGTAGCCTTGCGTTATCGACTGGTGGGAACAGGTTCGGCCGGTGAAGCACTAAGATTTGCTCTCTGGATTTGCTCGTGCCTCGGCTGGTTTCTATACCACTAACTGAAGCCAAGTCAATCGTCGACACGTGTACAAGGGAACAGCTCCGCGCTCCTTTTCTTCGAAGTCGACAAATCGACTCCGTCCGCGATCACATAATTGATGGTCTGACTGATCTGCCAAATTAAAAACGTTTTCCGACAGCTAGGTCAAGAATCAACATGTGCCCAGCAAGATAGGCCTACCGACCTTAGTCGCATTAGCAGCAGAAGGTACGCGATGATCACCTTACTGCCCAGGCCTTACGAGAGGCTGCGGCAATCGCATGGTGGGTGCACAGGGGATCAGCCGAGTAGCCAACTCTGTCCCAGCTCCTACTCAAATTCAATGCGACTCCAGTGACTCCGGTTGCTCAGGCCCTGGGGCGCGGGGCGTGGCGATAGCAGTGGTCAACCGACCACTAACCAACTCTGGTTTGTCAGCTCCTGCTCGAATTCGAACCGAATTCGAACCGATTCTGGGTCATCGGGGAAGGAAATCCCGTGGGATTCCCGACTCGAGGTTGATCACTCGCCGTGAGGTTTCCAAACAAAAACGGTAGCTTCCACATTCGCATCTAGATACGCGTACGCCCCAACATGTGCACACGCCCTACATACGCGCTATAAAAGCAGCAGCGGGAAGGAATAACTCATTATCTCCCCTGCACCCAATCGCTCAACGCGTCGCGTTATAACGCTACTCCCTGTTCCGCAACCCTTGCCTACAACCTGCAACCTGCAACCTGCAATCTGTAACAGAGCAACTCGCTCTCTCTCTCCTTTTCCCCTCTGACTCCCCTACCCCAGCCTGATGACGATGCTGCTGCTGCTGATGATGATGATGATGTTTGCATTTTCCCCTCTCACCAGCCTGGCGATGATAATGGTATTTGTCCTGGTCATATATTGGACTCCAAATGCGCCCGCGGCATTATCGACAAGCATGATGCCCCCTGGCAGCGATACCTCAATCGAGGAAGTGCTGGCAAGCCTCGACACTGTCAAGGCTGAATTGCGCAAGGCGAGCCTTGAAGTAAAGCCAAGCAAGGTAGCTTGGCTGAACGAGGCGCTCGATACCCTGGCGTTCACCCTGCTCGAGGTAAGGGCACATGCAGCGTTGCGTGGCATTGAATCATGCTCTATCATGCTCACTCACAGCCAGTGTAACAGCCTAGACCTTCCATCATCATCACCACCACCATCAACATCACCATAACCATCACCATCATCACCATCATCACTATCATCACCAACACCACCACGGCACCACCATCATTCAAACAAAGCAATGTCCAGCACTTCATCAACCTACTCTTCCTCGTCCCCTCTGCAGGCTAGCCTGTACACAGGTATGGAGCCCCCCGTTAGCAAAGCCTCAATGGACTTCAACGTCCATGAGGTGCTGGCAAGCCTCGACACTGTCAAGGCTGAATTGCTCAATGCAAGCCTCGGAGTAAACCCAACCTTGGATAAGGACAAGGTATCTGCGCTGGATGAGGAGCTCGATACCCTGGCGTTCACCCTGATCGATGTAAGGGCACACACAGTGTTGCGTGGCATCGAATCATGCTCTATCATGCTCACTTCCAGCCAGGGTAACAGCCCAGACCTTCCATCATCATCAACACCATCACCATCATCCAGCCAACACAATGTCCAACACGTTATCAACCTCCACTCCCCCGTCTCCTCTGCAGGCCACCCTGTACACTTTGGAGCCCCCCGGTAGCAAGACCTCCATGGATCAGCACATCCAGGAAGTGCTGGAAAGCCTCGACTCTGTCAGGGCAGAATTACTCAACGGAGTGGCAGCAAGCCTGCGCATGGACTCCACGGCCCACTCTGACACCCCTGCCCTCTCCCCCCCCCCCCTCCAACTCCCCCTCCTACCCTCCCTCCCCCCCCTCCCTCTACCCTTCCTACCTCTGTATCTCTGCCTCCTTCCAATCCTCTTCCCTCTCCACCTCCAACTCCCGCTCCTCCAGCTCCTTCTCCCCCTGCTCCCTCTTCGACCAGCCCAAGGTGATGAGGTTATGCGTTGCCTCCGCCTTGCCATGTGTTGCCTGATTCACCGCAGACCGAGTGGGGGAGGTTGAGGGCGTCCTTCCCCAAGAATCAGTCAGACCCAGGATCTGAACAAGCCATGGAGATGCTGGTGCCATGTGTTGCCTTCTCCATGAAGCCATCAATTATTACTGTAGCACGAACTCAGTTCCCCGTCGGTAAAACGATTGTTTGGGGTTCAGTTCACCAGTGCTTTTCCGTTTTTGCCCCTCCTGTCACGATTGGGTGAATCCCTTTAGCCTATTTGGCCTACCCCTGGACTGTGACAACAAACAAGACAGGCCACGCCTTTGACACACTGAAGGTGGCTGCTGGAAGCGCCAGCACATGCAAGACTGGCCCAGACATGAACTTTAAATTTTTGGCACAAGCCCAACTTTCAGGCACTGACCCAGGCCCACTTTTTGGCACTGGACCAGGCCCAGGCCCAACTTTCTGCCCAGGCCCAGGCATCAACTTCAACTTGTTTATCAGGAACTCGTTGACTTACTGAGGATTAGCTTTGCCTTTGGGAGCTTGCATCACCTGGCCAACAGTGATATCCAAGAAAGTAGCTCTACCCACGTTATCACCAAGGATATCATCTTTCATCCGCTGGTCAGCACCTGGGTTGTTCAGGATGCTGCGTCTTCCGTCACAGGCGCAAGGTCGAAGGGTCTGCCGCGTCGTAGCAGGACGCAACGTGGGGAGGGTCCGTTGACCAGGAGGACGTGTCCGTTGCGTTGCAGGACGCAGGCTATACAATTGGTTGCGCCTCAGGCAGCAGAGCTGGGGGTCCTCCTGAAGTACCCTGATTCCAGACCCCATAGTGCGTGTACCCTGATCCCAGACCCCATAGAGCTGGGGGAGCGGGGGTCCTCCTGAAGTACCCTGATCCCAGACCCCATAGATCTGGGGGAGTGGGGGGTCCTCCTGAAGTACCCTGATCCCAGACCCCATAGAGCTGGGGAGTGGGGGTCCCCCTGAAGTACCCTGGTCAGCACTGGTACAACATGAGCAGGCAAACAAATAGCAGTGTGTTGATCGCGGCATGCAAACTCTTCTTTCAGTTGCTCATGGCCAGCTCTATCAAGGCAAGCCCAAAACAAATAGCAGTCTGTTGATAGCGGCATGCAAACTCTTCTTTTCAGGTTTGCCTCATGGGCCAGCTTTCTATTCAAGAAGGCAGGCCCAAACAATAGCAGTTCCTGTTGATTACGGCAATGCAACTCCTTCTTTCAGTTGTGCTCATGGCCACGCCATTCTATCACAGTGCAAGCAAGCCCCAAACAAATACAGTGCGTTTTGATCGCGTCCATGCCAAACTCTTTTTTTTTTCTGTTGCTCATGGCAGCTTAGTCTAGCTAAGCCCAAAACAGTAGCAAGTGGCTGTATCACGTAATCACGCAAACTCCTTTTCCTCAAACGAAGTCCGTGGCTTAGAACCAAATGCAGTCGCTCAGGGCCCAGCTCCAATCAAGCCAAGCCATGAGTTTTCATTGGCCCAGCGTCATGGGCGCTTAAGCATCCAATCAAGCCCAAGCCCATGAGTTCAGTGGCCAGCCCCCATGGCCATATCAATCAAGCCCAAGCCCCATGAGTTTCAAGTGGCCAGCTATCACTCAGTTCAAGCCATGGTAGTTTAGTGCAAATATGAGAGGTGTCAATCTACCTCGTGCCAGCCTTGAATTGTGGTCAACATTGATGTTATGATCGCAGAATTTGTTATTGCCTTATTATTTGTGTCCAGCCTTGAAAGAAGGCCGTCCTTGCTGATGATGGTAACATTATCCTGGATCCCTACTGGACTCCAAATTCGCCCGTACGTTGACGGAGTTGAGGGACTTTGAGTTTGGACTGCAGCGATTTCAGCCTTACATATGGACTTGAACTTGGTCACATGGCTCCAGTAAGAAATTATGTATGCTACTTGCATACGGCTGTATGAATGAGCGTGATGTATGTGATCTAGGTATGCACAGTTGTGTGTGTGTGTGGACTTGAAACGAGCTAGAATTTGAATTTGAATTGTTACATATTTTTCAGCCAACTCTGGGCTGCTCACCGTCTTCCAATTCCAAGTCCCCCTGTGCGATACCCACGGAAGCGAGGGACTAACGGAGCATATCAGAGGGTTAGGCAGTTTAATGACTTTCCCAGGTCTTAAAACGAGCTAGGATAGCTCCAGGAAGGCTGGTATTTTGCTGCTATACATAGCATACGTTCGATACCATATGATGCATTTGAACATTTTTGAATATGCTCAGAGTTGGCATGATGATGATATCTGACATACCGGTATTTATCAATGTATATAGAATAGTAACAATTTTGTTTTTAGTATAAGTGGTTGGACCCAGTGAAAGCAAACGGGCTGGCCCCCTCAACCTCACGCCTCGAAATAAGCCGTACTGTCTATTTGTATTTATAGTAACAATTGTGTCCTGTAAATTTACTCACGTCCTTTGAGTAACGGTATTACACGGATGTAACAATTGCAATTTCAATTCCGTACCATCTACTTGTATTTATAGTAACAATTGTGGCCTGTAAATTGAAGTTAAATCATCTGTGTAACACGAGCCCGTAGCCCCGTTGTTAACAATATATTGTGGGGCAGTTCAATTGAAATTGAAATTGAAATTGTTACATCCGTGTAATACCGTTACTCACAGGACGTGGAGTTAAGGACACCATAGCGTAAGCCGGAGCTAGCTATAGTCACCGTGGGGCAGTTCAACAGTGCTTGTCTTGTATATAGACCTTCCCACTAACCTAGCATGCTGGGCATGTTTAGTGATAAACCTGCTAGCATGGTTGGTATCAGAGCAACCGTTGTTAACAATATATTGTGGGGCAGTTCAACAGTGCTCGTCTTGTATATAGACCTTCCCACTATTGAAAGTATTATTTATGGTGACTACTTCTAGCTCCGGCTTACGCAGTGGTGTCCCTAACTTCACGTCCTGAGAGCGGCGCATTACTCGGATGTAACAATTTCAATTTCAATTCAATAGACCTTCCCACTATTGAAATTGGAAAAGTCTAATTACGGTAGCCTATTTGGCTACGCCTTCACCGGCTAGGCTGTAAAAACTGTTTCGTCTGTGGACTGTGAGTAACGGTATTACACGGATGTAACAATTTTAATTTCAATCTCAATTTCAATTTCGTCTGTGGTGTCTCCATCTTCTTACACTCCGTTTTCTTGTAAGCAAGTTCACCATCTCCTTTTTGCGTCAACAAACACTTATATCGTACCCGTGTATATAAATATACACAAACCCTCAGCCTCCTGGGGCTAGTTCGTATGAAGGCAACATTTAAAAGACAGTGTACCGGTTAGCAAACACCGTGTAACAATTATTATTCTGAATGTCCAATCATAATCCCAACCTTCAAAATATGCAGGGTTCATTATTAGCATCCTCGCATTGGGACTGTCAAGGGGGGAACCATGTGTGTGTATACATGTCTGCGTGTGCATGCAAGTGGATTTGCCTGTGTGTGTGTGTGTGTGGGGGGGTGATTGAGTTATCGCGAGCAACTCGCTAGTTACCCAGATAACCCGGACAACTAGGCTCCTTCTACCAGCATCTCTACCTGAATGACCTCCAGCATTATAACTATTAAGAGAAAGAAACCCAGCACCAGAACAACCAACCTGGACAGACTGAAAGAGAATAACAGCCTGGACAGCATCACCTCCTTCTTGGATAGCAAATAGGATCTGGCGAAGAAGTGCTACGTGATCTGTCCATGTCGATGTTTTGACAATCCTTGCAGTTTTGAGAACTGAGATTAGAGAGGTGCTCTTTTGTAGAAGTGGAAACGCCATTAGAACTGATACCTTGGTGCCACTGCTTTGTGTCGGGAGACCCGCCTCCTGGGTTCAATAACTATTTTTTAAAGGGGACTACCATGTTCTGAGTCCTCACTCGCTATAATTCGCAGTGGGGGACGTTGTATTCTAAATGTTACACGGATGTAACAATTTCAATTTCAATTTCAATTTCTAAATGTTAAAGAGCATTGTACGCATTAAACGTGAAGAAGTGAAAAAGAAAATGAAAAAGGAAATGAGAAAGTGATTTGTTCGCGTTAACATTTTACTGGTTATTGTTGTTTTACTGCCAAAGACGGCGAGCAGCTAAATTGCTGGCTTTAGCTATGTAACCTAGTTCAAGTCTACGTGAGTTCGATGATCCTTCAGCCACAAGGTACATCTGGATTCTGGTGGTTCAACTCATTGGTTTCTGTGGGGGTGGGGTTTCGCACGGGAGGGCGAATTTTATTCGGCAGGCAGTTAGTCACCTAAAGATGATAACAGTTCATCATGTTCCGTACGTTGTTCGCGGTTGCTGTCAACCAACATGATAGCACTGTCCAGGTAAAGCAGCAGCCAGTTCTCCACTGCCGTAAGCCAGGGCTTTCTTAATACCACGTCCTACCAAGCGTTATCATTACATCACGTTATCAACTAAGCCATTGTTGACCCAAGACAAGTCCGCTTCACAACATCCAGGAGGGGTCTTCTAACTAATCCTCAACAATAGATAGGCAATATTGCAACAAGCAAGCATAAGTAAGCATAAAGACAAAATATCGCATTGAATACAAACATCACATTGAAGTCTCCAATTATATTCCAGTCGACATTAAAAGATAAGTATACACATGTAACAATTATTCTAGCTGCCGTCAACTACAGCAATGAAAACCTTGTTCTTCCTGTTTTTCTTCTTCTTTCTCATCCCAAAGTGCGCCTACTCTTTTGCAGGAGTGGCAACGCCATTCAAACTGAATCCTTGGTGTCGCTGGTTTGTGTCAGGAGACCCAACTCTTGGGGTGAGATACCTTTCGCAACTAAAATAATAATAATGATAACAATAATAATAATAATAATAAACTTATTTCTTCTTCATCCAGTAGGCACTGTTTGTTTTGTGGGCTACACGTAGCAGCTTCTAGACAGCTCCCTTTTCCTGTCCTTGAGCCAAACCTGAAGCTGGCTAGTCCGTCTGAAAGCTGTTACGACAGGCATTCCAATGCAGCTGCAAGCATTGGGTTTGATCCAGTGGCTGGCTATTGGAGCTGGTGGGAAGCTGCCCTGAGTAGCCCCAAAGTGAAACAGAGCCAGTGAGACTAGCTGCTGTCAATAATGGCAACAAGAACCTCGGTCTCCCACAGTGAGAACCTTGTTTTCTTTCTCATCCAGCGAGACTGGCTGCTGCCAACAACCAGAGTTTTTCTTTTCAGCTACAGGCAGCAGCTTCTAGGCTCCAGCATAGCTGCTGTCAACAATCCGAGCTACTGTCAACAACGGCCAAAGTCCAGCATAGCAACTCTCAACTATCCTAACTCTGGAAACGATGTAAGTTCATGTACTTGTACTTCAACCCATTAGACGCAATCATTTATCTGCTTGAATATTGTTCTAGCTGTCAACAACGGCCAAAGTCCAGCATAGTCCAGCATAGCAGCTGTCAACAATCCTAGCTGCTGTCAACAACGGCAATGAGAACCTCGTTCTTCTTCAGCCAGGGTAGGCACCACTGCATATCAATATAAGAAGGGCAGCGTCAGAACAAAATTTTCCTCTCAATGTATGTTGTCTAGGGTCTAGGGTTTGGGTTTAGGGTTTACTAAAAGTTCCTTCAGCTTTGCCGAGGATCAATAGAAGAAGGGTAACGTCAAATCAAAGTGTTTCTCTCAAATACATATGTTGAGATATATGTGCCAGTGTTTTTCTTTTCAGCTAAAAGCAGCAGCTTCTAAGCAGCTCCTCAGTCTGACTCGCCAGCCAAAGCTAAGTACCACCATGAGTTAGAATGGGACTTGGGAATGAGACAGACAGTGATTAGGGTTGTCAAGTACGATATCGTAGATACATCAGGTGACTAGGGAACTCCTCCAAAAAGGACGTACAGGAGGGTTATTACCGGCAAAATAATAAGTGTGTGTGTGGGGGGGGGATATGGGGGGGGGGGGGGGGGGGGTAGGTAAGTGTGTGTGTGTGGTAGTTTCCTCCAGAGGTAAGGACTTACGGGAGGGTAATAACCGGCAAAGTAATAAGTGTGTGTGGGGTAGTTTCCTCTAGAGGTAAGGACTTACGGGAGGGTTATAACCGGCAAAGAAGACATCCTTAGGGTCCTGTGAAAGCTTGGTGTCCTCCTTAGCTGCAGCTTCTCGCAGCTCCGCCTCTTTCTTCCTCATGGCTGAGTCAGACAGACTTCCCGAAAACGTGATCACCGCCAACTGCAGCATAAACAACATCGTTAGAGTTATCAATACCGGCCAGGTTTCAAGACTACCATGTATGTATGTATGTGTATGTATGCATGCATTTATGTATGTATGCCACAGTCCAAGGGCAGGCCAGATAGGCTAAAGGGACTTGCCTAACCCTGATAGGTAGTGCAAAAATTGCATAGATGAACTGAACCCCAAACAATCGTTTTACTGACAGGGGCCCTAATTTCGTGCTACAGTGATCATATCATGCAAGATTGTGATCATTGCCAACTGCAGCATAAGCACCATTGTTAGAATGATCAATATCATTAAGGTTCCAAGGCTTTCAAGCAAGAGCGTGATCATGGCTAACTGCAGCATAAGCATCATCGTTAGAGATATCGATATCAACCAGGAGCCAAGACTATCATGCAAGAGCGTGGTCACCACCAACTGCAGCATACACATCATCGATAGAGATATCAATATCATCCAGGTTCCAAGACTATCATGCAAGAGCGTGATCATGGCCAAGTGCAGCATAATCATCATCATACACCCTAGAGTTATCAATACCGTCCAGGTTCCAAGAGGGCCATGCAAGAGCGTGATCATGGCTAATAGCAGCATAAGCAGCATCGTTAGGGTTATCGATATCATCCAGATTCCAAGACTATCATGCAAGAGCGTGAGCATGGCCAAGTGCAGCATAATCATCATCATACACCCTAGAGGTATCAATACCGTCCAGGTTCCAGGAGGGCCATGCAAGAGCGTGATCATGGCTAATAGCAGCATAAGCAGCATCGTTAGGGTTATCAATATCATCCAGGTTCCAAGACTATCATGCAAGAGCGTGAGCATGGCCAAGTGCAGCATAATCATCATCATACACCCTAGAGTTATCAATACCGTCCAGGTTCCAAGAGGGCCATGCAAGAGCGTGATCATGGCTAATAGCAGCATAAGCAGCATCGTTAGGGTTATCAATATCATCCAGGTTCCAAGACTATCATGCAAGAGCGTGAGCATGGCCAAGTGCAGCATAGTCATCATCATACACCCTAGAGGTATCAATACCGTCCAGGTTCCAAGAGGGCCATGCAAGAGCGTGATCATGGCTAATAGCAGCATAAGCAGCATCGTTAGGGTTATCGATATCATCCAGGTTCCAAGACTATCATGCAAGAGCGTGAGCATGGCCAAGTGCAGCATAATCATCATCATACACCCTAGAGGTATCAATACCGTCCAGGTTCCAAGAGGGCCATGCAAGAGCGTGATCATGGCTAATAGCAGCATAAGCAGCATCGTTAGGGTTATCGATATCATCCAGGTTCCAAGACTATCATGCAAGAGCGTGAGTATGGCCAAGTGCAGCATAATCATCATCATACACCCTAGAGGTATCAATACCGTCCAGGTTCCAAGAGGGCCATGCAAGAGCGTGATCATGGCTAATAGCAGCATAGGCAGCATCGTTAGGGTTATCAATATCATCCAGGTTCCAAGACTATCATGCAAGAGCGTGAGCATGGCTAATAGCAGCATAAGCACCATCGTTAGGGTTATCAATACCGTCCAGGTTCCAAGGCTATCGTGCAAGGATGTGATCATGGCTAATAGCAGCATAAGCATCATTGTTATAGATATCAATACCGTCCAGGTTCCAAGGCTATCATGCAAGGATGTGATCATGGCTAATAGCAGCATACGCATCATTGTTATAGATATCAATACCATCCAGGTTCCAAGACTATCATGTAAGAGCATGATCATCGCTAACTACAGCATAAGCATGATAGTTAGGGTGATCAATATCGTCCAGGTTCCAAGATAATAGCGTGATACACCATACAACTAGACATAAAACCGGATATAAAACGATATATCATACTATACAGTACTGTTTCATACGATCTTAAGGATATTGTAGGATATCAAACAACACAATATTGTAGGATATCAAACAATATAGCATACAATTGATTACTGTTTCATACGGTATTAAACAATATCAAACAATATAACAATTGATTACTGTTTCATACGGTATTAATAATATCGATATCAAACAATATAACAATTAATTACTGTTTCATACGATATCAAACAATATAACTACGATATCAAACAATATAACAATTAATTACTGTTTCATACGATATCAAAAATTATAACTACGATATCAAACAATATAACAATTGATTACTGTTTCATACGGTATTCATAATATTGCACAATACATTGTATGATACACCATACGACGTTTCATACGATACAGCGTACCTACAATATCATTCAATATCTACGATGTATCTACGATATCGTACTGGACGACATGACATACATTTAGGTGGCAGGTTGCAAGCAAGATAAGGCAGTGCAACAAGCTGAATGAACAAAGCAGGTATGCCCCCAAGGTGCTCGTATCAATGAGGCCTGGTAGTGTTGTCTGCAGACGTAGGGTACCGGTTCACCAACAGACAACAGCCTAAAGGATAATGCCCCACGCGTCCTTGGGTTGATGCCGACGCATCATGCAAATGCCAATGCACCAGGGTACTTCAAATGGCTAAATTGGCCAGCGCTGTAGCGCTCTTGAAAACAAAAAAACTGCGCTTTGTAGTGCAAAAAACGCAGAAATTGCTTGCTCCGCCCACAGGGGGTTGCAAAAAACTGCGATTAAAGCGCAGAGGGGGTCAAAAATCATCACTCAAAGGCGCAAAAGCGCGCGCTTTGAATTACCCTGCAATGCACGTACCAATGCAAACAGAACCCGCCAAGGACTCGGTTTTGTTTTCAAATCTGAAAGTGGTTTTTTTCTAGCTTCATGGTTCTAGGCCTCCTCCAGGAACAGCGTGTTAGTGCTTTTTATAGCTTTTATTGCTTTTTAGGGCCATTTAAGCAGAGTTTTTTCAACACTTTTACATGGCGATAATTTTGCCAAAACAAGGTCAAAACTAGCGATCGCTATACATAGCGGGAAAAAGCCCTCAAAGGACTCCTCAGGTGACATACAAATAGATGATGAAACAACAGGAAGACAGGAAAAGGTAACAAAAATAGACAGGAAGCGAATGCATAGGTCTAAGATGCAACCCAAGAGGTGCTAAGTGCTCGAGTGAGACTAGGCTAGCAATGGTCCTATCCACTGCAGGGTACCAGCTCACCAGGTAGGACAACCTAGTCTCACATTGCCCTGCAGGACCTCGAGGGTGGAAAAAGTAACGATAACGCCAGCTGGGGTGTGGTACCGAGGAAGCCTCGGCTTCAGCGGTAGGGAACGGGCTGCTACTTTACCTGGACAAAGCTACCATGACGGTTGACAGCAACCGCGAACACTTAAGCGCACCCGTTAGGATTCGAACCCGGCACCTCCGTCGTTCAAGGAGCTCTGCCATCGAGCAATTTGTTGAACGTGGATTGGTTCTCAAGGGTGCAAGTAAGGGAGCAAATACACATAACATACATTTCAGTTGCAAACAAGAACATGCAGTGCAACAGAATGCTCAAAGCAGGTAAACATGTAACATACATACCTTGTGCTCTGGCACCTCAACCAAATTGACGTTTGCGTCCTTTGGAACGGGGAGTGTTTCCATGGTGTACTTGCTTGGCATGATGAAGGCCATCTGCGTAATAGAGTGAAATCAATGATTGGGGACTGGGAGTGTTTCCATAGTGTACTGGCTTGGCATGATGAAGGCCATCTGCGGAGGATAGAGAAACATGTATGAGGTTCAAAGGATAGAGTGAAATCAATGATTGGGGACGGGAAGTGTTTCCATGCTGTACTGGCTTGGCATGATGAAGGCCCTCTGTGGTATAGAGTGAAATCAATGATTGGTGGAGGGGAGTGTTTCCATGGTTAGCTGTGTAGGCAGAAACAAAGCCCTCTGCGGGATTAAAAAAAATCATGCTGCCTACAAGCTGCTGTTGCTTGTAGCTGAAAATAAAAGTGATGCTCGTGTACATGTATCACACTGAACAGACAATTCCTAGACTGGCCTGATCTTATTACTGATATCAATGTTATATAGT
This sequence comes from Chlamydomonas sp. ICE-L, assembly GCA_013435795.1. Taxonomy (NCBI): domain Eukaryota; kingdom Viridiplantae; phylum Chlorophyta; class Chlorophyceae; order Chlamydomonadales; family Chlamydomonadaceae; genus Chlamydomonas; species Chlamydomonas sp. ICE-L. The sequence goes on from JACBWV010000223.1 coordinate 13,992,442, forward strand.
GGAGTGTGTGTATGTATGTACGCATGTCTGTCTGTCTGTCTGTCAAGTTCTATGTGCCACAATGTTAGGTTGCACACACACTGCTTGCTCACTGTGCGCACTGTCCAATCCTTTAGCATTCAACATACTATCAAACAATCATTCCTCTACACGCCTCTTCCATCCACCCCATCCGTTCCATTCCGTTCCATACAAATCCCCTAAGTGCGCCTACTCTTTTGTAAGTGTGGCAACCAGGGTAATTCAAAGCGCGCGCTTTTGCGCTTTTGAGCGCTGACTTTTTGACCCCCTCTGCGCTTTAACCGCAGTTTTTTGCAACCCCCTGTGGGCGCAGCAAGCATTTTTGCGCTTTTTGCACTACAAAGCGCAGTTTTTTTGTTTTCGAGTGCGCTAAAGCGCTGGCCAATTTGGCCATTTGAAGTACCCTGGTGGCAACGCCATTCAAACTGAATCCTCGGTGCCGCTGGTTTGTGTAGGGAGTCCCACCTCCTGGGGTGAAAAAACTTTCACAACTAAAAAAAAAACTGTTGTTTCCATTTTATACCAAACCAAACCAAAGCGCGCATGTTCAATGACGGCTTGCCCCCCCCCCCCCCCCCCCCCCCCCGGGCAGAGCCAGACCAAGCCAAACTAAAGCAAGCCAAGCCAAACCAAAGCGCTAATGTTCAATGATGGCTTCTCCCCCCGGGCAGTGCCAAACCAAGTCAAACCAAAGCAAGCCAAGCCAAACCAAACCAAAGCGCTCATGTTCAATGATGGCTTGTCCCCCCCGGCAAAAGCATCAGTGTTCATCATCACATAGACCATGCAATCAAACCAAACCAAGCCAAGCCAAAGCATCCACCTTCAATTCTAGTTTGCCCCCCTGGCAGAGCCAAACCAAGCCAAGCCAAGCCAAACCAAAGCACTCACCTTCAATGATTGCTTGTCCCCCCCGGCAGAGGCATCAGTGTTCATCATCACACAGACCATGCAATCAAACCAAACCAAACCACGCCAAAGCACCCACCTTCAATGATTGCTTGCCCCCCCCGGCAGAGGCATCAGTGTTCATCATTACAGGTGCTGTCATTGCCACTTTCTCAGACGGCATATTCATCATGACCTATGGGTACACGGGTAGGGTGTAGGGCTATGGGTACATCGGTATGAATTAGGGTTTAGGATTATCGGACGGCATATTCATCATGACCTAAGGGTACATTTGTAGGGTTTAGGGGTTAGGATAATCGGACGGCATATTTATCATGACCTATGGGTACATGGGTAGGGTGTAGGGTTATCGGACGGCATGTAATCATGACCTATGGGTACATGGAAAGGGTTTAGGGTTCTCAGATGGCATATTTATCATGACCTATGGGTACATGGGTAGGATTAAGGGTTTCGGGTTATCGGACGGCATGCTCTCATGACCTAAGGGTACATGGGAAGGGTTTAGGGGTTAGGATTATCACACGGCATTTTCATCATGACCTAAGGGTACATTGGTAGGTTTTAGGGATTAGGATTATCGGATGGCATATTCATCATGACCTATGGGTACATGGGCAGGGTTAAGGGTTAAGGATTATCGGACGGCATGTTCTCATGACCTATGGGTACGTAGGAACATGGGAACATGGGTAGGGTTTAGGGTTATCGGACGGCATATTCATCATGACCTATGGGTACATTGGTAGGGTTAAGGGTTTAGGATTATCGGACGGCATATTCATCTTGACCTATGGGTACATTTGTAGGGTTAAGGGTTATCGGACGGCATGATCTCATGACTTACGGGTACATGGATAGGGTATAGGGTTCTCAGATGGCATGTTCTCATGACCTATGGATACTTGGATAGGGTACAGGGTTCTCAGATGGCATGTTCTCATGACCTATGGGTACATGGATAGGGTATAGGGTTCTCAGATGCCATGTTCTCATGACCTATGGGTACATGGATAGGGTATAGGGTTCTCAGATGGCATGTTCTCATGACCTATGGGTACATGGATAGGGTATAGGGTTCTCAGATGGCATGTTCTCATGACCTATGGGTACATGGATAGGGTATAGGGTTCTCAGATGGCATGTTCTCATGACCTATAGGTACATGGATATGGTATAGGGTTCTCAGATGGCATGTTCTCATGACCTATGGGTACATGGATAGGTTATAGGGTTCTCAGATGGCATGTTCTCATGACCTATGGGTACATGGGCAGGGTTGTCAAGTACCATATTTTATACCGGTATTTAAATATTGTTTGCTATACCTGCATATATATTTAATATAAGCGTTAGCATTGGCATTAGCACGAGGACCAGCATGAGAGAGTACCCAAAGTCCTAAACCTAAATCACCCAATATTCGTCCTGGGTGTGTATTACGGGTAATAAGCGTGCCTTGTGGGTAGTACACTGGGCGTCAATTAACATTTTGGGCGTGTTGAGTCACAAACACCCCCTCGCACGCTGTATACCGCTTTAGAAGGTCGCAATCTTTGTCTCTGTAACCAGGCATGTGTGGTCGAAAGTGAAATGTTTCGCGAACCCACCTCCAAAGTTGGCATATGGTGGGCCAATTAGCTAAAAGTGACTCACCGGTGCTGTCATGGCTACTTTCTCATTTTTGTCCGACCCTTGCACAGTGTTTTTACCTGTGTAGTTTGGTTGGGGAAAGCTGGTCAGCACTTAGCTGGTCACAACTTGGGTCTAGGTAGTTTAGGGTTTAGTTGGTTCAAGTTGTGGTGGTTAAGGTGGTTGAGGAAAATAAGTGCTGATCAGGTGAATGCTGACCAGCTTCTCCCAACCAATTTGCACCCCCGTGGTAACTGTCAGCTTGTGTTCTTTGGGCTACGCGTAGCAGCTTCTAGGCAGCTCTCTTTACCCATCTTTGGGTCCAACCAGAAGCTAGCTAGTACGTCTGAAAGCCAACATGGTGGGCATTCTAGTGCAGCTGAAAACTTTGAGCTTGATCCGGTGGCTGGCTGATGGAGCTGATTGGAAGCTGCCATGAGTAGCCCCAAAATGAAAGCAGCAAAACTCACTTAAGATATAGCCGGCCAAAGTCTGGAATGATGTCAGCTAGCGGTTTTGTTTGCATTTGCATATTTGACTGTTTATCCATGAATGTATGAAGAGATAGGATCAAGTTTATTTGGATAGGAATGCTCAGAATTTGACTGTTCATAGTGATGATGGAAGCAGCAGACCAAATGGAAAAAAAACGAGAAACCCACGATGAAAGCAGCAGAACTCACAATACAATAAATAAAATACAACAAAATAAAAAGACAAGATAAAAACGAGATACCCATGATGAAAGCAGCAGAACTCACCAAAGATATAGCCAGCCAAAGTCCTGAATGATGTGCCCATGTTGCCATCCACGGAGCTGGTAGGGATTTCATGCGTGTACTCAGCACGGATCTGCTTGGCGTACGTGCTGCAAGGGCAATGGAGAGCTCGTGGATGATGGTGCGTTAATGGGTGATGGTGAGTTCATGTTGTCATATGGATAGCTGGCAGGTCTTTGATGTGTGTACTCAGCACGGATCTGCTTGGCGTACGTGCTGCAATAGTGAGTTCATGGGTAATGGTGAGTTTGTGTTGCCATCCACGGAGCTGGTAGGTATTTGATGTGTGTACTCAGCACAGATCTGCTCGGCGTACGTGCTGCAGGGGCAATAGTACGTTCATGGGTAATGGTGACTTTGTGTTGCCATCCACGGAGCTGATAGCTATTTGATGCGTGTCAGCACCAAGCTGCTTGGCGTGCAAGCTGCAGGGGTAATGGTGAGTTCATGTTGCCATCTGTGTAGCTGGTAAGTATTTAATGGGTTTACTTAGTACAGATCTGCTTGACGTATGTGCTGCAAGGGCAATGGTGCGTTCAAGGGTGATGGGGAGATTATGTTGCCATCTATGTAGCTAGTAGTTATTTGATGCGTGTACTCAGAACGAGTCTGCTTGGCGTACTTGCTGCAAGGGCAATGATGAGTTCATGGGTAATAGTGAGCTGGCGGCAGCTGGCGTGCATGGGTCATAGCGAGCTGGCGGCAGCTGGCGTGCATGGGTAATAGTGAGCTGGCAGCAGCTGGCGTGCATGGGTCATAGTGAGCTGGCGGCAGCTGGCGTGCATGGGTCATAGTGAGCTGGCGGCAGCTGGCGTGCATGGGTCATAGTGAGCTGGCGGCAGCTGGCGTGCATGGGTAATAGTGAGCTGGCGGCAGCTGGCGTGCATCTTTTTCCAAACCCAAATGTTTGCCTTCAGCTTCTTTAGACAAATGGTTAAACAACGCAAGCATCATATCAAATTTGATGACAACTCAAAAACGAAATCACAAGGCAACTAATTATATGCACCCCACGGATATTTTTTTCAAATCTGAAAGTTTTTTTTTCTAACTTAATGGTTACTGGCCTCCTCCAGGGACAGTGTTGTTGTAGCTTTTCATAGCTTTTTAGGCCCATTTTTTTAGAGCGGCAATTCAGGCCATTACGGGGTCAGACGTTCCGTTCTAGCTTACTATACCTTTTTAGGCCCATTTTTGTTTGATGGCAATTAGGGCCAAAACAGGGTCTTAAGTAGCGATCGCTACATATAGTGAAACATTTCTGGTATTCCCTGGGAAGGGTTAAGTTAGCGGGGCATTACCAAGCGCACCAGGAAAATCCTAGAGGGAACTCCGTCAAGCCAAGGGCACTGGGAAAAACCCCGAGGGCACAACGTCAAGCCGAGGGCACATTTGGAGTTCAGTAAGGCACCAGTAAAAAATATCATCATCATCATAATACCTTATGGACACACTTTCTTTGGTGTAGGGCTGTGTAGGGGTAGGGCATGGGGCATGGGTGTTTTCTCTCCTGATGTTGGTGATGTTAGTCATGTCCCCTGAAACATTTTTCTTGTTGTCCCCACTTCGTCAAGCTACGGGCACATGTGGAGGACAGTTGGCAGGGTTTTGTCGGGAAAGGAACCGGTGTCTTCAAGCGGTGTCTTAACGCAGCACGATAGACTCATAGTAACATGCTGGGTTTTTTTCGAAGCCTGCTGGTCGATCAGGTACGGCTTGGTTCCACCCTGGCCCCGGGCCCTGGCCCCGTCCCTGCCGACACCTCGTACCTTCCGCCAGGTTCAGGAGGAAATAAAAACAAATGCTTCAGAGGGCCCCGGCGAAATCCAGTTTTAACTCCTGTACCGGTACCGCAGACCCAGGCCGCAGACCTGCCGCAGGGCTTGCGTCGGACTTGCGTTTTCTTCACACTTGCCTTCCACACACCTTCTCCTGGTCCACAAAACAAAAAACACCGCACAAGGTAACATGCATGCGTGTGTTGAACCGCTCGTGGGCGCGGCTAGCATGGTAGCGAGGCAGGCATCTGGTTGAACTCACCGGACTTCGAACGTGCCACACTTTTGGGCCACCTCGTATTTCGGGGTCTCCGAGGTGATGGAGCCGAAGATGGACGACATTTCCCGCAACGGCGCTTGCTGGTGAAGGAAAGAAGGAAAGACAGAAAGCAGTGCGCCAAATTGGCGTGGATGAGCTTGTAGTGAAAGAATTGTTACAGCGTGGATGAGCTTGTAGAGGAGGTAGAAATCGGGGTAGAAAATGGGGTTGAGAGGTGGAGCTTCTGATAAATATAGCGTGTACGCCCAGGTGACTTGGCTTGAGCCCATGGGCCTGCCTGATGATGTCATAACGTAATGACTAGGACAGTTCCGACCAGGGCAGGGCCCAGGGGCAGGGGCAGGGCCGGGCAGGGCCAGAATTGTGAGTTGTCCCACACCGGGCCTGGTGGGCCTGGTCGGGCCTGGTCGGGCCTGGTCGGGCCTGGTCGGGCCTGGTCGGCCTGGTCCCCGGGCCTTCACTTGTCACGACCAGACTGTTATGACTTTCCAGTTTCCGCGAGGTCGTCTCCCGACCCTGACTTTTGGGAGCTGTAACATGGAACATTAGAGTTGACGTCCTCCGCAATAAATCATCCAAACAGAAATCGTCCGAAAAATGCCGACTTCCTGCGGTGCCTCCGTCCAGCTAGGTCATGCATATCGATCAATCGAATCAAAAAAGTGTGCACCCAAAACTTACGGCCGCTGCTTGCTGCAGCGCCCAAACCAAATGAAGCCCTGCTAATTAGTGTGCTGCTTAAGCGTCTGATTGCACCTAGGGACTTCGCATGAGTCTCCGCATCACATATCTTATCCACACCTAAGTGCATAATTCGCTCCCCCGAGCTCAGGCAATCCATCTCCTTCGCAATTACCTGCTCGCAACTACTTTACACCTCTCCAGTTGTCGCTTCTGCCAATCTAGCAGTTTGATTTCCGTGCAGTACTTCCGGGCTGTTTGTAGCGAGGCCAAGATTTGCTTCCGCTTCATTGCTGCCATCACGCGGCATGAATCAGTAACTCTGGCGCATTATTCTGGGACTTGACTTAAAACAACGACGAGAACCGGACTTTGGTGCTCGGCAGTTAGAAAGGGTTAGAGTTGGCGGCCGAATTATCTTCTCCGTCGTACCTGCATGTGAGCACGCCATGTTACGAGCCCACCCGCTATCTACCGAATTGCGGAGAAGAGGGAAGCTTGATTTAGCACGAATTCAAAACCCTCACTTCGAGTGCAGGTAGGACGAGGGGCTGTTGAGGGGTGGGCTGGGGGGATGGGGGTGGGGACACATGCAGGTGCACTATCATCAATCGTTCATCTAGGAGAGATAAGTTAGTAAGTTGACGTTGACAGTCTTATTCGGGAGAGAAGGTTAGATGAGAGGCTGTACATGGGTTGGGTTGTGGGTGGGTGTGTGTTTGGGGGGCCTACGCAGCACTCCCACAACTGGAAGTTACGTACGTTAGCACTTGTGCTACATGTAGCACCTTCAAGAAAACCCTAGTCCACATGAGGCCCAAGCTGTTGTGCGTGTGAAGTGCATTTTAGCATTTGTATCACATCCCAATGTATGCTGAAGGTCGAAGGGTTGAGCAGTGAGCACAGTGAGCAAGCAGCGCGAGTGCAACCTGCCATTGCAACAGATTGGACCGGAGTTGCTGGTGCTGGTAAAGCCCAGGGGTATTTTGAAAGGTGCTGGTGCTGGTGCTGGTTAGGCCCAGGGGTATTTTGAAAGATGCTGGTGCTGGCGCGGGTGCTGGTAAGACCCAGGGGTATTTTGAATGGTGCTGGCGCTGATGCTGGTAAGGCCCAGGGATATATTGAAGGAAAGGAAGCAGTGCCTTAACGTAGCACCATTGTGCTCCCAATATCATGGGGTTCTGCCAGAAGCTTTTTTGCCCCCAAACCTCAACTCTGAAGACACCAAGGCATGTATGTTTGGCAGAGGCCACCCCTCCTAGGGGGTGGGAGCCCCCAGATTCACCCCGTTGTCCGTATGTGCGTCCGATTGACCCACCGACTGACCGACAAAAATATTGAAGGCTGACATGTCAGCCGACTGTCTCATGACTAACTGGCTTCAGTCAGCTCCATCGGTGCCACCTGTCGTTCCGTTGCCAACACACTCCGCCAATTTCCCGCGTCGCTTGCGATACTGCATATAACTTGTTCAATTGTGCTACAAGTAGCACCTTCAATAAAAGCCTGGCAAGGCCTATCCTCATTGTCAGCTGTGCATGGACTCCTGGCTCGACCAGCAAAAAAAAATGAAATAGTGTCTTTACGTATAGAAGATGACTATCCCTTCTAGATGTCCAGTAAGTTGATGAAACCAATCCCCAAAACATCCCCAAATTGATTAAAAAAAATCCCCAAATCCCAAGTTCATCCGACACATACCCTAACATCCCCAAATTGATTTAAGAATCTCTAAAATTCTCATATTTGTAAACAACAAATCCCCATACACCCCAAAATTGATTACAAAATCCCCAAAATTCCCATGTTTATACAACAAATCCCCTACTGTCCCCAAATTAATTATAAAATCCCCAAATTCCCTTTATCCAAAGTTTATGTATCAAATCCCCTAACATCCCCAAATTGCAAAACAAATCCCTTCAAATCCCCGAGTTTTGTAAAAACATCCCAAACAATGGTGAGAACATGTCCATCACATCTAGTTGCCCAGTAAGTTGATAAATCCATGCTATTTCAGAAGCACACACATAGAGTCCTCCATGTTATATCATAAGCACACACATAGAGTCCTGTATACCTCCATGCTCTTTCACAAGCACACACATAGAGTCCTCCATGTTATATCACAAGCACACACATAGAGTCCTGTATACCTCCATGCTCTTTCACAAGCACACACATAGAGTCCTCCTTGTTATATCACAAGCACACACATAGAGTCCTGTATACCTCCATGCTCTTTCACAAGCACACACATAGAGTCCTCCATGTTATATCACAAGCACACACATAGAGTCCTGTATACCTCCATGCTCTTTCACAAGCACACACATAGAGTCCTCCATGTTATATCACAAGCACACACATAGAGTCCTGTATACCTCCATGCTCTTTCACAAGCACACACATAGAGTCCTCCATGTTATATCACAAGCACACACATAGAGTCCTGTATACCTCCATGCTCTTTCACAAGCACACACATAGAGTCCTCCTTGCTATTTCAGAAGCACACACGTAGAGTCCTCCATGTTATATCACAAGCACACACATATAGTCCTGTATACCTCCATGTTATTTCAGAAGCACACACACTGAGTCATTTATACCTCCTTGCTATTTCAGAAGCACATTTTTTGATCAAAGTATGAGTGCTCACAGAAATTTGCCGTTTCAGGGAGTACACACAAGGTTTCTTTAATGGCAGGAACAGGTTTGGTAGCATAGCACCTTAGTGTCCTTAGTGAGTGTACACACTTTTGAGACATGCCCAGATATGAGTCCAAGACTTGGACAAAAGTCTTTAGGTACATTTTGCACAACACCTATGATTGTCCTAGTGAGTGTACACATTTTCGAGACATGCCTTAGTAAAAAAGGGGGAATACACTGTTTGGAGCATGTAGTTATCGACAACGACGTTTATTTATGGGCTTGTTCGACTTCTCGAGAGCTTGGCATTTGTGTTCAAGTTATAGCAATTCAGGGGATGATCTGGACAAACGTTTCATACTTTATCGAGAATTCTCGAGAATTCCAGGCCAAATTGCCGAGAATTCTCGGATTTCCAGGCCAAAATTCTCGACGAAGTACGAAGTATGAGTTCTCGCGGAAACGTTTTGTCCAGTTCATCCCCTGAATTGCTATAAAGACTTGGTCAAAAGTCTCTAGAGACCTTTTGCACAATACAGATGATGATGAGTTAAGACTCTTCAGGGACTAATGACCAGTGCAGTACAGATGATGATGATTGGATTGCTCACAGTCTTTAGCCTTCCTTCTTTACTTTGCACCATTGTGTTCCTAGTAGTCTTTGGGTGCTACTCCCATATCCACCAATTACAAACCCTCCCCCCCACCACCACACACACAGACACACACACACATATCCTTTACCCCCCTCCATCTCCGCCGCCACACCCACACTACCCACTCTAGCCAGCAGCAACCAAAACAGCAGCCCCAGAATGCTCTAATATAGCACCCCTAAAAGTCTGACTAGGCCAAAGTTACCATTTTAATACAATATCATATGATGCAATTTGTATGATATCATATGATATCATACTCACCTCTGCCAAACATCAAATGCTATGCCGACCCCTACTAATATAGCGTCCCTAAAACACCAAGGTATGCAATGTAGGACTTGTGCTTGAAGCAGCACCGTAGTGTTCCTAGTAGCCTTCGGTGTGCAGTTAGCAGCTGTTTGGCCCATAAAGCATAACCACAAGGCTCTAACGTAGCACCCCAAGGCACCAAGCTGCGTAATGTAGCACTTGAAAGGTAGCACCTTAAATACGACAAGGCTGGTTTACATGCCCGCAACCTCTGCCAACTGCCTGCTCACGTTTCATGCTACAATGCACACATACGCTCACTGTATCGAACTGCACTATTCCTATTTATACCCATCTTCATGATATACCTTGTGACATGCTACACTATTCATATATATACACCGCAACATCACATTTGTTGCATCGTACTGCACTGTTCTAATATAAACCCCGCAACCTTATATACATTGCATCGTATTACACTGTTGTTATCGTATTACACTGTTGTTATCGTATTACACTGTTGTTATCGTATTACACTGTTGTTATCATATTACACTGTTGTTATCTATCTCTGCATACATAGCACCTGCCAACCTCGATAGACACTAGGGTACTTCCATTGACCAAATTGGACAGCGCTTTAGCGCACTCGAAAAACAAACTGCGCTTTGTAGTGCAAAAAGCGCAAAAATTGCTTGCTGCGCCCACAGGGGGGTGGCAAAAAACTGGGGCTCAAAAAGGCAGCGCTTGGAAGTACCCTGATAGACACAGTGACACAACCTCTGCCTCATGCTTTACCTTGCAACTTGAACTTGAACTTGGTTACATAGCTTCAGCCAGCAATTTGAGTGATTGATGTGAGGCGTAGGGAGGGGGCTATGACGGGACCCCCCACCTGTCATCTCAGCTGTCACAACACTTTTTCCACAAGTTCCGCAAGCAGGCTTTACCTTTCAATTTGAACTTGAACTTGGTTACATAGCTTCAGCCAGCAATTTGAGTGATTGGTGTGAGGCGTAGGGAGGGGGCTATGACAGGACCCCGCACCTGTCATATCAGCCGTCACACTACTTAGCTCCGCAAGTTCCACACGCAGGCTGTTCCCTTTCTTTGCCAAATCCTTTACCTTTTAACTTGAACTTGAACTCGGTTACAGAGCTTCAGCCAGCAATTTGGCTGCTCGCCCTCTTTGCTTAATCCTTAGGCTGTTCGCCTTCTTTGTCTAATCCTTTACCATGCAACTTGAACTTGAACTTGAACTTCATAGCTTCAGCCAGCAATTTGGCTGCTCGCCGTCGTTGCTTAATCCTTAGGCTGCTCGCTGTCTTTGCCCTATGCTTTACCTTGCAACTGCTGCCCAGATCACTTGAACTTGAACTTGGTTACATAGCTTTAGCCAGCAATTCGGCTGCTCGCCGTCTTTGCTTAATCCTTAGGCTGTTCACTGTCTTTGCCCAATGCTTTACCTTGCAACTGCTGCCCAGGTCACACAGACTTGTCTCACCGCACCAGCCAAGTAGATGCCTGCCCGCCCGCCAGGCTATAGTCAATAAGTCAGAGGAGTTCAGCGGGCAGGAGTCACCTGATGATGGCGAGACCGAGACCTTACATCTTGTGAATGGAAGACATGCTGGGTTTGCTGGCCAAGTAAAGCTGGAGAAGGGGGGGGCAGTACAGGCAGTACAGGAGGAGGAGGGGGAGTATGAAGAAGAGAATGCTAATCAGAGAAATATCAAAAAGTGAGGGGGTGGAGCAGGGGAAGGGGGTGGGTGGGGGAGGGAGTGGGTGTGCAGGGGGGGGAAAAGAGAGTATGAAGAGAAGAATGCGAATGGGAGAAAGATAAAAAAAGTGAGGGGGGGGAGGGGGGGGGGAGGGGTAGTGTCAACAATGATGTACAGTAGGGTCAACGATGTTGTACAGCAAGGCTTGTCTTGGGTCAACTATGATGTACAGTAGGGTCAACGATGATGTACAGTAGGGTCAACAATGTTGTACAGCAAGTCTTGTCTTGGGTCAACGATGATGTACAGTAGGGTCAACAATGATGTACAGTATTGTCAACAATGTTGAACAGCAAGTCTTGTCTTGGGTCAACTATGATGTACAGTAGGGTCAACGATGATTTACAGTAGTGTCAACAATGTTGTACAGCAAGTCTTGTCTTGGGTCAACTATGATGTACAGTAGGGTCAACGATGATGTACAGTAGGGTCAACAATGTTGTACAGCAAGTCTTGTCTTGGGTCAACAATGATGTACAGTAGGGTCAACAATGATGTACAGTAGGGTCAACAATGACGTACAGTAGGGTCAACAATGATGTACAGTAGGTTCAACAATGATGTTCAGTAGGGTCCACAATGATGTACAGTAGGGTCAACAATAATGTACAGTAGGGTCAACAATGATGTACAGTAGGGTCAACAATGTTGTACAGCAAGTCTTGTCTTGGGTCACCAATGACACGCCTAAGACAATGGAATTGAATGTAGCGTTCTGTGTCTGATCTGCTTGGGTAGTGATAGAGTAGTCGCGAACACGGAGACAAACTCATCTCTGCTGCACAGAGACTCTATTGCCTCCTGTACCAGCATTCTTGCCACACGTCGCATGAAGGAGTCCCTACTGCCTGGAGGGTGACACTAACTATGTCTGCCATAGTGACTTTCCCCAGCTGCGGCGTACGGGGGGGTCCCCTTAACACCACGCCCCCTCCAGGCGTTATCTTTTTTTTTGTGATTGAGTATCTGGGTCTTTGGAACCTTTCCAAGCACCTTCGAGCGCATTGTTTTTCCTGCTGAATAGGTTGTTGCTAGCTGAGGGACGTGTGTAATAGTGTGCACGGGTGTGTTTGTTTGTGGGTGCATGTGTTTGTGCATATATGTGCTTGATGCATGCTGCTAGCTGGTGTGTGTGTGTGTGCTTGATGCATGCTGCTAGCTGGTGTGTGTGTGTGTGTGCATGGGTGTGTTTGTTTGTGGGTGCATGTGCGTGTGTGCTTGATGCATGCTGCTAGCTGGTGTGTGTGTGTGTGCCGGGTGTTTTTGTTGTTGTTGGGTGCATGTGTAGTGTGTTTGCGTGATGCATGCTTCTTAGCTGGTGTTGTGTGGTTCACTGGGTGTGTTTGTTTGTGGGTGCATTTTTGTGTGTGCTGATGCATGCTGCTACTGGTGGTGTGTGTGTGTGCAGGGGTGTGTTTTGTTTTGTGGTGCAATGTGTGTGTGCTTGATGCATGCTGCTAGCTGGTGTGTGTGTGTGCATGGGTGTGTTTGTTTGTGGGTGCATGTGTGTGTGTGCTTGATGCATGCTGCTAGCTGGGGTGTGTGTGTGTGTGCATGGGTGTGTTTGTTTGTGGGTGCATGTGTGGTGTGCTTGATGCATGCTGCTAGCTGGTGTTTGTGTTGTGTGTGCATGGTGTGTTTTGTTTGTGGGTGCATGTGTGTGTGTGCTTGATGCATGCTTCTAGCTGGTGTGTGTGTGTGCATGGGTGTGTTTGTTTGTGGGTGCATGTGTGTGTGCTTGATGCATGCTGCTAGCTGGGGTGTGTGTGTGTGTGCATGGGTGTGTTTGTTTGTGGGTGCATGTGTGTGTGTGCTTGATGCATGCTGCTAGCTGGGGTGTGTGTGTGTGTGCATGGGTGTGTTTGTTTGTGGGTGCATGTGTTTGTGTATGTGTGTGAATGTGCTTGCATGGGTGTGTGCATGTATGCACGTGTTTGCACGCATGGGTGTGTACCTGTTGTGTCTGTGTATGCATGCGTGTGTGTGTTAGCATGGGTGCATGTGTCTGCATGCATGGGGGTGTGCCTGTTTGTGTCTGTGTATGCATGTGTGTGTGTTAGCATGGGTGCATGTGTTTGCATGCATGGGGGTGTCTTTGTGTGTGCATGCATGTGTACATACTAACTCCACCACTACCACCACCACAACCACTACCGTAAACACCGCCACCACCACTAACACTACAACCTGGCTTCCTTCCTACTGCCTCAGGCAACACTCTGTCACCGAGCTGTGCAAGTTGGTGCTAGCTGACGGCTCGTCCTTCCAAAGCTCCAACGCGGCCTTTGCCCTCCACCGCATGGCTAGGCTGTCCTTAAAAGAGAGTGGCAAAAGCCGCTCTGACCCTGGCAGACCCTTGGTGTCCCAAGCCCTGATTGGGTCTGCACTACAAGCCCTAGATGGAATCGTTCTTGCTAAAGCTGACGCTTTTGAGATGTGGGACGTATCCCTGTCTCTCTGGGGGTTCAGTTCACTGGGGCACTACAACCAGGACGTGTTCCAACGCATATGCTTTAGGGGCGCTACTCTAGGCGAGGAGACTCTGAAACCCGTGGACTGTGCCCAGATCATGACTGCTTTTGGACGCTTCGAGCACTACCACCCTGTACTTCTCAGAAGTATTATCATGGTGAGATTGCAATATTTGAACTTTTGAAACTTGGGCACTACCACCATCACCTGTACTTCTCAGAAGTCTTATCACGGTGAGATTGCAATATTTGAATTTATGAATTTTTGGCACTACCACCATCACCTGTACTTCTCAGAGGTATTAACATGGTGAGGTTGCAGTATTTGAATTTTCGAAACTTGGGCACTACCACCCTGTACTTCTCAGAAGTATTACCATAACGAGGTTGAATTATTTGAATTTTCGAAAATTGGGCACTACCACCTGTAGTTCTCAGAAGTATTACCATGGCGAGGTTGAAATATTTGAATTTTCGAAAATTGGGCACTACCACCTGTACTTCTCAGAAGAATTACCATGGCGAGGTTTAATATTTGAATTTTTGAAACTTGGGCACTACCACCCTGTACTTCTTGGTACCTTTCCCATGGCGAGAGAGTACAATCTTTGAAATCATGTACACTCTTCAAAATTTCGAAACTAAGAGCTGCTAAGAGAGTAAAATCTTGAAATTGGAAACTTGGTCACTACCACCCTGTAAAACTTGGTAAACTTTCCATCGTGAGGAAATGCAACACCACTGTTTGAAATTTTGAAACTTGCATGCCGCACACAGCATCTGTCACCTTCCCTCCTTCCTTCCTAGCCTATGCTTTTCCACCTAGAAGACTGAACACCCCATGAGGTGTTTCAAGTTATGTGGGGCTTAGCGCAACTGGGCACAAACTCCCCATACACACACACACACACACACACACACACACACACACACACACACACAGCATGTAACAGCCGCCCTCCTCCCTTGCTAGCCTATGCTTTTCCACCTAGAAGACTGAACACCCAACTGGGCACAAACTCCCCATAAACACGTCCACACACACACACACACAGCAGCAGCTAACAACCGCCCTCCTCCCTTCTTAGGCTGTGCTGTGCCAGCTAGAAGACTGTAAACCCCACGAGGTTTCTCAAGTAATTTGGGGCTTAGCACGACTGGGCACAATCCCCCCAAACGAAGTGAAGACATTGTGCGAGGCTGTCATGGATGTGGTGATGTGGAAGATGGATGAATTTGGATGCCAGGTGCGCTTATCACTAACACTCACACACACACGTACGCACACACACCAGATACTCATACACACACATACAGATACGCATACCCACACTCACACATTAAAACATAAACACATGCACACACACACACACCAGATACACACACTAACTCTCTTTGAGCTACCATACAAATGCACACACACACACACCAGATACACACACTAACTCTCTTTGAGCTACCATACAAATGCACACACACATACACACACACACACACACACACACACACACACACCAGATAAATGATAACGCCTGGTGGGGCGTGGTGTTAAGGGAGCCCATCGTACGCGGGTGGGGAGCGGTCTCCTACCTCAACTGGACAAGCTACCATCGCGGTTGACAACGACCTGCAACGCCAAGAGCGACCGAAGGGGGAGTCGTACCCCCGACTCTTCATCCTCAAGCGACTTGGTCACACACACCAGATACACTCACTCACTCACTCACTCACTAACTCACTTGACCTACCACGGGACTACACACGCACACCAGGTACCCACACTCACTCGCTTGATCTACCACAGGACTACACACGCACACACATACACACTCAAACACACTCACATACATACACACACTAACACGAACACCAGGAACCCACACTCACTCACTTGACCTACCGCAGGACTACTCACACGCACACAAAAGTATGCACTCACGCACGCACCATAGTGAAACTATTACCAAATCCATATCCAAATGCACATACACCACGCCACACAAAGATGAGAGCCTCCACCCCCCACCCTACCCACCCCCTTAGTCTACCCAACACAACACACAACACCACGCCTTCTGAACTGGACACAACACACACAACACCACTCCATTCACCCCATCCCACCCATCCCAACTCAACCAACCCAACTCAAGCAACCCAGACCACCTAACTCAACCCAACTCAACCAACTCAACCAAACCAGCCAACCAAACCCACCCCGCCACTGGCAGGAACTGGTGGTTACGTTGTGGAGCCTGTCCAAGTTGCGGCAGAAGCCAAGCCTGAAGTTCATGCAGCGTATGGAGGACAGCCTCATGCGGCTCATGCCCTACCTTGGTCCCCAGGACGTAGCCAACTCCCTACATTCTTTTGTCAAGCTCCGCTACAAGCCTAGCGCCTTCATGTCCGTAGCCCCCCACTTCGCCCCCGCCCTCCTCGACTTCCAGCCCAACGAGATGAGCCAGGTGCTGTACGCGTACACGCAGGCAAGGCAGTACAGCCGCCAACTATTGAACGCAAGCGCACCTGTAATAGCCTCGCGTATACTGCAGCTCAGCAATCAGGACGTGGTGATGGCCCTGTGGTCATACGGTGTGTTCCTGCACCACCCTGCAAACTGGCGGGGCAGTGATGCGCAGATGCAGCAGCTGGTTTCGGAGCTGGAGCACCGCAGGCCTGCTGCCTGGCAGCAGCTACTGGAGTGGAGGCAGGCCCACCCAGCAGAGGTCGAGAAGGCAGTGAAGCAATCACCCTTTGTCGACATGCTCCTTATTGCAGCTTTCATCCACATCGATCATTTAACGCCTCAGGTATGAAATGATGGTTATGACGATGACATTTTTCCAGGTGTCCTACCAGACTTCAGATTAAGACCCTCACTAAGCTGCACGTACACAAACACACACCCTTCCACCCTCACACACCCCTTTCCACCCTCACACACCCCTTTCCACCCTCACACCCTTCCACCCTCACACCCTCCACACCCTTCCACCCTTCAACCCCCACACCCTTCCACACTCACACACCGCACTTTCCTGCAGGGCCTGCGTCTGACGATGAAGGCCTTTGCACGCTTGGGCTGTCATCCAGGCCACCCACTTCCACACTCACACACCCTTCCACACTCACACACCCTCCACACCGCACTTTCCTGCAGGGCCTGCATCTGATGATGAAGGCCTTTGCACGCTTGGGCTGTCATCTAGGCCACCCGCTCCACACTCACACACCCTTCCACACTCACACACCCTCCACACCGCACTTTCCTGCAGGGCCTGAGTCTGACAATGAAGGCCTTCGCTCGCTTAGGCTGCCATCCAGGCCACCCACTTGTGGTCGAGATAGCAGAGCACGCTGAGCAGCAGATTTCGCAAATGCAAACCGATGACATAACCTCTCTTCTGTTTGGCCTTAGTGCTGTGGGCTATGACAACCTGGCAGTGTACTATGCGTGTGTGAGGCAGTGCATTCGGATGCTGGAGGTGCCCAAGCAGCCAAATGCAGAAGGTCGGCCGATGAATTTCTATGTAAGTGTCATGGCAGTGGGGTGTGGGGGAGCGGCGGGGAGGGGGGGACAGGAAGCGGGTGGGGTGGGAATGGGTACGATTCCCTGAGAGTGTGCTACGCGTGTGTGCGGCAGTGCATTCGGATGCTGGAGTCGCCCGAGCAGCGGAATGCAGATGGGAGGCTGATGAATTTCTATGTAAGTGTCATGGCAGTGGGGTGTGGGAGAGGGGGGGGCAGGGGGGTTGGGGTGGGTACGATAACCTGAGAGTGTACCTCGCGTGTGTGCGGCAGTGCATTCGGATGCTGGAGACGCCCGAGCAACCATGTGTGGATGGGTGGCTGGTGAATTTATATGGCATTGTTATGGAGGTGGGGTGTAAGGGAGCGGCGGGGAGGGGGGTTGTGCATCATGCATTCATGCCTCATCTCCTTCCTATCTTCATACTCACCCTAAACCTCAACCCCCACCCTCATCTCATTCTTATCCTCATACTCAACCTCAACCTTAACCCCACCCTCAACCTCAACGTTTTGACCCTGCAGGCGTTGAACAGTGTAGTGAAGTCTTGTCGGCTTGTTGGCTATACCCCTTGGACCTTGCTTGACTTTGCGGAGAGCCGCGGCATTAGGTTGAAGCAAGTAGACACTGCAGGGCAGTCACTAGAGGATGACAGCATGAGTTTGGACGCGTTCCAGGTGCCGCTCTCTATGGAGGCCGCGGCTGAGAGTGGCTTGCGTAGATCTGAAAACCTGGTGTTGGGCGGCTATGGCCCTCCCTTTTTCACAGTAGCCCAAGGCAGGGGGGGCATTAGGGCCTCCCCATTGATGATACCTTCGAAGGGCGTGATGGCGCCGAGGGTCATGAATGGAGTGGTGCCACCCGTCAGTAGCAGTAGCACTGGTGTTGGAGGATCTGGTTGGGGGATCTCCAGCTTTGCTGGTAGCAGGGTGAGCAGTACTGGAGGTACGGGAGAGGTGTCCAGCTCAGCTGAAGATTCCGGACTGCAGGATCGTGTAGAAAGTAACCAGCAGGCAGAATCTAGCGCTGCCAGCCTGGCAGGGGGGCAGACAGAGAGCCATCCTTTTGGTCCCGACTTCACTAGAGCTGATGCCGATGTGGAGGGGCGCTCCAAGGGCCCGGGTGGTGGCAGTCAAGTAGCTGAAGTAGCTAAGTCAAGTAGCCAAGTAGCTGAGTCAAATAGCAGAATGGCCGAATCGAGTAGCAGAGTCGCAGATTCAACAAGTGAAGCAATAGAGTCAAGCCGGTTTGTTGCTCCCAGCATAGGCTCGACAGAAGAGGGGGCTGCCTCCCGTGCCATTGACATTTCACCTCAGCCCAGTATGGATGAACCTGGTCCAGACTCGACAGGAGAAGCAGGCGTCTCCCAAGCCACTGACATCACACCTCAGCGCAGTATGGATGATCCTGGTCCAGACTCGACAGGAGAAGCAGGCGTCTCCCAAGCCACTGACATTACACCTGAGCCCAATATAGATGAACCTGGCCCTAGTGCTGCCTCTTGGGACAGTGTGAACCGCGATGCGGCGGGAGGGTATAGCTCTGTAGCTTCTAGTAAGAGTGAGCATCAGCA
Organism: Chlamydomonas sp. ICE-L; assembly: GCA_013435795.1. NCBI lineage: Eukaryota > Viridiplantae > Chlorophyta > Chlorophyceae > Chlamydomonadales > Chlamydomonadaceae > Chlamydomonas > Chlamydomonas sp. ICE-L. Next base: position 14,011,445 of record JACBWV010000223.1, read on the forward strand.
GGAGGATGAGTTTGAGTATGCGGATGAGCAGAGGGATGAGCATGAGCATGAGGATGGGTGGGGGGGTCAGCATGGGGATGAGTATGCAGATGAGCAGGGTGGTGAGTATGAACCTGAGCACGACCCGAACGACCCCCTAACGCCCGCGAGGCAAGAACAGCTCATGAGACAAAGCGATCCAACCTCTGCCTGGATCAACTGGGACGAGGAACGTCAGGTCTCGAGGGAAGAGCGTCAGGTCTGGAAGGAGCAGAAGTCGATACGCAGGCGCAGGCGAGGGCCTCGGGAACTCTTGTACCCTGGGGACGATGAGGGGGCTGCGCCCGCAATGGTAGGGGGTCTGACAGGGCCCATGGAGCTGCAGCAGTCAGAGGATTTCCGATCCTACGAAGAGAATCAGGCGATGAGCTCCTATGACGGTGTAGACCACGGTGCCGTGTCGTCGATGGATTGGACATGACTCAAGCTATCCTGAATCTGAGGCGGACCACAACTTAGGATGAGATGCACCAGCACAGTTCCACACAGATTATAAACCACGGTGCTTTGGTATCCCTGGCGTCGATGGATTGGACATGACTCAAGCTATCCTGTATCCGAGGCGGACCACAACTTTGGATGAGATGCACCAGCACAGTTCCACGCAGATCATTAACCACGGTGCTTAGGTATCCGTGGCGTCGATGGATTGGACATGACTCAAGCTATCCTGTATCCGAGGCGGACCACAACTTTGGATGAGATGCACCTGCATAGTTCCACGCAGATCATTAACCACGGTGCTTAGGTATCCGTGGCGTCGATGGATTGGACATGACTCAAGCTATCCTGAATCCGAGGCGGACCACAACTTTGGATGAGATGCACCAGCACAGTTCCACGCAGATCATTAACCACGGTGCTTAGGTATCCGTGGCGTCGATGGATTGGACATGACTCAAGCTATCCTGAATCCGAGGCGGATCCAAGTCTAACAAGACCCATGGAGCTGCCGCAATCGAAGGCTCGTAGATCCTACTACGAGGACCAGGTGATGAGCTCTTTTAACGGTGAAGACCACGTTGCCCTGGGATCCGTGGCGTCGATGGATTGGGCATGACTCACGCTATCCTGACTGGCGCTTCAGTATCAGCCCGCGGACGAGTAGGGCACTATCTTGAAGGTTGTTGTCTGCTGGTGAGCCGGTACACTACGCCTGCAGACAACACAACAATTCCTCACTGATACAAGCACCTTGGGCGCGTACCTGCTTTGTTCATTCTGCTTGTTGCACTGCCTTATCTTGCTCGCAACCTGACGTCTAAATATATTTCCCAGTCCAGGGGGTATTCAATTAGGCTAAAGGGACTTGCCATATTGCATTAAAAGGTAATGATACCGCCTGATGGGGCGTGGTGTTAAGGGAGCCCGTCGTACGCGGGTGGGGAGCGGTCTCCTACCTCAACTGGACAAGCTACCATCGCGGTTGACGACGACCTGCCACGCCAAGAGCGACCGAAGGGGGAGTCGATATTGCATTATGGGTACGATACAAGACAGGTTAGAAGTAAATAAATGTATAGTACGCCTTGTGGCGTGAGGTTGAGGGGGGCAGTCTTTGAGGTTAAAAGCATGTTACAAGCAGGTTGTTATCTGGTCAAATGCAGGTTGTAAGCCGAATCTGACCGTATTGAGCCCTGAGTAGACCCTAGCCAAGATCCCATGCGCCTGTCAGACAGCGAAGCTAGACAGTCTGGCTGTTATATCCTCGGGCTCGTTATAGGCTCAGTCCAAATTCCCCTTGCATGATTGCCGTATTGTATGGTCTATGAACTCGAACTTGAACTTGGTTACATAGCTTCAGCCAGCAATTTGGCTGCTCGCCGTATTCGGCATTTATACCGATACTGCCAGGGGTCCATCCCGCAACCTCCTGTTCCGCAGACAGGTACAAACCATTAAGCCACAGGAGCGAACTTAGATGCATCAGCCATCAGGCTGCTCACCGTCTACCAGCGGAGTACACGTGGCTAGTATAACGCTACTACACCACACTCCTGAGTACATAATGCAATCACGTGTGTAGTATAACGCTACTACACCTTCGTGGGTAGTATAGCCGTGGGGAGTATAGCGCTGTGTGGATAAGGATAGTAGTAATGTGGATAAGGATAGGCAACATCAGTCATATCACATCTTATTTAGGCAACTTCTAAAGATAGGCATCTTATTTAGGCATCTTTATTTATAAATCTGCAGGCATATCACTTCATCTTATTTAGGCATCTTCTAAAGATAGGCATCTATACATATAAATCTTCAGGCGTATCTATTTATCTGTTGCAGGGATTGGCTTGGCAGGGATCTGTTTCAGGGACTGGCTTATCTTGGCAGGGATCTGTTTCAGGGATTGGCTTGGCTTGGCAGGGATCTGTTTCAGGGATTGGCTTGGCTTGGCTTGGCAGGGATCTGTTTCAGGGACTGGTGATATCACTCATCTTCTGATGAGATCAACTTATGAGGCACCCATTCATATATATATATATATATATTACTCATCTATATTATATATATGCATATATGTTAGTCATCTTATGAGGCACCCATTCATGTTTGAACTGCCTCCTGAAGCCGGGGCTCCATGCTATGGTTCAAGTGCTCATCTAGGGGGCTAGAGGCTGGGGGCTAGACACATTTAGGTCAGCGTGTGGATTGGATTGGATTGTTACATGGTTATCCCGCCAACTCTGGGCTGCTCACCGACTCCCGCTTCCTAGTCCCTACATGCAGTTCTCATGGAATTCAGGGAAATACTAAGCCAATTAGACAGTTTCCAGGCACATTTCGGTCAGCGTGTGTGCCCACGCCACATTATAGATAGATCAACCTCGGGTGGACTCTGCTTGAACTTTAACGTGAACTTCAGGTTAAACTTCAGTTGAAGTTCCACCTTGGGGTAGACTCAACAGAGTCGGAACATAGAGCGTCTTGTGGCAAGTGCAAGGTGGCACAGCCAACTTAAGCAAGTAAGATGCCAGGAAGATAGCAAGATGCTAGGAAGAGATGAAAAATGATAGTTATAGATTTATAGATAGTTCCCACTGTTTGGGGGGGGGGGGGGGGGGGGGGGGGGGGGGGGGGGGGGGGGGGGGGGTCCTTGGGCCAAACCTGAAGCTTACTAGTGCGTCTGAAGGCTGACATGGCAGGCGTACCAATGACGCTGCAAGCTCTGGGCTTGACCCGGTGGCTAGCTAGTGGAGCTGGCTGGAAGCTGCAGGGTCCGAACAGAGGACGTGGGATGACAGCTGTCAACCCGTTCGCCTGGGCGGGGGATTGGATGAGGATTGGATTGGTTTGTTCCATGGTTTTCCAGCCAACTCTGGTCTGCTCACAGTCTTCCAATTCTAAGTCCCCCCGTGTCATTTTTGGTGCAAGGCTTCGCCATTCCGTCGCTGCATGGCGACGCATGGGTCTAGCTAAACTAGTCAGAATTCCCCCCCCCCCCCCCCCCCCCCACACACACAGGGGGATCAGGGGGCAGCGCATCGCACTGGCATCGCACCAAGTCGCTCAATTTGCAATGAGGCGCATGAGGGGGGGGGGGGGGGGGGGGGGGGGGGGGGGGGGGGACAGTACCCCGTTTGATTCCCTGCGAGAAATAATAATTGTTACAAGGTTCTATACTCCAGGTTTGGCGTCTAACCGTCTGCACATTGCAGCGAACAATTACCCCCCGTGCAAGAACCACAGAAACCTGGAACTTCCAGTGCACATGTCGAAGTGCAGATTCAAACCGGTGACTTTTCCGGTTGTGGCGACCATTCTAACCCATACACCACTCGGGGGAACCAGATAACATACTAGGTGGGTTAGGCTGATAAAAGACTTGCCCAGGTATGGGAATTGGATTGGGATTTTTTCTGTTCTTTATCTGTAGGCGGAGTACACCTGGGTAGTATAAACACTACTACACCACACGCCTGAGTACAGAATGCAGCGCTACTAGCTACTGTACCACACTCTTGAGTACAGAATGCAGCACTACTAGTTACTACAAAACTCATATAATACGTCTGCTTTGTAAGCAGTCCACCTCCTTTTGGTATGATTTGACTCGCAATCATGTACTGCCTGGTAATGGAATCCTCCGGTACAATCTCATACCCACTATTTAGATGCCGCCACAAGCGGCCCGTGTAACTTATTCCAAGCTTTCATACCCTTTGCTCGAGCTTTTCCGCTGGTCCTTTAGGTATTGCAACCAGGGTAGTACATATACGTTATCAAACTTGTCTGCGTGTAACACACACATACACACACACACACACACACACCACTATCAAAAAATTGTGGGTGGTGTGTGGGGGGGGATTCGCCCTCTGAGAGCACCTTGCTATGGTCGTAGGTGATAGGTCCCTGCCGGTCAGATCCAGGGTCGTTAAAGCGTACTTGTAAATCTAATTCATGAGACGTAGATTTACAAGCATTATACATACCATATTATAAAAAACATGTTTATCATGAGCTCAAAGCTGCGTTTGATGGTCGAAAATTCGCGAGTCGTGAGCCAAACTCTGCGTTCACTATGGTGGACCGACCCAAATCTGCGTTTGATACGTGAAACGTAACGCTTTGAATAACAACCCTGGTCGGATCTACCACAGCTGACAGCTACCAACAAATATCAAGAGAGGGGCAAGTCCTAGGCGCGTTGCAAGCGACGCAGAAAATTGGCGGAGAGTGTTTGCAGTTTGCTGTCCGAGGTTTGGAAGGGTGGAGAGTGGTTCAAGGGGCCAAAAAGGCCCAGGGTTGGAACGTGACGGACAAAAATACAAACAATCGGACAAATGGGTGACGTGTGTGCTTGCCAGTCAGCCCCAGTTAGTTACGAGACTGATAGACTGATAAAATTTCAGGCTTCGTCTCGAATTCACGTCGGTCGTTCGGTATGTCGGACGCACAAACGGGGCGACACAAAGGGGTATATAATGATTTGTGGCCCTTGACACTATGCCCTGCCGTGCCCTGCTTTCTGTGTGGCTCCCGTCCCCCAGGAGGGGGGCTCCGCCAAAAACGACACGGCGGTACAAAGATCTCTATACCCATGACTCGATGATTCCGATGACAGTACAACGCTCCCTTGTGGTTCTGCTCTAGGAATCGACCTAAGATAAGGACTCAACCATCTGCGCCTCTAGGACTCAACACTCTATTTGCAAACCACCATTAACTGTTTCATATCTGTGACTTTCCCACTTCATTTTGCGCATCGGGTCGACGTGTCAGCATCAGGTGCGTCTGGTGCGCATGCCGTCGGCAGCATGTTAAGGGCTACTTACCATTAAGCATGCGCATGGCTGGTAGTACTCTCGCCAATTGCTAATTTGCGGATCCTCATTTCCATCGTCGAAAAACAAGCTGCACCCTTGCCTTGCTCGTTCCTCAATTCGCACATCTTGTTTTTGCTGTAGTTCGCTGTACTTCGTCTACATCCCACTGCTCATTCGATTTACCTAGCCATTGACGGTAATTTCTTCTCATCCTAATCTTCTATCCAGACTGACCGACACCCCATCTAACCTCTACCTTCTGCATAGAGCTTATGCGAGCAGCTCGGAATCTCGAATAGGAACCAGCAGCACCCGCAGCATGGCTCACATATCTCGAGGCGTTGCTTGTCAGCAATCCAACCCTAATCTTGGGCGCAGCCCCATCACAGCCGCACACCACGTTCTCGGTGGCAGCAAACGCGTTGTCAGTGCCCATGCCCAAGGTGGTGGGGGCCCTCCCAGCTTGAACAGGCCCCCCCCTCCCTCTATGCCTGGCCTCAACAGGCCCCCCCCTCCATCCATGACCCCCCCACCCGGGGGCCCTCCCGGACTCAACAGACCCCCCATGCCAGCCGGCGCCCCTGGTGCCCCAGGACTGAACAGGCCCCCCCCTCCCCCTCCCTCAAGGCCCAGTGCAATCCCTCCCCTTAACCGCCCCCCTCCCCCCTCCGGTGCCTCAGGCCCTGTCCCCCTCAACCGCCCCCCTCCCCCGCCCGGTGCCCCAGGCCCTATCCCCCTTAACCGCCCTCCCCCCCCGCCTGGTGCTCCAGGCCCTGTCCCCCTTAACCGCCCCCCTCCCCCGCCCGGTGCCCCAGGCCCAGTCCCCCTTAACCGCCCTCCCCCCCCGCCTGGTGCGCCAGGCCCTGTCCCTCTTAACCGCCCCCCTCCCCGGGCTGGTATCGCAGGCCCTGTCCCCCTGAACAGACCTCCCCCCCCTCAGCCCAATAGCACAAACAGTCTTATGCCGCCTCCAGTCCGCCCTTACTCCCCCATGGGTACTAACACCCCCCCTGTACGATCTTCCTACCCCCCCGGTACCAACCCACCCCCTGCACGACCAGTCTATCCCCCTAGGCCCCCTCCAGCAAGGCCCCCTCAAGCCCCCCCATCAGTTCCCAGGCCCTCTGATGGCCGTCCCCTCACCTCAACCTCTCAGCAGTCACGTATGGAGATCGCAGTCACTCGACCTAGTGAGAGGGAGCTCAAGCGCCCTCCCCCCCCAACGCTGCGTGTACTGGAGCCCCTCATTAAAGAAGGCATGAAGGACTTCCGACAGAGCAGAACAGCCACCACCTCGGTTCCTGGACGAAGCCCCACTCCAGGTCGCGGTGGAAGGGGAATAGTAGGTGGCAGGGGAGCAGCAGCTGGCAGGGGGGCCGCAGCAGCTGGGCGAGGAGGCCGTGGCCGGGGCCGAGGAAAGGTAACAGCTGAGATGAAGAGAAGGGGCAGGGCTGCTCGTCTGGCTGAGAGGGAGGAGAAGGATGCCTTGAACCGCAAGGACAGGGAAGAGATCTTTGAGGTTGGCGAGGAGGGTATGCTGCTAGAGGAGCTAGCCGACCTCATCCAAGTGGACCCCAGTGATATTGTCCGCAGCCTGTTCATGATGGGCATTCAGTGCGGAATGAACCAGGTAGGTAGGACATCAGAGCATGTGGGTGGGTGTGCATGTACATAATCGCAATATGTGAGTGTGTGCATGTACTTAATCGCATTGTGTGTGTGTGCATGTACATGTTCTCATTATTTGTGTGTGTGCATGTACATGATCACTTTGTGTGTGTGCATGTACATTTCGTATTGTGTGTTTGTGCATGTACATGGTCGCATGGTGTGTGTTTGCATGTACTTAATCGCATTGTGTGTGTGCATGTACATGTCGCATTGTGTATTTGTGCATGTACATGGTCGCATTTTGTGTGTGTGCATGTACATGATTGCATGGTGTGTGTGCATGGTTGCATTGTGTGTGTGTACATTATCGCATAGTGTGTGTGTGCATGATTGCATTGTGTGTGTATGTGTACATGATTGCATTGTGTGTGTGTGTGTGCATGTACATGATTGCATGGTGTGTGTGTGTGTTAGTGCATAGTCGCATTGTGTGTGTGTATGTACATGATTGCTTTGTGTGTGTGTATGTGTACATGATCGCATTGTGTGTGTGTGTGTGTGTGTGTGTGTGCATGTACATGATTGCATGGAGTGTGTGTGTTTGTGCATAGTCGCATTGTGTGTGTGTGTGTGTGTACATGATCGCATGGAGTGTGTGTGCATGATTGCTTTTTGTCTGTGTGTGTGCATGAACATGATCGCATGGAATGTGTGTGCATGATTGCATGTTTTCTGTGTGTGTGCATGTACATGATCGCTTGGTGTGTGTGTTTGTGCATAGTCGCATTGTGTGTGTGTGCATGTACATGATTGCATGGTGTGTGTGTGTGTGTGTGTTTGTGCATAGTCGCATTGTGTGTGTGTGCATGTACATGATTGCATGGTGTGTGTGTGTTTGTGCATAGTCGCATTGTGTGTGTGTGCATGTACATGATTGCATGGTGTGTGTGTGTTTGTGCATAGTCACATTGTGTGTGTGTGCATGTTCATGATTGCATGGTGTGTGTGTGTGTTTGTGCATAGTCGCATTGTGTGTGTGTGCATGTACATGATTGCTTTGTGTGTGTGTGTATGTGTACATGATCGCATTGTGTGTGTGTGTGTGTGTGTGTGTATGCATGTACATGATCGCATGGAGTGTGTGTGTTTGTGCATAGTCGCATTGTGTGTGTGTGTGCATGTAGTCAATCACATAGTGTGTTTGTGTGTGTGTGTGTACATGATCGCATGGGGTGTGTGTGCATGATTGCATTTTGTCTGTGTGTGTGCATGAACATGATCGCATGGAGTGTGTGTGCATGATTGCATGTTTTCTGTGTGTGTGCATGTACATGATCGCATGGTTTGTGTGTTTGTGCATAGTTGCATTGTGTGTGTGTGCATGTACATGATTGTTCTATGTGTGTGTGTATGTAGTCAATCGCATTGAGTGTGGTTGTTGTGTTTGTGTGTTGTGTGTGTGGTTTGTATGCACCTGTGACCCCCCGGTCCTTCTTACCTCGCTTTAACGAAAATACAACATGTGGGCGATGCATATGTACATTTGGTCACATGTTTTTTGTGACACTACACACTTGTATTTGTGCATGTCACATAACTCAGTACAGCTAACCAATGTCGATTCAGGTGCATGTGTACAACACACACAATCGGACGAATGCATAGCCATGAAACCACACACTACACACCAGGCACAACCTCTAGGGAACTGTAAGGTGCCAACATCGATGTGCATGTGCACTGACGAGAAGACATACACCACAATGACAATCATCATACATACATAACACCACTACCACAAATCTTCTAGCAGTTGTGTCAGCTGGCATGATCCAACTACTACATCAGACTAATGCGAGAACATTACAATACTCCCGCACATCAAATGCAAACCTAGTGTGCTAGCATCTACAACTGAGCATGCAATCTATGATGATGATCAGTTTGCACATTGCATGCAGTAGATACTGCGGCATAATAATGGATCCATACCCCACCCTGAGCCTAATCCCCTGTCCACCTCCCCTACTTCTACCCCACCCCACTCCACTCCACCCTAAGCCCTACCCCCCTGTCCCCCTCCCCTACTCACACCCCATCCCCCCCCCCCCCCCCCACACACACACACACACACACACACCACACACACACACAAATAAAACCACCCTAACCCTATCCCCCTCCTCTACACCTACCCCCCCCCCCCCCCCCCCCCCCCCCCCCCCTCTAACCCTATCCCCCTTCCCCACTCCTCCTCAGGTCCTGGACCGAGACACGTGCAAGGTCGTGGGTGATGAGTTCGATGTGCTGGTGGTGGATAAGGATGATGCGGCGGCTGCATTAGCTGAAAGGAAAGCTCGACGCATTGACTTTCTCACGGATGATGATGTGGACGACTTGGTGCCCCGCCCCCCTGTGGTCACAGTCATGGGACATGTCGACCACGGCAAGACATCTCTCTTGGATTTCATTCGCAAGGTTCGTATCTCATCTCATTTTGCGTCTCACTTTGTGGAGGGATAGAAAGGGAGGGGATGCAACTGGTTGGGTGAAAGGGAGAGGGTGAGCCCCCCTGTGGTCTTTGACTCCCCCTGGGGGTAGTTTTGCCTTTTTAAAGCGTTGCCCAAAGAATAACCCATTGGGTTATTCTTGGGGTCAGGGATTAGAAATTAAAATTTTGCCAACTTTTAATCCACGAGGCTGCAAAATATAACGTTTTTTAACGTCACGGGGCATGTCGGCCACAGCAAGACGTCTCTCATGGATTTCATGGTCAAGGTTTGTACCTGATCTCATTTTGGGTCTCACCGTGAGGAGGGATGGGGGGGAGGGGTAGAAAGGGAGGGGATGCATTCAGTTGGGCGAAAGGGAGAAATAGGAGGGTGAGCATTGTCATGTGTGGTCATTGTCATTGGGCATGTCAACCACGGCAAGACGTCTCTCTTGGATTCCATTCGCAAGGTTTGTATCTGATTTCGTTCCGCGTCTCACTGCCAGGAGGCCTAGGGTTGTGTTGTGGTCTCTTGGGTGTGGGTTGGTGGGTGTTTGGCTGGGTGTAGGTGTAGGCTTCTTTGCTGAGTGGCCTACTGTTGTGGTACGGCCATGTGTGTGTGGGGGGGTGTTTGGGTGGGCCTAGGGGGGAGGGATATGAAGGCAGGAGATGCAAACGGTTGGGTGTAAGGGGGAAATATGAGGGTGAGAGGTGCTTGGTGGTGTGTGTGGTATTGAGTGTGTGGTGGGTGTGGTATTGAGTGTGTGGTGGGTGTTTGGGTAAGTGAGTTTGTGGTTGGTTGTGGTGTGGGTGTGTGGGTATTGAGTGTGTGGATGTGTGTGTGTGGTGTTGTGAGTGTGTGTGTGGTTGTTGTGTGGTATTGGCTGTGGTGGGTGTGTGTGGTATTGAGTGGGGGTGATGTGTGTGTAGTGGGTGTGAGGGTGGGTTGGTTTTGAGTGTTGGTGGTGTGTTGTGTGTGAGTGTGTGGTGGGTGTGTGGAGGGTGGGTAGTGGAGTTGTGACAGTAGGTGGTATTGAGTGTGGAGGTGTGTGTAATGGGTGTGTGTGGTGGTTGAACACGTGGGTGGTGGGTGATGGTTCGTGAAGTGTGGTGTGATTGTGGTTGCGTGTGGTGGTGGGTGGTGTGTCTTTCGTGGTGTGGTGAGGTGTGTAGGTAGTGGTAGTGGTGTGTGTGGTGGTGGTGTGGTCCGGCGATCGTAGGTTGTGGGCTCAGCCGGCGGGGCTGCCTTGGTCTGGGCCGGGCGGCCCTCGGCGAGTGCGCCGATGCTTGCTGGGGGGTGTAGGTCGTGCTCGTCGTTGGCCTGTGGGGCCCTGTCCCCCACCCCCCCCCCAACCCCCCCACCCCTCCCCCCCCCCCCACCCACCCCCCCCCCCCCCCAATTCCCCCCCCCTACCGCCGTTGATTGCCTCGGCGGGCCCGCGCCCACCCCCCCCCGCCTCCCCCCCCCCCCCCCCCCCCCCCCCCACACCTCCCACACCCCCCCCCCACACCACCCCCCTTCCCACCACCCTACAGAAGTGTTGCATCAGGAGGGGCCAGCGATCAGCACACCCAAGAATACACACCACCACCCAACACCACCCACCAACACCACCACCCACCAACGCCAACACCACCCATCACCCTACAGAAGCGTGTAGCATCAGGAGAGGCCGGCGGCATTACTCAAAGCATTGGAGCGTACAACACAACAATAGAAGTAGACGGCGAGATGAAGACCATCTGCTTCCTGGACACACCTGGCCATGAGGCCTTCAGTGCCATGCGTGCACGAGGAACTCAGGTATGAGTTTGTGTTAGAGTTTTTGGCATGAGTTTTGGTAGTAGTTATGGTGAATTCATGGTCAAAACCAGGGATGTTTTCCTGTTACATATAATGATCGCTACTTTTGACCCTGTTTTGGCCACGAGGCCTTCAGTGCCATGCGAGCACGAGGAACTCAGGTAACAGTTTTTTAAAGAGATTTTGAGAAGAGTTTTTCCCCAACCTAAGTTTTTGGTAAATTAAATTAACCCAATTCATGGTCAAGATGAGGGATTTATTTCAGCTATATACAGGCTGAGAAACTCATATGAATTCTTCCACAACCTGAGAAGAAACTAATAATAGTACGCCCAACTAAAGTCATGGCCAAAATCAGGGATTCACCCCCCCCCACCCCCACCACCACCCACCGCTATATATAGCGATCGCTACTTTTGACCCCGTTTTTGTTGCTGCTGTAAAAGAAGGAAAATGACCTTCAATGGCCCAAGAAAGCTGTACAACGCTGTCCCTGGAGGAGGCTTAGAACCTTCAAGCTATAAAAAACACTTTCAGATTGGAAAAAAATCCTATTCAACATGATCAAATGTGCTGTGTGAAGGTCACCAATCCCGTGATCCCCAGTGCTGTTGTTGAAAACACACAATTAATAAACGCACATTGCACAAGTCATGAACATGGAGACATTTGCGTTCCACAGGTGACTGACGTAGCAATCATCATTTTGGCAGCGGATATCAATATAAAATGGCAGCGGATATCAATATAAAATGGCAGCGGATATCAATATAAAATGGCAGCGGATATCAATATAAAATGGCAGCGGATATCAATATAAAATGGCAGCGGATATCAATATAAAATGGCAGCGGATATCAATATAAAATGGCAGCGGATATCAATATAAAATGGCAGCGGATATCAATATAAAATGGCAGCGGATATCAATATAAAATGGCAGCGGATATCAATATAAAATGGCAGCGGATATCAATATAAAATATCAAAATAAAATCCATGAACATGATCGCATACAAAAGCACATAAACATCGTGCTTGTGTTGCAACTGAAATGATCACATGTGCATTCCACCGTGGTAGTGAGTGTGTGGTGTGTGTGTGTGGTATTGAGCGTGTGGTGGGTGTGGTAGTGAGTTGTGGTGGGTGTGAGTGGTGGGTGTGGTATTGAGTGTGTGGTGGGTGTGTGTGGTAGTGAGTGTGTGGTGGGTGTGAGTGGTGTGTGGTGCGTGTGTGTGGTATTGAGTGTGTGGTGGGTGTGGTATTGAGTGTGTGGTGTGGGTGTGTGGTATTGAGTGTGTGGTGCAACATTGTGCTTGTGTTGCAACTGAAATGGTCACGTCACATGTGCATTCCACCGGTCACTGACATCGCAATCATCACTGTGGCAGCAGATGACACACAGTTTATAAAACACACCACACAAGTCATGAACGTGATCACATGTGCAATCCACCGGTCACTGACATCGCAATCATCACTGTGGCAGCAGATGACACACAGTTTATAAAACACACCACACAAGTCATGAACGTGATCACATGTGCAATCCACAGGTCACTGACATCGCAATCATCACTGTGACAGCAAACATACATGCAAAATCATGTACACATTGTAATTGAAATGGTCTCATGTGCAATCCACAGGTCACTGACATAGTAATCATCATTGTGGCAGCGAACATCAATATAAACTGCGCAATACAAGTCACAAACAAGATCACAGACAAAAGCACTTACACACTGTGCTTAGGTTACAACTGAAAGGAAGCAGGGATTTTTATTTCGCTAGTTTCGACCCCGTTTTAGCGAAATTATCTCAAAAAAAGGATAAACAAGTTTTTGTTTGTGTTGCCCTTAACGTGTTGCCAATTTTCCGCGTCGCTTGCAAAGCTGCATAGGATTTGTCCTCACATACTCGTGTGGTAATCCAGGAGGACCCTGCACCATCGCCACTGCCACCGCCACAATCATCATCAAAAAGAGGGAAAATCAAGTTTTTGTTTGTGTTGACCTCAATGTCACTAAAAAGCTTTAGGGAGTTCTGAAACGCCGTCCCTGGAGAAGGCCCAAAACCATAAAGCTAGGGAAAACCCACTTTCACGTTTGAAAAAAAATCACTGAAAGGAGGTGATCACTTAACAGAAATGGTCACATGTGCAATCCACAGGTCACCGACATCGCCATCATCATTGTGGCAGCGGACGATGGGGTGCGCCCCCAGACTAGGGAGGCCGTAGCCCACGCCCAGGCTGCTGAGGTTCCAATCCTCGTAGCCATCAACAAGATCGACAAGCCCGGCGCTGACGTTGAGCGTGTGAAGCAGGTGTGTGTGGTGTGTGGAGAGGAGTGGTGTGTGGTCTGGTGTTATGTGGTGTGGGTGTAGAGTTGGTACCCATCCTCGTAGCCATCAACAAGATAAACAAGCCCGGCGCTGACGTTGAGCCTGTGAAGCAGGTGTGTGTGGTGTGGTGTGGTGTGTGAAGAGGTGCGGAGTGTGGTGTGGTACCAGGTTAAGGTTTTAGGGTTAGGGTTAAGGTGATGGTGGCCTGTGTATGCACTGTATCCCCCCCGACCACATGTCGTTATTCCATCGCCATTCTATCACTGCATTGCGGTGCATGAACCCTGACCACGATCTGCTCCCCCCCCCCCCCCCCCCCCCCCCCCCCCCCCCCCCCCGCCTACCCCCCTCTCACCCCTCCAGGAGCTGCTCGAGTTGGACCTGGTCTCCAAGGAGTGGGGAGTCACCATCCCCATGGTAGCTGTCAGTCTCTCCTCTTACCCCACCACCACACAACACAACACCAACTTTTTCACTCCCCCCTCTCCAGGAGCTGCTCGGGTTGGACCTTGTCTCCAAGGAGCGGAGAGGCACCATCCCCATGGTGGCGGTCAATCTCACCCCCCACCCCACCCCCTACCCCACCCCTCTCACCCCCCACCCTCTCACTCCCCCCCCCTCTGTCCCCCCTCTCACCCAACCCCCACTCCACCCCTCTCACCCCCACTCCATCCCTCTCATCCCTCCAGGAGCTGCTTGAGTTGGACTTGGTCTCCGAGGAGTGGGGAGGCACCATCCCCATGGTAGCAGTCAGTGCTAAGAAGGGCGATGGCATCCCCGAATTGTTGACCACAGCTCTGTTGTTAGCTGAGGAGATTCAGCTGATGGCTAACCCTAAGAAGCCTGCGCAGGGGACAGTGATCGAGGCACACATGGATAAGCAGGTTGGGGCGGTGGCCACCTTGCTGGTGCAGGCGGGCACGCTGAAGGCAGGGGATATTGTCAGCGCTGGTGCATGCTACGGGAAGGTAAGGGGACAGTAATAGAGATGCAAATGGATAAGCACGTTGGGGCGGTGGCCACCTTGCTGGTGCAGGTGGGCACGCTGATAGCAGGGGATACTGTCGGGGCTGGTGCATGCTACGGAAAGGTGAGGGCGTCGGGTGGGAGGTGGAGGGCAGGTAGGAGGTGAAGGTGGAGGGCAGGTGGGAGTTGGTGGGCAGGTGGAAGTGGGAGGTGGAGGGCAGTAGGCGGGAAAGTCTAGAAGCAGGGGCTATTGTGAGCGCTGGTGCATGCTACGGGAAGGTGAGGGCGACAGGTGGGAGCTGGAGGGCAGGTGGAGAGGGGGACAGAGGGGGGTTGCTTAGGGGTTATCATCACACTCACCACACCCACACCCACCATACCCACACCCACCATATCCACACCCACCACAGGTTCGCTCGCTAGCAGATGCCCTGGGCAATAGCATGAGCTCCGCAGGTCCCTCTTTACCAGTCCAGATGGCTGGCTTGAATTCTTGCCCACAGGCCTCCACACCCACCTAACCCACCATACCCACACCCACCACAGTTTCGCTTGCTAGCAGATGTCCTGGGCAATAGCATGAGCTCCGCAGGTCCCTCTTTACCAGTCCAGATGGCTGGCTTGAATTCTTGCCCACTGGCCTCCACACCCACCTAACCCACCACACTCACACCCACCACAGGTTCGCTCGCTAGCAGATGATTTGGGCAACAGCCTGAGCTCCGCCGGTCCCTCGATAGCAGTCCAGATGGCTGGCTTGAATTCTTGCCCACAGGCCGGTGAGCAGTTTGCCGTGTACTCTTCGGATTCCCAAGCAAGAGAGTCAGCTGAGAAGTTTAGTGATAAGCAGCGCTCTGCACGCCTGTTGGAGATGACTGGCGGCGGGTCCAAAGTGACGCTGAGCACCCTGGCGTCGATTGATGATGATGAGGAGACCGAGGTGGGTGGGGGCGCCTGGGGTAGAACTGTGGGCAGGGGGGGGGGGGGACGGTGGTTCGAGGGTGTGTGGGGGGGGAGGGGGGAGGACGGTGGGAAGAGGGTGTGTGTGTGTGGGGGGGGGGGGGGACTGGGGTGGAACGGTGGTCACAGAGTGTGTGTGGGGGGGGGGGGGGGGGGGGGGGGGGGGAGGATACCGGTGGGAAGAGGGTGGGGCTGGGGTGAAACGGGGGTTGAGAGTGTGGGTGGGTGGGGGGGGGGGGGGAAGGGGCAGAGAGTGGTTGTCGCTGGGTGGGTGGGGGTAACTGTGGAAAGAGGGTGGGAGAGGGTGACGAGGATAGAACAGTGGTCAGAGGGTGTGTGTGGTCGGCTGGAGTGGAACGGTGGTTAGATGGTGGGTAATGGGAGCAGAGGGTGGGTGGGTGGTTGTTGCTGGGTGTGGGGGGGTAACAGTGGGAAGAGGGTGGGTGGGGGTGACTGGGGTGCAAGGGCGGTGAGAGGGTGGGTGGGTGGAAGTGACTGGGCTGGAATGGTGGCTGGGAGGGTGGGGGGCTACGAGTGTGTGTGTAGGTAGGTCCTGTGGTGGGTGCTTCAGGGTGGGGGGCTGAGAGGGTGGGTGGTCGTGGGTGCGTAGGTGGGAGAGTAGTTGTAAGCAGGTGGGATGTGGGTATTATTGGGTGGGTGAAGGTGGGAGGGTGGGTTCTGCTGGGTGGGCGTAGCTAGGTGGAAGTGGGAGGATAGGTGATGCTGAAAGTGGAGCATACGTAGTAAAGCAGTATGACATCATATGATGCTGGCAGTCTGACTAGGCTTGAGTTACCATTTATATACAATATGTTATGATGCAGTTCATATGATATCATATGATGCTGGCAGCCTGACTGAACTAAACTTACCAGTGAAATACAATACCGTATGATGCAGTTTGTACTTCATCCCAAACCTGACCTTTACTCCAATGTGTTTCTTGTGCAGATCATGCAAAAGATTAACTTGGTGATTAAGGCGGACACCACGGGCATGGTGGAGGCCGTCAAAACTTGAGCATTCATCCAAAATCCGAATATTGAACCCCAAACCAGCCCAAATGTGAATATTTGACCCCAAATCTGTCCCTTCCTCTAATGTGTTTCTTGTGCAGATCATGCAAAAGATAAACTTGGTGATTAAGGCGGACACAATGGGCATGGTGGAGGCCATCAAGGCTGCATTAGGCTCGTTGCCCCAACTCAGTATCACGCTGCGGTTCCTGTTGACGGCTGTGGGGGACATCACCCGATCCGACATTGATTTGGCGGCTGCATCACAGGTACAGTATGGTAGCAAATAAATGGGCATCAGCATTTGTGTGGTGGGTTTGGTGGGTGGGTGTGAGTGTGGTGGTCATTCCGACTGACTCAGTATCACACTTTGCTTCTTGCTGCGGGAGACATCACTCAATCCGACGTTGATTCGGCGGCTGCATCAAAGGTATGGTACGGTAAATAACATCAATGAATACTCTGTGAATACCATACTGACACAAAAATTTGGCGTTTTTCTTTGGTGGCGTCGCAAAGGAGCTGAAGTGGGGTTCCGCAGGACAGTAGCCGGGTCGCACAGTGCGCTAGATTGGGCGAAACTGTCCCGCAGATTCTTCTGTCCTGGGTTCGAGGGGTGCCCAGTTCGCGTCATTGCCGAAGAAAAACTTTAAATTATAAAAACGTCAAATTTTTGTGTCAGTGCGGTACATATGCTTTGGCAGCTGCATCAAAGGTATGGTAAATAAAATTAATGACAACTTATCATTTATGGTAGCAAATGAATGGGCATCAGCAACTGTGTGGGCATTCCAATAGATGAATGGAATGGATGAGTATGGAATCTCACCAGCCCCCACTCTGACCCCCCCCCCCCCCCCCCCCCCCCCTCCACACACACACACACCACCACCACCACCTCGCCACACCCCACCCCCAAACACAAACATACACACACACACACTCATCCCAACCCCAACCCCACCTCACACTCACACTTCACACACTCCTAATCACTCCTAACACACTCAAACCTCACACTTCACACACTCCTTCTCTGTGCCTATCCCTCACCCCTGCATGCTCTGCACGCACACCCATCCCCACCGTTGCTCTGAACCCACCACCACACGAACACCACCACACACGCACACCACCACACCTGCTCAGCTCTGCTCACCACGTCCACTCCCACTCCCCCACCCCCTGCTCCCCCCCACCCAACCTACCCCTGCCCCCCCTGCAACACACTATCCCACACCCCACACCCGCATCTGCCTTTTCTGCACTCAAGCCATGCTCCTTGGATTCAACCTCGGTAACATTCCTCCCACCCCCACCCCCTACTCTCCCCCCCCATCCTACCCCTGCTTTGCTTCAACCTATAGTAGCATTCCCCTCACCCCCAACCCCACCCTCAACCCCTGCTACCCCTCACCCTACATACACCCACACATCCACCTACACCCACACATACACATACATGCTGTTCACCCACCCCCCCCCCCACCCCCACCCCTCCTCATCCAGGCCATGCTCCAGGGCTTTAACCTCAAGTAACATCCCTCTCGCCCCCACCCCCTCCCTACCCCTGCCCCCACCCTGCCCCTACCCCTGCCCCCTCCTCACACAGGCCATGTTCCTGGGCTTCAGCCTGGAACCAACCCTCTCACCCCCACCCCCTCCCTACCCCTGCCCCACCCACACCCACACCCACACCCTGCCCCCTCATCACACAGGCCATGCTCCTGGGCTTCAACCTGGACCTCAATGACCAATCGTCAGGCTATGCGAAGTCCATGGGTGTCAGCGTGAACACCTACAAGGTCATCTACGGGCTCATCGACGACGTCAAGGCCGCTATGGAGGGCAAGCTGAAGGCCGTGGAGGAGCGAATCCCCATTGGCAGCGCCGAAGTGAAGGCTGTGTTCGGCAACGGCAAACGCCGTGTTGCCGGCTGTGGTGTGTCAGACGGCAAGCTGTTGAAGAACTCCATGGTGTCCGTGAAGCGAGGTAAGAAGATCGTCTACGAGGGCAAGATCACGTCTCTGAGGAGGGTGAAGGACAATGTCGAGGAGGTGCCTGCCGGCATGGAGTGCGGT
The DNA here is from genome assembly GCA_013435795.1 of Chlamydomonas sp. ICE-L. NCBI lineage: Eukaryota > Viridiplantae > Chlorophyta > Chlorophyceae > Chlamydomonadales > Chlamydomonadaceae > Chlamydomonas > Chlamydomonas sp. ICE-L. The sequence goes on from JACBWV010000223.1 coordinate 14,030,029, forward strand.
ATGGGAGTCGCAGACTTCACTGACTGGGCTGCAGGTGACATCATCAGTTGCTACTACACTGTCACCAAGTCTAGAAGGCTGGAAGACGCCCGCGCGTCGGTGGCTTATGACATGTCCACCCTGGAATAGGCCTATATGGCAGACTTCACTGACTGGGCTGCAGGTGACATCATCAGCTGCTCCTACACTGTTACCAAGTCTAGAAGGCTGGAAGACGCCCGCGCGTCGGTGGCTTATGACACGTCCACCCTGGAATAGGCCTATGCGGCAGATTTTACTGACTGGGCCGCAGGTGCTCTCATCAGTTGCTACTACACTGTTACCAAGTCTAGAAGGCTGGAAGACGCCCGCGCGTCGGTGGCGTATGACATGTCCACCCTGGAATAGGCCTATGCGGCAGATTTTACTGACTGGGCTGCGGGTGACCTCATCAGCTGTTACCAAGTCTAGAAGGCTAGAAGACGTCGGTGGCGTATGACATGGCCACCCTGGAAAAGGTATATTTGGCAGACAAGGCTGCGGGTGACCTTATCAGCTGCTACTGCCCTGCTACCAAGTCTCTTTCTATTAGCCTTCAGACTGCTCACCGTCAGCGGTCAGAGTAAACATGGGTGGCATAAACACTACGTATTATACTGCACTCCCGAGTACAGAACGCACCGGTAATCATAGTGATGCAGACAGTTTGAAGACTTGTCCAGGTCAGCAACAGAACTTAGTTCAGAAAAGGGTAGAAAGGGTTTTACATACAGCAGGTGTTAACGTAGTTAGTGTGTGCGTGTGAGTGTATGTGTATGTGGGTGGTAGAAGGGGTTTCTCGTACAGCAGGTGTTGACGTAGTGAGTGTGTTTGTGCGTGTTGTAGTCCAAGGGTACTAGGCTGCCTACTAGGCTGAAGGGACTTGCTCAACCTCAACTAAAAGGTTTCCCATACAGCTGGCGTTAATGTAGTGAGTGTGTTTGTGTGCGTGCGTATTGCAGTCCATACGTATAGCACGAGAAAAACGGTACCGTACTGTATTGCAGTCCACGTGTGCGCATGTTGCGCGCGCACGTGTGTGTGTGTGTGTGCACGTGGTGCAGCCTATGTGTGAGCATGCCTGTGTATACGCACATGTCTACGTGTGCGTGTGTATGTGTTGCAGTTTATATGTGCGTGTGTGTGTGTGTTGCTGGTTTTATGTGTGTGTCTTTGTGCGCACGTGTTGCAGGGGAAGCCAAACAGGCTGAAGGGACTTTCCCAATCCCCAGCTTTTAGCTGCCTAAGACTTGCGGGTACAGCCCAGAGGGCCGGTGCCAGGAGGGCCGATACCTGGAGTACCGCCCAGAGGAATAGGCTGGTACTTGGTAGTTATAGTTAAAGTATATTTTAATGATGATGGTATACCCCCGAAGCACTGTAGTTGTGCTTATTAGCAGCCCAGAATTTTGAATTTGAAATGGTACGTGGGTCTTCAGCCGACTCTGGGCCGCTGGACCAGGTTGAATATAAATTTGAATTGTTACATGGGTCTTCAGCCGACTCTGGGCTGCTCACTGTCTGCCAATTCCAAGTCCCCCCGTGCGATACCCACGGAAACCAGGGAGCACACATATCGGATTAGCAGCCTAGGCACTGGAAGAGCATAGCTTTTCTTATCGGGTACAGCAGCTTCCAGGCAGATCCCTGAGCCAGCCACTTGGCTAAGCCCCAAGAGTCCAACAGTTCTGGAAAGATGATTCTGTTAGCTTCCAGATGCTCTACGTTGCAATAGGATCTGCAGAGTAGCAAGACAGGGTAGCTGAAAAGGATAGCCATGTGGAAGAGGTCAGCTCATGCGAGCACCCGCAGCATTTGATATTTTATTAATAAAACATATATTTAACCGCTATATTTGGATTATCCCGTGGTTATAGAATATTCCTATAAAATACACGATTGGGCAGTTTCATTATTATTATAATTATTAATAATAATAATAATAATAAATGTGTCTACGGGTTCCAGCCAAGTTGACGTGATGCTTGATCCGTTATGTACTCATGTGACGCTTCCATTGATCTGATGTTGATATCTCTTAAAGCGTCGGATTCTTTTGTTGTGTAAATAATGCTCGGTTCATATCTTGTGTAGTTTTTTCTTTTTTGTTAGTTCCAACAGGAGGAGGATCAAATGTAAACCCTACCCCATGCATCCCCATGACTTAACCTGTGGAGGGCTGCCCCCCCCCCCCCCCCCCCCCCCCCCCCCCCCCCCCCCCCCCCCCCCAAAAAAAATAGAAATCAGAGGCACGACAATTAGATATGGATTCTGGGTATTTACACGAAGGAGCACACAATGGCATCCTCTGAATTCCCAAACAGGTATTGCGTGGGATTCACAATTTAGTTCTGCCCCCCCCCCTTATAGCTTTCCGGAGTGTTATATCTTATACTGACACAGGGAACGGACTGTGGGCAATGTATGCTTACATATGCGAGATGCCATGTCAGGGGACAGGGCAGGTATAAGAAGGGAAAGGCGACAGTACCTTAGGGTACTGACGCCGCTGGGTGCCGGTCCTATCTGGCAGAGGCACTACAGCGAAAGCTACCAGGCGGGAAGCCTGGCACACTAGGACACTCTAGCGGGACCGGGAGAACCGGTCTATAACACCCCCTCCCTTTGGGTTTTCCAAGTACCGAACCCACCTATACACCCAGCCATTCCTACCCTTTCACCCACAACCATGCATGCCACCCATACCCATACATACATACATACACCCACACCCAGTCACTCCGTCGCACATACCTATCAGCTTAAACACTTCGAAAGTGGACAGATGCTTGCACGGTCAAACGCGCCAATCTATACACGGAGATGAGAATATTTAAAGGGACTGGGGAACCACATCAGACACCAGCGGTGGAAGGGGCGGAAGCCTGGAACCTAATCAGGGTACAGGCTATGCAGCGCGTGTCAGGGGACCAGGTGACGCAGCCTACAGGAAGCTGTCACCGTGTCATGAAGGATGACACAGTCTACAGGAAGCTGTTACCGTACAGAAAAGCAGTTACTATCTACAGCTATAGTTTTAAGGAAGTACAGTAGTAGTCACCAAGACATAAAACGATCGAGTGAACCGCAATTGATGCTGATAATACCCACCCATGCACCCACACATACATATTACCCACCCATTCACCAACCCATACCCATCTATACCACCCATACTCACCCATTCACCCACGCATCCACACACCCTTCCATACCACCCACAAACCCATCAATACCACCCATTCACCCACACATACCCACCCACATTACCCACCCGAGTCTTGTTAACACAAATTCAGTGGTGGTCTCGAAATGTCATTTGGAGGTCTGAGTAATATCCTACTAATATATATCGGGTTTGATAAGTTATTGATATTAAGCTAAGGTTTGAACTATTAATAGTTAATCACTTTAAAACTAATTAAGACTTATTAAATAGTAGAAATTTAGAAATTTAGAAATTAAGAAAACGTTGAATTCGAGGATTCGAGCAATGGAGCATCGCCATATCCTACTAATATATATATATATAAAAAGATAGCAAAAAACTAAGGAGGACTTTTCCGTTTGGCCCTGGTGCGATTTCAGGTCGTTTTGGGCCCTTGCTCATCGCACCCCCAATCCCTAGTTTGACGACAAGGCCCTCGGTGAAATCGCACCGTGCATCTCTAGTTTCGCGTCTGCCTCCCCTTACTCATCGCACCATGTACCAAAGTCAGTTAGGGCTAGCAAGTAACTGCAAGTTAGGGCAAGGAAGGAGTCTTCTGAAAGAGCATTACGGACGTCTATAACAGCCCCGGGTGTTCAAACTGCGCGGCCCTTTTTGACCTCGACTGACGCCATGAGCGCAAGTCACAAGCGCCAGGAAACGCTTCCTGTCGGAAAGAATGAGACCATCTCCAATTGGCTCAGAAAAATGGGACATCGTCATTGGGGGATCCCGCCCTGGCCCTGCCCCCTTGCCAAGCCCTGCCCCTATGGACGACGATTTGGACGTCGACCTGACTATCGAGGATGTCGTCGATGGAAAGAAGAAGTGCGAACAGAGAGATAAGGTGTGAGATTTCGATTCGACATAGATTGCTCTGCTCCCACAGTTGACAGTTCCCTTCGACTTCCCTTGCTTCCACAGCTTCGCATCGACTGAGATTACTTTGCTTCGCTATGACTTATGCCTGTTTTGCTTCCAAAGCGAGCTTCGACCTTGATCGCTTCCATAGCTTCGCCTTGTCTTTTCTTGCTTCCACGGTTCTATTGCTCATGGCGTATCAGGGCTACTAAGAAATCTAGAGCGCCCTAACTGACTAGCTAGCTGGGTGGGTTGGTGAGCTGACTGGTGCACCTGTTGGTGTTTGGCAGACTGATTGGTTACTTTTGGGGCTGACTAGCTGACTGTTTTTCTGGGGCACTAAATGACGAACGGTTTCTTGTTAGTCTAACCGAGGGTAGTTCAAGTCAAGATAGCATGTGCGATGACCGCTGTCCGAATTGAAAGTTCTGGTTTGTAACACTTTGTGTTTGCTAGGTCACACTTTTTAAACTGGTGCTCTTGTTAGAGGCTGAAGTCGGGCCAACAATAGCACCACAATCTCTGGTTTTGTGACAAGATCTGGCCAACAATAGCACCACATGATTCTAGTTTTGAAGCATTGTAATTCCTTAGGAAAAACCCTGGCTTGACTGAGTGGCCAGCACAAATAAATGATCATATAATAAATGATCACTGTAGCACGAACTCAGGGCCCCCGTAGGTAAAACTATTGTTTGGGGTTCAGTTCATCAGTGCTTTTTCTTTCTAAGCCCTTCCTACACGGTTGGGCAAGTCCCTTTAGCCTATTTGGCTTACCTCTGGAATGTAACATACATACATTTAAAAGAGTGTAGGCAAACCTGTCAGTTCTAAATGTGGCGAGTTAAGTACTGGGCTGAACATTTTTTGACAAGGAGTTTTGTCGTCTGAAAGGATGGATCTCCCTACACTAGCCCAAGCCTGGATGGATTAGATATGTGGCGGACCTTTTCCTACTCGGAACGAGGGAGTAGGCGTCTTACGCCCTTGGGTCGGCGGGAGGTGCCGACCAGAGGCGACCAGGGGTGCCGACGGCCGACGGGTGCGGGACTGCGGGTGCCGACCCCGGGTGCCTCCCCACAGCCTTGCTGACGTCATCGTTCTGAATTTGACTGTGAGGTACAACTCTGACTTGTCGTTGCCTTCGCGAGTCAGATTTCGCCAAATGCCGAGACAGCGCTGAGCCGAGCTGGCAATTCTACACCTGGAGGGCAGAGAGGCCCCCGCCCCCACCCTACCACAACAACCCGTTCCATTCATACTGAACTTCTGCAATCAATTCAAAAACACCTCATTCAACGCATCCTGCATGGCTCACACACCACTCTTTGTAAAGTCCGTTCCCACACAGGTATCCTTGGAAATGACAGGGCAGACACTCTGGCACGCAAGGCAGCTGAGCACCCTGCCTCCACCAATTTTACTGACAACACTGGGGAAATCCCCCGCCACAATGTCTACTGGCCCACAGTTCAACCTCCTCGCACACCCATGGGAGATATTCCCCCACGCATCCTAGCACCTAACCTTACACAAGGTATCACCTCTAACCTGCCCACTAGCTGCCACCTTGGCCAACACCCTCTTAACGGGATTTATGCAACCACCTGGGCTGATAACACTCCCCACCAACTTCCTCATGCAAGTAACAAATTTTGGACCTCAACCCTTATCCAACATAAAACTAAATTCCACATCCTTAAAGCCCGCTGGGGTAGACTGTGGAACCGTAAACTTGCATTCCGCTGGAAACTCCCTTATATTACAAGCACTCACCCACCCACGAACTCCCTATGCCCCATTTGCCACACCTGTGAGGACGGAGCGGGCCACATCCTGGCGGGCTGCACACACCGGACTTTCAAGGGACTCTATATCAAGAGACATGACGCCGCAGTGCGACTCATCCACAAGGCCATTTGCACCGGAGCCCTGGGATCCCGCAGAATGATCATGGACGCTGGCAAGGAAGAGGACCTCCCCAGGGGGGTCCTGGGCAAACGTCTCCCTGACTGGTTACGCCCCTCCACTATTACTGTAGCGGACTGGAAGAGAATGAGACCTGATCTTGCCGTCCTACCTGACATAGACTCTCCTACCTGTATGTCTGATAAAGAACTCTGGGTTCTTGAGCTTGGATACTGCTCTGATACCAACCATGCTACTAAGTTTATCACTAAACACGCCCAGCATGTTGAATTAGTAAATGGCCTTAGATCGGCTGGATACCTCGTCCACTATGAAGTTATCACCGTTGGAACAACTGGTACTATTCCAACCTCTTTTTTGACTTCTATGACCACTCTTGGACTTCAGAGATCATGTGCCCTCAAACTGGCGGACACAGTCCACTCCCACACCATCACTAGCTTTCAGAGTATTTTACAGAGCAGACGTTTTATGGAAGCACACCCCGGGTCGATACCCGGGGACTAGCACACAGACCGTCCCCCCTCTCAGGTTTTGTCTTGCCAGCTGCATTGTGTCGGTGCTTCCCAACCGGGGTGAAAAACCCCCGTATTAAGCTGCACTGGCATGATGTGGCTACGGTGCCTGCCGGTCAGGCATCGGTGGTAATTCTTTTTACTGAGATGGCCCTACGGTGACTATAGCTAGCTCCGGCTTACGCTATGGTGTCCTTAACTTCACCTCCTGTGAGTAACGGTTCTACACGGATGTAACAATTTCAATTTCAATTTCCCCCGCCCCCAGCCTTGCTGACGTCATCGAGCGTCGGTATAGGTTCTAATAGTGCTGCCCATATGCAAATTCCAATTCCTTTCCTATTCCTCGTTCTCAAGCAGTTTTCCAACCACGCTCCCAACCAAGCTCCCAACTGCGTTCGAAACCACGCCAAGCCCACCGTTTCAGGGAGCAGAAACCCCTTTCGCCTTCGAAGAAACAATGGTGGGCCTCCAACTTTGTCTCGGCCTTCAAACTTGCTCACTGCTCTTGAACCACCACCACCACTGCTCACGCCCGATTTAATCTAGCGATAATCTCGACTCACCCGTCAGCCCAGGAATCCGAGCCAGGGCCGGTACCTCGAAACATATCTTTGTCGCAAACTGGCAACCCCACCTTGCGGTTATCATCACCAACCTCAAAAATCAATGCGCTCGACTGCTTCTAAACCCATGGCACATCTGCGAGCGTTATACATTTAACCCAGGCGCAGGTGTCGTCCCGAAGCTATTCCCCAAAGCGGCCCACCATCCCACCTTGCACCTCAATGCGGTTTGCTGCTCACTCTCACTGTACTATGGCGCACCCGCGCGCATTCTAAATTCGACCCACGCGTCGCGATCGATGCATACATGATGCTGCCTGACCCGAACAACCTTTCTACCTCAACCTAACGTGCTGCTGACCCATGCCTCTCCCCCTTGCGCTGTTGTAGGAGAACATCGTACCAGCTCAGCGTCAGTGGTTCGTGGCCGAGTCCTTGTACGACCCAGAGTCTGGCTGCTCGGTGAACATGGACAGGTGAGATGACTGGGAGACGTTGAAGTGCTTGGGCATGGTCGGGTTGTGGTGAGGTGGGTAACCCGTGCTATCTTCGTTCTATCTTCCTTCAGGCTTAGGCCTCTGTTCCTCTCGAGGAGGAGGAAGCACTGTTTCTCTTTGGTGCAGCGTGTAGTAGCCTCTAGACAGCTCCTTTCCCCCGTCCTCGGGTCAAACCTGAAGCTTGCTAGTGCGTCTGAAGGCTGACATGGCAGGTGTACCAATGACGCTGCAAGCTCTGGGCTTGACCCAGAGGCTGGCTAATGGAGTTGACTGGAAGCTGCCATGGGTAGCCCCTGTAGTAAAACAGTGGGAGGAATAGGAGTCACAGGGGGTGGATGTGGTGGAGATAGACGAGGACAGCGAGGAGGAGAGACCGCATTCTGTACCATTTGTAGCAGACAACTGGTGGAGTGTTTCCCTCAGGCTAAGAACTAGGGACTTAGCCTACTATGATGAAGACGGCAGAAGACAGCGAGCAGCCAAATTGCTGGCTGGAGCCATGTAACCGAGTACAAGTTTACTATGATGATCTCATTGATTAATTCCAAAGCTGTTATCTTTAGCTACGAGCAGCAGCTTCTAGGGAGCTCCCCTAACACGCTATTCAGCCAGAAGCCTAGAGCTAAGGCAGCAAAAGCCAAATTGATGGCTGAAGCCATGTAACCAAGTCAAACTTGTAATATGATGCCTGGCTTCATTACTTCCATAGCTTCTATTGTCAGCTACAAGCAGCCGCTTCTAGATGGCTCCCCTAACTGGCTATGTAGCCAGATCTAAGATGGCGAGCAGCCAAATTGCTGGCTGGAGCCATTTAACCAAGTTCAAATTGTAACATTCTCATAGTGTTGTGATTTAGGGCTATCCTGTATGTATGTACCCATGCATGTACATATTTTACAGTGTATGTGGAACTATAGCTTCTATCCTCTGACATCATCTAAGCTGCATATGTAATCTATTTAATACCGACTCCTTGCCTTGGGTATCACCAAGATCCATGGGGTTATGCCCACAGCATAGCTAATCTTTTCAGCTACAAGGCACCTCCCTGAGCCATCCACCGGGCAAAGTACCAAGGCTTTAGCAGTTCTTGACAGCTGATTGTGTCAGCTTCAATGTGCCCCAGGTTGCCTTAGCTTAGGCTGAAAAGCCAGTCAAGGGACCTGCCTAGAAGCTGCTGCTTGCCACTTGTCCTTGAGTATCCTTGGGTTCGCTGTTCTTAGAGATTGCCACTTGTCCTTAAGTTCCTGGGGTATCACCAAGTTCTTGGGGTTCACTGTACTCAGGGATGCCAGTCAATGTCTGTTTTTTAGAGGTGCGTTTATCAATTTATCTTGAGCCAATCTTGCTCAGTGACATCTGATTATCCTGAAAAATATCAGAGACATCTTCTATAACACCTTATCTCTGAATGCATCTTTGTAATCCATGAGACCGACATTGTTTGTTGCTATCTCTGGCTGCAATTATAACATTCTCTAGTAAGGCTCTTTTCAAAAAAAAGTCGTCTCTACGGTCAACGATTTTATTCCAAAAGGCAACACATTATCTCATCCATCAAGCCCCTGAAAATCCTATGATCTAACCTCTAGTAAAATTCTGTAATACTTCACTCCAATGCACCTAGCAGTGGGCTACTTGGGCCCAATGGCTCTGGATCTGTTGAACCTGGAAGGTCTTGACCCCACCTGTAAATCCTATGATCTACGCTCTTGTAAAGAATAACACTTGTAATAATGGTCTGCCCCCCAGTAACCCCCTACTAGGCTCCCCCCCACTCCCACCCCCCACATATAAGTGGACATTGTTGTATTACATGATTGGCATGAACTACCAGTGGAGAACAACTTAGTCATTGAAATTGTATCAAACAAGTGGATGGTTGCATAGATACAGCAAAACTGCATGAAACCGAAAAAAAACGCATGACGTAAAAAAATACATTTACGCGTATGCATAACTGTATGGCACAACCTTGCCTTCAGTCAGTCTTCATGACGTCATTCTGAACTTATTGATTTCATATCTTGGGTGGAATATGGTCACTCTTTATAAGAGTAACCCTGCATGACAGCCTGGCTGAGCCACTCATTGTACAAGTCCCACTCTTCTACAGCCTAGCCTGTCCTTGAGTCAACAACTAGTGCTCAAGATCTGCCCCACTGACGCTCACCTCCTTCTCATGCTCTGCAGCCGAGTGACAACACTTTTGAAATTCCTCCACACACTTGGTCAGCAGATATGGCTGGCGCTCCTGCCCTACCTCATGATCATCTATAAGGAGTTTCAGAAGATCTGCATGTGCAGGCACTTCACACTACCCAAATTCACTCCCTCACCGGAGAGCAATAGCCCCAAGCACAGGACTGGGCGGGGCAAGGCAGAGCTCCCCCTCTCTCACGAGTGGCTGCTGCCAGTGCAAGAGGATGTTGTTTTGAAGGACCAGGATATCAGCGCAGTAGTATCCAGAACAAGCCAGACGTTTGTTTACTACAGGAACAAACTGCTCAATGCCCAAGCTAGGAAGCCTGTCCAAGCTACGCCTGCTGACATGGTGTAGGCTGGATGGCAAGGAGAGCCAGCAACTATCCAGCTGGATCCCAACCCAATTGTGTAGCACCGTCCAGCGAGGTGGTGCTGAAGAATAGGTCCACCGCAAGAAGCCTATCAAGGCTACGTTTGCAGACCATTTGTGGACATCTTGATGTACAACGAAGTGCTAAAATAATTGGAGTGGACAAGGCTCGCAGGATGGCAAATTGAGATAAAAATAAATGGCCAGGAAACCTACTTTCCACTTAGAAAAACCCTTGACCTATTCAGTACCTCACCATCTGCCTGGAGTGGACAAGGCTCACAGAACTGTGATGGATGGAGATCTTGAGGGATCAGTCCCCCGATCCTGGAAGCTATCAGCATCAACTTCCAACATGTACCTTGAGTGAGTATCAGCTTCCACATGGAACCTCGACCTTGTCTGTATCAGCTTCAAACTGGACCTTGTCAGTATCAGCTTCTACCTAGACCTTGTCCATACCAGCTATCACATGGAACCTGGACCATGTCAGTACCAGCTTCCACATGGAACCTGGACCTTGTCAGTACCAGCTTCCACATGGAACCTGGACCTTGTCAGTACCAGCTTCCACGTGGAACCTGGATCTTGTCAGTACCAGCTTCCACATGGAACCTGGACCTTGTCAGTACCAGCTTCCACATGGAACCTGGACCTTGTCAGTACCAGCTTCCACATGGAACCTGGACCTTGTCAGTACCAGCTTCCACATGGAACCTGGACCTTGACAGCACCAGCTTCCACATGGAACCTGGACTTTGTCAGTACCAGCTTCCACATGGAACCTGGACTTTGTCAGTATCAGTTTCCACTTCCTGCAGGTTCCTTCAATCTCACGCCTTGTGGCAAGGCATAACAATTTTCATTTTCTCCTTAGTTTCCAGCCAGGGATTGTTTAGAAAGCAAGGACTGTAGCACTGGGTTGTGTTGCGTTGTAGTGTTTGTCGGGATAATTGCAGTTGGGCTGCATTCCAAATAGACTGGTCGGCTAACACATGAATGTGTTCACAGGCTGGGCTACTTGAGATGGAAAGGAAAGCAGAACTGGAAACATGAATGCCTTGAACACGCATGATCAAATCCAGTGCTTTATCCTTCTTCATTTTGTTCCCAACAAACCAACCTGTTATTATTGTGTTGTCGTGTTTTTCTAGGATGGTTGCAGTTGGGCCACATTCCAAATATACTGGTAGGCTGACACGTGTATGTGTTTACATGCTGGGCTAGTTGAGATGGCAAAGAAAGCAGGACTGGGAATTTGAATGCCTTGAGCACACACGATCAAATCCAGTGGTTTATCCTTATTTTTTTTGTTCCCAACAAGCCATCCCGTTGGTAGCTATTGTTGTGTTGTCGTGTTTTTCCAGAATGCATGCAGTTGGGCTACATTCAAAATTTCCTTTTATGCTGACACGTGTACGTGTTTACAGGAAGGGCTGGTTGAGATGGCAAGGAAAGTAGGACTGAAAATGTTGGCAGCTGTTTTAGTGTATGTAAGGATGCATGCAGTTGCGCTGCATTCAAAATATACTGGTAGGACAACACGTGTAAGTGTATACTGGCAGGGACAGTTGAGATGGCAAGGAAATCAGGACTTGAAATGTGAATGCCTTGAGCACGCATGATCAAATCCAGTACTTTATCCTTGTTCATTTTGTTCCCAACAAACCAACCTGTTATTATTGTGTTGTCGTGTTTTTCTAGGATGGTTGCAGTTGGGCCACATTTCAAGTATACTGGTAGGCTGACACATGTATGTGACTGTGCTAGTTGAGATGGCAAGGAAAGCAGGACTTGAAATGTGAATGCACTGGGCCCGCATGGTCAAATCCAGTGCTGATTTTTTTTGATTTTGAATCCAACAGGCCATCATGTTGGAAGCTGATGTTGAGTTGAAGTGTTTGTCGGGAAGTATGCAGTTTGGCTACATTCCAAATATACTGTTACGCTGATCAAATCCAGTGCTTTATCCTTGCTCATTTCGTTCTCAGCAGGACATCCTGTTATTGGCTGATGTAGTGTTGTAGTATTTGCAGGGATGGTTGCATAGTGTTGATGTACTAGTAGTAGTGTATGTGTCCATTACTATGGAAAGGATGGCACCCCTTCTGAAATTTGTCACCTAGCTTTAATAAGTAAAATATATCGATGATGGAAATGTGAATGTTCTGGGGAATGCATGAACAATGCAGTGTCAGTTTCGTTTGTGTGTGGCAATCTGTTTCTACCACATATTCCTCGCAACCTGGAAGATGGTTTGCAAAATAAGGGATCAAGTATATTTTGATAGTAATGCTTTGCTTTGAATTGATTTTGTTACAGCCGAACTTGAACTTGAACTTTTTGTCACAGCCGAAGACAGCGAGTAGCCTTAAAAGGCTGGAGCCATGTAATCGAGTTTAAGTTATCCGTCTCCCAGTTCCCAGCCCTTCCCCATGCGGTACAGTCTAGTAGATGGTACAAGAAAAACATCATCATTGCATTTTCTGAAAACATCTTCCTTATAGGTGCATATGGTATGGCAGGACCAGTAGCCTCCGTAAAAGAGTAAGGACGTGTTTACCAAGGTACTTCCAAGCGCGCGCTGGCGCGCTGCCTTTTTGAGCCCCACTGCGCGTTTTGCGCAGTTTTTTGCAACCCCCTGTGGGCGCAGCAAGCAATTTTTGCACTACAAAGCGCAGTTTTATTTTTTCAAGTGCGCTATAGCGCTGGCCAATTTGGTCAATGGAAGTACCCTGGTGTGTACAATCCCTCTTAATACCGTATGCGCCTTAAGTTTTGCCAAACGACCCTTTGCCAAACCGGATTAGGGGTCCAGCTTGAGACCACTCCAGGTAGTTGGCCTTTGCCAAGTTACGGTTACCATGGTACTCGGTCTACTAAGCCCCAGCAAGTTAAATGTTCCTGATTTGGTCAATAAAAGTACCCTGGTGTGTACAATCCCTCTTAATATGCTCCCTGAATCCCTGGTTTTGTAGGTATTGCTATCGCACAGGGGGACTTGGAATGGGAGTACTGTGAGCCAGGGTACTACAAAGCGCGCGCTGCAGCTCGATTTTGCGCATGCTTTTTCAGCCCCACTGCGCGTGTCGCGCAGTTTTTTTAACTCCCTGTGGGCGCAGCGCGCAGTTTCTACGCTTTTTGCACTACAAAGCGCTGACCAATTTGATGTTTGTGCGCTTTAAGCGCAGACCAATTCGACACAATGTAGTACCCTGCTGTGAGCGACCCACAGTTGGCTGGAAAACTATGCAACAATCCAATCCAATCAAATCAAATCAAATCCAATCCAGGGTACCAGGGCAGGGTACTGTATTTGATCATTTGGGGTTGTTTCAAAAGCGGAGCTGCCTCCTTTTGGGTTGCGCTTATGACTCAGCAGAAAACGAAAATCTGCGCGCTGCGGCCAGAGGAGTTTTAAAACATTGTTTCAATCGTGCAGTCGGGCTCCGAAACCTAGCATGCGTCATATAGTACCCTGTACCCGAGGTTTGCGAACAGGAAGTGGGACAGTAGCAAGGAGTTGAAATTGAAATAGAAATCGTCACATCCGTGTAATACATTCACTCACAGGACGTGAAGTTAAGGACACCATAGCGTAAGCTGAAGCTAGCTTTAGTCACCGTTGTAGGTAATACGTCGTATAAATTTGCAAACTCGTTTGTATCCAAGCAACCACCCATGCCATGACCTTTGATCCTTACATCTATCATATAAATTTGCAAACTCTTTTGTATCCAAGCATTCACCTATGTCATGATCATTGATCCGTACATCCATCATATGTTTAAGCCCTTCATATCACTGTTGGGAAGGTCCCTTAAGCCTATTTGGCCTACCCCTTGACTGAACATAACTACATATAGTAGGGTGCCCTGGCGGGTCCCCTGGAGGTCGGCCCCGGGGGAAGTGTAATGTTCGTCAAGCAGCAGTGGCAGCCTCCTTGGTGATAGATGCACAAGCAGTTGCTTACTTATCCGTACAATTTAATATTGGGGGGGGGGGGGGGGGGGGGGGGGGGGGGGTCAAGAACGACAAATGAAAACGCCGCGTCCACAGTCCGCAACCCTGAGATACGTACGCGAAAAAGTGCCCTCCGAGGTAATCTGCCCCCGACGGGAATCGAACACGAGTCGGTAAGATTTCAGGCCAGTCAGATTAACCGACAATTTTGACCGGCGTTCTTGGGAAAAATTGAAGATTTGAAGATTTGAAGATGTGACGATTTCTCGTAAGTATCGCATGGGTCTGTCCCCCATAGGGAGCCGACCAATTATTATAGCTTTCCAGAGTGATACAACCGAAGCGACACAGGGAATGGACTGAAGGATTACAATAGGTTCGACACGAGATAGGTGTCAGGCAGTAGGACCCGACATATGAAGGAAATGGCGGCAGTACATCAAGGCACTGGCGCCGCTGGGTGCAGGCCCTATTGGGCAGAAGCACTGCAGCAGGTGCAGCCAGGCGGGAAGCCTGGCGCTCTAGGACACTCTAGCAGGACCAGGAGAACCGCTCAATAACAACTATCATATGCATTTGCAGACTCATTTGTATCCAAGCATTCACCCATTGCATAATCATTGATCGCAACCTCATTATCCACCAAATTGATGATATACCCAGGGCTTTTTCCGTTTCGGAGAGGGGTTATTCTTGTAGCGCTGAGGGATCTGCTGTCTTTCAAGGTTGGGCTGATGGGCTCCTAGTAGAGATTTTGGTAGGTGGCCCGAACGGGGTTTTAGGGGACGGGGCGGGGAGTCTCAAGGGAGCGAACGGTTTGGCCAAAACGGGGTCCCAGGTAGGAGAAACAACTCTGGATATGGTGTTTTTTACATAAAAGGATCTTCGCCTCGTATGTATGTGTGTATGTATGTATGTTACAGTCCAGGGGTAGGCCAAATAGGCTGAAGGGACTTGCCCAAAAGTGCTAGGAAGGGCTTCAAAAGAAAAAGCACTGATGAACTGAACCCCAAACAATCGTTTTACAGACGGGGGCCCTGAGTTCGTGCTACTATCATCTGTCAAAGTCTGCAAATGGCCCAGTTATTGACAGTGGTAGGGCGGGTGCATGGCACCACTTCTGCAATATTTGCTGGCCACCAGGTCCCTCTTTTGACCTGATGATCACTATATAAGCTACACAGCTACTTAGCTACTAAGCGGAGTCAGATACCGGAAATCCAGATTGGAGGGCGAGTAAGACCGACCGGAATACGATCTGGATTTCCGGTCGGTCTTACTCGCGCTCAGAACTGGTCGGTGCATACCGGAAGGGACTCGCAGAAAGTTCAGGCCAAAGCGATGGTGTGATTTTTTGGCTCCAGTATACCGACCTGAAAATACCCCGATACCAGAATACCGACCGGTATGTTGTACCCTGCATTCACATATTATTATTAATTTATTCATTTCCGACTTTTCACCTGGTTAATTCTTTGAAGTGTCTGAATAGCCAATCCGGGGAGCTGCCTAAAAGCTGCTGCTCGTTGCTGAAAATAAAAACTCTAGGCTGAGCTGAGTAAAACTCTGCCTAGAAACTGCTGCTTGAAGCTGAAAAGGAAAACACTAGGCTGAGCTGAGTAAAACTCTGCCTAGAAGCTGCTGCTCGTAGCAGAAAAGAAGAACACTGTACTGAGCCACTGTACAAATCTTGGTCACGTCTGAAATTCCTGGCCCTGACCTGGACAAGTCTTTGAAGTTCCTGAATAGCCAGTCCGGGGAGCTGCCTAGAAGCTGCTGCTTTTAGCTGAAAAGAAGAAAACTGGCCTGAGCCATTGTACAAATCTTGGTCACATCTGAGATTCTTGGCCCTAACCTGGACAAGTCTTTGAACAGCCTGAGTAGCCAGTCCAGGAGCTGCCTAGAAGCTGCTGCTTTTAGCTGAAAAGAAGAAAACTGGCCTGAGCTGAGTAAAAATCTGCCAAGAAGCTGCTGCTCGTAGCTGAAAAGAAAAACTCTGGACTGGGCTAAGTAAAAATCTAGGTCACATCTGAGATTCTGACCCGGACCTGGACAAGTCTTTGAACTGTCTAATCCGCTTAGTTGGCTCCCTGCTTTCCGTGGATATCGCGTGGGGGGACTTGGACTTGGAAACGGAGAGCAGCCTAGAGTTAGCTGGGATACCATGCAACAATTCAAATTCAAATATCCTTCTTTCTATCCTCCTTGCCATTCTGTTGTGGACGTCCAAAGCAGTTGATGAAACAAAGCTTCTCTTTTTAGCTTCGAGTATCAGCTTCTAGGCAGCTCCCCTGAATGGCTATTGAGCCAAACCAAACGCGACCTAGTGCACCTTGAAGCTGACACAATTAGCTGTCCAGAACTGCTGAAGTATTTGGGTTTATCTCAGTGGCTGGTTCAAGGAGCTTCCCAAAAGCTACTGCTTGTAGCTGAAAAGAAAAGCTCGGTGATCAAACCTTGGCAAGTACTGCCCTCTTGGATGCAAGCGTCTCGGCAACCTGTCACATGGGTAGTTGTGTGTATTTGAATTCAGACATATATATAGAGCTGCGGTGGTGGGTGATGGGGGGGAGGTGGTGTGCTGATGTTTACAGGTGGTGGGCTGATGTTTTGAGATGGTGGGCTGATATTTTTTAGCTGAAATAAAGCTCTGTGATCAAACCTTGGCAGAGACCATCCTCTTGGATGCAAGCGTCTCGGCAACCTGTCACATGGGTAGTTGTGTATGTTTGAATTCCTGGGTGTTTGTGGTAATGTTGTTGGTGTTTGTGGTAATGGTGATGACGATCATCATTACGTGATCAAACCTTGGCAATGACCGCCCTCTTGGATGCAAGTGTCTTGGCAACCTATATTACATGGGTAGTTCTGTGTGTTTGAATTCCTGGGTGGTGGTGGTAATGTTGTTGGTGTTTGCGGTAATGGTGATGACGATAATGATGATGATAACGACAATGGTGACAATGCTGTGTGCGTGTTGTGCATGTGCGTGCACGTGTTGCAGTCCAAGGGTAGGAACCTGTCACATGGGTAGTTGTGTATATTTGAATTCAGACTTATAGAGAGAGGTGAGGTGGTGGGGTGATGGTGGGGAGGTGGTGGGTGATGTTTACAGGTGGTGGGCTCATGTTTTGGGGTGATGGTGGGGAGGTGGTGGGTGATGTTTACAGGTGGTGGGCTCATGTTTTGGGGTGATGGGGGGGAGGTGGTGGGTGATGTTTACAGGTGGTGGGCTCATGTTTTGGGGTGATGGGGGGGTGGTGGTGGGTGATGTTTACAGGTGGTGGGCTCATGTTTTGGGGTGATGGGGGGGAGGTGGTGGGTGATGTTTACAGGTGGTGGGCTCATGTTTTGGGGTGATGGGGGGGAGGTGGTGGGTGATGTTTACAGGTGGTGGGCTGATGTTTTGGGGTGATGGGCTGATATGTTTTAGCGGAAAGAAAGCTCTGTGATCAAACCTTGGCAGAGACCACCCTCTTGGATGCAAGCGTCTCGGCAACCTGTCACATGGGTAGTTGTGTATGTTTGAATTCCTGGGGTGTGGTGGTAATGTTGTTGGTGTTTGTGGTAATGGTGTTGTTGGTGGTGATGATGATGACGATAATGATGACGATCATCATTACGTGATCAAACCTTGGCAATGACCGCCCTCTTGGATGCAAGTGTCTTGGCAACCTATTACATGGGTAGTTGTGTGTGTTTAAATTCATGGGGTGGTGGTGCAGAGATTTTTTCCATAATATATTACGATCGTAGTATTAGACCCCGGTTTGGCCGAAATTCTCGTAATAAGAGACCTAACAAAAACTGAAATTGCTTTAAGTTGACTAAAATCGACAAAAATATAATAAAATTGTCTAACATCGTAATAAGGATGCTGTCCTGGGAGGAGGCAAATACAAAAACGTAATAAGATTTGCTCTGTCAGATTTGAAAAGGATATCACTAAGGTGGTGGTAATGGTGGTGGTGGTAATGGTGGTGGTGGTAATGGTGGTGGTGGTAATGGTGGTGGTGGTGGTAATGGTGGTGGTGGTAATGGTGGTGGTGGTAATGGTGGTGGTGGTAATGGTGGTGGTGGTGGTGTCCCCGTTCAAGCTGGGATGTCCGCTCAAGCTGAAGGAGAATAGAGTGAGTGACGCTTTGGAATGATGCACCCTGCCACCCTGTCGTGAGGAACTGGTCAGGAGTGACGCTTTGGAATGATGCACCCCGCCACCCTGTCGTGAGGAACTGGTCAGGAGTGACGCTTTGGAATGATGCACCCCGCCACCCTGTCGTGAGGAACTGGTCAGGAGTGACGCTTTGGAATGATGCACCCTGCCACCCTGTCGTGAGGAACTGGTCAGGAGTGACGCTTTGGAATGACGCACCCTGCCACCCTGTTGTGTTGTTTCGTAAGAAAATGACTCGGTGTCCTTGCACAAGCATCATCGTGCTCCAAGTAGCTTTTGGGGTGCTACGAGCAGCTTCTGGGGTGCTACAAACGGTTCTTTGGATGCTACAAACAGCTTTTTGGGCTCTGCTGGCAACCTCAGAAGACTCTATCCTAGTAACCCCAAAACACTATGGGACGCACCTTAGCACTTGTGCTATATATACAGGGACCGGCAGATGATATGATGTTGACCAAAGGGGAGAATGGTATCATACAAATTGCATCATATGATATTGCATATACCATAAATGGCAACTTTAACCTAATCAGAATGCCATCATCATTTGACGACATGATACCACATTGCCGTTACCATACATATACAAGGGGGCGAGGGCGATAGTACTGTAGCCTTAGGGAGGGGCCGACGCCCTCTAGGCCCCGGAGCCTGGGCGGTATTCCAGGTACCTTGATGGCCCCCTGTCGACGACATGATACCACATTGCCGTTACCGCACATATACAAGGGTTAGCACCTTGAAAACCACCACCACCACCACAACACACACACCACCACAAGCACCACCACCACCACAACACACACACCACCACAAGCACCACCACCACCGTTACCATACATATACAAGGGTTAGTAGCCTCTTTAGCGATTTACAATGGTCTAGTGGTAGACCAGATCGCTAGAGAATGAAGAGTCGGGGGTTCGACTCCCCCTTCGGTCGCTCTTGGCGTTGCAGGTCGTCGTCAACCGCGATGGTAGCTTGTCCAGTTGAGGTAGGAGACCGCTCCCCACCCGCGTACGACGGGCTCCCTTAACACCACGCCCCACCAGGCCGATGGTAGCTTGTCCAGTTGAGGTAGGAGACCGCTCCCCACCCGCATACGACGGGCTCTCTTAACACCACGCCCCACCAGGTGTTATCATTACCATATATATACAAGGGCTAGCACCTTGAAAACCCTGCATCCCGCCATCCCACGCACTGCCTACCTTATCCATGAACGGCTCTGTCGTGAGGTACTGGTCAGGTGTGACAGCATTGGTGCCGTGCACACAGATGGCCAAATCCTGGAGATACACAGAAAAGCAAGATTAGTAAAGCAAAATTAGTAAAGCAGAATTTGCAAGCAAGAAAGGTTATTGAAGCAAAATTGGTAAAGCAGAATTTGCAAACAAGCAAGATTAGTAAAGCAAAATTAGTAAAGCAGAATTTGCAAACAAGCAAGATTCGCAAAGCACGGTTGCAATGCAAATTTGGGCAGTCTATGGCGCCCTTTTATTTTTGCTTACTGTCAGAACTGCTAGGCTAATTTCAGATTCCACCCCCGTCCTGCGTCCAAGGGGATTCGAACCCACCCACTCCGGAATTCGCATTATTGTCAGAACTGCTAGGCTACAGGAGTTCTGTAGGATATCTAGATCTAGATGTCCTTAAGAGCTCCCGCAGCCTAGCACTTTCTGACACTTACACGGGTGCATTCTGGGCGGAAAGGGTGACTTAGGGAGGCAGACAAGGGTGACGAGTTTGTAGCTTTTGCAGTTCGGGCTGTCTTTTGCTTGTACTGGTCTGCAAAGGTCGGTGTCTGTATGCTGACACACAATATTGTGTGTACTGCTTGTTCTGGTCTGCAAAATAATTATAACTGACTACAAAACAATACAATTCTGACCTCTCAATGAATATTGCGCATGAGCTTCTTTACATTAACAAAACGCACACATGCACGCACGCACGCACAGACAGACAGACAGACAGACAGACAGACAGACAGGCAGACAGGCAGGCAGACAGGCAGACAGGCAGGCAGCCGGACAGACAGACAGACAGACAGACAGACAGACAGACAGACAGACAGGCAGACAGACAGACAGGCAGGCAGACAGGCAGACAGACAGACAGGCAGGCAGGCAGACAGGCAGGCAAACAGGCAGGCAAACAGGCAGACAGGTAGACAGGCAGGTAGACAGGCAGACAGGCAGACAGGCAGACAGACAGACAGACAGACAGTCTGACAGACCGACTGACTGACTGACTGACTGACAAACATGTGGATGGATGGATGGATGGTTAGATAGATTAACAATACTCCAATCTGTGACCACATTGGGTTATACTATGTTCTATCTAACTCAGGCTTTGAGCAAATCCCAGGTAAAACATTAGGCACTGTTTTATTTTGGGGCTGTAGGTAGCAGCTTCCACCCAGATCCATTAGCCAGCGACCGATTCACAGATTACCCACACATGACCTCTGCATCAGAATGCCTGTCGTGCTAGCTTCTAAACGCACTAGCTAGCTTCAGGTTTGGACCAAGGGTGGGTGAAAAGAGCTGCCAAGACGTTGCTACGCATAGCCCCCAAAAGAAGCAGTGCATCTAGGACACGTGAACCCACCTTAGTCATGAAATTGAAAATGAAATTGTTACATCCGTGTAATACATGCTGTGCAACGGACCAAGCAAGAGAACAAGCAAGGGACCGCTGATCCTGACGACCAAAAGGAACGTATGAAGTCAGAAAACCCTTCTCAATGGTCACAATCACCTTAGTCATAAAAGGTTTGGACCAAGGGTGGGTGAAAAGAGCTGCCAAGAAGCTGCTACGCGTAGCCCCCAAAAGAAGCAGTGCATATAGGACACGTGAACCCACCTTCATCATGAGACCCTTCTCAATGGTCACAATCACCTTAGTCACCTTGTGCTCTTTCAGATATGGTAACAAAAATCTAGGATTTTTGTGTAACCAAATTAAGGTCATGAAACCCTTCTCAATGGTCACAATCACTTTAGTCACCTTAGTCATAAAAACCTTCCAAGTTCCAACCCACCTTAGTCATGAAACCATTCTCGATGGTCTCAATCACAGCGGCCTCCATGTCCTGAAAAGGTATGTATGTATGTATGTATGTAAGTGAAATTTGGCACATTAAATTTGGCACATATGATTCGGCCCATTTAATTGGGCACATTAAATTCGGCCCATGAAATTCGGCCTATGAAATTTGGCACAGTGAGTTTGGCACATGATTCGGCCCATGAAATTTATGAGATTTTATGAGATTTCATGAGATTTTAGCTCCTGAAACTTAGATCATGAGAACACTTACGTCTCACTGCGCAGATTCTAGAGTACCCTTGAACAAAATCTGAATGTGGTTTTTTTCTAGCTTATGGTTTTAGGCCTCCTCCAGGGACAGCGTTGTAGTGCTTTTATAGCTTTTTATAGCTGTTATAGCATTTTATAGCTTTTTAGGGCCATACAAGGCACAAAAAAAAACAGAATTTCGCCAAAACGGGGCAAAAAGAGTAGGGTGCCCTGGCGGCCCCCCTGGAGGTTGGCCCAGGGGGTGGTGTAATGTTCGCCAAGCAGCAGTGGCAGCCTCTTAGGTGATAGATGCACAAGCAGGTGCTTACTTATCCGCACAATTTAATATTTGGAAGGTCAAGAAGCAATATAGCATGGCATGGCATTATTATTCAACTTGGTGGCTTGTAAGGCTAATGAAGCTAATAGCTCACTGACTCCCGGAGTTCCATTGAGGCAGGTGCAGCGACTCCCGAGGCTAAAGTTGCTACTGCGCAACCTGCAAGTACTAGTGCTAAACAGCAGATTTCCTTGCCAAGCTCAATGCGCTGATGCAATGAGCTGCGAGAGGCACGGAGATGCGAATTTCCCAAGGGGAAAACGTAGACATGCTCCAGGTATCTAGATTGAGTCCACAGGACAGGAGGGAAACGAAAAATGAAAACGCCGCTTCCACAGTCCACAACCCTGAGATCCGTACGCAAAAAAGTGCCCTATGAGGTAAGCTACCCCAGCGGGAATCGAACACGGGTTGCGTAGATGTGAGGGCAGTCAGTTTAATCGACAAATTTGACCTTTGTTTTTACCAAATTTGATCATTTGAAGAAATCGCGTAAGTATCGCATAGGTCTGAGCCCCCTAGGGGGCCGACCAACTAGCGATCGCTATATATATTGGGGGGAAAAAGCCCTGCCTCGGACACCCCTGGTAAACATTGTGGATTGTGTCATGCCCTGTGGCTGGTTTCATGTTGTGTTGTCCAAGTCCCCTGCACAACTGTAAATCACTACACTTGTCATCACCCCTACACCCACACCCCACCCAAACACGCACGCAATCACGCACACAAGCACCATATCACGCCACACCACACCACACCACACAGCTACATGCACAAATAATCCCCCGTCCCCCCACCCTCCCCCCCCACCCAAACACACACGCAATCACGCACACAAGCACCATACCTCACCACACCACGCAGCTACATGCACAAATAATCCCCAATCCCCCCACCCTCCCCCCCCCACACACATGTGTGTGGATGGCACCCTACCATAATTCATACTAGTCCTACCATCATTCAATCCTTCTCTACCCTCCCATCCCATCCCTACCATACCATACCATACCATATCTACCATACCATCCCTACCCTCACATAACACACCATCCCTACCCTCACCAACCACACCATCCCATACCATCCCTTACCAACCACACAATTCCTACCATACCATACCATACCATACCATACCATACCATCATTCCCTACCATACCTACTAGCCCCACCATCATTAAATCTTTCCCTACGATCCCATTCCATCCCTACCATACCATCCATTACCTAGCATATCATCTCTACCCTACCATACCATCATTCTCCACCATACCTACTAGCCCCACCATCCTAAAACATTTCCCTACCTGGCACCAGAGCGGCAGCTCCGCCTTTGCATCAAGCTTTGCACGGTGCATACCCTTATTAAATCTTTGCACGGTGCATACCCATATTAAATCTTTCTACGGTGCATAACCTCATTAACTATTCCCCTACCTGGCACCAGAGCAGCAGCTCCACGTTTGCATCAAGCTTTGCACGGTGCATCAGGCCCCTGGTCCATGCATAGGTGGAAGCTACCGGGTTGGTTGACGTAGCATTTCCTTTCTGGTGCTCACGCCAGTGGCGAGTAACAGTCCCTAGTCCGGGGGCAAGAGGTTGTGATGAGTTTGGGTAGTGGTACTGAGTGGTACTGAGTGAGGGTAGTAAGTGTCCATAGTTGGAGGGGGGGGGGGGGGGAGGGGGTGTAGAGGCTGTTGAAGGTGTATTTGCAGTCCCTAGTCCGGGGGCAAGAGGTTGTGATGAGTTTGGGTAGTGGTACTGAGTGGTACTGAGTGAGGGTAGTAAGTGTCCATAGTTGGAGGGGGGGGGAGGGGGGGGGGGGGGGGGGAGGGGGTGTAGAGGCTGTTGAAGGTGTAGTTGCAGTCCCTAGTTGAAGGGCAAGAGGTTGTGTTGAGTTTGGGTAGTGGTACTGAGTGTGAGTAGTAAGTGTCCATAGTTGGAGGGGGTGGGGGATGGGGTGTAGAGGCTGTTGTAGGTGTAGTTGCAGTCCCTATTTGGGTGGCAAGAGGTTGTATGAGTTTGGGTGGTAAGTGTCAATTGTTGGGGGGGCTAGAGGTTGTTGGTGAAGTTGCAACCCCTATTTCCCACCCACACCACCACGATCACCGCCATCACCACCAATGCCACTACTGCCAGGCACCCAACACACCATAAGCAGCTTCTGCCTACACCAAGTCACTATCAGATGTGACGAGCACCGACAACCTCTACCTACCACCTCTATCCCCCCCCACCCCCCCCACCCACACCCACACTCACCCACCACCACCACCACCACCACCTCCGCCATCACCACCAATGCCACCACCGTCAGCCACCCAACCACTTCTGACTCCACCAAGTCACCATCAGGTGTGTCGAGGACAGACGCCCTCTCACTACCACCTTTATCCCCCCCCCCCCCCCCCCCCCTCATACACACACACACACAAACACACCACCACCACCAGCCACCCAACGCACCATGAGCAGCTTCCGACTCCACCAGGTCACCATCAGGTGTGACGAGGACCGAAGTCATGAGGCCCAGAGAACCGAAGCCCTAAATAGCAATGAAACAAGTAATGAGAACACCCGGTGGAGCGTGGTATTAAAGGAGCCCCGTCTTATGGCGGTTGAGAACGGGCTGCTACTTAACCTGGACAAAGCTACCATGGCGGTTGGCAGCGGCCGCAAACACTAAAGCGCAGCCGTAGGGATTCGAAAACTGCACCTTCTTGTTTCGACATGCTCTACCATTGAGCCTGTTGTAGAAACAGGATCATAGCAATGAAAGAATGGCAAAAGGATAAAGCGATGCAGAGCAATGAAAGAATGGCAAAAGGATAAAGCGATGCAGAGCAATGAAAGAATGGCAAAAGGATAAAGCGATGCAGAGCAATGAAAGAATGGCAAAAGGATAAAGCGATGCAGAGCAATGAAAGAATGGCAAAAGGATAAAGCGATGCAGAGCAATGAAAGAATGGTAAAAGGATAAAGCGATGCAGAGCAATGAAAGAATGGCAAAAGGATAAAGCGATGCACAGCAATGAAAGAATGGCAAAAGGATAAAGCGATGCAGAGCAATGAAAGAATGGCAAAAGAATAAATCCCTGCACAACAACGAAACAGTGGTAAAAGGATAATGTCAGATCGCTCACCCCATTGCAGAAAATTAAAATGTACATGTGTCAGGATGTCAGACTGCACGTCCCCGCCATAATTATTGCATGCCCAAACATCAATGCATCAGAGGATTAGAGGATACAAGGAAATGAAAGAAAGAACCTGTACCTGTGCCACGATGTCAGACAGCACATCTTTGTCATAATTATTGCACTCACACAAATCAATGCATCGGAGGATAAGAGGATGAGAGTTATTTAAGGAAACAACTTGTACCTGTGCCACAATGTCAGACTGCACATCCCCCTCATAATTATTGCATGCCCACAAATGAATACATCCGAGGATTAGAGGGAATCAAAAAAACAATACTTACCTGTGCCATGCTGTCAGACTGCAAGTCCCCGTCATAATTCTCGCATGCCCACACATCAGTGCGTCCGAGGATTGGAGGGGAGTAAGGAAACAAACTTTACCTGTGCCACAATGTCAGACTGCACATCCCCCTCATACTTCTTGCATGCCCACAAATGAATACATCCGAGGATTAGAGGGAATTCAAAAAACAATTAGTACCTGTGCCATGATGTCAGACTGCACGTCCCCGTCATAATTATTGCATGCCCACACATCAATGCATCCAAGTATTAGAGTTATTTAAGGAAAAAACCTTTACCTGTGCCACGGTGTCAGACTGCACGTCCCCGTCATAATTATTGCATGCCCACACATCAATGCATCCAAGTATTAGAGTTATTTAAGGAAAACAACTTTACCTGTGCCACGGTGTCAGACTGCACGTCCCCGTCGTAGTTCTTCAATGCCCACACAAAGCCTCCGCTGGACTTGAGGCACTGGTGAGGTGTACGGGATGTAACGTCTGAGTGTGTGTGTGTGTGTGTGTGTGTGTGTGTGTGTGTGGGGGGGGGGGGGGGGGGGGGTAGGTGTGGGGGGGGGGGGTGCGCGGGTTGTCGGTTGTGGTCTGTAGGGTGCAGTTATTGCATGCCCACACAAATCCTCCGTTGGATTTGAGGCACTGGTGAGGTGTATGGGATACAAGGTCTTAGTGTATGTGTGTGTGTGTGCCTGTCTGGGGATGGGTGGGGGTGGGGGGGGGGGGGTCGGGGGGGGGGGGGGGGGGGGGGGGGGGGTAGGTGTGGGTTGTGGGGTGCGCGGGTTGTCGGTTGTGGGCTGTAGGGTGCAGTTATTGCATGCCCACACAAATCCTCCGTTGAATTTAAGGCTCTGGTGAGGTGTATGGGATACAAGGTCTGTGTGTGTGTGTGTGGTGTGGTGGTATGGGTGGGTGGGGGTGTGGGGGTGGGTGGGGGGGGTAGGGGGTAGGTGTGGGGGGGCGCGGGTTGTGGGTTGTGGGGTGCAGTTATTGCATGCCCACACAAATCCTCCGTTGGACTTGAGGCACTGGTGAGGTGTATGGGATATAAAGTGTGAGTGTGCGTGTGTGTGGGCGTGTGGGTGTGGGGGTGGGAGGGTGGGTGGGTGCGTGTGTATGTGTGTGTGTGGTGTGTGTGTGTGGGGGGGGGGGGGTAGGTGTGGGTTGTGGGGTGCGTGGGTTGTCGGTTGTGGGCTGTAGGGTACAGTTCTTGCATGCCCACACAAATCCTCCGTTGGACTTGAGGCACTGGTGAGGTGTTTGGGATACAAGGTGTGTGTGTGGGGGGTGTGTGGGTTGTGTGTGTGTGCGTGTGTGTGTTGTGTGTGTGTGTGTGGGGGGGGGGGGCGTGTAGGTGTGGGTTGTCGGTTGTGGGCTGCAGGGTGCAGTTATTGCATGCCCACACAAAGCCTCCGCTGGACTTGAGGCACTGGTGAGGTGTATGGGATGTAACGTCTGAGTGAGTGTGTGCGTGTGTGTAGACATGTGGGGTGTAGGTTTGTATGGTTGTGGGCTGCGGGTTGTGGATTGTGTGGGGTGTGGGGTGTGGGGTGTAGGGTGTAGTTGTGTGTGTGTGTGCCGTGTGGGGTGCATTCGTGTGGTGTTGGTTGTGTGGGTTGTGGGTTGTGGGGTGTAGTTGTGTGTGTGTGTGCAGTGTGGGGTGCCTTTGTGTGGTGTGTATGGCGCAGGTGAGGTAGTTATTGGACATGTATGACATAATGAATTGGGCAAATGTACATATAATGGATATATGTACATTGGGTATACGTACAGCTACCTTGGACCTAGAAACCATTGTATCATACTATTCCTACCCCCACACCCCCACACCCTTCCACCCACCCACCCACCCTTCCACACACACACACACGCACGCACACACACACACAAATCCCCCCCCACACAGACACACGCACGCACACACACGCACGCACACATTATGCATCATACATTCATACCTGGGCTACCATGTCGTCGATCAAGCGATGTTCGTACCAGGTCTTGCTTTCTTGAAACCTGTATTGTTGGAGGGAGGAGTCAGGTGGATGAGTTGAGGGTTGTGTGTGTTTGTGTGTGTGTGTGTTTGTGTGTGTGTGTGTGTGTGTGTGTATGATTAGGGTTGTGGGTGTGGGTGTGTGAGTTGGATTGTCGGTGTGTGTATGAGTGTGTTTGTATGAGTGGGGTAGTGTGTGTGTGTGTGTTTGAATTGCGTTGTGTGTGTATGAGTGTGTGTGTATGATTTGGGTTGTGGATGTGGGTGTATGAGTTGGGTTGTGGGTGAGGTACCCGAGTGAACGAATGAAAACAATCTCCAGATTTTTGGATTTTCCTCATTAAAATGTCCGTCCGTCCGTCCGTCCGTCCGTTAGTTAGTTAGTTAGTTAGTTAGTGCGTCACAAAACAACATTTTCAGGTTTCATGAAAAACATCAAAAAAACTTGAAAATCTATATTTTTGATGAATTATAAGACTTATTTATACCGGACAAATGCTGACCAAAGCACGTACGAGCATCGCAATTCACGAAAAGGAGCTCAAGTTGGGCCAAATAGCTACAATTAACGGTTAACAATTTGATTTAAGGGTGTTTTGAGCTAAAATTTATAATTTGAACCCCTTAAACATGTGCGTATACATAGGTTTGGGAGCAGAGTTGTCGTCTAAAATTCGAGGCGAAACATGTAAGCATAACAATGGACAAAACATTCCCATAGGGCACTTGTGCTATAATTAGCCCACGGACCCCACCTCAGGGCCGTGCGTGGGGCAGAGGCAGGGGCAGGGGCACGGGCAGGGGCCACCGGGCGGGGGCAGGGGCAAGCCACGCCACCTGCCGCTGGCCAAAACCCGTTCAGGAGGACAGGACACGTCTGGGCTGGGCCGAAACATGCAATACCTTGTCCAAATTCCGTAAAATCAACCAGACACCTGATTGGTCTCATTTTTCTTGCATCAAATTCAACCCTTCAAAAACTCCCATTTTGGTCACTTTATAGTTAACAATGCTATAACATCAATCGATTCAATGAATTTCAATTACATCAAATTAAATTAAATCCGATACAAATTCATAAAATTTAAGCAATTAAATGCATTCAAATCACGTTGATTAAATTTAATTAAATGGAATAAAAGCGAATTAAATAACACAACATTAAATAAACAAATTAAATTAAATTAAATTAAAATCAATTGAATTCAGAATTAATTTCATTTCATTCAGGACGTGCCTCCAGGCGCCCTTAATTGTATGAGTGCGTGTGTATGAGTTAAGGTTGTAAGTGAGGGTGTATGAGTTGGGTTGTGGGTGTATGATTGTGTGTGTGTGTGTGTGTGTGTGTGTGTGTGTGTGTGTGTGGGGGGGGGGGGGGGGGGGGGGGTATGAGTATGAGTATGGTTGTGGGTGTATGAGTTGGGTTATGGGTGTGAGTGTATGGTGCGTGGGTGTATGGATGCATGGATGGATGGATGGAAGAATGTTTGACCTACAGACGAGAGAGGGCAGATTCCTAGAGGCTGCTTGTAGCCCAAAGCATATCGGAAATATTTTCGCCTTCTGCCTTGGTAATAAGGCATATTACTTATTTATTTATTTATTTACACAGAATCTGCAGACCAACTTACTGCGTCTTGTATTCACTCGTGTAGAGCTCATCGAAGACTCGCATGAACCTGTGCGCAAGTAAACAAGCTTTTAATAACTAACTGGATAAAAAGTATGCCATGTGGTTAAGGGGGCCAGCCCGTTTGCTTGCACTGGGGCCAACCACCAAGGCACGCATGAACCTGGACTCAAGTAAACAAGCTTGTATAATTAACTGAACTAACTGAATAAATAACTAACTGAATAAAAAGTATGCCATGTGGTTAAGGGGGCCAGCCCGTTTGCTTGCACTGGGGCCAACCACCAAGGCACGCATGAACCTTGACTCAAGTAAACAAGCTTGTATAATTAACTGAACTAACTGAAAAAATAACTAACTGAATAAAAAGTATGCCATGTGGTTAAGGGGGCCAGCCCGTTTGCTTGCACTGGGGCCAACCACCAAGGCACGCATGAACCTGGACCCAGGTAAACAAGCTTTTAACAACTAACTTAACCAACTGAATAAATAATTAACTGAACTAACTGAATAAATAGTATGCCTTGAGGTTGAGGGGGGCAGCCTGTTTGAGGTTGAGGGGGCCAATCGGTTTACTTGCACTGGGTCCAACCGCCTAGGCACGCACAAACCTGGTCGTAAGGAAACAAGCTTTAAATAAATAAAGAAAGAAAAAGTACGCCTTCTTGTGAGGCTTGGGGCTGAGGAGGCCAGCCCGTTTGCTTGCACTGGGGCCAACCACCAAAGGTGATCGAAGTAAATAAAAAATGTATCAATAAATAGTATGCCTTATAAGGCTCATAATAAATTATGAGGCTTGAGGTTGAGGGGGCCAGCCCGTTTGCTTGCACTGGGGCCAACCACCAAAGGTGATCGAGGTAAATAAAAAATATGTAAATAAATAGTAAGCCTTAGAGGGAGGCTTGAGGTTGATGGGGCCAGCCCGTTTGCTTGCACTGGGGCCAACAACCTGAGGTGATCGAGGTAAATAAAAAAATATCAATAAATAGTAAGCCTTATAACGAGGCTTGAGGTTGAGGGGGCCAGCCCGTTTGCTTGCACTGGGGCCAACCACCAAAGGTGATCGAAGTAAATAAAAAATGTATCAATAAATAGTATGCCTTATAAGGCTCATAATAAATTATGAGGCTCGAGGTTGAGGGGGCCAGCCCGTTTGCTTGCACTGGGGCCAACAACCTAAGGTGATCAAAGTAAATAAATAAATAAATAAATAAATAAATAAACAGTATGCCTTATAATGAGGCTTGAGGTTGATGGGGCCAGCCCGTTTGCTTGCACTGGGGCCAACCGCCAAGGCGCGCATGAACCCAGACGTACGGAAATAAGCTTTAAAAAAAAGGACGCCTTCTTGTGAGGCTTGAGGTTGAGGAGGCCAGCCCGTTTGCTTGCACTGGGGCCAACCACCTAAGGTGAACGAAGTAAATAAATATAAATATTTTAATAAGCAGCATGCCTTATAACGAGGCTTGAGGTTGAGGGGGCCAGCCCGTTTGCTTGCACTGGGGCCAACCGCCAAGGCGCGCATGAACATATGGACATACGGAAATAAGCTTTAAAAAAAAGGACGCCTTCTTGTGAGGCTTGAGGTTGAGGAGGCCAGCCCGTTTGCTTGCACTGGAGCCAACCACCTAAGGTGAACGAAGTAAATAAAAAATAAAAGTATGCCTTATTATGAGGCTTGAGGTTGAGGGGTCCAGCCCAATTGCTTGCACTGGGGCCGACCACTACAAACAAAAGTTTAGCTTTCTAGTTCAAATGTTGAGAAAGGATGAAGAAAAGAAGTGTCAAAATATGTCAAAGTTGAAAAGAATGTTGAAACAAGGATAAGTAGGGAGGATGTAAATTGACGAGCAAAGGGTAACAAGCTTTACTCTCTTGTTCAAAAATTGACAAAGGGGTTGAGTTCAAAGGAATGTCAAAATAGAGCAAACTTAAAATAAAGTGTTCAAAATATTAAATATAGCAAAGTTGAAACAAGGATAAATATTGGGGATTCATGGTTGGCCCTAGTGAGAGCAAACGGGCTGGGCCCCCTCAAACCCACACCTGGCAGAAAGGCATACCATTTATTAATTACTTTATTTAAATACGGGGGAAATAAATTGAAGATAGGAAGAATAAATTAACGATACTTAGAAAAACACTGAGATCCTCACTGATTGTGAAACATGCATTTTCTGTTCTATTTCAAACCATATAACCCACCAGCACCCCCTTCTGGGGGGAAGGAGCCCCCAGAGTCACCCCATTGTCCGTCTGGCCGTCCAACCATACGGCCAGAAGAAACCCTGGCCCTAACTGGCCCCTGGCCCTGTCTTAAACCCTGGCTTCGGTCTGCTACACTGGATTCCGGTGCCACCTATCGCTACGATAGCCAACACTCTAAGCCTTTTTTCCGCGTCGCTTGGGACACGCCAAGGACCTGTTTCAGCCAACTCTGGGCTACTCTGGGCTACTGTATGTCAACTTTGGGCTACTCACTGTCTCTCAAGTCCAAGTCCTTCCTTGCGATATCCATGGAAACCAGGGAGCATACTAGGATGATTAGGTTGCAAGCAAGATAAGGCAGTGTAACAAGCAGAAGGAGCAAAGCAGGTCTGCGCCCAAGGTGCTCATATCATTACAAGGCAGTACAAGACTGTACAACAAGCAGAAGGAACCAAGCAGGTCTGCGCACAAGGTGCTCGTATCAGTAATGCCTGGTTGTGTTGTCTGCAGACGTAGGGTACTTGAACTTGAACTTGAACTTGCAGACGTAGGGTACACCCATACATGGTCCATTCAAAGTGTTCACCCCAGTACCTACATGCCGTCATACTTCCGTTGTCTTCCACCACCACCACCACACACACAACCTCATATCATGAATGCCTGGTTGTGTTGTCTGCAGACGTAGGATACACCCATACATGGTCTATCAAAGGCTTCACACCACCACCATCCAACCACCACACCACCACAACCACACACACACCCTCAAATCAGTAATGCCTGGTTGTGTTGTCTGCAGACGTAGGATACTTGAACTTGGACTCGAACTTGAACTTGAACTTGCAGACGTAGGATATATACATGCATGGTTCATTCGAAAGCTTCATCCCAGTACCTACATACCATCATACTTCCGTTGTATTCCACCACCACCACCACCACCACCACACACACGCACCCTCATATCAGTAATGCCTGGTTTTTGTTTGCATACGTAGGGTACACCCATACATGGTTTATTCAAAGGCTTCACCCCAGTGCTTACAGGCCGTCATACTTCCACTGCTTTTGATCACCACCACCACCACCACCACCATCCAACCACCACACTACCACCACAAACCAATCTTACCACCACCACACCAAGATCACACCAAGACCAAGCCATCCCATCCCATCCCATCTTGCGACTTCCCATCTCTTCACAATACAAGCTTCACAAATCACTATACATGGTGCAGGCAAAGCTTTCAGCCCAGTAGTCACGTGCACATCAAATATTTAGGTGTAGCACAGCTGCTGGCCATGGGATCTGCCTAGAAGCTGCTCAGTATGGCAGAAAAGAAAAGCCCCGCACCCCAGTACTTACATTCACATGATATATTTGGGTGTAGCACAGCTGCTGGCCATGGGATCTGCTTAGAAGCTGATCAGTATGACAGAAGAGAAAAGCCCCGCACCCCAGTACTTACATTCACATGATATATTTGGGTGTAGCACAGCTGCTGGCCGTGGGATCTGCCTAGAAGCTGCTCAGTATGGCAGAAAAGAAAGGCCTTGCACCCCAGTACTCACATGCACATGACGTGTTTGGGTGTAGAACACTTTCTTGCCATGGGATCTGCCCAAAAGCTGCTCAGTATGGCAGAAAAGAAAGGCCTTGCACCCCAGTACTCACATGCACATGACGTGTTTGGGTGTAGAACACTTTCTTGCCATGGGATCTGCCCCAAAGCTGCTCAGTATGGCAGTAAATAAAAGCCCCGCACCCCAGTACTCACATGCCGTCATACGTCTTCAAAATGGTGTTCTTGGTCGACAGATACAGAGGCCTGCGTTGTTGACGTGGTGTGTGTGTGTGTGGGTGTGTGTGTGGGGGGGGGGGTGGGGGGGTGCTGGTGTGGGTGGCCCCCCCACCTTGAAGGCTATTTAACAGGCCTGCGTTGTTGACGTGGCGTGTGGGTGGGTGGGTGGGTGGGTGGGGGGGGGCTGGTGTGGGTGGCCCCCCCACCTTGAAGGCTATTTAACAGGCCTGCGTTGTTGACGTGGCGTGTGTGTGTGTGTGGGGTAGGGTGGGGTGGGGTGGGGTGGGGGGGGGCTGGTGTGGGTGCCCCCCCCACCTTGAAGGCTATTTAACAGGCCTGCGTTGTTGACGTGGCGTGTGTGTGGGTGTGTGGGTGTGGGTGGGTGTGGGTGTGGGTGTGGGGGGGGTGCTGGTGTGGGTGCCCCCCCCACCTTGAAGGCTATTTAACAGGCCTGCGTTGTTGACGTGGCGTGTGGGTGGGTGTGTGTGTGGGGGGGGGGGTGGGGGGGGGGGGGGGGGTGGGTGTGGGGGGGGGGGGGGGGGGGGTGCTGGTGTGGGTGGCCCCCCCACCTTGAAGGCTATTTAACAGGCCTGCGTTGTTGACGTGGCGGTGAGGAAGTTCCTGTCACGGTTGGGCAAGTCCCTTTATAGCCTGTTTGGCCTACCCTTAGACTGTAACAGTAACTGTAACATACATACAAGCCATAGTTTCTCTTTGACTGTAACTTTAACTTTAACTATAACTATGACAGTAACATACATGCCATAGTTTCTCTTTGACTGTAACTTTAACTTTAACTATAACTATGACTGTAACGTGCATGCCATAGTTTCTCTTTGACTGTAACTGTAACTTTAACTGCAACCGTAACTGGAACATATACACATGCCATAGTTTCTCTTGGACTGTAACTGAAACTATAACTGTAACTTTAAGTGCAATCGTAACATACATGCCATAGTTGCTCTTTGACTGTAACAGAAACTATGACTGTAACTTTGACTGTAATTAAAACATACATGCCATAGTTCTCAGCTACGAGCAGCAGCTTCTAGGCAGCCCCCTGGGCCAGCCACTAGGCTAAGCCCCAAGATTTTGACAGTTCTGAGCAGTGGATTCTGTCAGCTTCCAGACACATTAGTTTGCGTCTGCTTTGGCTAAATAGCCAATCAGGGTCGCTGTCCAGAGGCTGCTGCTTAGAGCTAAAAAGAAAAACACTGTGATTACCTCTGTATTTTCTTTGTACAACTCAACTTGAATTCAGTTGACATGACTTGAGGTGAGAGTAGGAGTTATTGATAAAGTGAGAAAGCCGAAAACAAAACAGTAACTTCGTCAAAATGGTGATCTTGGTAGACCCATCCCACCCCATCCATCGCCACCCCACCCCACCCCATACCATCCCTCACCACTTCTTCTGAAGAGCATACTCAAAGCAGGAGCGTGCAATACACCACCCCACCCCACCCCATCCATCGCCACCTTACCCCAATACCCCACCCCACCCCTCACCACTTCTTCTGAAGGGCATACTCAAATCAGGAGCGTGCAAATACACCCCATTCCATCCCACCCCAATACCCCACCACACCCAACCCCACCCAATCCCACCCCATCCCAATACCCCCGCCCATCCCACCCCATGCCATGCCAATGCCATCCCACCCCACCCCATCCCACCCCAGTCCATCCAACCCCACCCCATCCCACCTCATCCTAACCCTACCAACCAACCCTACCCCATTCCATCCTACCCCAATACACCACCACACCCAACCACACCCCATCCCAATGCCATCCCACCCCACCCCACCCCATGCCATCTCATCCATCGCCCCCCCCACCCCAATACCCCACCCCAACCCATCCCTCACCACTTCTTCTGAAGAGCGTACTCAAAGCAGGAGCGTGCAAATCCCCGGATGCTATCCTCATTGTTGTACCTGTACAACAGTATTAATTAAAAGCTTGATTTTAGTTGAGATATTAGCATGCAAAATAGTAATGAAATATTGTACAAATAGTATAAATGAAATCATATACAAATCGTATAAATGAAATAGACTACAAGCAGTTTAAATGAAATAGTATAGATATAGCATAAATAAAGTAGTATACAAATCATATAAATTAAATAGTGTAAATGAAATAGTATAGATGAAATCTTATACAAATAGTATAAATGAAATAGTATACAAATATTATAAATGAAATAGACTACAAGCAGTTTAAATGAAATAGTATGCACATAGCATAAATAAAGTAATATACAAATAGTTTAAATTAAATAGTTTAAATGAAATAGTATACAAATAGTCTAAATTAAATAGTTTAAATGAAATACTATACAAATAGTTTAAATTAAATAGTTTAAATGAAATAGTATACAAATAGTTTAAATTAAATAGTTTAAATGAAATAGTATACAAATAGTTTAAATTAAATAGTTTAAATGAAATAGTATGCATATAGCATAAATAAAGTAGTATAAAAATGGTTTAAATGAAATAGTGTAAATGAAATAGTATACAAATAATATAAATGAAATAGTATACAAATGTTATAAATGAAATAGTACTAAAAATTATAGATGAGCAGCTTGATCATACTTGAGATATGTAAGGGACGGCAGGTGAGGTGAGGTGAGGTGAGGAGAGGTGAGGTGAGGTGAGGTGAGGTGAGGTAAGGTAAGGTGAAGCTGATATTTTGATTTACAATTTCTGTCAGAGATTTAATTTCAGCTCCGAGCACCAGCTTCTAGGTAGCTCCTCTTCCAGGCTATTCAGCCAAAGCGGGCTAGTGAACCTAGTGCAACTTACATGGCCACAACAACACCACATCCCTTAGCCACCAACACATCACAAACAAAGGCCTTCACCCAAACTACATGGAGTATTATGGTGGTGATGAAGAGGAGGAGGAGGAGACCTGAGTACCATGCATTCGGTATCATGCCTAGGACTTTTTCAGCTACCTCGGACCCCGTATTGGCTACAATCACAAATACCCCACCCCCCTACCCCACCTTTTACTTTCATCCCACCTTTTTTCCGCTACCTCCATTCACCCAAACTACATGGATTATTAGGGTGGTGACGAAGAGGAGGAGGCCTGAGTACCATGCATTCGGTATCATGCCCAGGGCTTTTTCAGCTACCTCGGACCCCGTATTGGCTACAATCACAAACGAAGGCATTAACCTAGTATCCAACCAACTTACATGGCCATGGCAACACCAGATCCCTTGGCCACCAACTTCCACCACCATGAACACAAATAAAGGCATCCAAAAGAAAGGCAGCGCAGACAGAGGCATTCACCCAGTAGCCACCCAACTTACATGGCCATGACAACACCAGATCCCTTGGCCACCAACTTACACGGTCATGAACACAAATAAAGGCATCACAAATAAAGGCAGCGCAGACAAAGGCATTCACCCAGTAGCCACCCAACTTACATGGCCATGACAACACCACATCCCTTGGCCACCAACTTACACGGCCATGAACACAAATAAAGGCATCACAAATAAAGGCCGCGCAGACAAAGGCATTCACCCAGTAGCCACCCAACTTACATGGCCATGACAACACCACATCCCTTGGCCACCAACACATCACAAACAAAGGCATTCACCTATAATACACAAGGTATGATGGTGCGGACGAAGAGGAGGAGACCTGGGTATCATGCCCAGGGCTATTTTCCGCTACCTCAGATCCCGTATTGGCCACCATCACAAACAAAAGGCTTTGACCCAGTATTCACCCAACTTACATGGCCATGACAACACCAGATCCCTTGGTCACCAACTTCCACCACCATGAACACAAATAAAGGCATCACAAATAAAGGCTGCGCAGACAAAGGTATTCACCCAGTAGCCACCCAACGTACACAGCCATGACTACACCACATCCCTTGGCCACCAACTTACACGGCCATGATCACAAATAAATGCATCACAAATTAATGCATCACAAATAAAGGCAGCACAGACAAAGGCAGCACAGACAAAGGCATTAACCCAGTATTCACCCAACTTACATGGCCATGACTACACCAGATCCTTGGAAGTTGTAAACCTCTTGCTTTACTGGGGGTCCCTGCAGAACATTGACGTACAGTAAAAGGTGGGATGAAAGTGAAGTAAAAGGTGGGGTGAAAAGCACAAGGTTGGGTGAAAGTAAAAGGTGGGGTGAAAGTAAAAGGTGGGGTGAAAGTTAATGGTGGGGTGAAAAGTGAAAAGTGGTATGAAAAGTAAAAGGTGGGGTGAAAAGTAAAAGGTGGGGTGAAAAGTAAAAGGTGGGGTGAAAGTAAATGGTGGGGTGAAAAGTGAAAAGTGGTATGAAAAGTAAAAAGTGGGGTGAAAAGCAAAAGGTTGGGTGAAAGTAAAAGGTGGGGTGAAAAGCAGAAGGTGGGGTGAAAGTATAAGGTAGGGTGAAAAGTGAAAAGTGAAAAGTGGTATGAAAAGGAAAAGGTTGGGTGGAAGTAGAAATTGGGTGAGAAAGTAAAAGGTGGGATGAAACTGTGTTTAATTAAATTATCACTGTAGCGCAAAGTCAGGGCCCCCCGTTGGTGAAGCGATTGTTTGGGGATCAGTCCATCAATGCTTTTTCTTTTCAGCCCTTGCTGTCACTGTTGGTCCCCCCTTGGGCCCCCCTTTTCAGCCCTTGATGTCACTGTTGGTCCCCCCTTGGGCCCCCCTTTTCAGCCCTTGCTGTCACTGTTGGGCCCCCCTTTTCAGCCCTTGCTGACACTGTTGGGCCCCCCTTGGGCCCCCCTTTTCAGCCCTTGCTGTCACTGTTGGGCCCCCCTTGGGTCCCCCTTTTCAGCCCTTGCTGTCACTGTTGCCCTGGGGCTGTGCCCTGGGGCCCCCCTTTTCAGCCCTTGCTGTCACTGTTGGGTAAGTCCCTTTAGCCTATTTGGCCTACCCTCGGACTGTAACATGCGTACACAGTACATTAATTTACAGGTTTCAGTAAGTTTATTGGTTGTTTTATGTAAGTATATTGGTTGTTTTAAGTAAGTGTATTGGTTATTTTAAGTAAGTTGATTGGTTGTTTGAAGTAAGTATATTGGTTGTTTTAAGTAAGTTTATTGATTTATTTAAAGTAAGTTTATTGGTTGGTTCAGCCATAATAACTAACTCTAGCTTTGCTTTATTCCAGACCATCAAATCCATTAAATTCGTAGCTCCTGTTTGTTTGTAACAACGGTACCAGTGCTTGATACTCACCCCATCATCATCAGGTGTGAAGGCCATTTAAAAGTATGGGGCAGTGTGTGTCAGCGGGAGGTAGAGACAGCTTAGCCAGTTATGTAGCAGAATGCTGACAGTGTCAATATACAGCAGTGCTTGATACCCACCCCCTCAGCAGCAGATGTCAAGGCCATTTAATAGTCCGGAAAGGTATATGTCAGCGGGAGATAGAGACAGCTTAAACAGTCATGTAGCAGCATGCTGACAGTGTCAATATACAGCAGTGCTTGATACCCACCCCCTCAGCAGCAGGTGTCAAAGCCATTTAATAGTGTGAAGCAGTGTGTGTCAGCGGGAGATAGAGACAGCTTAGCCAGTTATGTAGCAGCATGCTGACAGTGTCAATATACAGCAGTGCTTGATACCCACCCCCTCAGCAGCAGGTGTCAAAGCCATTTAATAGTGTGAAGCAGTGTGTGTCAGCGGGAGATAGAGACAGCTTAGCCAGTTATGTAGCAGCATGCTGACAGTGTCAATATACAGCAGTGCTTGATACCCACCCCCTCAGCAGCAGGTGTCAAGGCCATTTAATAGTGTGAAGCAGTGTGTGTCAGCGGGAGATAGAGACAGCTTAGCCAGTTATGTAGCAGCATGCTGACAGTGTCAATATACAGCAGTGCTTGATACCCACCCCCTCAGCAGCAGGTGTCAAGGCCATTTAATAGTGTGAAGCAGTGTGTGTCAGCGGGAGATAGAGACAGCTTAGCCAGTTATGTAGCAGCATGCTGACAGTGTCAATATACAGCAGTGCTTGATACCCACCCCCTCAGCAGCAGGTGTCAAGGCCATTTAATAGTGTGGAGCAGTGTGTGTCAGCGGGAGATAGAGACAGCTTAGCCAGTTATGTAGCAGCATGCTGACAGCGTCAATATACAGCAGTGCTTGATACCCACCCCCTCAGCAGCAGGTGTCAAGGCCATTTAATAGTGTGAAGTAGTGTAAAACTGTAAATGTACACCAGTGCTTGATACCCACCCCCGTCAGCAGCAGGTGTGAAGATCACTTTAACCTTGCCTCCACAGGGAGGGATGTTCTATTCAAAAACGTGATTGTTTGACTATCTTTGAACCAGAAATCACGTTGTAAGTCAGTTGATTGGTCGTTTTAAGTAAGTTTATTGGTTGGTATAAGTCAGTTTATTGGTTGTCACGGTGCCATTGCTTGATACTCACCCCATCAGCAGGTGTGAAGACCATTTCAACCTTGCCTCCACAGGGAGGGATGACAGCCTCCGTTGCCTTGTACTGGTCTCCAAAGGCATGCCTGCGACAATATGGTGCTGGTGATGTGGTGGTGGTGATGTGGAGGTGGTGGTGATGTGGTGGTAGTGATGTGGAGGTGGTGGAAGTGGTGGTAGTGGTGGTGGTGGTGGTGAGATTACAATCACGATACACCAAAAATAATAGACTTGTACTCCGCTTGTACTGGTCTCCAAAGGCATGCCTGGCACAATATAGTGGTGGTGATGTGGTGCTGGTGAAGTGGAGGTGGTGGTGGTGAGATTACAATCACGATACACCAAAATGAGTGAACAATTACAACACACCAAAATGACAAGAGATATCAATTACTACAAGAACAAGTCCTATGCAGCGTCGCAAGCGACGCAGAAAATTGGCGGAGTGTGTAGGCAACAAAACGACAGGTGGCAACGGACTGGAGCTTACCGAAGCCATTTGGTTGTGAGACAGTCGGCTGACGTGTCAGGCTTCAATTTTTGTGTCTGTCGGTCAGACGGACAGACTGACACACAAACGGACAACGGGTTAACCCTGGGGGCTCCTGCCCCCTTGAAGAGGGGGCTCCGCCAAGAAAGATATCAACCACAACAGAAACATATATACAGACTAGCACAGGAACAGCGATATCAACTGCCACAGGTGAAGTCCTAAGTGCATCGCAAGCTACGCCGAAAATTGGCGGAAAGTGTTGGCTATCGGAGCCACAAGTGGCATCGGAATCGAGCGCAGCAGACCAAAGCCAGGGTTGAAGACAGGGCCAGGGGACAGGTAGAGCCAGGGTTACGGTCGGACAACACGACCGACCGACAAACTGACCGACACGACACACAACGGGGTGACTCTGGGGGCTCAAGCCCATCAGAAGGGTGGGGGCTCCGTCCAAAATATATATAAACTACCATTGTAAAGACATGTCAACTACTAGTGCAAATAAGTAGGGACCGACATATCACATGATGTTGACCAAAGGCGAGTATGATATCATATAATATAAAAAAAATGCATCATACGATATTGTAAATAAATAGAAACTTTAGCCTAG
The DNA here is from genome assembly GCA_013435795.1 of Chlamydomonas sp. ICE-L. NCBI lineage: Eukaryota > Viridiplantae > Chlorophyta > Chlorophyceae > Chlamydomonadales > Chlamydomonadaceae > Chlamydomonas > Chlamydomonas sp. ICE-L. Next base: position 14,070,672 of record JACBWV010000223.1, read on the forward strand.
TCAGACTGCCGGCATCATATGATACCATATGATGACATGATATCGTATGATATCATATTGCCGTTCCCTAAAAATAAGAATCCCTACAAGTAATAACAGCAGAAGCACACCTTCCAACCACGATAGGCTGTGTCCATCCTGGTACCAGGCGTGGCACATTGCTCACTACGATAGGCTCTCTGAAGACAGTGCCATTGAGGATGTCCCGAATTGTGCCATTGGGGGATTTCCACATCTGTGTGTGTGTGTGGGGGGGGGGGGATTGTTGGGGGGGGTTGTGATTGTGGGTTTTGGAAGACAGTGCCATTGAGGATGTCCGGAATTGTGCCATTGGGGGATTTCCACATCTGTGTGTGGGGGGTGGGGGGGGGGAGTGGGGGTGGGGGGGGGGGAGGGGCTGTGGGCGTGGGTTTGGGAAGACAGTGCCATTAAGGCTGTCCCGAATTGTGCCATTGGGGGACTTCCACATCTGTGGGTGTGGGAGGGTGGGGGAGTGGGAGAGGGTGAGGGGGTGGGAGGGGGTTGTGGGAGTGGGTATGTGGGTGTTGGGGTGTGGGAGTGGGTGTGGGAGTGGCTGTGTGTGTGGGTTTTGGAATACAGTGCCATTGAGGATGCCCCGAATCGTGCCATTGGGGGATTTCCACATCTGTGGGTGTGGGGTTGTGGGGGTGCGGGAGAGGGGTTGTGGTTGTGGGTGTGGGTATGGGAGTGTGTGTGTAAACCCTAAGCCATAAACCCTAAATCAGGAAAGCAGCAAAGCAGAGAAGCAGGTAAGTACAGGAGCAGCAGCAGGAGCGGCATCAGCATCAGCATCAGCAGGAGCAGGAGCTGGAGCGCCTACCTTCTTCAGGTTGAACTCTTTCACCCTTGCCTCATCTGGCGTGATGGTGGCGCACTTGATTCCCACCTTGTACTTCTGGATGGCATGGGCAGCATCGATTGTGACCTACAAGGCGGCATCGATCATTCAAATAGAGGAGCGTTAAATGTGCCCTACAGGGGGGCATTGATTTTGAGAATAAAGCAGCACCAATTTTGGCATGTAATGGGTGACCGACCACAAGAACAAAGGAGCATTATACTTATAGGACTTATAATGGTCACCACCTGGGTCGGCCCGTTGGGCCGCCTACCCAAATCGCTAGCAGGAGCCCAACCTTGAAAGACACCAAATCCCTGATCTCTACCAGAAGACTCCCTTCCTGAAACGAGAAAAAGCTCTGCCACATACTCAGCACGCATGGTATACAGATGCATTGCACTTTGTGAGTTGTGTGTTAAATTGCTTTTCTTTGCTGTCAATTTGCTGCACAGCACTATACCCCCCCCCCCCCCCCCCCCCCCCCCCTTACACACACACACACACCACACACACAAACAAACACACGCACACGCACCTGCCCACCACCCCCCACCTGCACCCCCACCGCACCTGCCCACCACCCCCCCACCCCCCAAACACACACACACACACATACACACATACACAAACACACAAACACACACACACACAAAGAAACACACACCATCAACTCTGCCATCAACTGATCAAACCACCCACCCACCTGGTCGTCAGTAGCATCTCGATTGGGGAGTCCCAGGTCAAAGTACTTGATATCCAAGTCCAGGTATGGATGGATGAGCTGCATACAAGGGAAGAGTTATTCAATTGCAAGTCAAGCCAAGCCAAGTGGAATTTTTTATTTAATTGCAAGCCAAGGCAAGAGGTAGTTATTCAATTGCAAGCCAAGCCAAGCCAAGCCAAGCCAAGTCAAGAAGACCTTTGTATTTAATTACAAGCCAAGGCAAGCAGAAGTTATTCAATTGCAAGCCAAGCCAAGGCAAGCCAAGCAGGGATTTTGTATTCAATTGCAAGTCAAGTCAAGTCAAGTCAAGTCAGGTCAAGTCAAGTCAAGTCAAGTCAAGTCAAGTCAGGTCAGGTCAGGTCAGGTCAGGTCAGGTCAGGTCAGGTCAGGTCAGGTCAGGTCAGGTCAGGTCAGGTCAAGTCAAGTCAAGTCAAGTCAAGTCAAGTCAAGTCAAGTCAAGTCAAGTCAAGTCAAGTCAAGTCAAGTCAAGTCAAGTCAAGTCAAGTCAAGTCAAGTCAAGTCAAGTCAAGTCAAGTCAAGTCAAGTCAAGTCAAGTCAAGTCAAGTCAAGTCAAGTCAAGTCAAGTCAAGTCAAGTCAAGTCAAGTCAAGGCAAGGCAAGTCAAGGCAAGGCAAGGCAAGGCAAGGCAAGGCAAGGCAAGGCAAGGCAAGGCAAGGCAAGGCAAGTCAAGTCAAGTCAAGGCAAGTCAAGGCAAGTCAAGGCAAGGCAAGGCAAATAGGGATTTTGGAAATCCAATCCAAGCCAAGACAAGGCAAGAGGGAGTTATTCAATTGCAAGCCAAGCCAAGTAGTGATTTGTATTCGATTGCAAGCCAACGCAAGAGGGAGTTATTAAATTCCAAGACAAGACAAGACAAGACAAGACGAGACGAGACGAGACGAGACGAGACGAGACAAGACAAGACAAGACAAGACAAGACAAGAAATCTGAGATAATGCAAACTGGTAGTTCGTTTCTCACCTTATCTTTGATCATGTCCCAGATCACCCTGTTGAAACGACCACAAGAGTGAGAGGATGGTAGTTAGTCTCTTAGTCAGTTGTATGATTGAATTGTTCTTAAGCTGCTCTCACTTCCCTACTAAATCTACCTGTGGAAATTAATTCATGATAGCTCTTTGCTTAGTATTTGAGCATTGGCTGGAAGACCCCCCAGATGTTGCGGACCGGGCTTGCGAGAATTCATGTCAGAAGTAAAGGGTTTCCTGTACACTTGGTGGTCATGCTAACATTAAAGGGTCACACATTTATGCCATATGTAAGCATGCAAAACTGGATTGCCACACAATACAGCAGCGTGCAAGAATACAGGGATAGATGAACATGTCAGAAGCAAAGGTTTTTCAGCGCACTTGGTGGTCATGCTAACATTCAAGGGTCACTCATCCAGTCATCATATGCCCTATGTTAGCAAGCAAAACTGGGTTGGCACACAATACAGCAGCGCACAAGGATGCAGGGATAGATAACATGTCCGAAGTAATGGGTTTCCTGCACACTAGGTGGTCATGCTAACATTAAAAAGTCACTCATCCAGTCATTCTATGTCACATGTTAGCATGCAAACTGGGTCGACACACAAAACAGCAGCGCACAAGAATGCATGAATAGATAAATATATCAGAAGTAAAGGGTTTCCTGCACACTTGGTGGTCATGCTAACATTAAAAGGTCACTCATCCAGTCATCATATGCCCTATGTTAGCAAGCAAAACTGGGTTGGCACACAATACAGCAGCGCACAAGGATGCAGGGATAGATAACATGTCAGAAGTAATGGGTTTCCTGCACACTAGGTGGTCATGCTAACATTAAAGGGTCACTCATCATATGCCCTATGTTAGCAAGCAAAGCTGGGTTGGCACACAATACAGCAGCGCACAAGGATGCAGGGATAGATAACATGTCCGAAGTAATGGGTTTCCTGCACACTAGGTGGTCATGCTAACATCAAAGGGTCACTCATCATATGCCCAATGTTAGCAAGCAAATCTGGGTTGGCACACAATACAGCAGCGCACAAGGATGCAGGGATAGATAACATGTCCGAAGTAATGGGTTTCCTGCACACTAAATGGTCATGCTAACATTAAAAGGTCACTCATCCAGTCATTCTATGTCACATGTTAGCATGCAAACTGGGTCGACACACAAAACAGCAGCGCACAAGAATGCATGAATAGATAAATATATCAGAAGTAAAGGGTTTCCTGCACACTTGGTGGTCATGCTAACATTAAAAGGTCACTCATCCAGTCATCATATGCCCTATGATAGCAAGCAAAACTGGGTTGGCACACAATACAGCAGCGCACAAGGATGCAGGGATAGATAACATGTCAGAAGTAATGGGTTTCCTGCACACTAGGTGGTCATGCTAACATTAAAGGGTCACCCATCATATGCCCAATGTTAGCAAGCAAAGCTGGGTTGGCACACAATACAGCAGCGCACAAGGATGCAGGGATAGATGAACATGTCCGAAGTAATGGGTTTCCTGCACACTAGGTGGTCATGCTAACATCAAAGGGTCACTCATCATATGCCCTATGTTAGCAAGCAAATCTGGGTTGGCACACAATACAGCAGCGCACAAGGATGCAGGGATAGATAACATGTCCGAAGTAATGGGTTTCCTGCACACTAGGTGGTCATGCTAACATTAAAAGGTCACTCATCCAGTCATTCTATGTCACATGTTAGCATGCAAACTGGGTCGACACACAAAACAGCAGCGCACAAGAATGCATGAATAGATAAATATATCAGAAGTAAAGGGTTTCCTGCACACTTGGTGGTCATGCTAACATTAAAAGGTCACTCATCCAGTCATCATATGCCCTATGTTAGCAAGCAAAGCTGGGTTGGCACACAATACAGCAGCGCACAAGGATGCAGGGATAGATAACATGTCAGAAGTAATGGGTTTCCTGCACACTAGGTGGTCATGCTAACATTAAAGGGTCACTCATCATATGCCCTATGTTAGCAAGCAAAGCTGGGTTGGCACACAATACAGCAGCGCACAAGGATGCAGGGACAGATAACATGTCCGAAGTAATGGGTTTCCTGCACACTAGGTGGTCATGCTAACATTAAAGGGTCACTCATCATATGCCCTATGTTAGCAAGCAAAGCTGGGTTGGCACACAATACAGCAGCGCACAAGGATGCAGGGATAGATAACATGTCCGAAGTAATGGGTTTCCTGCACACTAGGTGGTCATGCTAACATTAAAAGGTCACTCATCCAGTCATTCTATGTCACATGTTAGCATGCAAACTAGGTCGACACACAAAACAGCAGCGCACAAGAATGCATGAATAGATAAATATATCAGAAGTAAAGGGTTTCCTGCACACTTGGTGGTCATGCTAACATTAAAAGGTCACTCATCCAGTCATCATATGCCCTATGTTAGCAAGCAAAACTGGGTTGGCACACAATACAGCAGCGCACAAGGATGCAGGGATAGATAACATGTCAGAAGTAATGGGTTTCCTGCACACTAGGTGGTCATGCTAACATTAAAGGGTCACTCATCATATGCCCTATGTTAGCAAGCAAATCTGGGTTGGCACACAATACAGCAGCGCACAAGGATGCAGGGATAGATGAACATGTCAGAAGTAATGGGTTTCCTGCACACTAGGTGGTCATGCTAACATCAAAGGGTCACTCATCATATGCCCTATGTTAGCAAGCAAAGCTGGGTTGGCACACAATACAGCAGCGCACAAGGATGCAGGGATAGATAACATGTCCGAAGTAATGGGTTTCCTGCACACTAGGTGGTCATGCTAACATTAAAAGGTCACTCATCCAGTCATTCTATGTCACATGTTAGCATGCAAACTGGGTCGACACACAATACAGCAGCGCACAAGAATGCATGAATAGATAAATATATCAGAAGTAAAGGGTTTCCTGCACACTTGGTGGTCATGCAAACATTAAAAGGTCACTCATCCAGTCATCATATGCCATATGTTAACAAGCAAAACTGGGTTGGCAGACAATACAGCAGCGTACAATCATACATGTGTAGATGAACATGTCAGAAGTAATGGGTTTCCTGTACACTAGGTGGTCATGCTAACATTAAAGGGTCACTCATCCAATGCCATATGTAAGCATGCAAAACTGGGTTGCCATAAAATACAGCAGCACGAAGGATGCATGGAGACTTGTCAGAAGTAATGGGTTTTCTGCACACTTGGTGGTCATGCTAACATTATAGGGTCACTCATCCTACGCCATATGTAAGCATGCGAAACTGGGTTGCCATACAATACAGCACCGCACAAGAATGCATGGATAGATACAGTTTTCAGAAGTATAGGGTTTCCTGCACACTCGGTGGTCATGCTAACATTAAAGGGTCACACATCCAGTCATCATATGCCTTATGCTAGCATGCAAAACTGGGTTGACACACAATAAGACAGCACACAATCATGCATGGATAGATAAATATGTCCGGAGTAATAGGTTTCCTGCACACTTGGTGGTCGCATCAAAGGGTCACTCATCCTGGCACGTCGGCCAGGCTGGCACAATGGCCTATGTACTTGCATGGTATGAGGTACAAATTAGTACATAGCCACAACATCAACATCTCCCCATAGCCTGGTAAGTCGACAAACTACATTCTATCGCTGCGGGACCCCCTACTGTCAGATCTGAGACGCCATAGCAATGTAATCGGGGTGAAAACTCAGGGTAAGCTTCAGTTTCGGAGTTAGTTAGCGTTTCGGAAATTCGGAATAACCTCTTGCCTCGTCATTTCATCGCCATCCAGATCCACCACTGGCCCGGCCACCTTGATGCGGCCCTGATCAGCGCTTCCCGCACTCATGCGTGCTCTCTTCGCCTCAGAGTTGTCGGGTGATGCCATCATTGCTCTGAAGTCGGGTCGCTGTTGTCAGTTGGTTGAACGTCGTTGTCCTAGTCACAGTCCTGGTCACAGACACTTGGCGCAACAGAACAAATGTTCTGGCTCCGAGACGATTACAGGGTATCCGAGACAAAACAGGAGTAGCGCGTCGACCTTCGGATAGATTGGGAATCTATTTTTGGAAATCTAGCTTGTTAATTAAAAGTTGTAAAGGAAATCAGGGGGCGCTGGTTAAACGTCGCCGAGAAGCAGGGGGGCGCGGGTCGTCAGCTGCGCCCCCTGCCCCTGCCCCTGCCCCCGCGGGGGCCCCCGGCTGCGCCCCCCTGCTTCCCCAGGGTCCGGCAGGCATGAGCTGGCGAACACGTCAGAGTGACGGTGGCAAGGAACTGAAAACCGAACCTGACGGTAAATCCCTGGGGTAAATAATAACCGAACACAACCAGGGCAGGGCGGGGCAGGGGCCAGGGGGCCCTGACGTGGAGGCGGCCCCAAAGAAAACCCATGGAGCTCCGCCTCTCCAAAGCAGGTACTTGAATAGGATCATAAACTCAGAACATCACGGACACTTTGCTTGGCCTTGCTGCTAAGGAAGACCTTAACTGGCGCACGAGGTAAATACCCCGAGACAGGAGAGAATGTGCAAGTGCTGCGATATGAATATAGTTGAGGACGAAGCACGCTTCCTACTAGAATGCCCCATCTACCGTAATATAATCATGAGCGAACATCAGGGAGGGGTGGCACAATCTAATCCAACTATTTTGATCACCAGCCATGATAACATGATTTGCAACAGCTTCGAAAACACCTACTAGCATGCTGTAGCTAGATTCATCATAGGAATATAGGATGCGAATGGCTAAGAAAGCGTACTATCGGTAGTCGCAGAACCTAGATAAACAACTGTTTCATACGAAGCAATTTTTTATATGATGGATTTGTTGTTGTTGCCTGCTTGCTGCAAATCCTGCAAGATGGCCTTTATTTTCTGATCATTTGTTGGCAGACCCTTCTCTGAATCCCTGATGTTGTGGAGCGGGCTTGTCTTGGGCCAACAATAGCCTGTCGATTACAATGTAATGAAATGTAATCAAGAATCATCATCTGAATGTAATGTAATGTAATGTAATGTAATGTAATGTAATGTAATGTAATGTAATGTAATGTAATGTAATGATTCTTCATTTTATATGATCAAGGTCCTCCGTTGAATTCATCATGCTTACGATTTGTTGACGACTAGAAAAGCAGTACACTAATTGTTTCTCTCGAGGATCCCCTCCTAGAAATCGAAATTTGAACTTGATTGTTTGGGGTTGGTCAAGGGCATTTGGCTAAAGTGGCTATCCCTGGAATGTAACACACATACACATTCATACAGTAACTTGAGCCAATTTATGGTTAGCTGATTCGCTCCAGATTTGAAAATGGCGCCAATTTTATTGCACGCGATTGATTGTTAATGAAATGATTGGTCTCCTTGCACTAGCCTTAGACTCAGATATTTTTGTCGATTTGAAAGGCGAAGCCATTTCTACTGAGTTGACGAGAAATGGTGTCTAATCGCCAAGTTGATGAGATGCCAGAAACCATACATTTGATGTTAACTCAGCTTATTAACCGGTATTAATTTATATAATTACATATTTATTTTTGTTCTGAGGCGACTTCTTCTGTAAGTCTGAGTCTGCTACATGAGGCCTATGAGAACTACATGTTTAACTAGTGATGTACATACACAGGCAGTTCTGGTGTAATTTGCACGTGCTGCGATATGGTGGTTGACGGTAGATGAGTAGTCGAAGATGAAATGCATTTCATATTAGAATGTCCATTATACGCTGAGGATAGAAAACTGTTTTTTTGAAAAATGAACATTGAACCTGAATTGGTGGATAAAAACTCCAGTATGAAGCTGGTCATGAATCCTGATTCCTCTGAAGGATGGAAATACTTAATTCAATTTATGAAAAAATGCGATAACAATCGCACAATTAAATTATCATCCCAGCTGAGATGATGATTTAACAATATTGTATAATTAAATTATCACTGTAGCACGAACTCAGGGCCCTCGTCGGTTAAACGATTGTTTGGGGCTCACTTCATCAGTTCTTTTTCTTTCTAAACCCTTCCTATACGGTTGGGCAAGTCCCTTTAGCCTATTTGGCCTACCCCTGGACTGTAACATACATACATACACAGGTGTATAACACCCTGAACACCTGTTTAACAACCTGAACAGGGTGCAGCCTGCCGTAGGGAGGATGTCATAAGCTATATTATGGTGCGAGGAATAAAAATGGCTTCATACGCACATTCCGTGCCTGCATGTAGGGTTAGGTACCAGATGTACAGGGGGATGCTGGGAAGATGCGTTCTTCTACTATATACTGGTACACAATAGCGTGCGGCATTGGGCATTGAATAATTGAAGCATCGCCGACTCTAACTCAGGTACCGAAGTCAGGTCCTCCATCACACCCATCGTACCGTATTTGCTGGGTACCAGATAACTGATCGCCTAGACCTGCGGAACTTACGCTGGCCTGCGGTCGAAGCCACTTAGGGCTATCAGCGTAGCTAACGCTGACATCTGGCGAACGGTATAAATTAACAACGAACCCGATCCAACCCTCATATTGTTATGTATAAGTTCGTCGCTCGAATTAATCGAACTGACCACCCAAACCGACCACTTCGCGCGCCTTGCCTTGAATTCACCTCCCTCGCGCCTAGCACTATACCCGCGCCTCTCTTGCTTTCCTCCGTGGCACACTGCCCCCCACACTGCCCCCCACACTGCCCCGAGTCTAGATATTGACGAATTAACGATCGGGAAGCGAGAAGTAATCCAGGACCAAGGACCACCGGTGGTACCTACCTACCCTTCACCTTCCTCAGACTACTAGGGCTTGCTCATCTCCATCAATCGCCAGTTTTTTTCTACTTCCTCGCCTTTCAAGGTTTTCTCGATCCATCAAAGCCACAGAAGTTATCGAATCCCTGTCCAATATGGCTCCAACCATGTATGATATAACTGCGGGTTCACCGGGGGATCTTTCCCTCGTCCTCGCGGGTGGCGGTCCAAAACTGAGCAGAGGAGCTTTGCACAAAGCCATAGTGGAGACTGCCCTCAGCCTGCAGTGCGCCGGGGTGAAACCGGGGGACGTTGTGTCTACTGCCTACGCCAACACTGTCGATTTCGTTGTGTCTTTCCTGGCAATCACTTACGCCAGAGGAGTTGCTGCTCCCCTGAATGCGGCTTACAAGATTGTGAGCGCGGTTGGTTACATCGATCAGTTCCATGACGTGGCGATAAATGCCCATCGATGTATCGCCCTCCACTAATCCTGTGGCCAGCGCATGGTCAAGAGGCTTATGCGTATTGGGATTCGGTTTTCGCCCCCTCTGCCTTGCTCGAGATCTCTCTCCGAAGCAAAGCGCTTCTAGCACGCGACATGGTTAACAGACTTCTCAACCGTGACTGGGCACGAGATGGAGTGCCCGGGTCTTCCTTAGTAGAGGGCAAACAGTAGGGATAAGTGTTTGCATGCCCTGAAAAGTGAAACTTGCATGCATGTGCTTGGTCTATTGGAAGCCTTTTGTGCATGCTGGGAGTTATTGATGGGGCAGCAGGTTCTTGTTGTCTGACTGTTATTCAAAGTAACTTCCCAACATATAGGGTTAGAAGCGCTGGTGCCCCAGCTGATGCCACTGGCATGCTGGTGCTGGTGCTGGCGCTGATATTGACACTGGTGATATTGGCGATACTGATGCCAATGCTGGTGAAATTGAAACTGGTGATTACTTATGATCCTGATGCCAATGTAGATGCAAGTACCCATGCAACTGTGTGTGGTCATGTTCTGGTTTCGTATGATTGTTGTGAGCACCATAATAAACGATGCATGGTATTGTTGTGCTGTGCATTCATGCGGCTGGCTAAGTGCCGTGTGTGTATATGTATGTAAGTATGAGCTCGTTGTCAAAGTGTATTTGCTCGTATGCTAGCAACACATTCAGCTAGCAACACATTCATAGACACATAATGATGTTCTTAAGTCCCCCTTACCTTTGTCAAGCTGTGGGCACATTTGGAGTGCAATTGGGCACCTTGTTTGTTTCAATCATCATCATCATCATCATCATCATCATCATCATCATCATCATCATCATCATCATCATCAATACCAGAATCACAACCACCTTGACAACATACCAGAACCGCAACCACTCTGACATCAACAACGCCTGCAACGACAGGATGAGTTCCGCATCTATCTTGAAGATACCTCATTGTCGTGACAAGTATTTGAATTTAGGTTGAGCATGTTGTAGTACTTCTTCAGTTGTTACATGAATGACCTGGGCTGTCCTTGTTGCTTGGGGTCAGCACGCTCGAACCACCCCCACCTTGATTAAGTACCAGAACCGCAACCACCCTGTCATCAACAACGCCATCAACGACAGGACAAGTTCTGCGTCAATCTTGAAGATGCCTCATTGTCGTGACTAGTATTTGAATTTAGGTTGAGCATGTGGTAATACTTCTTTAGTTTTTATATGAATTACCTGGGCTGTCCTTGTTGCGGGTTGTACTTCTTTAGTTTTCATATGAATGACGTGGGCTGTCCTTGTTGCTGGTAATACTTCTTCAGTTGTTATATGAATGACCTGGACTGTCCTTGTTGCCTGGGGTCAGCACGCTCAAACCACCCCCACCTTGATTTAGAACCAGAGCCGCAACCACCCTGTCATCAACAACGCCATCAACGACAGGACAAGTTCTGCGTCAATCTTGAAGATACCTAATTGTCGTGACGAGTATTTGAATTTAGGTTGAGCATGTGGTAATACTTCTTCAGTTTTCATATGAATTGCCTGGGCTGTCCTTGTTGCGGGTTATACTTCTTCAGTTTTCATATGAATGACCTGGGCTGTCCTTGTTGCTGATAATACTTCTTCAGTTTTTACATTCATGACCTGGGTTGTCCTTGTTGCTGGTGATTCTTCTTCAGTTTTTATATGAATGGCCTGGGCTGTCCTTGTTGCTTGGGGTCAGTACGCTCGGACTACGACCACCTTGACGAAGTACCAGAACCACAACCACCCTGACCTCAACAACTCCATCAACGACAGGATGAGTTCTGCTTCTATCTTGAAGACACCTCAAGCAAGATGCTGCTAGTGCCCAACGAGGGCAACAAGGCAGCGGAGGAGGCAGCCAAGAAGCAAAACGTTCCAGTGGCGAAGTTCATGGTGAAGTTCAACGGATCCACACCAGTTCCCACCTTCGTTCCCCAGACACCTGGACTCACCTTCCCACCACCTACCTACGGTCTTGCTCCCCAACTGAAGGAGCTCCCAAAGCCTTCTGACCTGGCTCTGTTTTTTCACACCAGTGGCACCACAGGAAAGCCTAAGGTCAGTCGTTAGGGTACAGTAGGAGTGGTTATGGCTTCATGGGGTGGGGGCAGGGGTAGAGTAGGTAGGAGTACAGTTGGTAGGGGTAGTGTAGGTGGAGCGTGGGGTGGGGTAGAGTAGGGGTGGTCATGGCTTCATGGGGTGGGGTAGAGTAGGTAGGGGTAGTGTAGGTGGTGCGTAGGGTGGGGTTGAGTAGGGGTGGATGTGATGCGAGGGTAGGGGTAGAGTAGAGGGAGTCGTAACTTTCTAGTTCTGTTTTTCACACCCGTGGCACCACAGGAAAGCCTAAAGTCCGTTGTTAGGGTAGGGTAGGGGTGGTCATGGCCTCATGGGGTGGGGGTAGGGGAACAGTTGGTAGGGGTGGTGTAGGTGGTGCGTGGGGTGGGGTGGAGTTGTGGTGGTTGTGGTGCGGGGGTAGGGGTAGAGTAGGTAGGGGTGCAGTTGGTAGGGGTAGTGTAGGTGGTGTGTGGGGTGGGCTAGAGTAGGGGTGGTTGTGGTGCGGGGGTAGGGGTAGAATAGGTAGGGGTAGTGTAGGTGGTGTGTGGGGAAGGGTAGAGTAGGGGTGGTTGTGGTGCGGGGGTAGGGGTAGAGTATGTAAGGGTGCAGTTGGTAAAGGTAGTGTAGGTGGTGTGTGGGGTGGGGTAGAATAGGGGTGGTTGTGGTGCGGGGGTAGGGGTGGAGTATAGGGGCAGTTGTCACTTTCGTGTCTGTTTTTAACACCAGTGGCACCACAGGAAAGCCTAAGGTCCGTTGTTAGGTTACAGTAGGGGTGGTCATGGCCTCAAGGGGTGGGGGTAGGGGTAGAGTAGGTAGGGGTAGTGTAGGTGGTGCGTGGGGTGGGGTGGGGTAGAGTAGGGGGGGTTGTGGTGTGGAGGTAGAGGTAGAGTAGGTATGGGTGCAGTTGGTAGGGGTAGTGTAGGTAGTGCGTGGGGTGGGGTAGAGTAGGGGCGGTTGTGGTGCGGGGGTAGGGGTAAAGTAGGGGCAGTCGTCACTTTCTGGTTCTCTCTTTCACACCATTGGCACCACAGGAAAGCCTACGGTCTGTTGTTTGGTTACAGTAGGGGTGGTTACTGTGTCTCCAAAGGGTGTGGGTGGGGTATAGTAGGTAAAGGTGTTGTAATAGGTGGTGCGTTGGGGTGGGGGTAGAGTAGGGGTGGTTGTGGTGTGGAGGATAGAGGTAGGAGGGTAGAGGTAAGATGGTATGGGTGCGTTAGTAGGGTAGTGTAGGTAGTGCGTGGGAGTGGGGAGAGTAGGGGTGGTTATTTGGTGTGGAGGTCAGAGGTAGAGGTAGAGTAGGTATGGGTGCAGTTGGTAGGGGTAGTGTAGGTAGTGCGTGGGGTGGGGTAGAGTAGGGGTGGTTGTGGTGTGGAGGTAGAGGTAGAGGTAGAGTAGGTATGGGTGCAGTCGGTAGGGGTAGTGTAGGTAGTGCGTGGGGTGGGGTAGAGTAGGGGCGGTTGTGGTGCGGGGGGAGAGGTAGAGTATAGGGGCAGTCGACACTTTCTGGTTATGTTTATCAGACTATTGGCACCATAAGGAAGCCTAAGGTCTGTTGGGTCAGACCATAAGGGTGGCTTGGTGCATGTTGAGGAATGTGCCGGTGGGATGTGTGGTGGTGGTTGGTGTGGTAGTTGGTGGTGGTCGGTAGGGATGTGTGGTGGTTGTTCCCAAATTTCAAATTTTCTGACAAGTCTCAGAATTTTCTGAAATCCTCAGAATTCTCGATTCTCGGGCCAAATTCTGAAGTTCAAGGTACAAACGATAAACTCAAAGTGTTTCGGAAACACAAATCCAAATCATCCGCTGAATGGCTAGATATTATTAACCACACTTGCTGTAAATAAATAAATGCTGAGATAACAAGATTCGGACTTGTGATGCTGGGTCCCAAATCCGTCGCCTTGCCACTTGGCTTTATCTCAATTAACTAAATATTCCTTAATAATTGGGGATTAACTAATTGTAGGTGGGGCGTGGAAGCTTGACTGGAACTATTTTATTTTATGTTTTCTGTATTTTATTTTATGTTTTCTGTATTTTATTTTATGTTTTCTGTATTTTATTTTATGTTTTCGGTATTTTATTTTATGTTTTCGGTATTTTATTTTATGTTTTCGGTATTTTATTTTATGTTTTCGGTATTTTATTTATGTTCTTCCTTTATGTTCACAGTTTGTATGATTGTATTTCGCAACTGAGGCAAAATATCGCATTTCCCTCATTGAATGATTCCCACTCATACCCACGCTAATCGTTCCCTTTTCTTCTCATGGTGCCGATCTGTGGAGGGCGAATATCTGGCACAGTCCCCAGATGTATGTATCCACGTGCGTGTATACACACACTATATATATATATATATATATATATATATATATATATATTAGGGTAGCCCTTGTGGCTGTTGTCCCCCCCCCCCCCCCCCCTTCCCTCCCTCCCACCCACAAAACCTCCGTCCCACTCTCTCCCACACTGTCAATTCTCATTGCCCACGTGTTCTCTCCGTCCCACTCTATCCCACACTGTCAATTCTCATTTCCCACATGTTCTCTCCGTCCCACAGGCTGTTCCCTTGAACCACGCCAACCTCATGGCATCCACACTGTCAATTCTCATTGCCCACATGTTTCTCCGTCCCACAGGCTGTTCCCTTGAACCACGCCAACCTCATGGCATCCACACTGTCAATTCGTATTGCCCACATGTTTCTCTGTCCCACAGGCTGTTCCCTTGAACCACGCCAACCTCATGGCATCCACACTGTCAATTCTCATTGCCCACATGTTCTCTCCGTCCCACAGGCTGTTCCCTTGAACCACGCCAACCTCATGGCATCCATTGCCAACATCTGTGCCACCTACGAGCTCAACCCCAAGGACCGCTCGTACCTCGTCATGCCCCTCTTTCATGTACACGGACTACTAGCAGGTGGGTAGTACTGCTGTCCTTTTTATCGAGTGTGACACACTTTGGCACCCTATTCTGCAACCCTGCGCCACCCCTCTCACCCCACCCACCCCAGTGCCCCTCTTGCACACATGTACATGGACTACTAGCAGGTAGGTTGTGCTGCTGTCCTAGTTATGGAG
The DNA here is from genome assembly GCA_013435795.1 of Chlamydomonas sp. ICE-L. NCBI lineage: Eukaryota > Viridiplantae > Chlorophyta > Chlorophyceae > Chlamydomonadales > Chlamydomonadaceae > Chlamydomonas > Chlamydomonas sp. ICE-L. The sequence goes on from JACBWV010000223.1 coordinate 14,085,688, forward strand.
TGTGACACACTTTGGCACCCTATTCTGCAACCCTGCGCCACCCCTCTCACCCCACCCACCCCAGTGCCCCTCTTGCACACATGTACACGGACTACTAGCAGGTAGGTTGTGCTGCTGTCCTAGTTATGAAGTGTGACACACTTTGGCACCCTATTCTGCAACCCTGCGCCACCCCTCTCACCCCACCCACCCCAGTGCCCCTCTTGCACACATGTACACGGACTACTAGCAGGTAGGTTGTGCTGCTGTCCTAGTTATGGAGTGTGACACACTTTGGCACCCTATTCTGCAACCCTGCGCCACCCCTCTCACCCCACCCACCCCAGTGCCCCTCTTGCACACATGTACACGGACTACTAGCAGGTAGGTTGTGCTGCTGTCCTAGTTATGGAGTGTGACACACTTTGGCACCCTATTCTGCAACCCTGCGCCACCCCATCTCACCCCACCCCACCCACCCAGCGCCCCTCTTGCACACATTTACACGGACTACTAGCAGGTAGGTTGTGCTGCTGTCCTAGTTATGGAGTGTGACACACTTTGGCACCCTATTCTGCAACCCTGCGCCACCCCTCTCACCCCACTCACCCCAGCGCCCCTCTTGCACACATGTACAAACGGACTACTAGCAGGTAGGGTTGTGCTGCTGTCCTATTATGGAGTGTGACACACTTTGGCACCCTATTCTGCAACCCTGCGCCACCCACCTCTCACCCCACCCACCCCAGTGCCCCTCTTGCACACATGTACACAGGACTACTAGCAGGTAGGTTGTGCTGCTGTCCTAGTTATGGAGTGTGACACACTTTTGGCACCCTAATTCTGCAACCCTGCGCCACCCCTCTTCACCACCCACCCACCCCCAGTGCCCCTCTTGCACACATGTACACGGACTACTAGCAGGTAGTTGTGCTGCTGTCCTAGTTATGGAGTGTGACACCTTTGGCACCCTATTCCTGCACCCTGCGCCACCCCCTCTCACCCCACCCACCCCAGCGCCCCTCTTGCACACATGTACACGGACTACTAGCAGGTAGGGTTGTGCTGCTGTCCTAGTTATGGAGGGTGACCACACTTGGCACCCTATTCTGCAACCCTGCGCCACCCTCTCCACCCACTCACCCCAGCGCCCTCTTGCACACATGTACAACGGACTACTAGCAGGTAGGTTGTGCTGCTGGCCTAGTTATGAGTGTGACACACTTTGGCACCTATTCTGCACCCCTGCCCGCCCCCCCTCACCGGCCACCCACCCCAGTGCCCCTCTTGCACACCTGTACACTGACTACTAGCAGGGTTAGTTGTGCTGGCTGTCTCCCTAAAAAAAAAAAGTTTTTTAATTGGGAAAAAGGGTGGGGGGTGACACACTTTGGCACCCATTCTGCACCCTGCGCCACCCTCTCACCCCACCCACCCCAGTGCCCCTCTTTCACACATGACACTGACTACTAGCAGGTAGTTGTGCTCTAGTCCCTAGTTATGGAGTTTGGGACACACTTTGGCACCCTAGTCTGCACACCCTGCGGCCACCCCTCTCACCCCACCCACCCTATGCCCCCTCTTGCCACACATTACATACACGGACTACTAAGCAGTAGGTCTTGCTGCTGTCCTAGTTTATGGAGTGGACACACTTTGGCACCCTATTCTGCAACCCCTCGCCACCCCCTCTCACCCACCCACCCAGTGCCCCTCTTGCACACATGTACACGGACTACTAGCAGGTGGGTTGTGCTGCTATCCTAGTTATGGAGGTTACACATTTTGGCACCAATCAAGCTGCTCATGTATTTCCCACCCCCGCTGCATCTACAGTCTCAATATCTCATGATCCCCACGGTTCACCAGAAGCCACCCAACCATCCTCGACTCTTGTAATCCTGCTGCACCTCCCCCCCCCCCCCCAAAACACACACACACACCACACACACCACCACACCACCAGCCCCCCCCCCCCTCCTGTAGGCTTCCCTTCCCCCATGGCTGCTGGGGGAGCTATCGTATAACCCGTGGCTGGATAATTCACAGCCCACTGCTTCTGGAAGGATGCTTGTGAGCACGTCGCCACGTCCACCGCGGTGCCAAGTATTCACCAGATACCACCCACCCACCCCACCCATCCAGTCCACCCCAAATCCTGCTTCATCCTATCCCCCCCCCCCTCCCCACACACACACCTACCCTCTCCCCCCCCCCCCCCCCCCCCCCTCCAATAGGCTTCCTGTCCCCCATTGCTGCTGGGGGAGCTATCATATTACCGGCCTAGGCCGGAAAATTCACAGCCCACTGCTTCTGGAAGGATGCTTGTGAGCATGTCGCCACATACACCGCAGTGCCAACTATTCACCAGATACCACCCACCCACCCACCCATCCAGTACTCTCCCAAATCCTGCTTCTTCTATCACCCCCCACCCCACCCCACCCCCAACTCACAGACACCTCCCCCCTCCCCCCCACCCCCCCAGACACACAAACGCACACTACCCCCCCCCCACCCACCCACCCACCCACCCACCCTCCTATAGGCTTCCTTTCCCCCATGGCTGCTGGGGGAGCTATCATATTACCCGAGGCCGGAAAATTCACAGCCCACTGCTTCTGGAAGGATGCTTGTGAGCATGCCGCCACCTTCTACACCGCGGTGCCAACTATTCACCAGATCCTGTTGGCGAGGGCGCCCCAGGACTACCCCGCCGCCAACCCACCACCACTGCGCTTCATCCGTTCTTGCAGCTCCTCCCTGGCGGCAGCAACACTGGGAAAGCTTGAAGAGGCTTTCAAGGTGAGTGTGTTTGTGTGTGTGTGTGTTGGGGGGGGGGGGGGGGGGGGGGGGGGGGGGGGGAAGAGTTTTAGTTTGTCGGGATCATTATTTCCGTGTTCCATGTAATTATGTTGCAGCTCCTCCACGGGGGCAGCAACACTGGGCAAGCTTGAGGAGGCTTTCAAGGTGACTGTGCGTGGGTTTGTGTGTGGGCGGGGGAGGTGAGTGTGGTGTGTGTGTGTGTGTGAGTGAGGTTATTAGTTTGTCGGGATCATTCTTTTTGTATTTCATTTAATTCTGTTGCGGCTCCTCCCTGGCGGCAGCAATACTGGGCAAGCTTGAGGAGGCTTTCAAGGTGACTTTGTGTGTGTTTGTTTGGGGAGGGGGGTGAATGTGTGTGTTGGGGTGGGGGGTGGGGGGTGAGTGTGTGTGTGTTTGGGGTGGGGGTGTGGGGGGGGGGGAAGTGTGAGTGAGAGTATTAGTTTGTCGGGATCATTCTTTTTGTGTTTCATGCAATTCTGTTGCGGCTCCTCCCTGGCGGCAGCAACACTGGGAAAGCTTGAAGATGCTTTCAAGGTGACTTTGTGTGTGTGTGGGGTGTGGGGTGTGTGTGTGTGTGTGGGGGGGTGAGTGTGTGTGTGTGTGGATGTGTGTGTGGGGGGTGAGTGGGTGTGGGTGGGGGAGAGAGTGTTTGGGAAAGAGTGCCATGCAAGCTTAATTCCTTGTTTTATTTACCTCACTGCAAATTTAGGGGGTCCTTGCCACCCTTTTATTTGGCTTGGAAGGGTGCTATACCACCACCATCACCATCTCTTTATCCCCCCCCCCCCCCCCCCCTCCCCCCCCTCCCCCCCCCCCCACCACCACACACACACCCCCACACACACCACACACCTTTCCCCCCCACACATCTCCCCCCCACCACACATGTCCCTGTTCTGAGGTTTAATTCCATTTCTGAGGCGGTCCCCCCCCCACTCATTCACCATCTCTTATCCCCCCTCCCCGCCGCCCCCCCCCCCTCCTCAACCCACACCACCCCTACCTTTCTGCTCCCCATCAGCACACATGGTCCCTGTTCTGGAGTGTAAATGCGCATGTCCCATGTCGGCTCACCACGCCCACACCATCACCATTCCCCATCTTCTGTATCCCCACCCTGCCCACACCACCGCACTGCACTCATCCCTGGGGGCTTGAATCCACCACGGAATTACCACCATCGCCCCCCCCCCCCCCCTCCACCCCGCCCCACCCTCTCCTCCCCTCCCGCACACAGGTCCGCTGTTTCTGGAGAGTCGTATGCCACGTCTAAGTGGCTCGGCGCACACCCACCGATCGCGCATGCTCTTTATCCCGATCCCCACCCCCTATCCCCACCCACCCACACTCTGGGCGTCTCACCACGATTCATTACCCCCCATCCCACGCCACCCCTTCACTTCCTCGCCCTCCCGCTCCTCCCCGCACACTCAGGTCGCCTGTTACTGGAGCGGATGGCCACTGTCTGAGGCAGCTCAGCACAATTCCCCACCCAGACGCGGCATCATTACCATCACATCTCTTTATGCCCGCACCGCCCATCAGCACCCACCACACGCACACATAGTGGGCTCACCACCATTACCACTCATCCCCCCCGCCCGCACCCCTCCATAGCTCCCCCGCTTCAACACAGGTCCCTGTTCTTGAGCTATGCCTTATGTCGAGGCGGCTCATCCCCCCCCCCCTAGCAAACCATCTCTCTTATCCCCACCCCCCACCCCACGCCTATCGCACACGTTAACTGGGCGGCTCACACCTATCACACCACCATCATCCCCACCCCAACTCTTCTCACCTGACCCCTTCCCCTCTGCACATCAGTCCCTTTCTGGAGGCTCTTATGCCATGGATGCCATGCCTGACGTCGGCATTCACCCTCCCCACATCACATATTACCTTTATCCCTTCACCCCCCACCCCACCCCGCACACTTACTGGGCGTCTCACCACCATTTACCATTCCATCATCCCCACCCCACCCCCTCCGCCTCCCCCCTGTCACACAGTCCCTGTCTGGAGGCGTCTGCCATGTCTGAGGCGGCTCACCACCCCTGGGCCATCACATGCTTCTTCTTTATAATTCCCACCCCCCCACCCACCCATATCACACTAGTGCGGGCTCCCACGGCATTACGCACCATCTCCCCACCCCCACCTCTCCGCTCCCTCAATTCCCCTGCACACAGGTCCCTGTTCTGGAGGCGTATGCCATGTCGCGAGGCGTGCTCATCAAATGACATTCAACCCTTACCCCGTCTGCCCAAGTTTGGTCCCGCTAAGCCCGTATTGTTGGAAATGCTCAGGCTCATGCAGGTGATTGGGCTATGATTCATACCAGGGTACTAACAAAGCCAGTCGCCGCGCTGCAGCGCGTGCCGGTCTTAAAACCTTTTTGAGCCCCTCTCGTGTTTCGCGCAGTTATTTCAAACCGCCTTTGGGGCGCACGCACAGATGTTTTGTCTTATTTTTGCGCTTTTTTGCACTAAAAGCCGCTGACCAATTTGGCGTCTGTGCGCTTTAAGCGCTGACCAATTTGGCAAGAAGTAGAACCCTGGATCATACCATGAAAAGAAAAGAAACCAAGTCGGCGTGATTAAGGAAGGTGTCCATAGGGGGTCCTTGGACAACACCATCAAACTGGGGGGGGTGGCTAGGGCAGGCGCTTCCCCCCACAATTGCTGGTGGCGGAGGAAGGAGTGTGTGAAGAGTGGGTGGCAGATTCCATGCGTTGTCGGGTACACACGATACAAATTATGCTAGGCTCTGGATTCTGGTGCTGAATTACACGATGTAGTTCAGGAAGAAAGGGCTCAGTGCAGGTTGGAGTGGGCTAGGATTCATCAATCATGCTACAGATAGGGCAAGGCTCTGGATTCTGGTGGTCGAATGTAGCACAACGTAGTTTCAGGTAGAAGGGCATCAGGCAGTGGGTGGCTAGGATCATTCATCTACAAAGTTGATGCGAGCTCTGGCTCTGTGCTGAATTACACATGTAGTTCAGGGTAATAAGGGCTCCAGTGGCAGGTGTATGGGCTAGGATCATAACATGGCTACAAATAGTGCAAGCTCTCTGGATTCTGGTTGCTGAATTTACACAACGTAGTTCAGGTAGAAAGGTCTCATGTGCGAGGTGGGTAGGGCTAGAATCATGTCATCGGCTACTGGGTGTATGCTAGGTCTGCTTCTTGTGTGTGCTGTGTGGGGGTTTGCACGATGTAGGGTCTACAGGTGGTGGAAAGGGCTCAGTGCAGGTGGGGGTGGTGCTAGTATCATGTCGTGTCGAGCAAATTAGTCTAGGCTCTGGCTTCTGTGCGGAATTACCCGATGTAGTTCAGGAAAGAAAGGGGCGTTGGTCTGGAGTGCAGGTGAGTGTCTAGATCAGGCACATGGCTACAAATAGTGCAAGCCTCATGGATTCTGGGTGCTGATTACACAACGTATCTTTCACACGTAGAAGGGCTCAGTGCAGGTGGGTGGCATAGGATCATGTCATGCTACAAAATTATGCTAGGCTCGGCTATCTGGTGCTGTATTACACGATGTAGTTCAGAAGGAAGGCTTAATGCAGTGAGTGGCTAGGATTGCACAACAGTCTACAAATGAGTGCAAGGCTCTGATTCTGGTGCTGATTACACAACGTATTTCAGGGTATGAAGGGGGGGCTTCTGTGGCAGGTGGTGGGCTAGGAATCATGTCATGCTACAAATTATACTAGGCTCTGCTTCTGGTTGCTGAATTACTACAGTGTATTCAGGAAGAAGCAGTGCATGTGTGAGTGGGCAGGACATCAACATGCTACAATAGTGCAAGCCTCTGGATTGCTGTCTGAATTACCCAAACGTAGTTCAGGTAGAATAGGTCTCGTCGTTGGGCATGGTGGTGGGGCTAGATCCAAATGTCATGTCTAACAAATTATGCTATGTGGCTCTGGCTTCTGGTGCTGAATTAGCACATGTATCTCAGAGTAAGAAAGGCATAAGTGGCATTGGGAGTGTGCTATGATTTCCAAGCATGTCTATCAATAGGTTGTCAAGCCTGATCTGGTGCTGAATTACACAACGTAGTACTCAGGTATAAAGAGCTCAGTGCAGGTGGGTGCAGGATCTGTCTGCTACGATTATGCTAGGCCTCTGGCTTCTGGTGCTGATACACGATGTATTTCAGTGAGAAAGGGTCTCGTGCAGGTGAGTGGCTAGATCACAACATCTACCAAAATAGTGCTAAGCTCTTGATTCTGGTGTCTGAATTACAGCAACGTAGTTTCAGGGTAGAAAGGTCTTCAGTGGCAGGTTGTGGCTAGGATCATGTCATGCTAAGCAAATTATGGCTCAGGCTCTGGCTTTTCTTTGGTGCTGATTACACGATGTAGTTCAGGAAAAGGGCTGAAGTGCAGGTGATTTGGGCCTAGGATCACACATTCTAGGCAAATAGTGGCAAGCTCTGGATTCTGGTGGCTGAATTACATCAAACCGTATTCGGTAGAGGGCTCAGTGGCTAGGTGGGTGGGCTATGATCAATGTCTATGCTAGTCAAATATGCTAGGCCTCTTGCATTTCAGTGGGGCTGAATTACACGATTAGTTGCGAGGTAGGTAAGGCTCAGTGGCAGGTGAGTGGGCTAGGGGATGCATAACATGTCTACAATTATGCAAGTCCTTGGGCTCTGGTGGGCTGAATTACAAGCAACGTAGTTCAGGGTAGAAAGGGGCTGCACGGGGTGCAGTGGTAGCTAGGATCCTGTCATGTACTAAATTATGCTAAGCCATCTGGCTCTGGGGCTGAATTACGGCATTAGTTCAGGTTAGAAATGGGCTCAGTGCAGTGAGTGGGCTAGGGTATCACAACATGCTACAATGTGCAAAGCCCTGGATTCACGTGCTGGAATTATCACGATGTAGTTGCAGGTAGAAAATGGCTTCAGTGAACTCTACAAATAGTGCAATGCTCTGGAATCTGAGGCTGCATTAACACCCACGTAGTTCAGGTAAAAGGAGCTCAAGTGCAGGTTGGGTGGGCTAGGATCATTCAGCTACAAATTATGCAGGCCTGGCTCTGGCTTCTGGTGCTGAATTACACGATGTAGTTCAGGTAGAAAGGGCTCAGTGCAGGTGAGTGGGCTAGGATCATAACATGCTACAAATAGTGCAAGGCTCTGGATTCTGGTGCTGAATTACACAACGTAGTTCAGGTAGAAAGGGCTCAGTGCAAGGTGGGTGGGCTAGGATCATGTCATGCTACAAATTATGCTAGGCTCTGGCTTCTGGTGCTGAATTACACGATGTAGTTCAGGTAGAAAGGGCTCAGTGCAGGTGAGTGGGCTAGGATCACAACATGCTACAAATAGTGCAAGGCTCTGGATTCTGGTGCTGAATTACACAACGTAGTTCAGGTAGAAAGGGCTCAGTGCAGGTGGGTGGGCTAGGATCATGTCATGCTACAAATTATGCTAGGGCTCTGGCTTCTGGTGCTGAATTACACGATGTAGTTTCAGGTAGAAAGGGCTCAGTGCAGGTGAGGTGGGCTAGGATCATAACATGCTACAAATAGTGCAAGGCTCTGGATTCTGGTGCTGAATTACACAACGTAGTTCAGGTAGAAAGGGCTCAGTGCAGGTGGGTGGCTAGGATCATGTCATGCTAAAAATTATGCTAGGCTCTGGCTTCTGGTGCTGAATTACACGATGTAGTTCAGGTAGAAAGGGCTCAGTGCAGGTGAGTGGGCTAGGATCACTAACATGCTACAAATAGTGCTAAGGCTCTGGATTCTGGTGCTGAATTACACAACGTAGTTCAGGTAGAAAGAGCTCAGTGCAGGTGGGTGGGCTAGGATCATGTAACTGCTACAAATTATGCTAGGCTCTGGCTTCTGGTGCTGAATTACACGATGTAGTTCAGGTAGAAAGGGCTCAGTGCAGGTGAGTGGGCTAGGATCACAACATGCTACAAATAGTGCAAGGCTCTGGATTCTGGTGCTGAATTACACAACGTAGTTTCAGGTAGAAAGGGCTCAGTGCAGGTGGGTGGGCTAGGATCATGTCATGCTACAAATTATGCTAGGCTCTGGCTTCTGGTGCTGAATTACACGATGTAGTTCAGGTAAGAAAGGGCTCAGTGCAGGTGAGTGGGCTAGGATCACAACATGCTACAAATAGTGCAAGGCTCTGGATTCTGGTGCTGAATTACACAACGTAGTTCAGGTAGAAAGGGCTCAGTGCAGGTGGGTGGGCTAGGATCATGTCATGCTACAAATTATGCTAGGCTCTGGCTTCTGGTGCTGAATTACACGATGTAGTTCAGGTAGAAAGGGCTCAGTGCAGGTGAGTGGGCTAGGATCACAACATGCTACAAATAGTGCAAGGCTCTGGATTCTGGTGCTGAATTACACAATGTAGTTCAGGTAGAAAGGGCTCAGTGCAGGTGGGTGGGCTAGGATCATGTCATGCTACAAATTATGCTAGGCTCTGGCTTCTGGTGCTGAATTACACGATGTAGTTCAGGTAGAAAGGGCTCAGTGCAGGTGAGTGGGCTAGGATCACAACATGCTACAAATAGTGCAAGGCTCTGGATTCTGGTGCTGAATTACACAACGTAGTTCAGGTAGAAAGGGCTCAGTGCAGGTGGGTGGGCTAGGATCATGTCATGCTACAAATTATGCTAGGCTCTGGCTTCTGGTGCTGAATTACACGATGTAGTTCAGGTAGAAAGGGCTCAGTGCAGGTGAGTGGGCTAGGATCATAACATGCTACAAATAGTGCAAGGCTCTGGATTCTGGTGCTGAATTACACAACGTAGTTCAGGTAGAAAGGGCTCAGTGCAGGTGGGTGGGCTAGGATCATAACATGCTACAAATTATGCTAGGCTCTGGCTTCTGGTGCTGAATTACACGATGTAGTTCAGGTAGAAAGGGCTCAGTGCAGGTGAGTGGGCTAGGATCACAACATGCTACAAATAGTGCAAGGCTCTGGATTCTGGTGCTGAATTACACAACGTAGTTCAGGTAGAAAGGGCTCAGTGCAGGTGGGTGGGCTAGGATCATGTCATGCTACAAATTATGCTAGGCTCTGGCTTCTGGTGCTGAATTACACGATGTAGTTCAGGAAGAAAGGGCTCAGTGCAGGTGAGTGGGCTAGGATCACAACATGCTACAAATAGTGCAAGGCTCTGGATTCTGGTGCTGAATTACACAACGTAGTTCAGGTAGAAAGGGCTCAGTGCAGGTGGGTGGGCTAGGATCATGTCATGCTACAAATTATGCTAGGCTCTGGCTTCTGGTGCTGAATTACACGATGTAGTTCAGGTAGAAAGGGCTCAGTGCAGGTGAGTGGGCTAGGATCACAACATGCTACAAATAGTGCAAGGCTCTGGATTCTGGTGCTGAATTACACAACGTAGTTCAGGTAGAAAGGGCTCAGTGCAGGTGGGTGGGCTAGGATCATGTCATGCTACAAATTATGCTAGGCTCTGGCTTCTGGTGCTGAATTACACGATGTAGTTCAGGTAAGAAAGGGCTCAGTGCAGGTGAGTGGGCTAGGATCACAACATGCTACAAATAGTGCAAGGCTCTGGATTCTGGTGCTGAATTACACAACGTAGTTCAGGTAGAAAGGGCTCAGTGCAGGTGGGTGGGCTAGGATCATGTCATGCTACAAATTATGCTAGGCTCTGGCTTCTGGTGCTGAATTACACGATGTAGTTCAGGTAGAAAGGGCTCAGTGCAGGTGAGTGGGCTAGGATCACAACATGCTACAATAAGTGCAAGGCTCTGGATTCTGGTGCTGAATTACACAACGTAGTTCAGGTAGAAAGGGCTCAGTGCAGGTGGGTGGGCTAGGATCATGTCATGCTACAAATTATGCTAGGCTCTGGCTTCTGGTGCTGAATTACACGATGTAGTTCAGGTAGAAAGGGCTCAGTGCAGGTGAGTGGGCTAGGATCACAACATGCTACAAATAGTGCAAGGCTCTGGATTCTGGTGCTGAATTACACAACGTAGTTCAGGTAGAAAGGGCTCAGTGCAGGTGGGTGGGCTAGGATCATGTCATGCTACAAATTATGCTAGGCTCTGGCTTCTGGTGCTGAATTACACGATGTAGTTCAGGAAGAAAGGGCTCAGTGCAGGTGAGTGGGCTAGGATCACAACATGCTACAAATAGTGCAAGGCTCTGGATTCTGGTGCTGAATTACACAACGTAGTTCAGGTAGAAAGGGCTCAGTGCAGGTGGGTGGGCTAGGATCATGTCATGCTACAAATTATGCTAGGCTCTGGCTTCTGGTGCTGAATTACACGATGTAGTTCAGGTAGAAAGGGCTCAGTGCAGGTGAGTGGGCTAGGATCATAACATGCTACAAATAGTGCAAGGCTCTGGATTCTGGTGCTGAATTACACAACGTAGTTCAGGTAGAAAGGGCTCAGTGCAGGTGGGTGGGCTAGGATCATGTCATGCTACAAATTATGCTAGGCTCTGGCTTCTGGTGCTGAATTACACGATGTAGTTCAGGTAGAAAGGGCTCAGTGCAGGTGAGTGGGCTAGGATCACAACATGCTACAAATAGTGCAAGGCTCTGGATTCTGGTGCTGAATTACACAACGTAGTTCAGGTAGAAAGGGCTCAGTGCAGGTGGGTGGGCTAGGATCATGTCATGCTACAAATTATGCTAGGCTCTGGCTTCTGGTGCTGAATTACACGATGTAGTTCAGGAAGAAAGGGCTCAGTGCAGGTGAGTGGGCTAGGATCACAACATGCTACAAATAGTGCAAGGCTCTGGATTCTGGTGCTGAATTACACAACGTAGTTCAGGTAGAAAGGGCTCAGTGCAGGTGGGTGGGCTAGGATCATGTCATGCTACAAATTATGCTAGGCTCTGGCTTCTGGTGCTGAATTACACGATGTAGTTCAGGTAGAAAGGGCTCAGTGCAGGTGAGTGGGCTAGGATCACAACATGCTACAAATAGTGCAAGGCTCTGGATTCTGGTGCTGAATTACACAACGTAGTTCAGGTAGAAAGGGCTCAGTGCAGGTGGGTGGGCTAGGATCATGTCATGCTACAAATTATGCTAGGCTCTGGCTTCTGGTGCTGAATTACACGATGTAGTTCAGGTAAGAAAGGGCTCAGTGCAGGTGAGTGGGCTAGGATACAACATGCTACAAATAGTGCAAGGCTCTGGATTCTGGTGCTGAATTACACAACGTAGTTCAGGTAGAAAGGGCTCAGTGCAGGTGGGTGGGCTAGGATCATGTCATGCTACAAATTATGCTAGGCTCTGGCTTCTGGTGCTGAATTACACGATGTAGTTCAGGAAGAAAGGGCTCAGTGCAGGTGAGTGGGCTAGGATCACAACATGCTACAAATAGTGCAAGGCTCTGGATTCTGGTGCTGAATTACACAACGTAGTTCAGGTAGAAAGGGCTCAGTGCAGGTGGGTGGGCTAGGATCATGTCATGCTACAAATTATGCTAGGCTCTGGCTTCTGGTGCTGAATTACACGATGTAGTTCAGGTAGAAAGGGCTCAGTGCAGGTGAGTGGGCTAGGATCACAACATGCTACAAATAGTGCAAGGCTCTGGATTCTGGTGCTGAATTACACAACGTAGTTCAGGTAGAAAGGGCTCAGTGCAGGTGGGTGGGCTAGGATCATGTCATGCTACAAATTATGCTAGGCTCTGGCTTCTGGTGCTGAATTACACGATGTAGTTCAGGTAGAAAGGGCTCAGTGCAGGTGAGTGGGCTAGGATCACAACATGCTACAAATAGTGCAAGGCTCTGGATTCTGGTGCTGAATTACACAACGTAGTTCAGGTAGAAAGGGCTCAGTGCAGGTGGGTGGGCTAGGATCATGTCATGCCTACAAATTAGCTAGGGGTCTGGTTCTGGTGCTGAATTACACGAGGAGTCAGGTAGAAAGGGCTCCGTGCAGGTGAGTGGGCTAGGATAACACAAGGCGACAAATCGTGCACGGCTTGGATCTTGGTGCTGAATTACCACAACGTAGTTCAGGTTAGAAAGGGCTCAGTGCAGGGGGTGGGCTAGGATACATGTCATGCTACAAATTTGCTAGGTCTCTGGCGCTGGTGGATGAATTACCACGATGTAGTTCAGGTAGAAAGGCCAGTGCAGGTGAAGTTGGGCTGGATCATAACATGAGACAAATTCGGCTAGGCTCGGATTCTGGTGCTGAATTACCACAACGTAGTTCAGGTAGAAGGGCTCAAGTGCAGGTGGGTGTGTAGGATCATAACATGCCAAATGTATGCCTAGGCTCGTTTGTATGTTCAGATCCAGGGGTAGGCCAGATAGGCTAAAGAGACTTCCCCAACCGAGTAGGAAGGGCTTAATGAGAAAAAGCACTGATGGACTGAACCCCAAACAATCGTTCAACGACGGGGGCCCTGAGTTGGTGCTACAGTGATCATGATGCAAATAATGCTAGGCTGTGGCTTCTGGTGCTAAAGTACACAATGTAGTTCAGGTAGACAGGGCTCAGTGCAGGTGGGTGGGCTATGATGATAATAAAAACGATACCGCCTGTTGGGGGGTGGTATTAAGGGAGCCCTGTCTACCGGCGGTAGAGAACAGGCTGCTAATTTACCTGGACAGTGCTACCATGGCGGTTGGCAGCGATTGCAAACACTCAAGTGCACCGGTAGGGATTCGATCCCAGCATTTTCTTCTGTCCAGCGAAAATGATCAACCATTGAACCATTCGCCGAACCAGGATGCTGCGATCATACCATGCTACAAATAATGCTAGGCTCTGGATTCTGGTGCTGAAGTACACGACGTAGTTCAGGTAGAAAGTACATCGTGTCTTCCTCCTCCCACGCCATGTGACTGTCCTGAATAGCAAGAACCAGCACTAGGTCCTTGATTTTACATATTAATAGAATCATCACTCCTCCCCTGCCAGGTGACTATGCTGGACAGCAAGAACCAGCACTAGGTCCTGGATTCACTTACAAGGTCCTGAATTCACAGGCTAGGTCCTGGATTCACACATTAATAGAATCAACACTCCTCCCCCGCCAGGTGACTATCCTGGACAGCAAGAACCAGCACTAGGTCCTGGATTCACACATTAATAGAATCAACACTCCTCCCCCGCCAGGTGACTATCCTGGACAGCAAGAACCAGCAAGCGCCTGTTGGCACTGTCGGTGAGGTGTCCATCAGGGGGCCCAACGTGATGGGTGGATACCTGAACAATCCCAAGGCGAATGTGGAGGCCTTTGCTGGCGGATGGTTCCACACAGGAGATCAGGTGGGTTGTGGGTGGTGATGGGTGGATACCTGAACAATCCCAAGGCGAATGTGGAGGCCTTTGCTGGCGGATGGTTCCACACAGGAGATCAGGTGGGTTGTGGGTGGTGATGGGTGGATACCTGAACAATCCCAAGGCGAATGTGGAGGCCTTTGCTGGCGGATGGTTCCACACAGGAGATCAGGTGGGTTGTGGGTGGTGATGACGTGGCGGTTGGTTCCACACTGGAGATCAGGTGGGTTGTGGGTGGTGATGACGTGGCGGATGGTTCCACCCTGGAGATCAGGTGGGTTGTGGGTGGTGATGACATGGCGGATGGTTCCACCCTGGAGATCAGGTGGGTTGTGGGTGGTGATGACGTGGCGGTTGGTTCCACACTGGAGATCAGGTGGGTTGTGGGTGGTGATGACATGGCGGATGGTTCCACACTCGAGATCAGGTGGGTTGTGGGTGGTGATGACGTGGCGGTTGGTTCCACACTGGAGATCAGGTGGGTTGTGAGTGCTGATGATGACGTGACCCTGCCCGTCGGCAAAACGATTGTTCGGGGTTCAGTTCATGAAGGCCTTTTCTTTTTAGCCCTTTCTGTGACTGTTGGGCAAGTTCCTTTAGCCTTTTTGGCCCGCTTGTAGTCGGGATGGATGCTGATGGGTTTCTCCATCCAACACCCCTGAACTTCTTCACAAACCCTGCCCCTACATATATCCCCCCCCACGCCCTGATTCCCCACCTCTTCAACCCCTGCCCCCCCACCCACCCCCCACCCGCGTGCTTGTAGGGCGGGATGCTGGCTGATGGGTATCTCCATCCAACACCCCTGAACTTCTTCACAAACCCTGCCCCTACACTATACCCACCCCCCCAACGCCCTGATCCCCACCCTCAACCTATCCCTGAACCCCCCCCCCACCCCCACCCCCCCCCCCCCCCCTCAACCCCCCCCTCCCTCACCCCTTCACCCCACGCGTTTGCTAGGTCTGGATGGATGCTGATGGGTATCGAGCCATCACTACCATCCACACTCTTGCAAATCCTTCACGAAGCCCGGCCCCTATATCTATCCCCCCCCCCCCCCCCCCCCCCCCCCCTGATTCCCCACCTCATCAATCCCTGACCCCCCCACTCCACTCCACCCGCTTGTAGGGCTGGATGGATGCTGATGGGTATCTGATCCAGCACTACCATCCAACACTCTTGAACTCCTTCACAAACCCTGCCCCTGCATCTATCCCCCACGCCCTGGTTCCCTACCTCTTCAATCCCACCCCCTCGCACCCTCACCCCACCTGCTTGTAGGGCTGGATAGATGCTGATGGGTATCTGACCCTGACTGGCCGCATCAAGGAGCTGATCAACCGAGGTGGAGAGAAGATCTCCCCCCTTGAGGTGAGTACCATGTGCCTTCAATCAATCCTGCAAGAGGGTTAAAGGGAGAGTAATGGGTGTCGGATGCATGTTGCAAGGCTTCTTGGAACAGATGACCTTAGTAGTGGTAGTACCACGTGCCTTCAATCTGGCCTTGAAGAGGTTGAAGTGAAGTGAAGATCTCCCCCCTTAGGTGAAACCCGTAACGACGCTCGCAAATATAGATAGATAGATAGATAGATATAGATATATAGATATAGATAGATAAATAGTATTGTTAAGAGGCGTGAGGCTGAGGGGACCAGCCCGTTTGCTTGCATTGGGGCCAACCACCAAATGGGGGGGTTGGGGTGGTGGTGGGGGGGGGGGCTGTCACCCCCCTGATGCTTGCAAACATATATCATATTGCCTTTCCCTAAATATACCTTGCTGACACGAAAATTTGACGTTTTTCTGGCTAGGAAACACGTGACAAAAGCTGTGATTTGGGTTGCAAATTAATGTTTCGTGGTGTAGTCCCCCTTGAGTCTGTCAAGCCGTGGGCACATTTGGAGTCCAAAAGAGCACTGGGGAAATCTCATCATCATAATCGCCGTCGTCACCATCATTATCCTCCTCTTCCTCATCAGCATCATCATCATCGTCACATGCAGGTCAATGACATGCTTCTGTCCCACCCAGCGGTCGCCGAGGCTGTTTGCTTCGTTGCCCCAGACTAAAATGACATCATCATCATCATCATCATCATCATCGACGTCGTCGTCGTCACACGCAGATCGATTGCATGCTTCTGTCCCACCCTGCGGTCGCCGAGGCTGTTTGCTTCGGTGTCTCAAATGAAAATGGCATTATCATCAGCAGCATCAGCATTATCTTCAGCATCCTCTCCCTCCCCCTCCTCATCAGCATCAGCATCATCAGCATCATTGTTACATGCAGATTGATGGCATGCTTCTGTCCCACCCAACGGTCGCAGAGGCTATTTGCCCTTCAAAAATAGGGTTGCCCCAGATGAAAATGTCATCACCAGCATTATCATCAGCATCATCATCATCATTATCCTCCCCCTCCCTCTCCCCCTCGTCATCCTCATCATCCTCATGGGCATCCTTCCCCTCCCCCTCATCATCCTCACCAGCATCTCCAACATCATTATCATCCTCATCCTCATTGTTACATGCTGATCGATTGCATGCTTTTGTCCCACCCAGCGGTCGCCGAGGCAGTTTGCTTCGGTGCCCCAGATGAAAATGGCATTATCACCATTATCATCAGCACCAGCATCCTCCCCCTCCCCCCCATAATCTTCATCAGCATCACCAACATCATCATTATTATCATCATCCTCATTGCTACATGCAGATCGATGGCATGCTTTTGTCCCACCCAGCGGTCGCCGAGGCAGTTTGCTTCGGTGCCCCCGATGAGAAGTACGGCGAGGTGGTGGCCGCCGCTGTTGTGTTGAAGCCTGACGCAGCTGCCTCTGTCAAGGCCGGAGGTGCTGATGCTGAGAAGGCATTAGCTGAGGAAATCCGTAAGCAATGCGCAGTGAAGCTGTCCGCCTTCAAGGTACTTGCTTTTGGTCTTACCTTCCGTACTCTCCCCCCCACCCCCCGCCCCACCCCCCTACCCCCCACCCCCCACCACACACATGCTGAGAAGATATTGGTGGAGGAAACCCGTAAGCAATGCGCAGTGAAGCTGGCCGCTTTCAAGGTACTTCATTTGTCTTACCTTACGCACTCTCACAACCCTAACACTCTTCTTCTACCCCTTTACATCTCTAACACCCCTCTTCCACCCTTAACACTCTTCTTCCACCTCTTTACATCTCTAACACCCCTCTTCCACCCCTAACACTTTTCTTCCCCCATCTTCCACCTCTTTACAATACCCTCGCTTACCTATTACTCACCCTCTTCCACCCCTGACACTTTTCTGCTCCACCGCTTGACAATTACACCCACACCCCTCTTACCTTACAAGCACCCTCTCTTACTTCCCCTTATCGACTATCAATCACGCCACTTTCTGCTTTTTTTGTCATACCTTCCGTACTTAACACCACCGAATACGCCCTCTTACAAACCCTACACTCTTCTTTCTTCCACCTCTTTCTTCTCTTACACCCCTGCACTCTTCTCCCCTCTTTACTTCTCTTACACTTACAACATCCCCTCTACAACCAACACCCCCCTCTTACAGCTTACACTCTTCTTCCACCTCTTTACTTCTCTTACCCCCCTCTTACCCCCCCCTCTTAACACTCTTCTTCCGCCTCTTTACTTCTCTTACCCCCCTCTTACACCCCCCTTACACTCTTCTTCCACCTCTTTACTTCTCTTACCCCCCTCTTACACCCCCCTTACACTCTGCCTCCCCCTTCCCTCCACCCGTTACTCTCCTTACAATACCTTACAACCCACTCTTACAACAACACATACACCCCCCGTACCTCTTCGTCGACCATCTTTACTTCTCTCAACACCCCCCATCTTCACACCCCCGTACACTCTTCTTCCCACCTTCTTTCTCTTTCCACCTCTTTACTTCGCGTACCTATATAGCCCCCCGCTTACAACAAACCCCTTACACTCACCCAATGTACTTGCTTTTTATCTTATCATAGGTCCCCCCCCACCCCAACCCGCACACTGGTATGTTGTGTCTTTGCTTCAGTGGCAGCTTCAAGCCAGCTCCATTAGCTAGGTCCTGTTTCGACCATTACGCTTTTGTCTTTGGAGCGCCTGTTGTGTCAGCTTTCAATCCATTCGCTCTAGGGACGGTGCTACACACACACGCACACACCCTCCCCACACACACCACCACACACACACACCACCACCATTCACACTCTCTCACGCACACACACACACACTATCACCACCACACACACACCACCACCACTCACACACACCACTAGAACAACGCCAAACCCTGGCACCCCCCCTTCCACACACCAAAGCACGAAAACAAAGATGGACGTCCACCACATACCTGTGGATCCTCACCCTCCTCCTGCGCCCCTTCTACCTCCCTTAACCCTCCCCCCCCACCACCACCACGCTCACACACAACACACACACACACACACACACACACACCCCACACACATCACCACCAACAACCTTCACCCTTTCCCTTCACCCCCTCCCTCCACCCCTCTACCCTCCCTATCCCCCCCTTGCCGCGACAGATCCCTGGTCAGATCTTCTTCATAGCCGCTCTACCCAAGGGACTTCATGATATACATGGTCCTGGTGGCTAGTGCATAGCCGTCACCCACCCACCCACCCCACCACCACCACCCACACCTCTACCACCCACTCAAACCACCACGCACACACACACACACTCACCCTCCACCCCTCTTCCCTCTCTATCCCCCCTTTGCCAAGGCAGATCCCCCGGGCAGATCTTCTTCACAGCCGCTCTACCCAAGGAACTTCGTGACATTCATGGTCCTGATGGCTACTGCATAGCCGTCACCCACCCACCCACCCACCCACCCACCCCACCCCACCCCCCACCACCACCACCACCACCACCCACACCTCTACCCACCCACTCAAACCACCACGCACACACACACACCCTCACCCTCCACCCCTCTTCCCTCTCTATCCCCCCTTTGCCAAGGCAGATCCCCGGCCAGATCTTCTTCACAGCCGCTCTACCCAAGGGACTTTGTGACATTCATGGTCCTGGTGGCTAGTGCATAGCCCCCCCCCCTCCCCCCCCCCCCCCCCCCCCCCCCCCCCACACACACACACCCACACCACCCACACCACCACCACCACCACCACCACCACCACCACCACCCACACCACTACCACCCACTCAAACCACCACCACCCCACACACACACCATCCACCCCTCTTCCCTCTCTATCCCCCTTTCGCCGTGACAGATCCCCGCCCAGATCTTCTTCACAGCCGCTCTGCCCAAGGGACCCACTGGAAAGATCCAGCGCAAAAACATGGCGTCCGCCTTCATCAAGCCAGGTGTGAGAAGCAAGCTGTAAGCCAGCTAGCGGCGCTAAGGCAGTTGGGGTCCGCTAGCATAAGCCAGCTAGGGACGCTAAGGCAGTTGGGGTCTGCTACCACTGGAAAAAACATCGAATAATCAGATGATGAAATGGTGGAAAGCATTGAATAAAACATTGAATAATCAGATGACGTCATGCCATGATGGAAAGCATTGAATAGTCAGATGACGACATATTAGAAAGAATTGAATAAAACATTGAATAATCAGGTGACGTTATGCCATGGTGGAAAGCATTGAATAGTCAGATGATGACATGGTGGAAAGCATTGAATAATCAGATGATGACATGGTGGAAAAACACGATCCCAAAATCAGTTGGGCACTTGCCAAGTTGGCCATCATACACAGATATTCAGATCAAGCGCATGATGCAAGCAGTGGCCATGGTGCTCAGCTGACCAGGGTGTTCATATGGCACAAGCAATGGACGTAGCACACAGTTATTCAGATCAAGCGCATGATGCAAGCAGTGGCCATGGTGCTCAGCTGACCAGGGTGTTCATATCATATGGTACACACAATGGATATAGCACACTGTTGATCAGTGTGTGGAGATGGTGGACGTCATGGCCCAGGATCCGTTGGGCACTTGGCCGTAATACACAGTTATCCAGATCAAGCCCATGATGCAAGTAGTGGCCCTGGTGCTCAGCTGACCAGGGGAGTCAGCTATGGCACAAGCAATGGACGCAGCACACTGTTGATCAGTTGGTGGAGATGGTGGAAGTCATGGCCCAGAATCAGTTGGGCACTAGGCCATCATACACAGTTATTCAGGTCAAGCACATGATGCAAGCAGTGGCCACGGTGCTCAGCTGACCAGGGTGTTTGTATCATATGGTACAAGCAATGGACGTAGCACACTGTTGTCCAAATGGTGGAGATGGTGGAAGTTGTGACCCAGAATCAGTTGGGCACTTGGCCGTAATACACAGTTCTTCAGGTCAAGCACATGATGCAAGCTGTGGCCCTGGTGTTCAGCTGGCCAGGGTGTTTGTATCATATGGTGCTAGCAATGGACATAGCACACTGTTGTTCAGATGGTGGGCATGGTGGTGATGGTGGAAGTCCTGACCCAGAACACGTTGGGCACTTGGTCATCATACACAGTTATTCAGGTCAAGCACACAACGCAAGCAGTGGCCATGGTGCTCAGCTGACGTCTGAAGTCATGACCCAGAATCAGTTGGGCATTAGGGCGTAGTACACAGCTTTTCCAGTGAATCATATGATACAAAGGAGTTCAGTTGTTCAGATGAGTTCAGTTGTTCAGTTGAGTTTTTCCTGTGAATCATATGATACAGATGAATTCAGTTGAGCTCAGCTGTTCAGTTGAATTCAGTCGAGTTCAGTTGTTCAGTTGAGTTTTTCCTGTGAATCATATGATACAGATGAGTTCAGTTCAGTTTAATTCTGTTGAAGTACATGGGGCTCTCTTGAGGAGCCTTTCCTTCCTCATGAGGGAGATGCTGTGAGATCCCAATGAGGGGGAGTAGACGTAAAAAGCTTCAACTTAATAACTTCCCAGATCTGGTGACCAGGCTTTTCCGGAAGGTGCTATACCTATGATATCATAATGCCATTCCCTATTTGGATATGTGGCAAAAAAGTAATGATAACGCCTTGTTGGGCGTGGTATTAAGGGAGCCCCATCTTCCGGCTGTAGAGAATGGGCTGCTACTTTACCTGGAAAAAGCTACCATGGCGGTTAAACTATATATAGCGCAAGGGCTAAATTAGGTGTCTTTCTTTTGTTGAGCTGCTACAGTACAGTCTGTTGGGTGGGGGTGCTTGTCGAGCCAATAAAGTAGCTTCTAGTAGCTTTTGCTAGCAGCACTAGAAAAGCTTCTAGGAACACCATGATTCTACATAAAGACACGGGTTCCCTTTCTTATACAAAAAACGCTGCTGATGACAGCCTGGTGAGAAAAGCAGGTCAACCTGTTGAGCACTGAGCTGATGAAAGTTGTAGGCTTACATCAGGCGTCAGTGATTGGTAGAGCTCTACCCTAAGTTGTCTCCTTGTAGGTGTGTGTGAGAGTGTGTGTGCGTGGGTGGGTGGGTGGGTGGGTGGGGTCAAAGTGCACCAATACTACCACTGATACCACCAACACCACCACTGCACGCAACAACAACAGACAGACGTCAGTGATTGATGACAGAGCTCTACCCTTAGTTGTCTGCTTGTATGATATTATCTCCATCTTAGGTAACTGGCGCAGCACCGTAATGGTACCTGCAACCTTAACCTGCAACTTTTACACAGCACCGTAACAGTACCATGCAACCTTTACCTTTCTTGTCATCTTGCTTTTACCTGACAGCACCGTAATGGTACCCGCATCAGGAGTGTCAAATGCTTTTCAATCTGTTAGTAGCGCATGTCTGGTACCAAACCAATGGTGGAGTCCAGGAGTTCTGGAGTAGTCGAGTAGTGGAGGAGTCAATTGGTGGAGTGGTGGAGTCCAGGAGTTCTGAAGTAGTCGAATAGTGGAGTCTAGGAGTTCTGGAGTAGTCGAGTAGTGGAGGAGTCAATTAGTGGAGTCCAGGAAATCTGGAGTAGTTGAGTAGGCTGAAAGGACTTGCCAAGCCTGAAACCTCGGTTTTTCTAGCTTAGTAATCTGCTGTAACGACTTATGCTTCCATGCCATGCGGGTCTTCATGTTTTTCGTCGTTATTCGTCAACCTTTTGCGGGGGAGGGGGGGGGGGGCATCACCCTTGACCCCTACACCCTTGCACCCCACACTCCTGTACCATATACCCCAATACACCCCCCCCCCTACCCACACACCCTGCATCCCACACCCTCCACCTTACTCCAAAGCCCAAGTGCACTGACACTCATGCATCGCCTCATCAACCCGCTTTGTCCATCGTGTCATCCACCCTACACCCTACACTTTAGCCTCCCACCATACCCCAGTACACTTTACACCCCACACCACCACACCCCGCATCCCACACCCTCCATCTTACTCCAAAGCCTGAGCACGCTGACACCCATGCAGCGCATTATCCATTGTGTCATACACTCTACACCCTACACTTCAGCCTCCCACCATACACCAGCACACTCTACACCCTACATTCCACACCAGTGCACCCCACACCAGCGCATCCCACACCCTCCATCTTACTCCAAAGCCCGAGCGCGCTGACACTATTGCAGCGCCTCTTCTACCTCATTATCCATTGTGTCATACACCCTACACTTCAGCCTCACACCATACACCAGCGCACTCTACACCCCATACCAGCGCATCCCACACCCTCCATCTTACTCCAAAGCCCGAGCACGCTGACACCCATGCATTGCATTATCCATTGTGACATACACTCTACACTCTACACTTAAGCTTCCCACCATACACCAGCACACCCCACACCCCACACCACCGCACCCGACATCCCGCATCCCACACCCTCCATCTTACCCCAAAGCCCGAGCGCGCTGACACTCCTGCAGCGCATTATCCATTGTGTCATACACTCCCCATTCTACCAGGCGGACCTGCATCATCTGGGCCTGCCCCATCAGCCCCCAGCAAGGCGCCTGGCCATGTAGCTGGAATGGCCGACGGCTACGCACTAGCCACTAGAACCATGAAGGCTTTGGGAATCAACTACATGTTTGGAGTGGTACGCGGGGTGGTGGGGGGTCTTGTGGGTGTGGGAATGGGTGGTGGCGGGTTTTGTGGGGGAGGGGTGTGTTGGGGGGGGTATGGGTGGTGGGGTATGTGGGTGGAATGGCCGACGGCTACGCACTAGCCACCATAACCGTGCAGGCTTTGGGAATCAACTGCATGTTCGGATTGGTACGCGGGGTGGTTGTGTGGGTGTGGGTGGTGATGGGTTTTATGGATGTTTGTGGGGTGTGTGGGTATGGGTGGTGGTGGGGTGTGGGTGGAATGGCCGACGGCTACCCACTAGCCACCAGGACCATGAAGGCTTTGGGAATCAACTACATGTTTGGAGTGGTACGCGGAGTGGGGTTGGTTTGTGTGGGTGTGGGTGGTGGTGGTTTATGTGGATGTGGGTGGGGTGGGTGTGTGGGTATGGGTGGTGGTGGGGTGTGTGTGGAATGGCTGACGGCTACGCACTAGCCACCAGGACCATGAAGGCTTTGGGAATCAACCATATGTTTTGAGTGATACACTGGGTTGCGGTGGGTTGTGTGTGCGTGTGTGGGGGTGGATTGTGTGGGGGTGGGTGGTGGTGGTTCATGTGGATGTGGGCGGGTTGGGTATTAATTTCATGAAGAATAATCACAATTGATCAATAAACACTTGGATTCATATCTTCACTTTTAATGTTTTAAACCTTGGACCCTGAACCCTAAACCCTAAACCGCTTCTCTGAATTCCGATCCAGGTGGGCATCCCAGTCACCCCCCTTGCGTCTGCTGCCCAAGCTGCCGGCATTCGCTTTATTGGCTTCCGCAATGAACAGGCGGCGGGCTATGCTGCAGCGGCAGCGGGCTATCTCTCTGGGACTCCAGCAGTCCTGCTCACTGTTTCTGGCCCTGGAGCAATCAATGGCTTGGCAGGACTCAGCAACGCCTCCATTAACTGCTGGCCTATGATTCAGGTCCGCACCCCAACACAGCACAACAGAACACGCTACACTGCACTACAAACACAAACACAGTACACACGCACCCCACCCCAACATTATCTATCTGGCACTCCAGCAGTCTTGCTCACTGTCTCCGGCCCTGGTGCAATCAATGGATTGGCAAGACTCAGCAACGCCTCCATCAACTGCTGGCCTATGATTCAGGTCCGCATCCCAACACAACACAAACACATCACAAACGCACCCCAACACAACTCAACAAACACACAACACACACACACACGACCAAACTCTGGCCCTGGGGCAATCAATGGCTTGGCAGGACTCAGCAACGCCTCCATTAACTGCTGGCCTATGATTCAGGTCTGCACCATAGTGACATTGTATCATGCTGTCATGCACTGACCCGTGCATTGCGCTGTTGCTATTTCATGGTGCACAGATATCTGGGTATTATACACCTTCGATGTAATAACGAACAAAACACAGTGACATTGTATCATGCTGTCATGCACTGACCCATGCGTTTCTCTGTTGCTATTTCATGGTGCACAGATATCTGGGTATTATACACCTTCGATGTAATAGCGAACAAAAAACATAGTGACATTGTATCATGCTGTCATGCACTGACCCATGCGTTTCTCTGTTGCTATTTCATGGTGCACAGATATCTGGGTATTATACACCTTCGATGTAATAGCGAACAAAAAACATAGTGACATTGTATCATGCTGTCATGCACTGACCCATGCGTTTCTCTGTTGCTATTTCATGGTGCACAGATATCTGGGTATTATACACCTTCGATGTAATAACGAACAAAAAACATAGTGACATTGTATCATGCTGTCATGCACTGACCCATGCGTTTCTCTCTGTTGCTATTTCATGGTGCACAGATATCTGGGTATTATACACCTTCGATGTAATAACGAACAAAAAACATAGTGACATTGTATCATGCTGTCATGCACTGACCCGTGCATTGCGCTGTTGCTATTTCATGGTGCACAGATATCCGGAAGCTGTGCACCATGAAATAGCAAAATATCACTAAATGTTTTGCTACCCCTGGACTGTAAAAAAAAACAAGCACACATGGAGACAATGTATCATGCACTGACCCATGCGTTGCACTGTTGCTATTTCATGGTGCACAGATATCTTGATATTATATACCTTCGATGTAATAACAAACAAAAAACATAGTGAGAATGCACTGTCCCATGCGTTTCTCTGTTGCTATTTCATGGTGCACAGATATCTGGAAGCTGCGAGCAATCTGAAGTTGGCAAGGGCGCCTTCATGACCCCCCCCCCCAGCTAAAACTGCCCCCCCCCCCCCCCCCCCTCTCCTCCCCCCCCGGACACTGCGCTCATGCAAAACAAACCCACCTAAACCTACCCACCCACCCCCTTCAACCCCTCACCCCTCTAATTTAGCCTGTCTGGCTACTCCAGAACTGTTAAAAGACAAACAAACACACATAGTGACAATGTATCATGCTGTCATGCACTGACCCATGAATTGCGCTGTTGCTATTTCATGGTGCACAGATATCCGGAAGCTGCGAGCAATCTGAAGTTGGCAAGGGAGCCTTCCAAGAGTGCGATCAAGTGTCTGCCCTGGGCAAATTCTGCAAGTGAGTTATTGGTACATGTATTGGTACCCATGTTTTTCACAAGCCTCTAAAATCCATTTAAAAGCTGCAACTTTTGGTTAATCGGTTGGATGTAATAATTGTGGAACTAACTGAATAGCTCTGAATAGATAGTAAAGATAATTGGCAGTAACACCAGTGATCCAGCCATTGTATAAAGAACAATCTTATAAGCAGCCTCATATTCATCTTGTGAGCTACCTTCCACCCAGACATAAAACCAAACAAACATACAAAACAAAACAAAACGAGCAAAGAATATCATATAACAAAATACTAACACACACAAACAAAACAAAACAAAACCTGTACCCATGTATTCATCTTGTCAGCTGCCTTCCACTCAGACAAACAAACAATGGATACAACTAAAAAAAACTGTTCCAATGTATGTATCTGCAAGCTGCCTTCCACCCAGACAAACAAACAATCAAACAAAACAAAAAAAAAACTGTACCCATGTATTCATCTTGTCAGCTGCCTTCCACTCAGACAAACAAACAATCGATAAAACTAATACACACAAAAACTAACAAAACTGTACCCATGTATGTAACTGACAAAAACAAACTACCAAAACTGTACCCATGTATGTATCTGCAAGCTGCCTTCCACCCAGACAGACAAACAATCAAACGAACAAACAAACAAACAATCGATAAAACTAGCAAAACAAACCTACCAAAACTGTACCCATGTATGTATCTGCAAGCTGCCTTCCACCCAGACAAACAAACAAACAAACAAGCAATCGATAAAACTAGCAAAATAAAACATACCAAAACTGTACCCATGTATGTATCTGCATGCTGCCTTCCACCCAGACAAACAAACAATCAAACAAACAAACAAACAATCGATAAAACTAGCAAAATAAAACCTACCAAAACTGTACCCATGTATGTATCTGCAAGCTGCCTTCCACCCAGACGAACAAACAATCAAACAAACAAACAATCGATAAAACTAGCAAAATAAAACCTACCAAAACTGTACCCATGTATGTATCTGCAAGCTGCCTTCCACCAAGACGAACAAACAAACAAACAATCGATAAAACTAGCAAAATAAAACCTACCAAAACTGTACCCATGTATGTATCTGCAAGCTGCCTTCCACCCAGACGAACAAACAAACAGACAAACAATTGATAAAACTAGCAAAATAAAACCTACCAAAACTGTACCCATGTATGTATCTGCAAGCTGCCTTCCACCCAGACAAACAAACAATCAAACAAACAAACAAACAATCGATAAAACTAGCAAAATAAAACCTACCAAAACTGTACCCATGTATGTATCTGCAAGCTGCCTTCCACCCAGACGAACAAACAATCAAACAAACAAACAAACAAACAATCGATAAAACTAGCAAAATAAAACCTACCAAAACTGTACCCATGTATGTATCTGCAAGCTGCCTTCCACCCAGACGAACAAACAATCAAACAAACAAACAATCGATAAATTTAGCAAAACAAACCTACCAAAACTGTACCCGTGTATGTATCTGCAAGCTGCCTTCCACCCAGACGAACAAACAAACAAACAATTGATAAAACTAGCAAAATAAAACCTACCAAAACTGTACCCATGTATGTGTCTGCAAGCTGCCTTCCACCAAGACGAACAAACAAACAAACAATCGATAAAACTAGCAAAATAAAACCTACCAAAACTGTACCCATGTATGTATCTGCAAGCTGCCTTCCACCAAGACGAACAAACAAACAAACAATCGATAAAACTAGCAAAATAAAACCTACCAAAACTGTACCCATGTATGTATCTGCAAGCTGCCTTCCACCCAGACAAACAAACAATCAAACAAACAAACAAACAAACAATCGATAAAACTAGCAAAATAAAACCTACCAAAACTGTACCCATGTATGTATCTGCAAGCTGCCTTCCACCCAGACGAACAAACAAACAAACAAACAATTGATAAAACTAGCAAAATAAAACCTACCAAAACTGTACCCATGTATGTATCTGCAAGCTGCCTTCCACCCAGACAAACAAACAATCAAACAAACAAACAAACAATCGATAAAACTAGCAAAATAAAACCTACCAAAACTGTACCCATGTATGTATCTGCAAGCTGCCTTCCACCCAGACGAACAAACAATCAAACAAACAAACAATCGATAAAACTAGCAAAATAAAACCTACCAAAACTGTACCCATGTATGTATCTGCAAGCTGCCTTCCACCAAGACGAACAAACAAACAAACAATCGATAAAACTAGCAAAATAAAACCTACCAAAACTGTACCCATGTATGTATCTGCAAGCTGCCTTCCACCCAGACGAACAAACAAACAGACAAACAATTGATAAAACTAGCAAAATAAAACCTACCAAAACTGTACCCATGTATGTATCTGCAAGCTGCCTTCCACCCAGACAAACAAACAATCAAACAAACAAACAAACAATCGATAAAACTAGCAAAATAAAACCTACCAAAACTGTACCCATGTATGTATCTGCAAGCTGCCTTCCACCCAGACGAACAAACAATCAAACAAACAAACAATCGATAAAACTAGCAAAATAAAACCTACCAAAACTGTACCCATGTATGTATCTGCAAGCTGCCTTCCACCAAGACGAACAAACAAACAAACAATCGATAAAACTAGCAAAATAAAACCTACCAAAACTGTACCCATGTATGTATCTGCAAGCTGCCTTCCACCCAGACAAACAAACAATCAAACAAACAAACAATCGATAAAACTAGCAAAAACAAACTACCAAAACTGTACCCATGTATGTATCTGCAAGCTGCCTTCCACCCAGACAAACAAACAATCAAACAAACAATCAAACAAACAAAACAAATCGTGTATCCATGTATTCATCTTGTCAGCTGCCTTCCACATAGACGAACAAATGAGAGAGAAAAACATAACACAACACCATAAACATACCAGATTATACAATACAACACGTACACAGACAAACAAGACACAACCTGTGCCCAGGTATGCTGGCCAGGCCCACAATGTTGAGGACATCCTATCCATGTTATCAGCTGCCTTCTACTCAGACAGACAAACAATAAAAAAAAGGCGAACACAGACCACTTTGTCTACTTAGGTATGCTGGCCAGGCCCACAATCCAGAGGACATCCCATCCATCTTGTCAGCTGCCATTCACGCAGACAAACAAACAATAGAACGCTTACAGAGGCAAAGACGACACAACGCAATAAATATACCAGATTATGCAATACAACGCTTACACTGACAAACAAAACAAAGCCTTTACCCAGGTATGCTGGCCAGGCCCACAAGGCAGACGACATCCCTTCCACCTTGTCAGCTGCCTTCCACTCAGACAAACAAAACAAAACCTTTACCCAGGTATGCTGGCCAGGCCCACAAGGCAGACGACATCCCTCCTAGCTTGTCATCTGCCATTCACTCAGACAAACAATCGAACAAATCAAACATACACAAAAAACAAATAAGTTTATACAACACAACACTTACACTGACAAACAAAACACAACCTTTACCCAGGTATGCTGGCCAGGCCCACAAGGCAGACGACATCCCTCCTAGCTTGTCATCTGCCATTCACTCAGACAAACAATCAAACAAATCAAATATACACAAAAAACAAATAAGTTTATACAACACAACACTTACACTGACAAACAAAACAAAACCTTTACCCAGGTTTGCTGGCCAGGCCCACAAAGCAGACGACATCCCTTCCACCTTGTCAGCTGCCTTCCACTCAGACAAACAATCAAACCAACTAAAAAAGAAACAAAAAAATCATACAAAACACACACGTACATGCAAACAAACAAAAAGAATAACACAAACAAAACAATTCCTGTGCCCAGGTATGCTGGCCAGGCCCACAAGGTAGACGATATTACATCCATCTTGTCATCTGCCATTCACCCAGACAAACAAACAAACAAATCAAACATACACAAAAAACAAATAAGTTTATACAACACAATACTAACACTGACAAACAAAACGAAACAAAACCTGTACCCAGGTATGCTGGCCAGGCCCACAAGGCAGACGACATCCCTCCTAGCTTGTCATCTGCCATTCACTCAGACAAACAATCAAACAAATCAAACATGCACAAAAAACAAATAAGTTTATACAATACAACACTTACACTGACAAACAAAACAAAGCCTGTACCTAGGTATGCTGGCCAGGCCCGTAAGGTAGGCGACATCCCATCTATCTTGTCAGCAGCCTTTCACTCAGACAGACTAAAAAAAGACACACAAAAAGACTAACACAGCAAAAAAAAACATTTTCATCCAGGTATGCTGGCCAGGCCAACACAGTGAAGGACATCCCATCCATCTTATCAGCTGCCTTTTACTCAGACAAACAAACGATCAAGCAAGCAAAAAAAGAAACAAACAAAACAAGCGGACAAAACACACACACACACAAACAAGACTAAGACAGACAAAAAAAAACTGTACCCAGGTATGCTGGCCAGGCCCACTCAGTGAAGGACATCCCATCCATCTTGTCAGCAGCCTTTCACTCAGCCGCCTCAGGCCGGCCTGGTGCTTCCTACGTCGACATCCCCTCCAACATTTTGATGGAGCCCTGTGATGAGGTGGCGCTGTCCAGGAGTGTGGGTCCTAGCTCAGCTCCGAAACCATCCCCTCCAGCCTCTGACATCAGCGCTGCTGCTGCCCTTCTGCGCTCTGCTTCTCGCCCCCTCCTCGTGGTGGGCAAGGGTGCAGCTATGGCCAGAGCTGAGGGCGGCGTACAGCAGCTGTGTAACAAGTTTGGCATCTCGGTGTTGGGGACAGCCATGGGGCGCGGCTGCATCCCTGATAGCCATCATCTGTGTGTCAACGCTGCTAGGTCTCAAGCCCTGGCGCAGTCCGACGTCGTCGTGGTTGTGGGGGCACGACTCAACTGGTGAGTGCAGGCACACACACACATACACACACACGCACACCCATACATACACACGCACACGTGGCGCACACACTAACAAGTTTGGCATCCCGGTGTTGGGGACTGCCATGGGACGCGGCTGCATTCCTGACAACCATCATCTGTGTGTCAATGCTGCTAGGTCTGAAGTCCTGGCGCAGTCCGACGTTGTTATTGTTGTGGGGGCAAGACTCAACTGGGGAGTGCACACATCCACATCCAAACACACACATCCACACACAGATACACACACGACCTGCTACAACACCCCTGACCCCCCCAACCACCCACCCACGCCAACCACACCCACGTCTCCCCCCTCCCCTCAGGCAACTACACTTTGGCGAGCCGATGCCTGATACAACTTAAAAACCTGCCACCACTACCACGACCTGCTACAACACCCCTGCTACAGCACCCCTTCACCCCCACCCCCACCCCCCAACACGCACACACCCTCCCCCCAGGCAACTGCACTTTGGCAAGCCCCCCAACACACACACACACCCTCCCCCCAGGCAACTGCCCTTTGGTGAGCCCCCCAACACACACACACCCTCCCCCCAGGCAACTGCACTTTGGCGAGCCCCCCAAATGGTCTCCCTCAGTCAAGTTCATCTTAGTCGACATTGAGCCTAGCCCCAGGGACTCATCTGTAGCTGCTCTGACACTGGTGGGGGATGCCGCTGCTGCCCTGGACCTCTTGGTCAAAGAGATGTCTGCTGCCCCCGGTGTAGACACACAGAGGTGGGTCCCCTTCTCTCCATTGGAAGAGTGAGTGTTTGTGTGTGCGGGGGCGTGTTCAAACCTAGCCCATGGAACACATATATAGCTGCTCTGACACTGGTGGGGGATGCCGCTGATGCCCTGGACCTCTTGGCCAAAGAGATGTCTGCTGCCCCCGGTGTAGGTGCACACACAGAGGTGGGTGTCCTGCTCTCCCTTGCATGCGTTAGCGTCAGTGTGTTAGTGAGTGCGGGGTGTGTGCGGGTCTAGCCCATGGAACACATATATAGCTGCTCTGACACTGGTGGGGGATGCCGCTGCTGCCCTGGACCTCTTGGTCAAAGAGATGTCTGCTGCCCCCCGTGTAGACACACAGAGGTGGGTCTCCTGCTCTCCCTTGCATGCATGCGTGTGTGTGTTTGTGTGTGCAGGGCGTGTTTGGGCCTAGCCCCAGGGACTCATCTGTAGCTGCTCCAACACTGGTGGGGGATGCCGCTGCTGCCCTGGACCTCTTGGCCAAGGGGATGTCTGCTGCCCCCGGTGTAGGCACACAGAGGAGGGTGCCCTGCTCTCCCTTGCATGCATGTGTGAGTGTTGGTGTGTGCGGGGGCGTGTTTGGGCCTAGCCCTAGGAACACATACATAGCTGCTCTGACACTGGTGAAGGATGCCGGTGCTGCCCTGGACCTCTTGGTCCAGGTTTAGGGTTTTAGGGTTTAGGGTTTAGGGTTTTAGCCCTAAATGCCGGTGCTGCCCTGGACCTCTTGGCCAAGGAGATGTCTGCTGCCCCCAGTGTAGGTGCACACACACACAAAACTTTAAACTTAACTCCCCAAACACACACACACAGGTACTGCCCTTGGGTGGCCGCCCTCCTCCTCCTCCCCCCCCCTCACACACATACACACACACAAAACTTAACTCCCCAAAACACACACACACACACACACTCACACACACAGGTACCGCCCTTGGGTGACCGCCCTCACCTCCACCCACCCACCCACCCCACACACACAGGTACCGCCCTTGGGTGACCGCCCTCACCTCCACCCACCCACCCACCCCTCACACACAGGTACCGCCCTTGGGTGACCGCCCTCACCTCCACCCACCCACCCACCCCACACAGACAGGTACCGCCCTTGGGTGACCGCCCTCACCTCCACCCACCCACCCACCCCACACACACAGGTACCGCCCTTGGGTGACCGCCCTCACCTCCACCCACCCACCCACCCCACACACACAGGTACCGCCCTTGGGTGACCGCCCTCACCTCCACCCACCCACCCACCCCACACACACAGGTACCGCCCTTGGGTGACCGCCCTCACCTCCACCCACCCACCCACCCCACACAGGCAGGTACCGCCCTTGGGTGACCCGCCCTCACCTCCACCCACCCACCCACCCCACGCACACAGGTACCGCCCTTGGGTGACCGCCCTCCCCTCCACCCACCCACCCCACACAGACAGGTACCGCCCTTGGGTGACCGCCCTCACCTCCAAGGCCCAGTCCTCCGCCGCTTCCCTGTCCAAGAAGCTGGCCGAACCTAACTTCACTAGATCCCCAGGTACCGCCCTTGGATGGCCGCCCCCACCCCCCCCCCCCCCCCCCCCCCCCCCCTCACACACACACACACACAGGTACCGCCCTTGGGTGACCGCGCTCACCTCCAATGCCCAGTCCTCCGTGGCCTCCCTGTCCAAGAAGCTGGCCGCCCCCCCCAAGGACCCCCTCGACTACTACACCGCCCTGGGCGTGCTCCGCTCTGCCCTGGAGGCCGAGGCGGCGGCGGGGCCTGCCCCTGTGGTGGTCAGTGAAGGAGCGAACACAATGGATATGGCCCGACTGCTGCTCCCAGTGCACTCGCCCCGCACGCGGCTGGACGCCGGGACGTGGGGTACCATGGGCGTAGGTCTTGGCTATGCGATTGCATCGGCAGTGGTGGACCCCACCCGCCTGACGGTGGCGGTGGAGGGTGACTCTGCTTTCGGCTTCAGTGGGATGGAGATAGAGACAATGGTCAGGTAGGTGGGGAGATAGGGACGGGTGTGGGTGAGGGAGGGGGTGGGGGGAATGGAGATAGAGACTAAGGGCGTAGGTCTCGGCTATGTGATTGGGTCGGCAGTGGTGGAGCCCAGCTGTGTTGAACTCCTTGTGCTGTTGATTATGATGACACGGTTGCTGGTGACGCCCCAACAACACCCCCACCCCCACCCACCCATCAAACTAACAACACCCCAACAACATCTACCCACCCAACAACCCCCACCCCCCCACCCCCAAACACAGGTACAAGCTGCCCATCGTAGCGACCCTAAACGTACCCCCATCCCCACCCCCCGACACCTCTCACCCACCCAACAACACCCCAACAACACCCACCCACCCACCCTCACCCAAACGCAGGTACAAGCCGCCCATCGTTGCTATAGTAATGAACAATGGCGGGTACAAATGACGTACCCCCCCCCCCCCCCCCCCCCCCTCCACACACACACACAGGGTGACAGGCGTGAGAAGGACTTGGCCGCTGCTGCTGCTGCTGGGGCTCAGTCAGCTGGCTTCTCATCAGACCCCCACCCACCCACCCAACACCCCAACAAGAACCCACTGACCCCCAAACGCAGGTACAAGCTGCCCACTGTGGTGATAGTGATGAACAATGGCGGCATCTACAGGGGTGACAGGCGTGAGAAGGATTTGGCAACTGCTGCTGCTGCTACTGGGGCTCAGTCAGCTGGCTTTTCATCAGACCCCCACCCACCCACCCACCCAATACCTGGACACCCAACAAGAACTCACGCACCCCCAAACGCAGATACAAGCTGCCCATTGTGGTGATAGTGATGAACAATGGCGGCATCTATGGGGGTGACAGGCGTGAGAAGGACTTGGCCGCTGCTGCTGCTACTGGGGCCCAGTCAGCTGGTTTCTCATCAGACCCCACACCCACTGAGTTTGCTGATGGAAGCAGGTTAGTTGCCCTGGATGTGTAGCACGGGCTTGTCGTGGGTGTCGTGGGTGTGTGGCACGGGCTTGTCGTGGGTGTGTGGCACGAGCGTGTCGTGGGTGTGGCACGGGCTTGTCGTTGGTCAATTATAGCCTGCCTCTGACAATGTTATGTAACTTCACACGTTCTATAGTGCCGTACTGACACGGAAATTCAACGATCCTAAAATTTGACGTTTGTCTTTGGAAACTGAACCGAGCACCCCTCAAACCCAGGACTGGCGAATCTACAAGATGGTTTCGCCCGGCATAGCGCACTGTGCGACCTGCGGGTTCAATCACTGCTCGGACATGAGCCCTTGTCATCTTTCTTTTCTGTTAGAACGGTATAATATTTTTTAGTGGTTAAATAATGTGTAGTGCTGTGTCCAGCCTTTTTTCAAATGTCCAATATCGTTTTTCTCTCAGCAAAACTATAATCGTACAAAATCGTGCACAATGATTATTAATGTTTCCATTTCCCCTAAGTACAGACCCAGGAATCGGACCTAAACGATGATTTATGTTCAGTCCAAAAACCTTAGGAACAAGTTCTATGCAGCGTCGCCTGCGACGTTAAAAAATGGCGGAGAGTGATCGCGAGGGAGCAACAGGTGGCAACGGAAGCGAGTTAGTTACGAGGCCGTTGGCTGACGTGTCGGGCTTCATCGTGGATGGATGGATGGTCGGACGGACAAATGGGTAACACTGGGGGCTCCCGGCCCCCAGGAGGGGGGGCTCCGCCAAAAAACTTCGTTATTCGATTTTGATGTGTGATCTCGAGGGCCATTTGTCCTCAGTCGCTATGCCAGTAACTACGCGATAATTAGTTGAGGTGATCAAACCTCCTCCATCAGTGGGATTCGAAACCTATGATGCAATTATTGGACAATGCCCGAGTAACGAAAGTCTTAGGAAACAGCTGGTTGTGTCCTTGCAAGAAGCAAGTATAATATTAAGGTAATGATAACGCCTGGTGGGGCGTGGTATTAAGGGAGCCCCCTCTTACAGCAGTAGGGAACGGGCTACTACTTTACCTGGATAAAGCTACCATGGTGGTTGACAGCGACCGCGAACACTAAGGCGCACCCGTGGGGATTCGAAACGGGCACCTTAGTCGTTCAAGGAGCTCTGCCATTGAGCCATCTTATATATATGTTCGCGTTTACATTTTCCTTGTTGTTTACTGCCGAAGATGGCTAGCAGCCAAATTGCTGTCTGAAGCTATGTAACTACTTTACCTGGATAAAGCTACCATGGTGGTTGACAGCGACCGCGAACACTAAGGCGCACCCGTGGGGATTCGAAACGGGCACCTTAGTCGTTCAAGGAGCTCTGCCATTGAGCCATCGTATATATGTGTTCGCGTTTACATTTTCCTTGTTGTTTACTGCCGAAGATGGCTAGCAGCCAAATTGCTGTCTGAAGCTATGTAACCAAGTTCAAGTTCATGTGCATGCAAGAAGCATGCACGTGCGGGCAAGGAGTTGACAGTGAGGAGTAACTTTTTATGTATAACTTGAACTTGGTTACATGGCTCCAGTGAATGGTACATGACGTCTTTGGCAGCAGCAACAACCATCAAAGCATTGTATGTGTGTATGTATGTTTGTATGTATGTACTAGTACATTGCCCGTGTGGCCGGAGGCCATCCCCCACCCCACCCACCCAGGTCCTGGGTCCTGTTCTGGCCTGGGTTACATAACGTGCAACGCCCTTGAACGTACACCCTCCCCCCCCCTTACTCACATGCACACAGTCAAGACATTTCCCCCTTGGCAAATTATCAAACGCATGCCCCCATCCTTTCAGACTATAAATATACCCTCCCACCCCCAGCCCCCAGGACCTACATGATCCCTATTTACCGCTAAATCTTCCTGCCCCCCATCCCCACCCCCTTGACACATGCTCTGTTTATCCCCCTTGCACCCCACCTAAGTCATCTCCACACCACCCAAATATACCCCCCTACCCCCCAGCCATCTCCATACCACCCAAATTTACCCCCGTACCCCCCACACCACCCAGCCATCTCCACCCTCCCTCCACGCTCCTCTCCCTATGACTATCCCTACCTCGTACACTTCACTCCAGCTGTGGGCTGAGATCGTGCTGAAAGTGCAGGCTGGATATTGAACCAACGAACAGGTTTCGAACGCTCAGATACCGATCATACCGAGTACACCGGATCTGCACGATTGCAAGGCTAGGAACTTGCAGCTCGTGCTGTGGCACAGTTGGGAAAACTTCACCTTCAATCCGGTCAAAACTCTGCAGCAAATCCGCAGCGTCACATTTCTAGGGATAGGCAATATGATATCATATGATATCATATAATATCATACGATGCCGGCGGTCTGACTCGGTAACTTTGGCCTGCGGCAACATATCATATGATATTTGTATGATATCATATGATATCATACTCGTCTTTGGTCAGCATCATATGAGTTGCCGGTCCTTACATATTTCATGATCGTGGATACAGCGAAAATAGATTGCATATATGGGATGTGCGGTGAAAGCGCAAGAAATGGGCACCTGATGAGAACAATGAGCGCCCAGAATGGGCGCCTGATAAGAAGACGCTAGCCGATAGCCAGCTAGCGTCGGCATGCGCCAGGTAGCGATGGCTCGTGGGAATCCGTGTATGTCTCCATATATATAGATGTGTGTATGTATGTATGTATGTATGTATGCATGCATGTGTGATTTTTTTGTGGTTGGCCCCAGTGCAAGCAAACGGGCTGGGGTACTATTTATTTATGTGTGTGTGTGTGCATGCATGTTGAGTAGCCAACAGCCGTTCAGCTACTCTTGCGTGAGCCAGTACCTCATGTGCAGCAAACGACTCTAGCCAGGTCATACCAACAGGAGCACCTCAGGAATCACTCATATTTGATAGGCTTGCTTGCGCTGCTCACTGTGTCTGTCCTGCCTACTCCAATGTGCATAATTGCTTTGTAGGTGGCTGCCTTTGGGGGTGCTGCACTTCATGTGTACATCATATTTATTTTTTACATCACTGTTCTGCAGGTACGACATGATGATGGCTGCCTTTGGGGGTGCTGCATATCATGTCACCACTGCTGCAGAGCTGCAGCAGGTGCTAGCTAGAGCTTTCGCCGCTCGTCAGCCTGCCCTGGTGGATATTGCCCTGGACCCCATGGCTGGAGTGGAGAGTGGCAACGTCCATGCCTTCAATGCACCAACCCCGTCCAAGTTGTAGATAGATCATTAACAACCCTGGACCCCATGGCCGGATTGGAGTCGATACGAATCTTCCATTGTTTAGTTGTTCACTGTCTCACTTGTTGTAGACTCTTGCAACGAACTGCGTAGCTTCGCCCAGATATTGCGAAGCATACCGTTATGTTACGACAGCCTGGAACCGTTGACTGTCGTATGTATCTGATGTGTCGCTGACAGTGTCGTAGGACCAACTGTCGCGTTCTGTGTTCCGCAGCGTGAAACCTAGAACCCTAAGTTCTAGAACCTTAGGCGGCACTACAAACACCGCCGCTACCTCTATAACATACATTTCCACCTCAATTATATTCGTCTCAATGAATACTTGCTAAGATCCGTATCGAGATAAATAGAGGTCTTCAGAAATTGTCCGTTGTAACTGTCCAACTGTTTACTTCTTTCTTGGCCTCCATGCTGGTTCCTCGTACCTTTGCGTACTGTTAGTCATCCTTCAAGTCGTTCAGGTGTAGCATCGTGTTTCGATTTTGATGAATTGCTTTGAACTTGAATTTGAATTGTTTCGAATTTGATACTTGCCTCAATATTTTACTTCGACATGTCTTCGCACAGTGTAACCGTATTCACATAAAAACTGATTATGTCCGGTCGGAGTTATGTGTGTGGTATCCATCAAAACGAACCAAGCAGTTACAGTTTCCGAACAAGCAGATCTGGTCGCCCATGAGATGGGGTCAGAAGAAAAACTGTGTTAGTCCGATGTTTGTTTAATAATGATCGAATATAGTAATAGACTAATAGTGTATTACCACGACGAATTAGGTGGTGGTTCAAGCCAAGACATGGTTGCAGAAAGCTGCTAAACTTGAACTAGAACTTGGTTACATATCTTCAGCCAGCAAGTTGGCTGCTCGCTGTCTTTGCCAGTAAATATTTTTACAGGAAAAGCTGCTGTACGAATGGCTTATATAATGTGTTCCGGCTCACGCTATGGTGTCCTTAACTTCACGTCCTGTGAGTAACTGTATTACACGGATGTAACAATTTCAATTTCAATGTCCCGGCTCCGGTATTCCTGGTGAGTAATGTGCCAGTTCAGGTACGAATAGCAATTGCACTCCAGGTTTCATCTTGGAACTTCTGATACAATGGGTGATAACTTGACCTGGTTACACGTGGACTCGGTGCTGGACTCGGGATGTCAAAATGTACTTGATGTGTGAGTGCAGTCCAGGGGTACTCACTCTGGCCACAGTGACAGAACAGAATTCAACCAGCCCAGGCAAATAATTTGATGAGACGCGTGTGTGGTTGAGGAAGGTGGTGTTCAAAAACACCGTTTTTATTTTCATGACTGAAGCCAGGCAGATTGAATTAAGCCCTCTCTCCACGGATGCGGCGGGCCAGCTGGATGTCCTTGGGCATGATGGTGACACGCTTGGCGTGGATAGCAGCTAAGTTGGTGTCCTCGAACAGACCGACCAAGTAGGCTTCAGCAGCCTCCTGGAGAGCCAGGACGGCAGAGGACTGGAAGCGCAGGTCGGTCTTGAAGTCCTGAGCGATCTCACGGACCAGCCTCTGGAAGGGCAGCTTGCGGATGAGCAGCTCGGTAGACTTCTGGTACTTGCGGATCTCACGCAGGGCGACAGTTCCGGGTCTGTACCTATGAGGCTTCTTCACACCGCCGGTAGCGGGGGCACTCTTCCTAGCAGCCTTGGTGGCCAGCTGCTTGCGAGGGGCCTTGCCACCAGTGGACTTACGGGCAGTCTGCTTTGTACGGGCCATTGTTGTGTATTGGGCTGTGAAGTCTGATTGCGTATCTTTGAGCACTGGTCAATCTAAAGGTTCGACAATCCAGATTGGGTTTGAGGATAAGTTCCGGCGCAAAAAGAGAGGTGCGGATCAGCAGGATCGGCATCGGATCAGCAGGATTGACATCGGATCAGCAGTTGCGCAAGGGAAGTTGAGTAACCGACTGCCAGCTGCAACTTGAACGAAACCGTATAAATCCCAATCCATCCGGATCCAGCTAACAAGCAACAATTCCACTTTCCCACCACTTAAATCAAACACTATGTCTGGACGCGGCAAGGGCGGCAAGGGTCTCGGAAAGGGAGGAGCCAAGCGTCACCGCAAGGTGTTGCGCGATAACATCCAGGGTATCACCAAGCCTGCCATCCGTCGTTTGGCTCGCCGCGGTGGTGTGAAGCGTATCAGCGGTCTCATCTACGAGGAGACCCGTGGTGTTCTCAAGGTCTTCCTGGAGAACGTTATCCGCGATGCTGTCACCTACACTGAGCACGCTCGCCGTAAGACTGTCACTGCCCTTGACGTTGTCTACGCGCTGAAGCGCCAGGGCCGTACCCTGTACGGCTTCGGAGGTTAATCAAGCCCAGTAACACGCAGCACATGTCTGCACCCCAACAATCGGTGTTTTTGAACACCACCATCAATTATATGAATGCACCTTTCCCCATGGCTGGTACCGATCTGCCCAGGTTGCCCTGTCCTGGACTCCTTGACCCCTTGTCCCCTTACTCCATTGGACCTGAAATATAACAGTGGTAGGTCCGCCATATGCCGGCGTTGGCCACGATGTTCGATACACATTGGTCGGATAGGGCGATGCCCTCTTCCTCGATTTGAGTGTTTGCTTGTGAATGATTAATTTTTACATCTTGTGATCTTTGAGCTGAAATTAAAACCTGTAGCTGCGCTATTGTGTATATGGTCGGATCATGCAATGGGTGAACGCTTGGATACAAATACATCTGCATGCGATAGATGGGCGGATCAATGATCATACGATGGGTGAATGCTTGGGTATAAACATTTAAATACGTTTGCAAACGCATACAATGGATTCCCTATACTTCCTGCATGTTCAAAAATGCGATGATAATAGCAAAATTAAAGTATCACTGTAGCACGAACTCAGGGCCTCCCTCGGTAAAACGAACGTTTGGGATTCAGTTCATCAGTCCCTTTTCTTTTTAGCCCCTACGGATATGATGCCTGGACAATTCTCTTCAGCCTATTTGGCTACCTCTGGACTGTAACAACATACACGAACAAGCATGTGATGGGGGGGGGAAGTCCCTTATCTTCACACCAGGCCGGCGGCTTGGTTGACACAACTAGTACT
Organism: Chlamydomonas sp. ICE-L; assembly: GCA_013435795.1. NCBI lineage: Eukaryota > Viridiplantae > Chlorophyta > Chlorophyceae > Chlamydomonadales > Chlamydomonadaceae > Chlamydomonas > Chlamydomonas sp. ICE-L. The sequence goes on from JACBWV010000223.1 coordinate 14,126,443, forward strand.
CACATCGGCTTAGGTGACACAACCAGAACAGATAGGCTCACATTATTGGTCCATCCTTCCCTGTCATAGGTACCTTGATACTTGGATGCTTTGTCCTACGCCCCCGCTGGTTCATTCTTCGTTGTCATAGGTATCCTAATTCCTGGAGGCTTTGTCCTACGCCCCCTCTGGTTCATCCCTCTCTGCCATAGGTTACGTGGGGACGTGGTCGGACGTGGGGACGTGGTGGCTTCCGCTTCCGTAGTAGCGCCGTATCCACTATAACCCTGAATTGTAAATTTGAACCCCATGTCATGCCAGTTCAAGTGAGTGATCGCTTAATTGCTGATACTAGAATTGTGTTTGCTGCCGAGAGACATTTGCCTGGCGCTAGTGCTAGCATCTAATTCGATCACGCGCTGTGTCTGGTAACAATTTTTCTGGCCTTCGGAGGTCTTGTGGTTTGGCAAACACCTCTCCATTTCGCGCGATGAAGAAGGCCATGGCCGAGCTCACTCGTGGACCGCTAAATTATTTCGCAAATTGGCATCTGCAGTTGGCAGTCCCGACATGCCCCTCCTTGCTATAATATGATGCTATAAAACAGACCATGCTAAACCCTCTGCTATAAACTTTCGGCGCAAACTATTACTTGCAGAGCTGCTGTTTTCCTCCTTCCATCCCCCTTCTTTATCATGCCTTTCGAAGCAAGCAGTCAGTACTAATGTCATGTAAGGGCTAGCAGAAGCGAGGCCAACGAGTCTGCTGTCCTCAGACAGTTATGGAAGGGTAAGACTGTTCCACCTCTGAATGTAAACAGCTGCTCAATGTTTACAAGCGCACTCTCTATCATGCTCCATGCACGCTAAATGTGTGCAGTTTCTACCGACACATTAGGCCAACCTACGACACATCTTGTTTGATTGAGTTAGCGGAGCGTACTGGGCGCGGGGATGAGCATGTGGATAATGTGGCATATCACAACTGCGATATTGGTGCTGTTCTGTTATTGCGTGAGGAAATGGCGCGACAAGCCAACGTTGCCTCTTCCTCTGCCTTTTAGCTTTTGCTACCCTTGGGGCTATCTATCTCGACTTTGTATAACGCTGAGATGCTTGAGGGCACACGTTTCTTGTGGCTCGATAATCCCAGAAAAGGCATTGTCTAAAATATCTGTGTCGTACCTCGCTGTTTCTGCTGTTTCTGCTGCTGCCGCTTCTGCTCTTGCTTCTGCAACTAGCCCGAGCTTGGTTCGGGATTGTCTTCATCGTGCTTGTACTAACTTCGTTTGGCTCCACAATCTGTTTCACGAGTCAATTGATCGCATCCCTGTGCTCATGCATTCGCTCCTTCCCTCAGGTTCCAGAACCGTTTGCTAGCGATTTCTGAGAGATGTCCACCTGCGCTGCTCTCAAGGGACACCTGGTAAGATCATAGCTTCTTATGAGTGGCATGCAGGTTTCTGAGCTGCCCAATGACAAGAGCATGAGCTTTGCAAGCTTTGAACTAAAACAACACAAGCTTTGCCTATAGGCAGCAGCATCAGTATCAGCACAAGTAGGCTTCCACAGCAGCATGGGCTTTCTGGGTCATTCCCTCACAAAGGCCGGTATCCACCAGACCACAAGACCAGACCAAACCATAGCACTGCTGCTGCTGCTGCTGTGTGGATGTGTGGGTGGATACATGAATTGTGGGTGGGTGGATTGATGCTTGGGTAGGTTGGTGGATTGGTGATAAGTTAGTTGGGTTGGTGGGTGGGTGGGTGAGATAGGTGGTCGGGTGCAGAAGAAACCAAACTGGGGTGATAATTCTGTCCGATACCTGCAGCAGGATGCCAACTTGTGGACCTTGTCAAAGTATATGTTCGCTGTGCAGCCTGCAAGAGAGCTTCGTCAGGCTTGAAGGACACAGTCATAGGGTGTACGTGTGTTGTACACACACATACACACACACTCTCACACACACAATACTGCGCACACACGAACATACACACACACACACTCTCACACTCACCCATCATTCACTCTCACACATACAATACACACAAACTAATGGCACACACACACACACACACTCTCTCCAACACCCACGCTCTCTCTCTCTTCTCTTCTCTCTTCTCATCATCTCTCAATCTCTCTCCGC
>JACBWV010000223.1:14135902-14250902 GCA_013435795.1 Chlamydomonas sp. ICE-L
GCAACTTACAAGCCTGAGAACGCGGTCTTCACTCGTGAGCGTGTGGTGAAGATCACAGGAGGGCATGGCAGAGTGTATAGTGTGGGTGGGTAGGTAGGTAGGTGGGTGGGTAGGTAGGTAAGTGGATAGTTATGTAGGTGGGTAGTTAAGTAGGTGTGTGGGTGGGTAGGTGGGTAGGCAGGTAGGTAAGTGGATAGTTATGTAGGTGGGTAGTTAAGTAGGTGGGTGGTTATGTAGGTGGGTAGGCAGGTAGGTAAGTTGGTGGGTGGTTATGTAGGTGGGTAGGTAGGTAAGTGGATACTTATGTAGTGGGTGGATTCTTGTAGTGGGTAGTCGTAAGTGTGATACTTCATGTCAGTGGGTGTTCTGTACCGTGGGGTAGGTAGTAAGGGATGCGTTTTGGTAGGTGGGTGTGTAAGTTGGTGGGTGGTTATGTAGGTGGGTAGGTCGTTGGTGGGTGGTTGTACGGTGGGGGTCTGTACGGTAGTCCTGGCTATTGTAAGGTGGGTAGTGTAAGTTGGATGGTGGTTATGTTAGGTGGGTAGTGTACGTAATGGGGGCTGGGTGATAAAGTACCTTACCCGCAACCCAAACACTTTTGAATGGGCACTGAGTAACTTGGAAACTTATTACCAGCGATGGATCTCTAAGGTGATCGCCGTCTATGGGAACATAACAACATATGAGCATGGCTGAGTAGAGTAGAGGGTGGGACGGAGGGTGGGTAGGTGGAAAAGACCGCAACCTGCAACCCAAACTTTTACATATCCCCCTCCACACCCACCCACCCACCTCCACCCACCCACATCCACCCATAAACGGCAACCAACTCTCAGGTTCTTAGTGTTGACGTCCCATCCACAAGATCGAACCCTGTCATCGCAGATTCCAGGCTGTCAATCAACAATCGTGAAGAGCGGCCAGTAACCCGGCTAGGCACTATCCAATCCATCTGTATTCATCACTCTATTCATTTTCAGCCCCCCCCCCCCCCCCCCCCCCCCCCCCAACCACACACACCCACCATGTGTCATTGCAGATTCCAGGCTGTCAATCAACAATCGTGAAGAACGGCCAGTTACCAGGCTAGACACGCATCTATCCATTTGTATGCATACTACTTCATTTACCAGGACCCCCACCCCCCCACCCCCCCACACCCCCCCACCCACACACACACGCCACACACTCTTACACATACACACACACTGTCATCGCAGATTTCAGACTGTCAATCAACATAGTGTAAAGATGCATGCTACCATTTTGTTCCTACTACTACAACATTTATCAGACCCCCCCCCCCCCCCACACACACACACACACACACACACACACACACCACACATCAAACACTCAGACTACACACAATCCCACCCCCACAAACACATACGCGCACACCCTGTGTCAATCGCAAATTTTCGGGCTGTTCAACAACAATCGGAGCGGGCTTTCCATTTTATGATTCCTACTACTACATTATCATACTCAGACCCCCCCCCCCCCCCACACACACACACACACACACACACACACACACGCAGACACACACAAATCCCACCCCACAAACACGTACACACACACACTGTCATCGCAAATTTCGGGCTGTCAATCAACAATCGTAAAGAGCGGCTTTCCATTTTGATTCATACTACTACATTTATCAGACCCCCCCCCCCCCCCCTCCCACCCCCCCCACACACACACACACGCAGACACACACAAATCCCACCCCACAAACACACACACACACTGTGTCATCGCAAATTTCGGGCTGTCAATCAACAATCGTAAAGAGCGGCTTTCCATTTTGATTCATACTACTACATTTATCAGACCCCCCCCGCCCCCCCCTCCCCCCCCCCACCCACACACACACACACGCAGACACACACAGATCCCACCCCACAAACACACACACACACTGTGTCATCGCAAATTTCGGGCTGTCAATCAACAATCGTGAAGAGCGGCCAGTAACCAGGCTAGGCACGCATCTATCCATTTTGATTCATTCTACTTCATTCAGGACCCCCCCCACACACCCCACACACGCACCCCCCCCCACCTCACACCCATCCACCCCACCCCTCACACACAAACCCTGTGTCATCTTGTACTCACACTGCCCGCATACTGCTTCATTTATCGCCCCCCCCCCCCCCACCCCCACCACCACCACCACCACCACCACACACACACACACCCTCCACCCCACCCCTCACACACAAACCCTGTGTCATCGCAGATTTCGGACTGTCTATCAACGATCTTGAAGAACGGCCAGTTACCCGACTAGGCAAGCATCTATCCATTTGTATTCACACTGCCCGCATACTGCTTCATTTATCAGCCCCCCACCCCACCACCACCACCACCACACACACACACACACACACACACACAGATCCCACCCCACAAACACACACACACACTGTGTCATTGCAGATTTCGGACTGTCTATCAACAACCGTGAAGAACGGCCAGTTACCCGACTGGGCACGCTAGACTATATGGCTCCCGAGGTCCTCCGATGCCCTGACAAGCACATGCCCGAGGACAACAAGGAAATGGCTGAGCTAGAGTACAATGAGTCTGTAGATGCCTGGGCAATGGGTGTGCTTGCGTACGAGCTGGTTGTTGGAAGACCCCCTTTTGGCATGGTGCGTTGTGTGGGGTGGGGTGGGGGGGTTGGGGGGGTCCTGATAAACACCTGCCTGAAGACAACAAGGAAATGGCGGAGCTAGAGTACAATGAGTCTGTATACGCCTGGGCAATGGGTGTGCTTGCGTACAAGCTCGTTGTGGGAAGACCCCCTTTTGGCATGGTCTGTGGAGGTGGGGCTGGTGGTGTGTGCTGTGTGTGTGTGGGGGGGGGGTGGGGTGGGGTGGGGGGGGGTCCTAATAAACGCTTGCCCGAGGTTAAAAGTAAATGGCGGAGCTAGAGTACAATGAGTCTGTAGACGCCTGGGCAATGGGTGTGCTTGCGTTCGAGCTCGTTGTGGGATGGCCCCCTTTTGGCATGGTGCAAAGTTGTCATATTCGGCTACTCGCAGCAGCTTATAGGCTGTCTAGTCAGCCATTTACCTCCCACACACAAACACACACAAACCCATACACACACCCTGTTCCCTGAGGCAATAGCCATGCTGCCCTCCCCCCACCCCACCCCCACCCCACCCCACCCCCCCACACACACCATACACGAACATTGACATCACCACACCACTGTACTCAATATTTGTTTGTGATTTCCTCGTTAATATCAACCCAAGGAACAAAATATCCATCAGACCATGTACCATACAACACTGACACGTGGAAGCACATGCATGCATGTGTAAGCACCCGCCCACTCACCCACCCCCACCCTCCAACCAAACACCACCCACTCACCCACTCCCACCCTCCCTGACTAAATACAGAGCTGTCCCGAAGACACGATGCAAGCAGTCATGCAGCAGCACCTAACTATGTGCACACCCAACCATCCACCACCACACCACCACCACCATACTAACATGTGTAACCAACCAACCACCCGCCCACTCACCCACTCCCACCCTTCCACCAAACACCTACCCACTCACCCACTCCCACCCTTCCACCAAGCACCTACCCACTCACCCACTCCCACCCTTCCATCAAACACCTACCCACTCACCCACTCCCACCCTTCCACCAAGCACCTACCCACTCACCCACTCCCACCCTTCCACCAAGCACCTTCCCACTCACCCACTCCCACCCTTCCACCAAACACCTACCCACTCACCCACTCCCACCCTCCCTGTCTAAATACAGAGCTGTCGCGAAGAAACGATGCAAGCAATCATGCAGCAGCACCCAACCATCCACTACCACACCATCCACAACCGCACCATCACCACCATACACAAACACTAAGTCCAACCACACATAACCATGCACACACACACCACCACCACCACCACCACCACCACCAAACACAAACAAGCACCCGCCCACGTTTCCACTCACCCACCCCCACCCACTCACCCACCCCCACTCACCCACCACCACCCTCCCACCAAACATTTACCCACTCACCCTTCCCACCCTCCCTGTCGAAATACAGAGCTGTCCGGAAGACACGATGCGAGCAATCATGCAGCAGCACCCAACCATACACAAACACACACACACACCCATCCACCACCACACCACCACCACCACCATACACCTACACTGGCTTGTGTTAGTACGCGCGCACACACATGCATGCATGCATGTGTTAGCACCCACCAAACTACCCACTCCCACCCTCCCTGTCTAAATACAGAGCTGTCGGGAAGACACAATGCGAGCAATCATGCAGCAGCACCCAACCATGCCAGACTGGCTGTCCAGGGAGGCAGCTGACTTTGTCCGCGTCGCTCTTAATAAGCGTGTCATGCGGAGGCCTCCTATCTCGGGGCTGATCCAGCACCCATGGATCCAGAGCTACATCCAGAGGTACACTGCATATTAATATAAATATCCCGTAAATATACAAATATATTATATTATTATGAATTCTATTATCATTTATTTTGAATTATACAGGGGGGGGGGGGGGGGGGGTAGAAAGACAGATTTTGGACCGCACCTTCAATATGGTGGCCGATTCAGATGGGAGTTGGAATTGTGGAAGTTTCATACAAAAAGAGGGAGGAAATAAAGTTGGGAAAAAGTTTTTTTACCCCCCACCCCCCACCCCCCTCCTAAAACCCAATTACCTCACCCTACCCTCGGAATTATATTATTATTATTATAAATATAAGTATACAAATATTTTAGTATATTATTGTGAATTTATATTAATGTACAGTAACCACGAGTAAATGGTTCATTTCTTCACATGCTCATTTCTATGTTCATTTCTCTACACCGCTTGAACCCTAAACCCCGCCCTGTGCTGCCTCTGCAGGCCAGCCACATCTGCCTCACCGCTACTCTCCCTGCTGCCCCCGGAGCTCCTTGTCCACTACCAACTCCTAAACCCTGAACCCTACACCCCGCCCTGTGCTGTGCCGCCACTGCAGGCCAGCCACATCTGCCTCCCCGCTACTTGAACTTAGTAACATAGCTGCAGCCAGCAATTTGGCTGCTCACCGTCTTCGGCAGTACAAAACGATGCCAGGAAAAATCTCCACTACTCTCCCTGCTGCCCCCAGAGCTTGTTGTGCACAACCAACTCCTAAACCCTACACCCCGCCCTGTGCTGCCACTACAGGCCAATCTGCCCCCACGCTACTTGAACTTGAACATAGTAACATAGCTTCGGCCAGCAATTTGGCTGCTTGCCGTCTTCGGCAGTACAAGGCAATACCAAGGAAAATCTCTCCCCGCTGCCCCCGGAGCTCGTTGTCCACTACCAACTCCTAAATCCTAAACCCTGAACCCTAACCCCGCCCTGTGCTGTGCTGCCTCTGCAGGCCAGCCCCATCTGCCTCTCCGTTACTCTCCCTGCTGCCCCCGGAGCTTGTTGTGCACTACCAACAACAGCAACAACAGCAGCAACAGAAGCAGCAGCAGCAGCAAGTGTTCGGTATCTGTGCAGACATGTACAACGGCACAGCCACGACTGCCGACGGTCGTGTGGCCGTGGAATCCATGAGCGACGCATTGACACCCTCACTTTATGTAGATGGTCATGGCGGTATAGCCATCAGGCATAGCTCAAACCAAGAGGTGAGGGTCAATCAGTTAAAAGCAGTACAGCCTTTAGGCATAGCTCAAATCCATAGGTGGGGGTCACTCAGTTAAAAGCAGAACAGCCCTCAGGCATATCTCAAATCCAGAGGTGGGGGTCAATCAAACCCTACACTCCCTGACCATTTCTCACATTCACTCTCCCCTCCCTTCTTCCCGTCCATTTTCACATCTCCCCTCCCTTCTCTTCGTCCGTGCCATTTCTCACATCTCCCCTCCCTGATCATTTCTCACATCTCCCCTCCCCTCCCCACCCTTCCTCACCCTCTCTTGGCCCATTTCTTCACATCTTCCCTCCCTTCCCCTTGTCCTGTCCCTGCCATTTCTCCACATCTTGCTCTCCTCCCCTCCCTCCCCTCCCCTCCTCCCTCCCCTCCCCTCCCCCTCCCCTCCCCTCCCTTCACCCTCCCCTCAACTCGCCCGCCGCTCGCCTGCCAGGGCTCACAGCGCCCCGCCCGTGCCGCTCCCCTTCTAACTCCTGCCATTGCTCAAGCCCCGCCCCTCCCTACCCTCCCCCCCCCCCCCCCCCCACTCTCTCCCTCCCCTCTACTGCCATGCTCCCAGCGCTGCCGCCCGGCCGCCCCCGCCCCGCCGCCGGCAAGTCAGGGGTCTACAGCGCCCCGCCCGAACGCACCGCGCCGCCATAACGCCCCTACGACCCGCCCTCCCCGCCCCCGACCGCCCGAGCACACCAGGGACGCACAGATCGCCAGCCCAGCCCCGCCGAGCCCCCACTGTCCCTGGGATGGAGAACGGCGCGCAGCCCGGCCCCGCCTGGCCCCGCGTCCGGCCAAGGGAGGCAGCGCGCCCCCCCCTCCACCACCCCCCCCCAACCCCCCCCCAACCCGCCAACCGGACAACCACCGCCCCCCCTACCGGCACGCCTGGCGCCGGCGGCCCACCCACCCCCCCAGGTCCCTCCCCGCCACTTCCCCTCCCTCCCCTCCCCTCCCCCCCCCTCCCATCGTCCCCTCCCTTGCCATACCTACAACTTCCCGCCCTTCCCTCCCCTCGTCCCTGCCAATTTCCTCACAACGCCCCTCTCCTCCCTCCCCTTCCCTCCCCGCGTCCATGCCATTCCTCACACTCCCCGCCCCCCCTCCCCTCGGCCCGCTGAATTCCTCTCCCCTCCCCTCCCCTCCCCCTCCCCTCCCCTCCCCTCCCCTCCCCTCCCTCCCCTCCCCTCCCTTGTCCCTGCCATTCCTCACACCTCCCCTCCCCTCCCCAATCATTTCTCACACCTCCCCTCTGCCCTGCCAGTCCCCCGGGTGGCCCCCCACAGCAGGTCGGCAGCAGCAGCTACAACAGCAGGCCTCTGCCAACGCCACCCAGTTGGCCGCCCTCCTCAACAACAGCCTGGGCCAGCAGGACCTCAATGTCTCTCCTTTCCTAGCGGCCGCCGGCAACGTCTGGCCAGGTGCTCTGCGCCCCGTAGCTGCCACCGCCTCCCCGAGTGTATACGACACAGGGATGCGGCCAGTAACTGCCACCGCCTCTCCTGCGTTTTTCGACTCGGGGGGCCGGGAATTCATAGACGACCCAGGATCCCAATGGACCACTACGCAGAGCCAGCTGCAGCATAGCCAGCAGCAGCTGCAGAGCCCTCCGGTTGCCTTTGAGTCGGTCTTTGCCCCCTATGCCTCCGACGCTCATGCCATGGCTGGAGGCGACCTGTGGAGCAGCGGTGGCGCCCTGTCCAGAAAAGCATTACAGGCGGCCTTGGCTGGGGATTTTCGACCGGCCAAGCGGCAGCTGAACAGAACTGGCTCAGGATTCACTCCGGCAGGTAAGACCCGGTGGAAGCACTGAACTCAAATGAATAGGGGCTTTAGGGTGGCCATGGTGGGGGTGTAGGGAGGTTTGGAAGGAGGCGACCATGAAACTAGAATGGATACCACCTACCTACACCCCTACCACCTACCTACATCACCTACCACATACCTACACCCCTACCACCTACCTACACCCACCTACCACCTACCTGCACCCCTAGCTACACCTCTAGCTACACCCCAGCCTACACCCACCTACTGGCCTACTTACACCCCTACCACCCACCACCTATCTATAACCCTACCACCCACGAAAGGGGGCTAGATTGTGTACCTTGGTGTTTTGAGGGGGCTATATTAGAGCCTGCTGGGGTCATTTGGGGGGGCCTAAAGCTGCAAGTAGCACCACGGTGCCACGTTAAGACACTGCTTCATTAACTTAGAAAAAATCATGCTCCTTTCCTTCCAGGTCCCACACAAGAATCGACGCTCCGGCAGCGCGCCATTGAGCATGCCTTCTGGCAAACCGGGGGCGAGGGCTGGGGTGTGCTGTCACACACCTCTGGAGCCAAGCCAACTCTGGATGATCGCAGCAGCAACCTCTTCTCCTCCATGTCTATGTCAGCAGCGACAGCTTCCAACCTCCAACCCATATCCATGTCTATGTTGGCCGGACCCCACTCCCCCTTGGCTTTGTCAGCTGGACCCCGAGGGATGCCAGCCGGGATAGGAATGCCCGCAGGGATGCCAGCCGTACCAGGGATGCCAGCAGGCAGCAGCAACATCTGGTACACTGCACCTGAATCCTTGGCAGGAGTGGGGCCGGGGGGTGGGGCCGCGTTAGAAGAGACGTGGGGGGCAGGCCTGGGGAGGGGAGGGGGGCTGGGGGTTGAAGGCTTGTTGGAGGAGTTACTGGGAGCCGGCCTGGGGAGGGGAGGGGGGCTGGGGGTTGGGGGCATGTTAGATGAGGGGATCAAGCCTGACGAGCTGTTCAGCAATCATCACTCTGGTAACCTTGGTAGCCAGGTTAAAGTTACCAGCTCTGGTGAAGACGCCAGGTTTGGCAGGCTGGCAGGCACTTCCCCGTCAGGCAGTTCAGCCCCCGGGGCTCCCCCTCGGGAGGGGGGTAGTGTGTACCAGGCGCGCATGCTTGAGATGCAGGAGGTGTGGGAGTCTGGGCGGCAGGGGTGCAAGTCTGCCGGGGTAAGTGGAAGTGGAGTTGTTGACGCAGACACCGCTCCCTCCTCACAGCTCTGCTCCCAAGGGGGCACACCTGTGGGGCCAACCATCTCAGTGAGAGAGATAGGAGAGCTCCAGCCCACGCGCTCGCACTCGGGCAAAAGAAGAACTCCGGAATGCCACGAAGGCCTTCCAGACAGAGATAGCTGTCCTATGGTCTTAAGCGACCTTGTTGGAGCAGGAGACTTGGGACCGTCGCCACGCAGCTCTCCTTACGCCTCAGGGGCTGGGACCCCTAGCCTCATGGATTTCAGCCAACCTGGTGTAGCCCCGCTCAACTCCCAGGCCCTCCGCGTCTCCCTCAACTCCCACGCCCTAGCCCACTCGCCCAGCAGACTCAGCAAGGTCAAGCGGCAGGTGGACCGCGGTCCGACTGCGGCCGACCTGACCTCAGATCCGGTTGCCCGACTGGCTTTGGAATTTCTCTCCTCTGCAGAGAGACTGGGGGCCCAGGAAGCTTCTGGAAGCGGAACCCCGGAGGCTGATCAATGGTCCAGCCGATCAGAACCGCTGCATATCATAAGCCCAGTCGTTCCTGAACCGCAGGCGGGGTTGCAGCGGATCACGGGCCTCAACCCCATGGAGGTCCTTCGTCTCACGGAAGCCCTCAAGCAGGTACTTGAACTTGAACTTGATCTTGGTTGCATAGCTTCCGCCAGCAATTTGGCTGCTCGCCGTCTTTGGCAGTAAAACAAATTATTAGGAAAAAAGTGAACGCAAACAATTTTGTTTTTCTTTTTTTATCATTTTAATCTGTTTTCGTCTTTTTGTTTTTGATCTTATCATTTTAATCTGTTTTCGTCTTTTTGTTTTTGATCTTATCATTTTAATCTGTTCTCGTTTTTTTCTTTATCATTGCGGGAGGGTGACATACAAAAAATATCTGGTACCCCCCCAGAAAAGTTGGAAGAGTCAAAAGGGGGGGGGGGGGGGGGGGGGGGGGTACCCCACCCCACCAAATTTAGATAACACCTAGCCCATGTGGCAAATCATCTCCTTTAGTACCCTGCATTTTCAAAACCCCAGGGAATGTTGTGGATTGTTTTTAAACACGACCTGAACACGATTACAAGTTAATCCAATATGCACCCGAGATAACTCAATATTTTAGCTTCCTTACAGTTCTTTGCTTTCCTTTAACATCGTTTATAACTGTCTTGCCTAATATTTGCCTAAAACCTGCATGGGCTTGCTACATGAAACCCATCAAGATGTCTATATGTAACGCCCACCTGCGCCCACCATGATCATGTCAGCTTCAAGGTGCACTAGCATGCTTTAGTTTGGGCTGAATAGCCAGCCAGGGGAGCTACCTAGAAGCTGCTGCCTGTAGCTGCCTGTGGCCTAAAATAGACCAAGAAACCCTTTGTAGTAGCACTCCAAGGCACCTCGGTTACACGATGGGCCTTGGTAGGACGGTGGAGGTGGTAGGGGTAATCCAGATCGCGCCAGACACAAGGCCGCGCGAGCTTTTCTGAATCATGTTACCGCGGGACGAAAGGCTTATCAAACCCCTACCCCAAGGTCAGGGGCTGCGCTTCAACCTTGGCCTCGGAATTTACTGAGATAGCAGTACAACTCGAAAATCCACCTGATCACCTCCCAATCCCACCTCCCAACTTGAGATTTCACCCCCTTTCCCAAATCAAAAACTAACTTCAGATGTGGATGTTTGAAACAAAGTTGGAAAAAAAGTTATTTTTTGAATATATTTTGAAAATGAATTTGAAATTTCAAGAACAAAGGTTAGTCTTCGTGCTACGACGCAAAGCTAAGACCCAAAATGAAACAATTCAGGCTGTGCAGCGTTGTACCACACTTAGGGCACCCACAAAATGTAAATAATCAGTATTTTTGGGGTCCATATTCACCTGTACTTCCTATGTACTGCCATCCAAAACCTGATGTAACAATTTCTTATGAGGAAAGATGTGCACAATAGGGCTACCTACCTTTGATTTACGAAAACTTGTTTCTGATAGCGATAGGCTCTGTCCACTTCTAAGAAAAATCCGTACCGACTTAAGTAGCCCCATAGTGAAAAAAATCACATGTTTTGCTTTGCCTGGTTCCCACCACCTGAGAGAACCCAACTCTGAGTATTTATATGTTGAACTGATGTGGTTAGGCAACTTATTGGCAAAAAAGAGTTTTCTTTGGACTTCAGGTAATAGGTGAAAACCATCCGTACCACTCAGGGTCGGACTTAGGCACTTATGGAGATAATCTGTTTTCCTTTTTTCTTTTTCTTTTTATCTTTTTAATCTGTTTTCCTTTTTTTTCTTTTTCTTTTCATCATTTAATCTGTTTTTCTTTTTCATTGCAGGTGCGATCCATGACTACAGAAGAACAGAGCCAGTTGAAGTTGGGTACTAGGCAGCAGATGCGCCGCAGCTTGGAGCACACCAGGGCTGGCGAGCTGGGTCCCCACGGGATGCCCTCGATGTTGCCTGCAGGTCCCACCCCAAGCCAGCGGCCCGTCCGTCAACCGGAGTGCGTTACCCCGATGGATGAGTTGCTGGGGGCTCCCGACTGGCGGCAGAGCCTGAACACAGGACTCAACGGGTCTGGCAGCGAGCCTAGTAGCGCTGACAGCATCGGGGTGATGTTTCAGCATCATTTGGAACAGCACCATCTAGATCAGCATCCCGACGTGGATGGGGGGTCCTACCGCCTAGCTGCGTCCTCGCTAGGCTTGGTAGACAGCATGCAGAGGGTCTTTGTAGGCACAAGCACACAAGCACCACAGAGTGTGTCCCTGCACTCTGGTCCCCTTCCCTATGCGTTGCAGCAGACACGCACTCACTCAGGATCCCTAACGCAGCCCCAGGACCTGAGTGGTGGTTCACTGTCCAACCAGGAGGGTCCCTGCTTCTTGCAGCTTCAGGACCCAAGTGGTGGTTTACTGTCCAACCAGGGGGGTCCCAGCTTCTCTCAGCCCCTGGACCTGAGTGGTGGTTTCCTGTCCAACCTGGGGGGCCCCAGCTTTCCGCAGCTCCAGGACCCAAGTGGTGGTTTCCTGTCCAACCAGGGGGGGCGCAGCTTCTTGCAGCTCCAGGACCCGAGTAGTGTTTTACTGTCCAACCAGGGGGGACGCAGCTTCTTGCAGCTTCAGGACCCGAGTGGTGGTTTACTGCCTAACCAGGGGGAACGCAGTTTCTCGCAGCTCCAGGACCTCAGTGGCAACTTACTCTCCGACCAGGGGGGGTCTACCCTGGGCAGTAACAGTCCACGCCACCTGATCTTGCCGTTTCAACAGATTCGGTTGGACGCGTCCATGGATTCTATCTCTGAAGACTTGCAAAGAGAGCTCGAGAAGTTTGAAGCGCAGCAGCGGCAGCAGATGCACCAGCAACAGCAGCAGCAGCAGCAGTTCCAGCAGCAGTTGCAGCAGCAGGTCCAACAACTGCACCAGCAGGTCTCGTTGCAGCAGCTGAACCAGCAAGTACAGCAGGCGCAGCAGCAAGCACAGCAGGTACAGCAGCTGAACCAGCAAGTACAGCAGGTACAGCAGGCACACTTTCACTCCCAGCACATGCAGCAGGTACAACAGCACCAGCAAGCATTTCCTACCAGTAACAGTGTGCCTGATGCGCAGAAAATGCAGCAGGTCCAACAGCAGCAGCAGCAGCAGCAAACGTTTCCTGCCAGAAGCACTGTGCCCCTTGCGCAGAAAATGCAGCAGCATTTGCAGGAGCAACAAGCTTTTGCGGATCTTTCTGGTCAGTGCCTCCCTCTGCATCAGCGCTTGTCGAAGTCCCTCAACATGCAGCAACTGGAGGCCATGCTGAGCGGTGCCTCTGACATGTCCCACTTGAATCAATCACCCAATAGGTCTCCTTTACAGAATCCCCTTCTGTCATACGGGGGTAATCAGACACCCCTTCTCCAGCTTTCCCGCACTAGCAGCCGTGGTTCCCCCCAGTCGTCAGGGGAACTCCCTAAACTAAGAATGGAACGCTCATCCATGGACATGATGGGCTTGGTGAACTCAGCGCAGCCTAACCTGTCCGCGTACCAGACTACTGTAGAGTCTAGTGCAAACGACCAGTTGCTCCTTGCGCAGGCCATGATCCAGCAGTCTATTTATGGGTCAGATGGGGAGGACATCTTAGAGCCCTTGCAACAGGGATCCTCATCCCAGCTTAGGTTCAACCAGCAGCAACAACAGCAGCTGCAGCAACAACAACAGCAACAACAGCTGCAGCAGCGGTACCACCAGCAGCCGTGGGCTGAGAAGCAGATGCAAGCTGGCTTCTCGCAGCAGCACGCACTGAACACGCCCCAGGCCGACAGGCAGATGCAAGCTGGCTTCTCGCAGCAGCACGCACTGAACACGTCCCAGGCCGACAGGCAGATGCAAGCTGGCATCTCACAGCAGCACGCACTGAACACATCCCAGGTCCGAGCATTGCAGCATAACTCCCAAGCAGGGGGAGTTCCGAACCCTAGAACGCCACAGGCCCTTGTGCCCCTCACAATGCCCCAGATGCCTACCGCTGGCCGCTCCCCGCTGTCTAACGGCAAGCCCAACTCCAGGTCCAACTCCCCCTCAGGCTACCAGGCCCAAGGTCAAGGCCAGACGCAAGGTCAAGGTCAAGGTCAGCCCCAAGGTCAGGGTCAAGGTCAGCCCCAAGGTCAAGGTCAGCCCCAAGGTCAGGGTCAAGGTCAGCCCCAAGGTCAGGGTCAAGGTCAGCCCCAAGGTCAAGGTCAGGGCTTTCGGGCTCATGGTCGCGACAAGCAGTTTCAAAGTGATCCAAGCAGTTTCAAGCGATCGATTCTCTGGCTCTGTCCAGGGGATGCACCCTGACCCCCAGGGCTCCTCCATGAGGCTGGCCAGTGGCGGGCTGGCGCACATGGACGGGCCGTCGATGCACTATAAGTGCTCCATCACTGGTTCAGACCAAGGCGAGCCTGCCCTTGGTGGTTCTCAGGGAGGGTATCTAGATCATAACAGTATGAGGAAGATATCCCCGTTATAAGTTCGCTTGGCTTGGCTTCGGCCAGTGGAGCAACATGCATTGCAGTGATGGCAGCACAGTAAACGTGCCACAGATTTTCTTTTCAGCTACGAGCAGCAGCTTCGGTTAAAGGATATCCACAGCGTTAAATTTAGGATTGGATTGTCATATGGTTTTTCAGCCAACTCTGGGCTGCTCACCGTCTTCCAATTCCAAGTCCCCGCGTGCGATACCCACAGCATAAACGGTAGAATTCGATTGGATTGTAATATGGTTTTTCAGCCAACTCAGGGCTGTTCACCGTCTTCCATTTCCAAATCCTTGCGTGCGATACCCACAGCATTTACGATACCCACATCATTAACGGTAGTCAGAGCCCCGGTCAAACAAGTCAATGTATGTCTGCAGCCGATATCTACTTATGTCAGGGCCAGGTACAAGCCCAGGGACTGTTTGAGGGTCAGGCGGAAGCCCAGGGTCTGTTACAGGGCTAGATACAAGCCTAGGGACTGTTTCTGTTTCTGGCAACAAGCTTTTAGGTGCCTCGGTTTTGGGCAACGCTCTTCTAGGCACCTCCGTGGGAGGTAACGCGCTTCTAGGCGCCGGTCATGATCATCATCATCGTTACATTGGCATAGACAGGCCGTAGTTGACCCAAGTCAAGCCCGCTCCACAACCTCCGGTGGGTGTGTTGGGTGGGGAGAGAGAGGGGGGGGGGGGGGGGGGGGGGGCGTGCTTCTAGGCACCTCAGGTGACCCGTCCTTGGGCCAAATCTGCATCAAGCTAGTGTTCCTGAAAGCTGGCATGACAGGCGTTCCAACGCTGCTGAAAGCCATGGGCTTTGCTTTTTTTTGTGACTCGTCGCAAATTGAGCGACTCGGTGCGACCCCAGTGCGACAGGCTGTCCCCCAAACACCCCCAGGCTTCATGCTCCGCCCTATACTGTGCTACGCCACAATCCCGAAAACGGGCTTGCGTCGCAGCTTATGCAACTGGTCCTACAGAAAGCTGGAGGGGGATTTATGGGCTTGACCCAGTAGCTATCCAGTAGGGTTGTTCATGGGGACTCAAGATATGTGTCATGCAAGACGCAGCGTTTTAAACAACCTTGATTTAAAGTTTCGCTATCCTCTACTCCCTCTGATCTATTATTTGCAGGGAATGGATGCCATGATGAAATTTTACATTGCTTCATAATCATCATCAGCGTTATATTGCATCATCAATGTTACATTGCAGGTTAAGTACGTTCACTTCTTGAACTTGAACTTGAACTTGGTTACATGGCTCCAGCCAGTAATCTGGCTGCTCCGTCGTCTTCAGCCGTTAAAAGTTTGTTCACTTCATTTGACTACGACTGCTCATTGATTTGCAAGCTTACCTTTCAAGTAAAAGTACGACCATGAAGTGCTGCAAGTTCATTAATAGATATGGGATTTGTATGTGTGGCTTCAACCTGACCTGAGCGGCAAGTTCATGGATAGATATACGATTTGTAAATGTGGCTTCAATCTGACCTGAGCGGGAAGTTCATTAATAAACATGCAATTTGTAAGTGTGGCTTCAACCTGACCTGAGCAGCAAGTTCATGTGAGAGGCAACCATGCAAATGGGAGGCTGGGATTTGCACGAAAACTCTAGAGCCTGAGCGTTTTGGGACTTGTCAAGCAAACACATACTATCCTGGTAATGAATGGATTATATTGGACTGTCCCATGTCTTCAGCCGACTCTGTGCTGCTCAGCGTCCTCCAATTCCATTTCCCTGTGCGATACCCTCGGAAACCAGGGGGCATGCTAAGCGGACACTGTGGCGAATACTAAGCGGGCTTTTGTAGCAAAAAAAAGCATACCTAAAGCACATTACAGTTTGGTAAGTTTCACAAAGCCGGCAGGAGGCCCTCGCGGAAGTTGCATTATCAAAGCAGTGGTAGTGATGAGGAGCCCAATAACTTATCAGCTTGAAATCACTCCGGTGGAGTGGACAGTAGATTAAAGCAGCGGAACAGACGCACCAATCTATACACGGAGACAAGGATAACGTTACAGACACAGGAGACCCATAAAGGGGCACCTGTGGTGAAAGGAGACGGTAGACAGGAACCTAACAGGGTACAGATCAGAACGTAGGAGACAGGAGATCAGAACGTAGGTGACAGGAAGCTGCCACTGAGTCATCTCAAGATGACTCAGTCCCACGGGAAGCTGGCTCAGGAGAGCCGATAGTTCTATGGGAGTACATAAGTAGTCACCAAGTCATAAAACGCGTGAGAGCACCGCTATACATGCTGATAGGAATCACCGTAGTTTGCAAGTTATTATCTATGTTATTCTAGACTCTAGAGCTTTCTTTTTAGTGTACTCCCTGGTTTTGTGGGTAGCGGGAACTTGAAGCTGGAAGACAGTGAGCATCGCAGAGTTGGCTGAAAAACTTGTAACAGTCCAATGCCATTACGGATACCCTTGCTAACTTGCCTTGCCCCATGCCATAAGCATCAGCAGCATATGGCTTGGGGGGATAGAGAGGACAGGCTATTGAGGACCCAGGCTATTAATTTCAAGTTTCCCTCTCGAATGAAGCCCTAAATCAAGAGAAAGCTTGAATCTGGAGAAGATGTGCTATTTATATTGAACGCAACTGGCCTGCGCTTTGGCAGAGCAAGCCATACAGAATTGGCGTTCATTTGGGTTAAACGGCAGGTGCGTCGCGTTTGCGTCAGACATGCCCGTTGGTTGCAAACGCTCAGTTGAGTGCGAATGCAGAAGAAGATGGACTTCATCTTCCTCCTAGGAGATATTGATACCTACATCGCCAGCCTGGCTTAGAATCCTTCTGAAAGTCGACCCCAGTAACGTACAGTTTCTAGAAGTGTCCGAGGGAGCCATCGTAATGCTACTGTGTCAGGTCTAGTAGTTCGTGCTCAGACTGGTGTTAAGTTACGGCAACGTTGCGGTTGGGTTCTGCGACGGCGGCTGGGTTCTCGTAGTTCTGCAACGTTGCGCTCCAGCTATAAGAGCGCCAGTCCTTCTGAATCCGGCATCAAAACTTGCAAACCATAGCCACTGCTCATCCGTGAACTTGCAAACCATCTCCACTGCTCATCCTTCTAGGTAAGCTCGCCTTACAGCACTTCTACACTATTACATAACATGGTCATCGATAGGCCAGCCACTATAATCGTACCACAATCGTAACCTGTAACTAGTAGCAGCTAGTAGGCATCAAACTCCGAAATCGCGAAATGGTGGAAATGCATAGCATATAAATGGTTGAATGCTCTACGCGCTTATAGATTGAGATAAAAAGTCCGAGTTTACTCGTATCTCACAGCATGTGACGACAGATAAAACTTGCAATCACACCGGGGAGGGTCCAGTTCCGAGGCCGGTCAGGATTCCCCGACTCGGTGGATATTCGCTCCTTTCCTCCGTTCCGTCATCGACCCATGTGGCTTCGAAACCGCCTTGTCCTCTTGCTCTTTTGTGGCCGCAGATGATCCACGCTTCGAGCCTACCGACCGCGACCGCCAGCCGACCGCCGCAAGGCCGGATAGAGTGACCTCCTCCTTCTGCCTCCTTCCTACCTGCTACACGGTTTTACTCACTCTTACTACTGCTCTCTCATCCATCATCCACCCGTATACATCACACGATCAAAGCTCCTGCTCCTAATCTCTCCCCACGTTTCTGCCCCCGCCCACAGCGTTTCAGCCAATCCCAACCCAACCCGACGCCGATCTTCTCTCCCAGCCCACCCACCATGGCAGCCAAGCTAGCTCTTCTCGAGTCTACCAAGATGGCCGATCTGGTATTGAAAAACCGCATGGTCCTGGCACCCTTGACCCGAGGTCGCTGTGGACGAAGCGGAGTACCCAACGAGACCAATGCGACGTATTACGAACAGCGTTCGAATGCCGGGCTAATCATCTCCGAGGGAGCCGTTCCATCCAAGCAAGCCATGGTGGGCCCAACTTTGTTTGTTACTCTTTCCTCCTGTTACACATTTGGTTTGTTACTCTTTCCTCCGTCTAGTCCTGCACCTGCATGAACGCATGGATTATTGCAACTTAATTCTGACTGCATGGATTACTGCAACTTACTTTTTGAATTACTGGATTATTGCAACTAACTTGTCACTGCATGGATTACTGCAACTAACTTTTGAATGAATGGATTACTGCAACTAACTTCTGACTACATGGATTACTGCAACTAATTTGTGACTGAATGGATGACTGCTACCTATGTTTGATTCCCTTGTTATAATTGCGATTTAGATAGCTCATGTGAAATCCCTTGAGCTCCTCTTTCCATAAAAGCAATGAAATTAGAAATCCATTGAGCCAAGTTTGAGTCATGCATGTATGTTTGTATGTAAGTGTATGTATGTATGTATGCATTTATGTATGCATGCATGCATGCATGCATGCATGCATGTATGTATGTATGTTGGTGGTGGTGGTGGTGGTGGTGGGCTTGCTGGTGGTATGTTGGTGGTGGGGTGGGGTGGGGTTGCTGGGTGGGTAGGGAGTCACGATGATGTCAACTCGCCAAACTGGACAATCTGTGTGTGTGCCTTGTTACAGTCCAGGGGGAGGTTAAACAGGCTTGAGGGACATGCCCAACCGTGACAGAAACGGCTAAAAAGAAAAAGCATCGCTGAACTGAACCCCAAACAATCGTTTTCTGCCGGGGGCCCTGAGTTTGTGCTACAGTGATAGTTGAATTCGACAGTATAATTCAATCAACTTCAAGTGGAGGACTACTGCATGAGGCAGGTGAAGTTCTCTTTTTACGTATTCATATGATGATGATGATGATGATGATGATGATGATGATGATTTCATTTTTCCTGGTGCCTTTCTGGACTCCAAATGTGCCCTCGGCTTGACGTAGTCAAGGGGTACTCATATGGGTGTAGTTAAAATGGAGTAATTACTACAGTACAGCCAGATTCTCCAATTTCCATGCTTGTTCCCTGTTTGACTCCACACACACGAGACTGAATGCTAAGCCCTAAATGTATGGCACCGTGAGCTTATCAGTTATCGAGAACCTTGAATCATATGCAAACGATCACAGAAGGTCAGTTATGTTGAGAATATAAATCTGAGCATGGGTTAGTATAAGCTAAGCATTTGCGTCATCATTATCATTACCACCACCACCACTTCCACTACCACCACCATCGACAGCGTATTCTTCTGAGCATGGTTATAAGCATAAGCATTAGCATCATCATTATCACCACCACCACCACCAACTCCACCACCACCAGCATCTTCTGAGCATGAGCACAAGCATACAGTAAGCATTAGCACCATCATTATGACCACCACCACCACCACCATTACCATCACCACTACCATCACCACCATCACCATCACCATCACCACCACCATCACCACCATTACCATCACCATCACCACAACCACCACCATCACCATCACCACCACCATCACCATCATCGTCTTCTTTCTATTGCTATGCAGGGATGGGTTGGCTGCCCTGGTATCTACACCCCTGAGCAAGTGGCTGGTTGGAAAGTGGTCAACGACAGGGTGCATGCTGCTGGTAGCCACATCTTCTGCCAGCTTTGGCATAATGGTACGCCTAAGGAATCAATAAAAAGCGAGGGTGTATTGTGGGTGGGTAGGCGGGTGGTGGAGCATGGGTAGGTGTGGGTACAGTGTGGGTGGTGGGTGGGTGTGGGTCTTATGCCAGCTTTGGCATCAAGATATTTGCTGGTAGCCACATCTTCTGCCAGCTTTAGCATAATGGTACGCCTAAGGAATCAATAAAAAGCGAGGGTATATTGTGGGTGGGCAGGCGGGTGGTGGTGGGTGGGTGCGTGGGTAGGTGTGGGGCATACGCCAGCTTTGGTACAAATGTATGTGTTGGAAGGTGTGGTTCTTTTGCCAGCTTTGGCATTATGGTACGCCAAAGGAATTAATAAGAAGCGAGGGTGTATTGTGGGTGGGCAGGCTGGTGGTTGTGCGTGGTTAAGTGTGGGTTGGTGTGGATCTTATGCCAGCTTTGGCATCAAGGTTTGTGTGGGTGGGCAGGTGGGTGGGCATGCGGGTGGTGGTGGGTGCGTGGCTAGGTGTGGGTCTTATGCCAGCTTTGGCATCAAGGTTTGTGTGGGTGGGCAGGCGGGTGGTGGTGGGTGCGTGGCTAGGTGTGGGTAGTATGCCAGCTTTGGCATCAAGGTTTGTGTGTCTTTGTATGTCGGAGTGTGTCTTAGTGTGTCTGTGTCTTGGTGTGTCTTAGCATAGGCTTTCCCCTAAGAGAATTTACCGGCAAAATCTCCTCAGTTTCTCAGTCTGCAACCCAATGGATCCAAACCAAACCAGCCCAACCCAACCCAACCCAGGTGAGCCCAACCAACCCAACCCAAACCAACCCAAGCAAATCAACCCAACCCAACCCAACCCAACCCAACCCAACCCAACCCTTCCCAACCGTACCCAAACCATCACAACCCAACCCAACTCAACCCATCACAACCCTTCCCAACCCAACCCAACCCATCACAACCCAACCCAACCCAACCCAACCCAACCCAACCCAACCCAACCCAACCCAACCCAACCCAACCCAACCCAACCCAACCCAACCCAACCCATCACAACCCAACCCAACCCAACCCAACCCAACCCAACCCAACCCAACCATCCCGACCCAACCATCCCGACCCAAAATGCAGGACGTGTCTCTTCCAAGTTCTTTTATGGCCTGGACCCCATTGGACCTTCTGCCATTGGTGCTGAGGGACATTGCAGAGACTGGGAGGGCAACCATGTCGACTATGTGGTAAGATACCTTCGGATTTATGAGGGTTCTATGCAGTGTGGTAAGATACCTTCAAGTATGAGGGTTATATGTGACGCTTATACGTATCGATATACAAATTAGAAAGGAACCATTGCTGCTTGTCATTGCAGAGACTGGGAGGGCAGCCATGTCGACTATGTGGTAAGATTCCTTAACCCTAAACCCTATGTATGAGGGTCATTTGATTTAAGATAAAACTTATCATTGGGGCTGCACAATAATAATAATAATAACAACAAGCACCAGAAGCGCTTAAATTCTGTAAAATAGGCTCTTTAACACTTCTGTTACCTGATTGACCTACACCAAGGCAATAGGTAATGTCTATACATATCGATACCTTAGGGTACCTTAGGGTGGAGATGTGGGTGAAAATAGTGTATTGTGGTGGTGGAGGGTGGTTGCGGGGTGTGTGTGTGGGGGGGGGGGGGGGGCAATGAAGCCAGCATCCTTAGCGCACTGAATGGTGTGCTTGTACTTGCCCACGATGGTGGGGATCTCCTCAATTGTCCCTTCACTTGTTTATAGCCCCTCGGATAATGAAGAACAACATTCAGTATTGCGTATTTTCGTGGGTCTGGAAAATACTTTGTATCGCAATTTGATATGCTTCTATGTTATGCTCAAACAACATTGAAGTAGTGCAAAGGATCCTAATTTTACAAGGAATCCGAATCCGTAATACAATTGAGGTTTGAGGCAAGTTTCTTGAGCCTAACTGATGCCCCCTGGACTGCAATAAATAAAAAAAGCAACCTGCCACATAGGGCACTTCTTCACCCACCCAGTCTTTGCACCCTTCATTGGCACTGGGGGCAGAAAGTGCTATAAAGTAATGATAACGCCTGGTGAGGCGTGGTATTAAGGGAGCCATGACTTGTTGTGGTAGAGAAAGGGCTACAACTTGACCTGGACAAAGCTAACAAAGCGGTCGCCATCGACCACTAAAGCACACAAGTGGGGATTTGAACCCAGCATCTTCTTCGTTCAAGGAGCTCTGCCATTGCCCCCTTCATCGGCGCCAAAGGCAGAAGGTGCTATATCTACATACAAAAAATTAACAGTGGAAATTCTTATGCCCTGCAATCGGGCATGAGATTGAAGGAACCCTCCCATCTGCATAATATAATATATAGATTTTTTAACATAGATATGTATTATTTATAATAGTATATTTTTTAATATGGATATGTATTAGCATTACATATAAACCACGATGGTGGGCAAGTACAAGCACACTGCTCAATGCGCTAAGAATGCTGGCTTCAATGCCCCCCCCCCCCCCCTCACCCCTGCGCCACCACCACCACCGCCACCTCCCTCCACCAGCACCTCCCTCCACCACCACCATAAACTATTTCCACCCTCATCTCCATTGCACAGGTACCCAGGGAATTGACGATCGAGGAGATCCCCACCATCGTTAGTGAGTACAAGCACGCAGCTCAGTGCGCTAAAGATGCTGGATTCGATGGAATCGAGATCCACTGCGCAAACGGATATCTGCTAAACATCTTCTTGGAGAGCTCCACCAACCACCGAACGGATGCTTACGGAGGGAGCTTTGAGAACAGGTAAGTGTGTTGTCCAGATTCATTGCACAAGCAGATAACGCACCTGCTGAATACCTTCCTGTAGAGCTCCTTCAACCAGTGAACGGATGCTTACGAAGGGAGCTTTGAGAACAGGTAAGTGTATTGTCGAGATTCATTGCACAAGCAGATAACGCACCTGCTGAATACCTTCCTGTAGAGCTCCTCCAACCAGTGAACGGATGCTTACGGAGGGAGCTTTGAGAACAGGTAAGTGTGTTGTCGAGATTCATTGCACAAGCAGATAACGCACCTGCTGAATACCTTCCTGTAGAGCTCCTTCAACCAGTGAACGGATGCTTACGGAGGGAGCTTTGAGAACAGGTAAGTGTATAATGTCGAGATTCATTGCACAAACGGATATGTGCTGGATACCGGTACCTTCCTGCTGAGCTCCACCAGCCAGTGAACTGATGGTTATGGAGGGAGCTTTGAGATGAGGTATGAGTGTCGTCAACATTCATTGCACAAGCAGATACCGCAACTGCTGAATACCTTCTTGTAGAGCTCCTCCAACCAGCAAACAGATGCTTACAGGTAGAGCTGTAAGATCAAGTAATGATAACGCCTGGTGGGGCGTGGTGTTAAGGGAACCCGTACACGGGTAGAGAGCAGTCTTCTACCTCAACTGGACAAGCTACCATCGCGGTTGACAACGACCAGCAACGCTAAGAGCGACGGTAGGGGGGATCAAACCCCCGACTCTTCGTCATCAAAGTGATTTGGTCTACCTCTAGACCAATGCATATCACTGAAAGGGGCTGTAAGAACAGGTGAATACATAAATAGGACGTCTGATTACGAGGTGTGAGGTTGAGTAGGCCAGCCTGTTTGCTTGCACTCGGGCTAACCACCACTAGCGGGGGGGGGGGGAGGAGGGGGGGGGGGGGGGGGGGGGGGGGGGGGCTGTCATCCTTCTGGAGGATTTGTGTACAGGTTGTGGAGACAGAGAGAGAGAGAAAGAGAGTTTTTGCCTAACTGGACCAGTTTGCATCTCTCCCCTTACAGCATGGGCTTACCTCCTGCATGTTTCCATGCTTGGTTTCAATGCTTTTCCACCAGGCACCATACCACCAAAACCACACCACACCACTCTCCTCACCCAGGTACCTAACCACCACGAAAATCACACCACACCACTCTCCTCACCCAGGTACCACACCACCGCCAAAATCGCACCACACCACTCTCCTCACCCGCGTACCTAACCACCATCAAAACCACACCACACCACTCTCCTCACCCACGTATCCCCTGATCAGGGAGGTGATGGAGGCTTGCAAGGTGATGTGGCTCGTCAACCGCAACAGCATGCGCATCGCCCTGCGGCATCTACTGACCTACTGCATGTTGTTTCCACTTTTCTGCACCACACCACCGACCCCCCCCCCCCCCCCCCCCCCCCCAGGTACCACCTCATCAAGGAGGTGTTGGAGGCTTGCAAGGATGTGTGGCCCGTCAATCGCGTCGGCTTACTCTTCTCCCCCCCAATGGCATCTACTGACCTACTGCATGTTTCAACTCTTCTGCACCACACCACCACCACACAACCATCCCCCCCACACACCACCACCACCACCACCCAGGTACCGCCTGGTCAAGGAGGTGTTGGAGGCTTGCAAGGATGTGTGGCCCGTCAATCGCATCGGCATACTCTCTCCCCCCCAATGGCATCTACTGACCTATTG
Source organism: Chlamydomonas sp. ICE-L (assembly GCA_013435795.1). Lineage (NCBI taxonomy): Eukaryota > Viridiplantae > Chlorophyta > Chlorophyceae > Chlamydomonadales > Chlamydomonadaceae > Chlamydomonas > Chlamydomonas sp. ICE-L. The sequence goes on from JACBWV010000223.1 coordinate 14,159,699, forward strand.
CATGTTTCAACTCATCTGCACCACACCACCACCACACAACCATCCCCCCCCCCCCCCCCCACCACCACCACCACCACCTTGGTACCGTCTGGTCAAGGAGGTGTTGGAGGCTTGCAAGGATGTGTGGCCCGTCAATCGCATCGGCATACTCTTCTCCCCCCCAATGGCATCTACTGACCTACTGCATGTTTCAACTCTACTGCACCACACCACCACCACACAACCATTCCCCCCCCCACACACACCACCACCACCACCACCACCACCACCCAGGTACCGCCTGGTCAAGGAGGTGTTGGAGGCTTGCAAGGATGTGTGGCCCGTCAATCGCATCGGCATACTCTTCTCCCCCCCAATGGCATCTACTGACCTACTGCATGTTTCAACTCTACTGCACCACACCACCACCACACAACCATTCCCCCCCCACACCACACCACACCCCCCCCACCCCCACCACACACCCCCCCAGGTACCGCCTGGTCAAGGAGGTGATAGAGGCTTGCAAGGAGGTGTGGCCCGCCAACCGCATCGGCTTGCGTTTCTCACCAAACGGTGTCTTCAACTCCATGGGCTCTAAGGATAACAACGAGATGTTTGACTACGTCCTGGCCCAGCTTGACCCTGGCATGGCATACGTGCACGTTATGGATGGTCTGGCATTTGGATTCCATGAACTAACTGAGGCATACACTCTCGACAGGGTTCGTGGTATCTTCAAAGGAACTATTATGGGTAAGTGATGAGATGTTGGTGTATTATGTGTAGTTGTCTGGGCAATATATAATTATGGTATAAGTTGAGAGGGCTTGTTGACTCATCAAAGGAACCCTGATGGTTATACACCCCTGGACTGTAACAACTAAGTGAAGAGCACTGGCTACTATGTAAGGGTGGACCCAGATTAGGCGTATGAATTTCCATTTAGTTTAACACATCATTTCTAGTTGTCTGGGCAATCCATATTTTTGGTCCTCGAGTTGATTTTTTAACTTTTAGAAATTATAAATATCTTTTTAACTTTTAGGAATTTAAGTAATTATTAAGGGGTACTAAAGGGGTTTGCTGCGAGATAAGGCACCCGCTTCAAATCCTTAAGTAAGTTAAAAAGTTATTTGTGAGGTGTACACGTACACTCTTGGCAGGGTTCGTGGTCTCGAGTTGATTGAGGTGTACACTCTTGGCAGAGTTCGTGGTCTCGAGTTGATTGAGGTGTACACTCTTGGCAGGGTTCGTGGTCTCGAGTTGATTGAGGTGTACACTCTTGGCAGGATTCGTGGTCTCGAGTTGATTGGGGTGTACACTCTTGGCAGGGTTCGTGGTCTCTTCAACGGAAGCATCATGAGTAAGCGATGAGATGTTGGTATATTATTTGTAGTTGTCTGGGCAATCCATGTTTTTGGTCCTCTGGTTTGCGAGGAGTACAACCTTGAGAGGGCTAATGGTATCTTTAAAGGAATCATCATGGGAGAGTGAGGAGCATGGGCCACTCTTTAAGGACAGACCCAGCTTAAGCGTATGTACTAACGTATTCAGCGCTACCCACATATTCAGCCCTGTCTATGTAGTCAGCCCTATGCATCAACACAACTAAACCCTATCCATCTTCCGTATTCACCCCTATTCACATATTCAGCCCTATGCATCAACACAACTAAACCCTATCCATCTACTGTATTCAGCTTGAATCACATATTCAGCCCTATCCATCAACACAACCGTACCCATTGCATGCAACTGCAGTGTCACCAAGGATATGAGCAAAGAAGTGAACAAATCTGTCCATTTGCTGTACTCAACCGAAGTCGATATATATCAATATCAATGTATCAATATGTCAATATTGCAGGTTACACCAAGGATACGGGCGAGGAAGCGACTAAATCTATCCATCTGCTGTACTCAACATAAGTCAATATATAAATACCTGGATTAATAGCAATATCAATATTGCATGCAACTGCGGTTACACGAAGGATGTGGGCAGGGAAGTGATCAAATATGTCCATCTGCTGTTGTCAACCAATATCAATGTATCAATACATCAATGTCAATACAGGAATGTCAACCTATCAAAATCAACATTGCAGGTAACTGCGGTTACACCAAGGATATGGGTGAGGAAGCAATCAAATATGTCCATCTGCTGTAGTCAACCAGTATCAATATGTCAATGCATCAATGTCAATACAGGAATGTCAATACAGCAATGTCAACCTATCAAAATCAACATGCAGGTAACTGCGGCTACACCAAGGATATGGGTGAGGAAGCAATCAAATCCGGCAAGGCTGACTTGATCGCATACGGTCGCCCTTGGATCTACAACCCCGATCTGCCCGCCCGCTTTGAAAATGACTGGCCCCTTGCTGAAGGTGGTATGGATTCCTGGTATGGCCAGGTCCATGATGGTGCAGCCAGCACCCAGCAAACTGCTGGATACACGGACTTCCCCACTTACTCTCCCTAATTGGTAGGTGGCCCCTTTCTTCAGCCTTGCGCAAGCGAAACTTGGAACTAGTCAGCCTGCCCACTTTGCAAAACGATTGCCCCCTGGTCGAAGGTGGTAGGGAGGCCTGGTGCGTCCACGACGATGATAGTGAATCCAACACCCAACAGACTGCTGGATACATTGATTTCCCCACTTACTCTCCCCTAATTGGTTGGGTGAACCTTTTCTTCAGCCTTGCAAACTTGGAACTTGGTGGCCCTGCTTCGAAAACGGCTGACCCCTGGTCGAAGGCGGTATGGAGGCCTGGTGTTTCCACGACGATGATGGTGTATCCAGCACCCAACAGACTGCTGGATACATTGACTTCCCCACGTCCTCCCCCTAATTGGTGGGGTGACCCTTTCTTCAGCCAAGTCCAAGCCCCTTTTGTAAGTGCGATCCCCCTGTGAGATGCCCAAGGAAACCAGGGAGCATACTAAGTGAATTAAACATTTTCAATTTGAAGTTTAGAATTTTGAGTGCTTTCATGTATGGTTGACCAGACATGTGGAGTGTGAAAACTACTACTGCACTACACTCATTAGCCACTATGAAAATCAACCACTTAGTTATGAATTTTGTTAATTCCTATTTAAATGCACGACCTGGGGAGTGAGTGTTACTGCTTGTGTGAGATGAAGAAATCTCAGCGGTCGTTACCCAAGTGTCTTGGCCCAAGTCCAAGTTCAATGGTAATATGTACTTCTTTTCTACTCTTCTTTGTTTTCATGCTGTAGGGAATATACTGGATCAGTTAGTTGCGTGGTTGTTCAGCCAATTCTGAGCTGCTCACCGTCTTCCAATTCCAGCCAGGAATAGCCGAAATTTCAGTCAGTAATAGCTTGAATTCCAGATTGGAAGATCTGCCCACTGTCTTGCAATTATAGTAAGGATTAGTTTGGATTCCAGACTGTAAAATCTGCAGACCTTTTTGCAATAACAGTCAGGAAAAGCTCGAATATTCAACCATTGTGTCCTAAGTTGGGTTGCTGACAGCATTCGGGTGTGTCAGGAGTCATGTGTGAGCTTGTTTGTGAGGAGTGGCTTTACGGATACTGCACAGCCACAAGTAAGCAATACGGAAAGATAATTTATGTTTTAATCATTTGTCTGCGATAGTTGCAGTTTGTATACCGTCTATATTCCTCCTAACCCTGTATGTGTACCGTCTAGAAATCATGAGTGCAAAGCTGGCGTTCGATTTGCATTCTGGACAGGCTTTCTGATTTTCAAATTGCTCCGTTGGCTGCGGGGTATTTGTATATAAAATGAGCAATTGAGTGAGCGATGTAAAATCAAGAGTGATCAATGTAATAGAAAAACGTTGCACACCTCATGATGGCTCCGGCAAAAGCTGCCCAATGCTGTTAGTGCCGTGTCCAGGGTACTCCAGGAGAACCCTCAGCTCTGCCGCCTGGGACGCAACCAGTTGTATAGCCTGCGTCCTGCGCCGCAACTGACTCTACCTTCTGGTCAAAGGACCCTTCCCACATTGAGTCATGAGCCACAATGGACCCTTTGACCTTGAGTCTGCGACAGAGGGTGCAGCGTCCTAGAGAACCCTGGCCGTGACTATCGCATTGCTTGGTCTGGCCACATTGTCCCATTGTTTATTTGTTGGGCTATGTGTACCAGCCTTCAGGCAGCTCCCTGTTCTTGGGCTAAACCTGAAGCTAGACAGTGCGTATTAAAGCTGAAACAGTAGGCACTACAGCATGAAACCTAACCATAAAAACAACTAACACAAACACAGGTTACAACATGACAGCACATGGAGCCAATAACGACAGTCAAAGTCAAGACATGTTTTGTTTAGCTCATTCAAGGTCAATGCATCATCTGCTTCTGCAAGACAGATGCCCCTTTTTTATTTTTAGTTGTGAAAAGACTTTAACCCAAGGAGATGGTCTCCCGACACAAACCAGCGACACGGAGGATTCAGTTGGAATAATGTTGTCCCAAACGAACATCTACCACTACCCCTGTTGACCACGACCCCATGACTAAGGAATGTATGTTGGGGATCGGAAGTGCAAACCATAGCTAGCAGATGTCAGAAAGCCGTTAGTCTACAATAATGGGCCCTTGCATCTAGCCCAAGACTTGGACAGGTTTGCCGATTTGAAGGGGCCGCAGAGCCGTTCCTGCTCAGGGATTTCTTGAAGGTGCAACTTGTAGCTCAAGTGCTAAATGCATTCATATATAATTATAGATGCATTTACATTAGATAGACATAAAAACTGAATTGTTTTAGAAGCTGTCGGCAATATGATATGGTGCCCTTGTAATCAAACCAGATTATGTTATATTTAGGGCTGTCAAGCTTTGTATCGTACGATATTTATTATAAACTAGTATCGTGGAACTACGCTGGCGGTCTGAGCACCTGGCGATCCTTCCGCTGGACACGCCTCCTAGACCCGGCGCTCCCTGTGGCCTCTAGTATAAAAAATACTAGAGGCCAAATGAAGGGAGGGGTCACGGAATCCGGAATACAGACTGCAAGCTGGGTAAGTTGGTACCGAAAAGATGCATGGGCAGTGTCCTTGATCTGCCAATGTGAGCCTATCTGTGTAATTGAAGAGACTGGGTAAAATGCACCTGTGAGTCAGGGTGAATAAACTGAATACCCTCTTAGTTAGGTATCATATGACGTGAATCCTCCACTGAATATTTTGGACCACAATCCGAAGTGGTGCACGTGCAAATGTAATGAGGGGGTGGGGTGTGTGTGTGTGGGGGGGGGGGGGGGGGTCACAGACTTCAGAAAACAGAGAGCAGCCTTGCCAGGTCGGTAGTTGGGTACAAGGCAGACATGTGGTCGTGTAAATGAAGGTGGTGTTCAAAAACACCGATTGTTTGGGTACAGGATGTGCTGCATGTTGATGGGCTCGATTAACCTCCGAAGCCGTACAGGGTGCGGCCCTGGCGCTTCAGCGCGTAGACAACGTCAAGAGCTGTGACAGTCTTACGGCGAGCGTGCTCGGTGTAGGTGACAGCATCGCGGATAACGTTCTCGAGGAAGACCTTGAGAACACCGCGGGTCTCCTCGTAGATGAGACCGCTGATACGCTTCACACCACCGCGGCGGGCCAAACGACGGATGGCGGGCTTGGTGATACCCTGGATGTTATCGCGCAACACCTTGCGATGGCGCTTGGCTCCTCCCTTTCCGAGACCCTTGCCGCCTTTGCCGCGCCCAGACATATTTTTATATCGAAGTGAAGAGACAGCGAGGTGGGGATATGTGTAACATGAAATTGATGGATGGGAATTTATACGCATGGGTCATGGTGCAGCTGGCAGTCGGTTATTCAACTTCCCTCGCGCGACTGCTGATCCGATGCCGATTCTGCTGATCCGATGTCGATCCTGCTGATCCGCACCTCTCTTTCGCGCCGGAACTAGCGACCCTAGAACCCAAACCTGGATTTTCGAACCCATATTAACCGAGGCATGATAACACGGGATCACAGTCAGACTTGTCTATACCCAACAATGGCCCGTACTAAGCAGACTGCCCGGAAGTCCACTGGCGGCAAGGCCCCCCGTAAGCAGCTGGCCACCAAGGCTGCCAGGAAGAGCGCCCCCGCTACAGGCGGAGTGAAGAAGCCTCACAGGTACAGGCCCGGAACTGTCGCCCTGCGTGAGATCCGGAAGTACCAGAAGTCCACCGAGCTGCTTATCCGCAAGCTGCCCTTCCAGAGGCTGGTCCGTGAGATCGCTCAGGACTTCAAGACAGACCTGCGTTTCCAGTCTTCTGCTGTTCTGGCTCTCCAGGAGGCTGCTGAGGCCTATTTGGTCGGTCTATTCGAGGACACCAACTTGGCTGCCATCCATGCCAAGCGTGTCACCATCATGCCCAAGGACATCCAGCTGGCCCGCCGCATCCGTGGCGAGAGGGCTTAAATCAACTTGATTGGCTGCTGCGATCATGACAAACAAAACGGTGTTTTTTAACACCACCTTTCTCAACCAGATACACAACTTATTAAGTTCATGATTCAAGGCGGATTGAATTCTGCACTGGACGAGTCCCTGAAGCCAGAGTGATTACTCCTGGACCGTAACACACGAACATAATAAACTTAAAGCGTAATTAAAATGCCTGTCGACATCCCGATTTCAGCACCCAGTCCACCTTTCACCAGGTCAAGTCATCAATTCACGACCCACTATATCAGAAGTTCCAATATGAAATCTGCAACGCATTTCCAGTACTTGAACTGGGACTCCCAAGCAGCTGCACTCAAGCTCTCACAACCATGCCACTGACTCCTTCCAATCCATTGTCGTGTGCAGACGACACATAGACCGAGCCCAGAAGACTCCTCCTGGAGGCTGGCAAAGTTCCCCCCAATTAGTGGTTGGCCATTTGGCCCGAGCACAAGAGAATGCCCCCCCCCCCCCCCCCCCCCAACCTCATGCCTCGTCATAAGGTGTACCATTAGTTTATTTATTTATGACCAAATCTACCCCCGAGCTACTTTCACTTAACTTTCCTTACATTTGTGGGCAGAGCCTGCACTAAAAAAAATGAAAATTTGAACATCCAAGAATTGTCATAGAATGACCTCTGAATGAAGGACGTGCCCAGTGGGTGTTAAGGGAAGCGCCTCGTAAGTATGCGATGGACGGGCTTACATCACACCTAGAGTACAGTTATCATGCTGGTCGACGACCCTCCGGGTGGGCCCAGATGACCTCGTTGGGGTTCGAACCAGAGACCTGATAGGACCCCGCATCTGCTTCGTCCGGGCCGGGATCGTAAACACAACTAAAAGAAATGCAAGCATTGCAGCGTATGAGAGATCATGTTTTATTGTTGATAAGTCCAGCCTGGCAGGTCATGTACATTGTGCAAGGTTGGTGCGAGAACATGATACATCAGCAGCAGGCTGTACATCGTCTGCAAACAGATTAAACATGTGCAGTCTGAACTAGATATGAGAGTTGGAGCAATTCGTAGCAAGAGGTAGGAAATCAACGCTGTCATGAACCTATCCCTGCCTTGTCTAGGGGGTGCCGAAATTAAATTACCCTATCGCTCAACAATTGAACTAACGGCAAATAATTCGATTTACAAATCCCACACTACCTTGTTTCGGTAGCAAGTGAACCCTAGCTGACGGCTATCTATAGGGATTTTTGTGTGCAAGAGGGGGTGTTTTGGCGGTGGCGCCGTGGCGGAAGTGCGGATCAGTTAACATGTGGAAAGCTGATGGGTGCGTATTTCGGGGCAGCGGCGTGTTGTTGCATGCCACAGGCCTTGAATGCTAGAGTGTTGCGTGGTATATGAGAGTAAGGCATGTGGCCTACCATCCCATGGCATGTCACACTAGACTAGATCCTGGGGGTTCTCTATGCGTACGGGATGTTCATGGGTGTGTGGTTTTTTGTGTGTGTGTAATAATACATGCATAGGACATGGCCGCAGCAGCATGGCTTGCCATATGTCTCTTGGTAGGTCCCAGGTAGGCCTCACCACCTGCATATAATGTCAATCAGGACAAGCGTCCGTGGGTTACATGGGGTGGTTCCTGTTTTGGTCCTGTTTCGAGGTGTGTTTGTTTTGTAATTGAGTCATCAGAAAGGGAAAGGATCCTTCATGATTTGGATTGGGAGGGGGTCGGCATGTGCCCATGCATGGTGTTATGTTTCATACTAGAAATAAATGTAAACAATCAGCATAAGGGCCGCATAAGGGATTAAGGGGTAAGTTAATTTCGGGACCCCCTAGTCGCCACTCAAGGAACTCAAGCCCCTGCCCCTGCTCCAGCCGGTGCTGGTGACATCATGTGCCAGGCTGTCAATCCCCGCCCGGTCGCCACTCTAGGAACTCCAGCCTGTGCAAGTGGCGTCTGTCTACAAGGAAATCACCAGCCCGAGTGATGCGCAATAGAGGTTGGTAGCGACGCGCACGACCCCTCGCGAAACTTGGCAACGTGTGCCAGGCTGTCACTCAAGCCAATCAAGCCAATCAAGCCAAGTCAACGCTCGACACAGATGGCTGGTTTCTGAATTTCGCAGTCAACAAACTTCGCTATCAGCCAACACAATACAAACATTTCTCTCCTACGTCGCCCCAGTTGTCTTTATTTGCTTAATAAGCGTACTTCAATCTCATCTACCGAACTTCTAGTTCGCTCTCTGTGGCACATGCCCTCGTGTATAAGAAGCGCAACTTCACTTCCGTCATCCACGCTCTGAGCCCAGTACACGCTGAACGGCGTTTTACGCCCCGGATCCTTTTCCCTTCCGGCCATCCGGCGAAACAGCCGAGCGTCAGCGATTCATTATAACTCTCAATTTTATCAAGACAGCCATGCACCGGCCATGCAGTGCTGGAGGGCACCGCGCGTCTAGCTCACGGGCCGGGAGAGAGGAGGAGAGCATATACAGCATAGATGCATACAATATTCCTCCTACACCCAAGGTTAGAGTGTGTTCATTTCTTTGCTGCCCTGTGATAGCCCAAGTATGCAGATAGATAGATACTAGGAGAGCGGAGGAGAGCATATGCAGCATGAGTGGATGCAACATGTCTGGTACAACCAAGGTTAGAGTGTAGAAGAGAGTGTAGTTAAGTAGACAGCAGCAGCGAAAGTAAACTGGGCGGTGGGAACAAACATTCTGTACATACCTGCAGCAAAAGTGAAGCAGACAGACCTGGCAGGAAAGGCCAAGGAGGCACCAGCAGAGGAAGGAAAATATACACATGGAGCATAGGGGAAGTAGACAGCAGTAGGGGAAAAAAGTAATGATAATGCCCGGTGGGGCGTGGTATTAAGGGATCCCTGTCTTACGGCGATAGAGAACGGGCTGCTACTTTAGCTGGACAGAGCTAACATGGCGGTTGACAGCGACCGCGAACAGTAAAGCCACCCATAGGAATTCGAACCCAGCACCTTCTTCGGTCCAGCGAAGTGAAGCAGTAGCGAAAGTTAATTGGATACAAGCTGTTGAAAACAATTAGACGCAAGTAACATAGGCAGGGACCAGCATTTTATATGATGTTGACCAAAGACGAGTATGATCTCATATGATATCATATACATTGCATCATATGAGATGTATATACATGGTAACTTTAGCCTAGTCAGACTGCCGTCATCACATGCTATCATACGATGGCACAATATCATATGGTATCCTATTGCTGTTCCATAAGCATAGGGGAAGTAGACACCAGTATAAGGGAAGTTAGCTGGATACAAGCAGTCCAAAGCGATTAGACGCAAGTAACAAAGGTCAAGTAGGCACGACATGCAGTGCTGGGTTTAGGGTTTATGGTTTTACCCTAAACCCTAAACCCTAAACCCTAAACAAAGGTCAAGTAGGCACGACATCCAGCGAAATGAAGCAGTATGGTAGGTTAACTGGATACAAGCAGTCGAAATCAATTGGACGCAAGTTACAGAGGTCAAGTGTTTTATCGTTAAAAGAAGATCAAAAATTATTAAATTAAAGAGTAAACAATCTGTAAAAGAAATGCCTTGGGGTGGGTTTCCATCTGAACAATTAGCTTTTATATCGAAATGCAACTATTCAATTTGTGTGAAAGTTGCATTATTAACTGATCTTGCTCTTTCAAATGTAGCTGTAAAATTAGTAAAAGTAGGCACGGCATGCAGAGCTGCAAAATAAAGTAGGAAAACATACGTGTAAGAGCAAAGTCGAGCAGAAATAAACATACAAAACATAAAAGTAAAATATATGTAACATACACTTAAGAGAAAATATAGCAGAAATACAATTTATGTAACATAAAACTAAAATATATGTAACATACACGTGAGAGAAAAAAAGCAGACATAAAATACATGTAACATGCACGTAAGGGCAAAAGGCAGCAGAAAAAAAATATATGCAACATACACATAAAATATATGTAACGTACACTTAAGAGCAAAATAAAGCAGAAATGAAAAATGTAACATCAAAATAAAATATATGTAACATACAAGTAAGAGAAAAATATAGCAGACGCTGGCAACAAAGGCCAAGGAGGCACCAGCAGAGTAAGGAAAATCTACGCATGGAGCATATGGGAAGTAGACAGCTGTAGCGAATGTAAACTGGGCAGTAGGAACAAACTTCCTGTAGATACCTGCAGTGAAAATAAAGTTGACGCAGGCAGTAAAGGCCAAGGAGGCAGCAGCAGAGGAAGGAAAAAATAAACTTGCAGCGTAGGTCAAGTAGGTACAACATGCAGAGCTGCAATATACTCCCCATAGGACACTATTTGTTTTTAGAGTTGTGAAAGGAATTTCACCCCAGAAGGTGTGTCTCCCTACACAAACCACAACACCAAGGATTCAGTTCGAATGGTGTTGCCCCTCCTACAAAAAGAGTAGGCGCACTTAGGGTGGAAGATAACGACCCTCGACCAAACGAACATTCACCACTACCCCTGTTGCAATGTCCACCTTCCATTATTTGTTGCTCAGGTTAGGACGTATGATATTGTCCCTCCTTTAGACCAAGCACCTACGCGCACAGGAGCTGGGGCAGGAGCGGCAGCTGCTAGGCTGAAAAACCATTCAGACAGTTCGCAGGTGAGCAGATGATGGCAATGGGAGGGCAATATTGAATAAACAACATTCAGGTGAACAGATGATGGTAATAGGTTGGCAATATTGGGTAAATATGGTCAACCGATGATGGCAACAGGTGGGCAATGTTGAGTTGACAACATTCAGGTGAGCAGGTGAGCAGATTATGGTCATAGGTTGGTAATGTTGGGTAAACATGGTAAAAATGGTAAGCAGATGATTGGCAATATTGAATAAACAACATTCAGGTGGGCAGGTGAGCAGATGATGGTCATAGGTTGGTAATGTTGGGTACACATGGTGAACATGGTAAGCAGATGATGGCAACAGGTGGGCAATGTTGAGTAAACAACATTCAGGTGAGCAGGTGATGGTCATAGGTTGGTAATGTTGGGTACACATGGTGAACATGGTAAGCAGATGATGGCAACAGGTGGGCAATGTTGAGTAAATAACATTCAGGTGAGCAGGTGATGGTCATAGGCTGGTAATGTTGGGTACACATGGTGAACATGGTAGGCAGATGATGGCAACAGGTGGGCAATGTTGAGTAAATAACATTCAGGTGAGCAGGTGATGGTCATAGGCTGGTAATGTTGGGTACACATGGTGAACATGGTAGGCAGATGATGGCAACAGGTTAGCAATATTGAATAAACGACATTCTGGCAGTTTGCAGCTAAGCAGGTGATATTGAGTAAAACATATTCAGACAATTCGCAGATAAGCAGGTGATATTGGCTATACTACCATTCAGACAATTTGCAAGTGAGCAGATAATATGGGCTTGAAAACCCATTCAGACAGTTCGCATCTAAGCAGGTGATATTGAGTAAAGCATATTCAGACTATTCGCAGATAAGCAGGTGATATTGGCTATACTACCATTCCGACAAGTCGCAAGTGAGCAGATGATATTGAGACTGCAAACGCATTGACGCTGATGATTAGGCCATACGATGCTAACCAGAAGCTTCTGACCTTACACCAACACAATTGTATGCTGCAAACGCATTGACACTGATGATTAGGCCATGGGATGCAAACCAGAATGATCCAACACATACACCCAACCCATACCCATACCCAACTCATACCCCAACCCAACCCAACCCAACCCAGCCCAGCCCAGCCCAACAGACAGAAGAACTGATAAAACTTTCTCTTCAAAAAACAGAAACAAACACAACCAAAAACCAACTCAAAACAAACCAACTCAAATGCCAACAAAAAAAAAAAAAGACACACAACCAAAACCAAACCAAAACCAAAAACCACAAAAACAACAAAACCCCAAAACAAAAAGCAACAAAAAACGAAACCCCGCCAACCAAATCCCAAGACCCAAACAATACACCCAACCCCCCAAAAAAACCCAACCAACACCAACCAATACATATAATAAATTGCAGATTGAGAAAGAAGTAAGTCCCGTCATGGGACCACGGGACGCTGCCCGAAGGAAGGGCCAGACGCCCTTCAACCATGCCCGAAGCAATGTTGCTGCTGTTCGCGAGCAGTCTAGATTAAATGCTTTGCGCAAGATGGCTGGTGCTGAGGCTTTTGCTGTAGGCAGGCCTAAATTAGGTAGGTAGGTAGGTGCTTGGGTGTTGCTCTGCTGTTCCGAGTAGTCTAGACTGAACGCTTTAGCAAGATGGATGGTGCTGAGGCTTGCTGATGCGGCAGGCCTAAATTAGGTAGGGAAGGAGCGTCCTGGGTGTGCTGCGTTCCAGAGTAGTCTAGACTGAATGCTTTGCGCAAGATGGGCCTTGGTGCTGGAGGCCTTTGGCTGTGGGCAGGCCTGTAATTAGGAGGGTAGGTATTGAGGTCCTGGGTGTTGCTGATGGTCAAGGGTAGTAAGACTGATGCTTTTGCGCATGAGAGGGGGCTGATGAGGATTTTGGAGACCCACTGTGGGGCAGGCCCTTGAGAAGGTAGTAGGTAGGGTAGGTGATGGCGTTGCTGCTTTTCCAGAGTAGTCTAGATTAAATGTTTGCGCAAAGAGGCTGGTGTTGAGGCTCTTTGCTTTTGTAGGACAGGCCTAAAGTAGGTTGAGGTAGGGGGGATGCTGGGATTTGTGCTGTATTCCAGAGTAAGTATTAGGAAAGAATGATTTGAGAAAAGATAGATGGGTGATGAGGATTTTGCTGTGGGAAGGAATTGAATTAGGGTTAGGTGGTAGGATGTAGGGTATGCGGTGTTGTGATGTACAGGGTATGATAGAATGATAGGAGTTGAAGAACAGCATAGGAGGGGGGGGACGGAGGATGGTGATGGTGGGGGGCAGGCATGAATGGTATGGGAGGGGGGTCGGTACGCGTGGGGGGTGTTGATGATTTGACAGAGTTAGAGTAGGCTAGTTAAAGTTTTTGAGAAGCTGGTGGTGCTGTGAGGGTTTTGTGTAGGGAAGGGCCTCTAAAGTAGGTAGTAGGTGGGAGTGATCGGGCGTTGACTGCTTGTTCAGAGTAGTCTAGAATGAATGATTGCAGCAAGATAGCTGGTTGTGATGATTTTGCACTGTGGAAGGAATGAAGTAGGTTAGGGTTGGTAGGTATGTAGAGTGGATAGGTATGTAGGTAATGGTGGTTGTTGATAGATGTCGCGGTTGAAAGAGGGGATAGAAGGGGGACAAGGAATTCTTGAGAACGATAGCAGGGTGAGAGACGGCGTGCGCGCTTGTGGGAAGGAAGTAAAGTAGGTAGGTAGGTAGGGTGATGAGGGGGTTGCCTGCGGATTTAAAGAGTAGTATAGGGAATGCATGATTACTGAGAAAGATGGATGGTTGAATGAGGATTGATGTTGATTGGGGGGAACGGATTGTTATTATATGATGAATTAGGTAGGTATGTGGGTCATGGGTGTTGCTTTGCATGTTAAAGAGTAGTCTAGACTGAATATTTGAGCAAGTAGATGGTGATGAGGATTTTGATGTGGGAAGGACTGAACATGAATGAAGCAGTAGGTCATGAAGTAGGTAGGTACGTGCATGGGTGTTGATGATTTAAAAGAGTAGTAGTATAGATTAAATGTTTTGAGAAGATGGCTGTGGTGCTGAGGCTTTTGATGTTGTAGGGGCCTAAAGTCACCCCAGGAGGTAGGGGCCGGTGGATTAAGGTGTCGGGTGTAGTAGGGGGGTGCTAGGCGTTGTGCTGCTTTGTTCCAGAGCTAGGGGTTTTTTCTAGACTCTGAAGCTTTGCGCAAGATGGCTGGTGCTGAATGCTGAGGCTTGTGATGTGGGCAGGCCCTCAAATTAGGTAGGTTATGTAGGGGTCCTTGGTGGTTGCTGCTGTTCCAGAGTAGTCTAGACTGAATGCATTGCGCAAGATAGCTGGTTGATTGAGGAGTTGGATGCTGGAAAAAACCTAAAGTGAGGGGAGGCGTAGGGTGATTGGGTTGTGGGCTTAGCGTGTAGTGCCAGAGTGACGATCCTACAAAAAAGTTATGAAATATTAGATTCCTGAAATATAGACTGAAATGCTTTGACGCCAAGATGGGCTGGTTGGTGCTGAGGCTTTTGTTGTAGGCAAGCCCAAATTAGGTAGTGTGTGTATGTGTGTGGGGGGTCTTTACAGCGGCAATTTGGGCCAGAAAGGGATCAGGAGTAGCGAAATGAGCGGAGGTTTATATAAGCGAACACAAATCCTGGTATGTTGTACTTACTTGAATTAGGTAACGTGTGACGTTTACAATCAGGAGGCAGCAGGTCTGTGAGTTTGGCCAGGGAGTTTTTTTTTTCAAATATGAAAGTGGTGTTTTTTATAGATTTATGTTTGTGTGGGGGCTGCGGGTGGGAACCGGAGGGGGGGGGGCGGGGGGGGGGGTCATTGGGGGGGGGGGCGGGTGATTTACAGAGGCCCCCCCCACATTCTTTGCCGCGCAGAAGGATTAACCTGGGTAGGTAGCAGGCTGAACTGGGTATGTGCAGGCGGGTTAAAATTATGTAGGTGTGGGCAGATGGGATACTGTATCAAAAGTGGTGTGAGTAGGCCTAACTTAGGTAGGTGCCAGCAAAATGCGCCTTGCAGCGGACCCAAATCGTGCAGCAAAAATGAGTGCAGCAAAGCGAAATGAGCGCAGAAAGAAACAGAAATTGAGGGCAGCAAATGCTGGCAGCAAACGGAAATAGTGCAGAAAGAAAAATGCATGCAGCAACTTAGAAATTAGTGCAGCAAAATGAGGGCAGCAAAATGCGTGCAGCAACTCAGACATGAGTGCAGCAAAATGCGTGCAGCAAACCAGAAATGAGTGCAGCAAAATGAGGGGGCAACAAAATGGCCTGCAGAACTAGAAATGAGTGCCAGCAAATGCATGCAGCAAACCAGGAAAAGAGTGCAGAAAATGCGCTGCTTGCTTGCTGCAGCACAAACCAGAGAAATGAGTGCTGCAGCAAAAGGTGCAGCAAACCAGAAATAGTTGCAGCAAAATGAGTGCGGAAAATGGGGTAAAATGTAGCAATCAACGAGCAATGTTTTTTTTAGTTGGAACGCGTTGCCAAATTAGCGATTGGTGCAGGACCCCACAGTACGACGGGGCTGCTGCGCCTTCAAAAACATTCGGAGCCTGGAGCCCGGGACGTTCAGGGGGGGACCATACCATTTCGATTAGTTTAGCCAGAGAACCCATGTGTCGCCAGCAGCACCTCGGAAATGAGTGCTTGCAAGCAAAGACCCAAAAGAAGACGCCTGAATGGCATACAGGACCCATGTCAAAACTTTTCAATTGCCTTCTTCTTAGCAGGAGGACCACTATACTGGTCTGTTGCTTCCAACTAGAAGCACACATCAGCTACCAATGTTGGGGTCGGGCCCCGTCCCTCACCATGACCCACGCAACAAACTCATCATCATCATCACTTTTCTTTAGCAGGACCCAACTACCCACTATGGTCTGTTGATTCCAACTAGAAGCCCATCAGTCCCAATGCTTGGGGGCGGCCAAGTCTCCTGCACCCATGACCGCGCAAAAAACATCTTCATTCTCATCATCTTTTCTTTGCAGGACCCACTACTGGTCTGTTGTTGCTTTCCAACTAGAGAAAAGCCCATCAGCTCCCAATGCTTGGGGTCGGCCGTCTCCTCACCAGCCCACGCAACCAACTCTTCATCATCATAATCTTCGTCTTTAGCAGGACCATACTGGTATGTTGCTTCCAACTAGAACGCCCATCAGCTCCCAATGCTTGGGGTCGGCCGTCCGTACCTACCATCATGACCATGCAACGACTCTTCATCAAAATCATCTACTTCCTCTTCTTCTTTGACGGGCCCCACTACTGGACTGCGGCTGCCAATTAGAAGCCCATCAGCTCCCATTGTATGGGCGGGTGGGTGGCCGTTCCTCTCCATTGACTATGCAAACACCCCTCGTATCATCTTCTTCTTCTTCCTCTTCTCATTCTCCTTAGGCATGAACCACTACTAGACTGTAGCTGCCAAGTAGAAGCTCATCAGCTCCAATTGCAATGTGTCAGCCGTTCTACTCACCATGACCTTTTGCAAACAACTCTGCTTATCATAATCAGCTTTTTATTCTTCTTAACTACTGAATACTGGCTACTTCTTTTGCAGGAACCCCCACACTATGGGAAGCGGTGCCAACTAGAAGCCCATCAGCTTTGATGCCAGCGGTTCGGCAGCTCTCCTCACATGAGCATTGACGAGAGAGGAGTGACTAGGGCTCAACAGGTAGACGTAGCGGAGGGAAGAAAGGGAATACGGTAGAGAGTTCGAACAATGGACTGACGCATTGAGGCTAATGCCCCCTCGACAACAGCATGCAGCCAAGGACGACGATGGACACAAGTAGGTTCTACGAAAATGAAAAATTAAAACATTGAAAAAAATGAAAAAACGAAAGAAACAAATGATCGCTCACTTTGCCTGCATGAATGTCCTTCAGCTTTTCACTTGGCAAAAATTTGATCAATGCATGCACTGCTACCCCTCGACAACAGCAAGCACCCAATGACTACACTGGGCACAAGTAGGTGATCCGAAAACAAAAAAAACGAGAACATTACTGCACACTTTGCCTGTATGAATAACCATCAGCTCGTCACATGGGAAAAATTGGATCAATGCATGCGCTACTGTCCCTCGATAACAGCAAACAGCCAAGGACGACGATGGACACAAGTAGGTGGTTCAGAAGTTGAAAAAATGAAATGGAGAATGGAAAAGATGGAAAATATCACTACTCACGTAGCCTACATGAATGCCCTTCAGCTTTCCACTAGGCAAAAAATTGATCAATGCAGGCACACTCAACCTCAACAACAGAAAACGGCCAAACGATGAGATGGACACTAGATGCGAAAGAATGGAAAAATGGAAAAATGAAAGAAATGAAGAAAAAAAAAAAAACCTGGGCTCAATTTACTGCAGGAATGTCATTCAGCTTCTCACTGGCTAAAGACCGGATTATAATAATATAAACGCTCACGCACCTGTCCCCATACCATGCCGTGATCTATTTCCCTGGGCAGGTACCTGACAAAGAAGGACTCCGGAAGAGTGCCGGAATACATTGTTGATCGCAAAATTGAAATGGCAGAGCGCATGGAGCAGGAGCAAAGAGACAAGGACGCTGCACGGATACCTCCAGGTCAGAAGACAGCATTGTGTGTAATGTTGGATAAGCATTTGTTGACATGCGGCTCTTTGTATGTGTGTTGTTGCCTTTTTGCATTTTTTTTTGCCTTTTTGCTTTTTTTGGCTGCATTGCCTGCATTTTTTGCTGGCCTGCTTGTTTTTCTTTTGCCTTTTTTGCCTTTTTTGCTTTCCAAAAAGTCCCATTTAGGTTATGGACTAGTTTGTGTGATACCAGAGCAGGAGCAAAGAGACAAGGACGCTGCACGGATCAGGGTACTACTAAGCGCACGCGGCAGCGCGGTGCCGCGCTGCCTTTTTGAGCCCCTCTGCGTGTTTCGCGCAGTTTTCCTACCCCCTGTGGGCGCAGCGCACAGTTTTTGCAGTTTTTGCACTAAAAAGCGCTGACCAATTTGACGTTTGTGCGCTTTAAGCGCTGACCAATTTGGCAAGAAGTAGTACCCTGGCACGGATACCTCCAGGTAAGAAAGATGGTCATTTGTTGTGCCTTACAATCTGAGGAATTTGGTATGCTCGGCGTTGTAGCAGGATTGGCATTTGTTGTGCTTACACTGTAAGAAGCGATTGTAAGAAGACTTGTAAGAAGATTGGCATTTGTTGTGCTACACTTCTGAGAACTGCTCGGCTTTGTAAGAAGATTGGCATTTGTTGTGCTACACTTGTAAGAAGACTTGTAAGAAGATTGGCATTTGTTGTGCTACACTAGCGAATGATCGGCTTTTTCTTTTCCTTGTGGTTACCGTGTTTATTTTCCTTTGGGCATTCCAGAAAAACATTAGGTAATAGGCTTGTTTGCGGGATGTTTTTTTACAAATCTGAAAGAGGGTTTTCCCAGCTTTTTAGGGCAATTTAGGGCAAAACCAAACTTAAAGAAGTAATTTAGGACATAAAACAAACACAACGGGGTCAACTTTAGCGATTCGCTATAGAGTAGCAGAAAAAAGCACAAGCGCCCGACGGGTGTGGATACCCACAATTATCGGGGCCTTCTAGGAGATTGCCGGTCCATGGCCAGCCAATGGCCAGGCAAGTCAAGGCGTCCCGGGCAGCCCATCCACTACATCATAGGGTTTGTGGGAGACCACATTCACGTCCTGATAGGCGAGGAGATGCCAGGCCATGCCAGGCCAGGCCAGGCAACGGCGGCCTCGAAAGGGGAGGAAAAGAAAGGAACAGTAGAGGGTGGGGGAGACAAAAGGAAAGGGAGGGGAGGAGAGGCCGGGAAGGGACAGAAAAGGAACAGGACGGGCCAACTTCCGTCCCTTGTTCATCCCCATTCCATTCCATCATAGGTTTGGGATAACACAGTCACTGCCTTCTATTCTATTCCATTACAGGCAGGCTAGGCACCCAGGGACAGACAAGGCCAAGTCACCAATAGCGGGGGGGGAGGAACAAAGGCACTGGCCGTTGAGGTAAGGCCGGGGCCCAGTTCCAGCCAAGGCAAGGTCGAAGGCCCGCAGGCCCTGTGTGCAACACAGTAAGGGCAGAAGAGGGGGGGGGAGAACAACAGGCAAGGGCACGGCTAGTCGATTCAATGAAAGTGTCAAACGTTAAAGTTTCATTCCCATTCCATTAACAAGGTTTGGGAAACCACATTTACGGCACTTCTATTCATTTCGTTCCATTACGCAAAGTACAATTCCATTCCGTCTTTTGACACCAATGCCATTTCCAATCATAGGTTGTTACGAGATAGCTTGGGAGTTTTGGAGGAACTCCATCAAAAATAAATAAATGCATAGAACGTCTTATTACGAGGCGTGAGGTTGAGGGAGCCAGGCCGTTTGCTCGCCCATCGTCAGTTTAGACAGTTTAAGACTTGTGCACAGTATTTGAATTGGGGATGGAATGAGCTGTGTTTGTTGTCTTCCTAAATCCCTCCCCATCCCCATCTCCTCCTCCATACTCCTCCCCAGGCCCTAGCCAGGCCTGCGCTGATTGTCAGGGAGGAGTTGGCAGGGAGACTGCGACCAAATCCTGGCAAATTGATTGTCGGACGGGGGCTAAAAGAATGCTTACAAAAACCTTTTCCAACCAGACGTAGCGCATAAAGCCCGAGCCCAGGGGGCCGCCACTCGCCCACCAACCCAACCCAAACTTACTCGACCCAAACGTCCCAATTCCAAACTCCCTAAACAAACCCAAACCGCCGACCCCACCCTCCTAAAGTGGAAGGAGTGGGAGGGCAGAGGAGGGATCACGATGAGAAGTACCGAGGGGGACGATGATGAGGAGGTAGTTAGTAGAATCGAGGCAGCAATCAAGTCTGTGATGGTGGTGCGGGGGGATTCGGGCGGTTGTGGTTCGGACATAAAGAAGAACAATTTTGCTGGATCCTGGGGGCTACGCCCCCCAAGAAGGGGGGGCTCCGCACAAAAAGAGAACGGCAACCATGATTCTTCTTCCTTGCCCCCCGACCCCCCCAACAGAACACACTACCCCCCCCCCCCCCCCCAACCCCCAACCACCCCCAACAACCGTAGACTTTCAACCCAAAACCCCAAAAAGGCCGGTCTGATGTCAGAGTAGTAGGAGACTACCCACCCCCCCCAACCCAAACTCCCCATCCAAACCCACCAACCCCAACCCTAACCCCACAACCCAACCCCAACAAACCCAAATCTCACCATCATGCCCCCAAACCAAAACCTGTCCCCGCTAACCCAACCCCCCCAACAGGGATGTGTCTGATGTCAGAGGAGGTGCGCCTGGAGACTGTGTAAATCCTAGCACACGTGATTGTCTTCCATTGCCCCCCAACACACCAACCCAAACTCCCTAACCCAAACTTCCCAACCCAAACTCCCCCCCCCCCACCACCCCCCCGCTCAAAGCCCCAAACAAACCTACCCACCCCCACCCCCCAAACAGGGATGCGTCTGATGTCAGAGGAGCACCTGGAGACTGTCTCAATACTGGCACATGAGATTGTCTTCCTTTGCCCCCATCTCACCCCTCTCGATCCCCAGACCGTTACTAACCTCCTATGATAATATCCAAAACCCACCTTCTGCGACTACCCGAAACATTCCCATAAAATTAAGATAAGCCAACCCCCCAACCCAACTCCCCAACCAGTACCCTACACATAATACGAAATCAAAGCCCCCAACCCAAACTCCCCAACCATTACCCAAACCCCCTAATACTAATCCAAACCACCCTTCTCGGACTCCCCCCAGTACCAAACCCATAAGACTAATCCAAACCCCAACCCAAATACTCCCCAAACCAACCCACCACCACCCCACCAAAAGGCATCGCGTTTGAGTCAGAGGAGGAGAGCGGCTGGAGACTCTGTCAACCGGACATTAATAGGGAGCGATATTGAGAAATACCCCAGGTTAGTCTTTGGGTTGGGTGAGTGGTAGTGGTGTGTGTCGGTGGTGTGGGTGGGTGGGTGGTGGGGAGGTGGGTGGGTGGGGGGGAGAGACCTAATAGGGCGGAGCTTGAGAAAATCCTCAGGGAAGTCTTATGGGTTGGGGTGAGTGTAGTGATTTGTGGTGGGTAGGGATGTGTGTGGGTGTGTGGTGTTTGTGTGTTGTGTGGGGGGGGGGGGGGGGGAGCACCATATAGGAGGAGATTGAGAAAATCCCTCCAGGTAAGTCTAGGGTGTGGGTGTTGATGGTATATTTTGTGTATTGTGGGGGGTTAGGGGATTGTGTGTGTTGTGGGGGGGGGGGGGGGGGGGGGGGGGGGGGGGGGGGAGATATAATGGGGAGGAGATTGAGGAAATCCCTTCAGGTAAGTCCTTTGGGTTGGGTGAGGGTAGGGTGTGCGTGGTGTGGGGGGGGGGGGGGGGGGGGGGGGGTGGGGGGAGCACATAATAGGGAGAGATTGAGAAAGCCCTCCAGGTAGTCTTGGGTTGGGTGAGGTAGTGTGTGGTTGGTGGTGGTGTGTGGGGGGGGGGGGGGGGGGGGGTGGGGGGGGGGGGGGAGGGGGGGGGGGGGGAGCCACATAATAGGGAGGAGATGGAATCCCTCCAGGTAAGTATGGGTGGGTGATGGTAGTTATTTGTGGTGGGGTAGGGATTGTTTGTGTGTTGTGTGGGGGGGGGGGGGGAGCACATAACTAGGGAGGAGATTGAGAAATCCCTAAGTCTATTGCTCATAATGTTGATGCTTATTTGGGTATCGGGCAAACTAAGTTTCAAACCTACTTCCAGTTTCAAGCCTACCCCGAGTTTCAATCCTACTCTTAACATCAATCTGACCCCAAGTTTTGAAAACTACTCACAATATCCATCCGACCTCAAGTTTGAAAGCAACTCACAACGTCAAGCCTACCCTCAGTTTCAACGTTGCCCTCAGAACATTATTTAGTTGCTTGTTTTGTGGTGAGGGTATTGTGTGGGGGTGGGGTGGGGGGGGGGTGGGGGGTAAACTCACAACGTCAAGCCTACCCTCAGTTTCAACGTTGCCCTCAGAACATTATTTAGTTGCTTGTTTTGTGGTGAGGGTAGGGTGGTGTGGGGGTGGGGTGGGGGGTGGGGGGTAAACTCACAACGTCAAGCACCCTCAGTTTCAACGTTGCCCTCAGAACATTATTTAGTTGCTTGTTTTGTGGTGAGGGTAGGTGTGTGGGTGGGGTGGGGGGTGGGGGGTAAACTCACAACGTCAAGCCTACCCTCAGTTTCAACGTTGCCCTCAGAACATTATAGTGCTGTTTTGGGGTGAGGGTAGGTGTGGGGGGTGGGGTGGGGGGGGGTGGGGGGGTAAACTCACAACGTCAAGCCTACCCTCAGTTTCAACGTTGCCCTCAGAACATTATTTGTTGCTTGTTGTGGTGAGGGTAGTGTGTGGGGGTGGGTGTGGGGGTGGGGGGTAAACTCACAACGTCAAGCTACCCTCAGTTTCAACGTTGCCTCAGAACATTATTAGTTGCTTGTTTTTGTGGGTAGGTGTGGGGGTGGGTGGGGGGTGGGGGGTGGTAAACTCACAACGTCAAGCCTACCTCAGTTTCAACGTTGCCTCAGAACAATATTTAGTTGTTGTTTTGTGGTGAGGGAGTAGTGTGTGGGGGTGGGGTGGGGGTGGGGGGGGGTAAACTCACAACGTCAAGCCTACCCTCAGTTTCAACGTTGCCCTCAGAACATTATTTAGTTGCTTGTTTTGTGGTGGGGTAGTGTGTGGGGGTGGGGGGTGGGGGGGGGTAAACTACAACGTCAAGCACCCTCAGTTTCAACGTGCCCTCAGAACATTATTTAGTTGCTTGTTTTGTGGTGAGGGTAGGTAGTGTGGGTGGGGTGGGGGGGTGGGGGGTGGGGGGTAACTCAAAACGTCAAGCCTACCCTCAGTTTCAACGTTGCCCTCAGAACATTATTTAGTGCTGTTTGTGGGGAGGGGGGGGTGGGGGTGGGGTGGGGGTGGTGGGGGGTAAACTCACAAGTCAAGCCTACCCTCAGTTTCAACGTTGCCCTCAGAACATTATTTAGTTGCTTGTTTTGTGGTGAGGGTAGTGTGTGGGGGGGGTGGGGTGGGGGGTTGGGGGTAAACTCACAACGTCAAGCCTACCCTCAGTTTCAACGTTGCCTCAGAACATTATTTAGTTCTTGTTTTGTGGTGAGGGTAGTGTGGGGGGGGGGGGGGTGGGGGGTAAAAATCACAACGTCAAGCCTACCCTCAGTTTCAACGTTGCCCTCAGAAAATATTTAGTTGCTTGTTTGTGGTGGGGTAGTGTGTGGGGGTGGGGTGGGGGGTGGGGGGTAAACTCACAACGTCAAGCCTACCCTCAGTTTCAACGTTGCCCTCAGAACATTATTTAGTTGCTTGTTTTGTGGTGAGGGTAGTGTGTGGGGGGTGGGGTGGGGGGTGGGGGGTAAACTCACAACGTCAAGCCTAACCTCAGTTTCAACGTTGCCCTCAGAACATTATTTAGTTGCTTGTTTTGTGGTGAGGGTGGTGTGGGGGGGGTGGGGGGGGGGTGGGGGGGTAAACTACAACGTCAAGCCTACCCTCAGTTTCAACGTTGCCCTCAGAACAATTTTTAGTGCTTGTTTGTGGGTGAGGGTGTGTGGGGGGTGGGGTGGGGGGTGGGGGGTAAACTCACAAAGTCAAGCTACCTCCCTCAGTTTCAACGTGCCTCAGAACATTATTTAGTTGCTTGTTTGTGGTTGAGGGTAGTGTGGGGGTGGGGTGGGGGGGGGTGGGGGGTAAACTAACACCGTCAAGCCTACCTCAGTTTCAACGTTGCCCTCAGAACATTATTAGTTGCTTGTTTTGTGGTGAGGGTAGTGTGTGTGGGGGGGGGGGTGGGGGGGGGGGGGTAAACTCACAACGTCAAGCCTACCTCAGTTTCAACGTTGCCCTCAGAAAATATTAGTTGCTTGTTTTGTGGTGAGGGTGTAGTGTGTGGGGGTGGGGTGGGGGGGGGGGGGGGGGGGGTAAACTCACAACGTCAACCTACCCTCAGTTTCAAACGTTGCCCTCAGAACATTATTTAGTTGCTTGTTTTGTGGTGAGGGTAGTGTGTGGGGTGGGGTGGGGGGGGGGTGGGGGGGGGTAAACTCACAACGTCAAGCCTACCTCAGTTTCAACGTTGGCCTCAGAACATTATTTAGTTGCTTGTTTGTGTGAGGGTAGTGGGTGGGTGGGGGGGGGGGGGGGTGGGGGGTGTAAACTCACAACGTCAAGCCTACCCTCAGTTTCAACGTGTTGCCCTCAGAACCTTATTTAGTTGCTTGGTTTGTGGTGAGGGTAGTGTGTGGGGGTGGGGGTGGGGTGGGGGGGAAAATCACAAAGTCAAGCCTATACCTCAGTTTCAAAGTTGCCCTCAGAACATTATTTAGTGTGTTGTTTGTGGTGAGGGTAGTGGGTGTGTGTGGGGTGGGGTGGGGTGGGGTGGTGGGGTGGGGGGTAAACTCACAAAGTCAAGCCTACCCCAGTTTCAACGTTGCCCTCAGAACATTATTTAGTTGTGGTTTGTGGTGAGGGGGGTGGTGGGGGTGGGGTGGGGGGTGGGGGGTAAACTCACAACGTCAAGCTACCCTCAGTTTTCAACGTTGCCCTCAGAAAATTATTTAGTTGCTTGTTTGTGGTGAGGGTAGTGTGTGGGGTGGGGTGGGGGTGGGGGGTATAAACTCACAAGTCAAGCCTACCCTCAGTTTCAACGTTGCCTCAGAACATTATTAGTTGTTGTTTGTGGTGAGGGTAGTGTGTGGTGGGGTGGGGTGGGGGGGGTGGGGGGTAAACTCACAACGTAAGCCTACCCTCAGTTTCAACGTTGCCCTCAGAACATTATTTAGTTGCTTGTTTTTGTGGTGAGGGTAGTGTGTGGGGTGGGGTGGGGGGGGTGGGGGGTAAACTCACAACGTCAAGCCTACCCTCAGTTTCAACGTTGCCCTCAGAACATATTAGTTGCTTGTTTGTGGTGAGGGTAGTTGTGGGGGGGGGGTGGGGGGTGGGGGTAAACTCACAACGTCAAGCCTACCCTCAGTTTCAACGTTGCCCTCAGAACATTATTTAGTTGCTTGTTTTGTGGTGAGGGTAGTGTGTGGGGGTGGGGTGGGGGTGGGGGGGGGGTAAACTCACAACGTCAAGCCTACCCTCAGTTTCAACGTTGCCCTCAGAACATATTTAGTTGCTGTTTTGTGGTGAGGGTAGTGTGTGGTGGGGGGGTGGGGGTGGGGGGTAAACTCACAACGTCAAGCCTACCCTCAGTTTCAACGTTGCCTCAGAACATTATTTAGTGCTTGTTTTGTGGTGAGGGTAGTTGTGGGGGTGGGGGGGGGGGGGTGGGGGGGTAAACTCACAACGTCAAGCCTACCCTCAGTTTCAACGTTGCCCTCAGAACATTATTTAGTTGCTTGTTGTGGTGAGGGTAGTGTGTGGGGGTGGGGTGGGGGGTGGGGGGTAAACTCACAACGTCAAGCCTACCCTCAGTGTTCAACGTTGCCCTCAGAACATTATTTAGTTGCTTGTTTTGTGGTGAGGGTAGTGTGTGGGGGGGGGTGGGGGGTGGGGGGTTAATCACAACGTCAAGCCTACCCTCAGTTTCAACGTTGCCCTCAGAACATTATTTAGTTGCTTGTTTGTGGTGGGTGTGTGTGGGGGTGGGGTGGGGGGTGGGGGGTAAACTCACAACGTCAAGCCTACCCTCAGTTTCAAGTTGCCCTCAGAACATTATTTAGTTGGTTTTGTGGTGAGGGTATGTGGGTGTGGGGGTGGGGTGGGGGGTGGGGTGGGAAACTCACAACGTCAAGCCTACCCTCAGTTTCAACGTTGCCCTCAGAACATTATTTAGTGCTGTTTTGTGGTGAGGGTAGGTGTGGGGGTGGGTGTGGGGGGTGGTGGGGTGGGGTAAACTCACAACGTCAAGCCTACCCTCAGTTTCAACGTGCCCTCAGAACATTATTTGTTGCTTGTTTTGTGGTGAGGGTAGTAGTGTGTGGGGGGGGGGTGGGGGGTGGGGGGGTAAACTCACAACGTCAAGCCTACCCTCAGTTTCAACGTTGCCCTCAGAACATTATTTAGTTGCTTGTTTGTGGTGAGGGTAGTGTGTGGGGGTGGGGTGGGGGTGGGGGGTAAACTCCACAACGTCAAGCCTACCCTCAGTTTCAACGTTGCCCTCAGAAAATTATTAGTTGCTTGTTTTGTGGTGAGGGTAGTGTGGGGGGGTGGGGTGGGGGGGGTGGGGGTGGTATAACTCACAACGTCAAGCCTACCCTCAGTTTCAACGTTGCCTCAGAACATTATTTAGTTGCTTGTTTGTTGGTGAGGGGGGTGTGGGGGTGGGGGGGGGTGGGGGGTAAACTCACAAAGTCAAGCCTACCCTCAGTTTCAACGTTGCCCTCAGAACTTATTTAGTTGCTTGTTTGTGGTGAGGGTAGTGTGTGGGGGTGGGGGTGGGGGGTGGGGGGTGGGGGGTAAACTCACAACGTCAAGCCTACCCTCAGTTTCAACGTTGCCCTCAGAACATTTTAGTTGCTTGTTTGTGGTGAGGTAGTGTGTGGGGGTGGGGTGGGGGGGGTGGGGGGGGTAAACTCACAACGTCAAGCTACCCTCAGTTTCAACGTTGCCTCAGAACATTATTTAGTTGCTTGTTTGTGGTGAGGGTAGTTGTGGTGGGTGGGGGTGGGGGGGGGGGGGGGGTAAACTCACAACGTCAAGCCTACCCTCAGTTTCAACGTTGCCCTCAGAACATTATTTAGTTGCTGTTTTGTTGGTGAGGGTTAGGTGGGGGGTGGGGTGGGGGTGGGGGGTAAACTCACAACGTCAAGCCTACCCTCAGTTTCAACGTTGCCCTCAGAACATTATTTAGTTGCTTTTGTGGTGGGGGTAGTGTGTGGGGGGTGGGTGGGGGGTGGGGGGGTAAACTCACAACGTCAAGCCTACCCTCAGTTTCAACGTTGCCCTCAGAAACATATTAGTTGCTTGTTTTGTGGTGAGGGTAGGTGTGTGGGGTGGGGTGGGGGGTGGGGGGTAAACTCACAACGTCAGCCTACCCTCAGTTTCAACGTTGCCTCAGAACATTATTAGTTGCTTGTTTTGTGGTGAGGGTAGTGTGTGGGGGTGGGGTGGGGGGTGGGGGGTAAACTCACAACGTCAAGCCTACCCTCAGTTTCAACGTTGCCCTCAGAACATTATTTAGTTGTTTTGTGGTGAGGGTAGTGTGTGGGGGTGGGGGGGGGGGGGGGGGTAAACTCACAACGTCAAGCCTACCCTCAGTTTCAACGTTGCCCTCAGAACATTATTTAGTTGCTTGTTTGTGGGTGAGGGTGGTGTGTGTGGGGTGGGGGGGGGGGGGGGGGGGTAAACTCACAACGTCAAGCCTACCCTCAGTTTCAACGTTGCCCTCAGAACATATATTTAGTTGCTTGTTTGTGGTGTGAGGTAGTGTGTGGGGGTGGGGGGTGGGGTGGGGGGTGGGGGGTAAACTCACAACGTCAAGCCTACCCTCAGTTTCAACGTTGCCCTCAGAACATTATTTAGGGTTGTTTTGGGTGAGGGTAGTGTGTGGGGGTGGGGGGGGGGGGTGGGGGGGTAAACTCACAACGTCAAGCCTACCCTCAGTTTCAACGTTGCCCTCAGAACATTATTTAGTTGCTTGTTTTGTGGTGAGGGTAGTGTGTGGGGGGTGGGGGGGTGGGGGGTGGGGGGGTAAACTCACAACGTCAAGCCTACCCTCAGTTTCAACGTTGCCCTAAGACATTATTTAGTTGTGTTTTGTGGTGAGGGTAGTGTGTGTGGGGTGGGGGTGGGGGGGTGGGGTGGGTGGGGGTAAACTCACAACGTCAAGCCTACCTCAGTTTCAACGTTGCCCCTCAGAAAATTATTTAGTTGCTTGTTTTGTGGTGAGGGTAGTGTGTGGGTGGTGGGGTGGGGGTGGGGGGTAAACTCACAACGTCAAGCCTACCCTCAGTTTCAACGTTGCCCTCAGAACATTATTTAGTTGCTTGTTTGTGGGTGAGGGTAGTTGTGGGGGGGTGGGGTGGGGGGGGGGGGGGGTAAACTCACAACGTCAAGCCTACCCTCAGTTTCAACGTTGCCCTCAGAACATTATTAGTTGCTTGTTTTGTGGGGGAGGTAGTGTGTGGGGTGGGGTGGGGGGTGGGGGTAAACTCAACACGTCAAGTACCCTCAGTTTCAACGTTGCCCTCAGAACATTATTTAGTTGCTTGTTTTGTGGTGAGGGTGTGTGTGGGGGTGGGGTGGGGGGTGGGGGGTGGGGGGTAAACTCACAACGTCAAGCCTACCCTCAGTTTCAACGTTGCCCTCAGAACATTATTTAGTTGCTTGTTTTGTGGGGTGAGGTAGTGGTGGGGGTGGGTGGGGGTGGGGGGGTAAACTCACAACGTCAAGCCTACCCTCAGTTTCAACGTTGCCCTCAGAACATTATTTAGTTGCTTGTTTGTGGTGAGGTGGTAGTGTGTGGGGGGGTGGGGGGTGGGGGGGTGGGGGGTAAACTCACAACGTCATCAAGCCTACCTCAGTTTCAACGTTGCCCTCAGAACATTATTTAGTTGCTTGTTTGTGGTGAGGGTAGGTGTGTGGGGGTGGGGTGGGGGGTGGGGGGGGTAAACTCACAACGTCAAGCCTACCCTCAGTTTCAACGTTGCCCTCAGAACATTATTTAGTTGCTTGTTTGTGGTGAGGGTAGTGTGGGGGGTGGGGTGGGGGGGGGGGGGGGTTACAAACGTCAAGCCTCACCTCAGTTTCAACGTTGCCCTCAGAACATTATTTAGTTGCGTTGTGTGGTGAGGGTAGTGTGGGGGTGGGGTGGGGGTGGGGGGTAAACTCACAACGTCAAGCACCTCAGTTTCAACGTTGCCCTCAGACATTATTTAGTTGCTTGTTTTGTGGTTGAGGGTGTGGTGTGGGGGGGGTGGGGGGGGGGGGTGGTAAACTAACACCGTCAAGCCTACCTCAGTTTCAACGTTTGCCCTCAGAACATTATTTAGTTGCTTGTTTTGTGGTGAGGGTAGTGTGTGGGGGTGGGGTGGGGGGTGGGGGGTAAACTCACAACGTCAAGCCTACCCTCAGTTTCAACGTTGCCCTCAGAACATTATTTAGTTGCTTGTTTTGTGGTGAGGGTATGTGTGTGGGGGTGGGGTGGGGGGTGGGGGTGGGGGGGTAAACTCACAACGTCAAGCCTACCCTCAGTTTCAACGTTGCCCTCAGAACAATTATTTAGGCTGTTTTGTGGTGAGGGTTGTGTGTGGGTGGGGGGTGGGGGGTGGGGGGGTAAACTCACAACGTCAAGCCTACCCTCAGTTTCAACGTTGCCCTAGAACATTATTAGTGCTTGTTTTGTGGTGGGAGGGTAGTGTGTGGGGGTGGGGTGGGGGGGGTGGGGGGTAAACTCACAACGTCAAGCCTACCCTCAGTTTCAACGTTGCCCTCAGAACATATATTGTTGCTTGTTTTGTGGTGAGGGTAGTGTGTGGGGGTGGGGTGGGGGGTGGGGGGTAAACTCACAACGTCAAGCCTACCCTCAGTTTCAACGTTGCCCTCAGAACATATTTAGTTGCTTGTTTGTGGTGAGGGTAGGTGTGTGGGGGGGGGGTGGGGGGTGGGGGGTTAAACTCACAACGTCAAGCCTACCCTCAGTTTCAACGTTGCCTCAGAACATTATTTAGTTGCTTGTTTTGTGGTGAGGGTAGTGTTGTGGGGGTGGGGTGGGGTGGGTGGGGGGTAAACTCACAACGTCAAGCCTACCTCAGTTTCAACGTTGCCCTCAGAACATTATTTAGTTGCGTTTTTTGGTGAGGGTAGTGTGGGGGGGGGGGTGGGGGGTGGGGGGGGGTAAACTCACAACGTCAAGCCCTACCCTCAGTTTCAACGTTGCCCTCAGAACATATTTAGTTGCTTGTTTTGTGGTGAGGGTAGTGTGTGGGGTGGGGGGGGGGGGGGGGGGGGGTAAACTCACAACGTCAAGCCTACCCTCAGTTTCAACGTTGCCCTCAGAACATTATTTAGTTGCTTGTTTTTGGTGGGAGGGTGGTGTGGGGGTGGGGGGGGGGTGGGGGGTAAACTCACAACGTCAAGCCTACCCTAGTTTCAACGTTGCCCTAGAACATTATTTAGTTGCTTGTTTGTGGTGAGGGTAGTGTGGGTGGTGGGGTGGGGGGGGGTGGGGGGTAAACTCACAACGTCAAGCCTACCCTCAGTTTCAACGTTGCCCTCAGAACATTATTTAGTTGCTTGTTTTTGGTGAGGGGTGTGTGTGGGGGGTGGGGTGGGGGGTGGGGGGGTAAACTCACACAGTCAAGCCTACCTCAGTTTCAACGTTGCCCTCAGAACATTATTAGTTGCTTGTTTGTGGGTGAGGGGGTGTGTGTGGGGGTGGGGTGGGGGGTGGGGGGTAAACTCACAACGTCAAGCCTACCCTCAGTTTCAACGTTGCCCTCAGAACATTATTTAGTTTTGTTGGTGCTGGTGGTGAGGGTAGTGTGTGGGTGGGGGTGGGGGGTGGGGGTAAAAATACAAACGTCAAGCCTACCCTCAGTTTCAACGTTGCCCTCAGAACATTATTTAGTTGCTTGTTTGTGGTGAGGGTAGTGGTGTGGGGGTGGGGTGGGGGGTGGGGGGGTAAACTCACAACGTCAAGACCTACCCTCAGTTCAACGTTCCCTCAGAACTTATTTAGTTGCTTGTTTTGTGTGAGGGTAGTGTGGTGGGGTGGGGTGGCGGGGTGGGGGGTAAACTCACAACGTTCAAGCCTACCCTCAGTTTCAAAGTTGCCCTCAGAACATTATTTAGTTGCTTGTTTTGTGGTGAGGGTAGTGGTGTGGGGGTGGGGTGGGGGGTGGGGGGTAAACTCACAACGTCAAGCCTACCCTCAGTTTCAACGTTGCCCTCAGAACATATTTAGTGCTTTGTTTTGTGGTGAGGGTAGTGTGTGGGGTTGGGGTGGGGGGTGGGGGGTAAACTCACAACGTTCAAGCCTACCCTCAGTTTCAACGTTGCCCTCAGAACATTATTTAGTTGCTTGTTTTGTGGTGAGGGTAGTGTGTGGGGGTGGGGGGTGGGGGGTAAACTCACAACGTCAAGCCTACCCTCAGTTTCAACGTTGCCCTCAGAACATTATTTAGTTGCTTGTTTTGTGGTGAGGGTAGTGTGTGGGGGTGGGGTGGGGGGTGGGGGGTAAACTCACAACGTCAAGCCTACCCTCAGTTTCAACGTTGCCCTCAGAACATTATTTAGTTGCTTGTTTTGTGGTGAGGGTAGTGTGTGGGGGTGGGGTGGGGGGTGGGGGGTAAACTCACAACGTCAAGCCTACCCTCAGTTTCAACGTTGCCCTCAGAACATTATTTAGTTGCTTGTTTTGTGGTGAGGGTAGTGTGTGGGGGTGGGGGTGGGGGGTGGGGGGTAAACTCACAACGTCAAGCCTACCCTCAGTTTCAACGTTGCCCTCAGAACATTGTTTAGTTGCTTGTTTTTGTGCTTCTGTTGTTTCTCTTCTTCTCTTGTTTTTCTTTTTCTATTGTTTGTCTTCTTCTTTTGCTTCTGTTTTTTTGGGCTAGGCGTAGCAGCTTCCAGCCAGCTCCATTAACCAGCAACCGAATCAAGCCCACAGATGACCACTGAATTGGATTGCCTGTCGTGCCAGCTTTAGTACGTGCTACCTAGCTTCACGTCTGACCCAAGGGTGGGTGAAAGTAGCTGCCAAGAAGCTGCTTCACGTACCCCAGAAAAAAAGAAGAAGGAGGAAACGAAAAACAAAGGGGGAAAAAAGAAGAGACGCGGGAAGCAAGCGACGCGGGAAATTGGCGGAGTGTGTTGGCAACGAAATGAAAGGTGGCAACGATGGAGCTGACCCAAGCGAGTTAGTTACGCGGCCGTTGGATGACGTGTCAGGCTTCAATTTTCAAATTTTCGGTCGGACAAACGGACAAATGGGTAAACATGGGGGTTCCCCCCCCCTTGAAGAGGGGGCTCCGCCAAAAACAGAATCAGAGCAACAGAAACACCTCCCTATTAAATGCTGCAACAGTGCATCAGAATCAGCTCCTCGTTCAATGTTCATTCACTGCCACAGACATTGCTCCTCATTAACAACAACAACCACAACCAAAACAGAAACAGTGCATCAGAATCAAATGCTCATTAAATGCCACAACAGTGCATCAGAAACACCTCATTGAATGCTACAGGCATTGCATCAGAATCAAATTTTCATTTAATGCCACAACAGTGCATCAGAATCAACTCCTCGTTCAATGTTCAGTCACTGCTACAGACATTGCTCCTCATTAACAACAGAAACAGAAACAGTGCATCAGAATCAAATGCTCATTAAATGTTCATTACATGCCACAACAGTGCATCAGAATGAAATGCTCATTAAATGTTTATTAAATGCCACAACAGTGCATCAGAAGCAAATGCTCATTAAATGCCACAACAGTGCATCAGAAGCAAATGCTCATTAAATGCACAACGGGCATCAGAATTCAAATGACTCAGTAATGCCACAACAGTGCATCAGAATCAAATGCTCATTAAATGCCACAACAGTGCATCAGAAGCAAATGCTCATTAAATGCCACAACAGTGCATCAGAAACAAATGCTCATTAAATGCCACAACAGTGCATCAGAATCAAATGCTCATTAAATGCCACAACAGTGCATCAGAAGCAAATGCTCATTAAATGCCACAACAGTGCATCAGAATCAAATGCTCATTAAATGCCACAACAGTGCATCAGAATCAAATGCTCATTAAATGCCACAACAGTGCATCAGAATCAAATGCTCATTAAATGCCACAACAGTGCATCAGATCAATGCTCATTAAGGCCACAACAGTGCATGCTCAGAAGAAATGCTCATTAATGCCACACACAGTGCATAAGATCAAAATGCTCATTAAATGCCACAAACAGCGCAGCAGAATCAAATGCTCATTAAATGCACAAAAGTGCAATCAGAATCAAATGCTCTTAAATGCCACACAGTGCATCAGAAGCAAATGCTCATTAAATGCCACAACAGTGCATCAGAAGCAAATGCTCATTAAATGCCACAACAGTGCATCAGAAGCAAATGCTCATTAAATGCCACAACAGTGCATCAGAAGCAAATGCTCATTAAATGCCACAACAGTGCATCAGAAGCAAATTTTCATTAAATGCCACAACAGTGCATCAGAATCAATGTCACTTAAATGCCCAAAACAGTGCATCAGAACAGATTCTCATAAATGCCACAACAGTGCATTCAGAATAAAATGTTGCCAAATTAAATGCCACAACAGTGCATCAGAAGCAAATGCTCATTAAATGCCCCCCCACAACAGGATCAGAAATGAAATGATCAAAATGCCACAACAGCCCCCCCCGGTTCATCAGATCAAATTCTCATTAACTGCACAACAGTGCACAGAATTCAAATGAATCATTAAATGCCACAACGTGCATCAGAATCAAAATTCTCATTGAATGCCACAACAGTGCATCAGAAACAGATTCTCATTAAATGCCACAACAGTGCATCAGAATCAAATTCTCATTAAATGCCACAACAGTGCATCAGAATCAAATGCTCATTAAATGCCACAACAGTGCATCAGAATCAAATTCTCATTAAATGCCACAACAGTGCATCAGAACCAAATTCTCATTAAATGCCACAACAGTGCATCAGAATCAAATGCTCATTAAATGCCACAACAGTGCATCAGAATCAAAAGCTCATTAAATGCCACAACAGTGCATCAGAATCAAATTTTCATTCAATGCCACAACAGTGCATCAGAATCAAATTTTCATTCAATGCCACAACAGTGCATCAGAAACAGCTCCTCATGAAATGTTCATTGAATGCCACAGGCATTGCTTCTCATTAACAACAAAAACAACAACAGAAACAGTGCATCAGAATCAAAAGCTCATTGAATGCCACAACAGTGCATCAGAAACAGCTCCTCATTAAATGTTGATTAAACCTTTACAGGCATTGCCCTTGCGAATTGAGACGACTGGACAGATTCGACGGAAGGGGGAGCTCGAACTGCGATTGAAGGAAATAGATGAGGCGCACAAGATTTTCTCGAGGTGAGAGGATTTATTAATTGGTTCGAGGTGAGGCGATTAATTATTTGATTTAATCAATTATCAATGGTAATTCGGTGGTGTTGGTAATTAATTAATGGTGAGAAGATGATAGTGATTTATTAATTGATTTAATTATCACTGGCCATTCAATAATAACATTAATTTATTTATTTCTTTAAAAAATAAAAATGCCTGCAAAATACTAACAAGATTTTCTCGAGGTGAGAAGATTACACTAATTCATTCATTCATTTAATTCTCAATGGTAATTCGATGATAATAGCAATTAATTAATTTTCAAATAAAAATACTAACAAGATATTCTCAAGGTGAGAAGATTGAACCAATTCATTCATGCATTTAATTCTCAATGGTAATTCGATGGTAATAGTAATTAATTCATTAATTTAAAATCAACATACAAACACAATATTCTCAATCCAAGAAAATGGTAATTAGTTAATTAATCTCTTAAATTATCACTTGTAATTCGATGGTAATAGTAATTGTTTAAGCTAAAAAAAGAAAAAGAAAAAACAATGGAGTGTACACACTACCACACTACACATCTGGGTATAGAATGCGATCTAGAGTTGACCTTGATTGTTTGAGGTTGGGAAAGACCTTTAAGCCTATTCGGCTACTCCTGGACTGTAACCTACATTTATATATCAGGTAGCAAGCAAGATAAGGCAGTGCAACAAGTAGAATGAACAAAGCAGGAATGCGCTTAAGGTGCTCGTATCAACAAGGCCAGGTAGTGTTGTCTGCAGACGTAGACTGAAACCTACATTTATATATCAGGTTGCTAGCAAGATAAGGCAGTGCAACAAGTAGAATGAACAAAGCAGGTATGCGACTGAGGTTATCATATCAACAAGGCCTGGTAGTGTTGTCTGCAGAAGTAAGCTGTAGCATACATTTGAAGTCCCCCTTGACTTCGTCATAATAATTATGTAATGAAAGTTAGGTGTATACTAGCCCCTTTCAGTGATATACAATGGTTTAGTGGTAGACCAGATTGCTTGAGGATGAAGAGTCGAGGGGTCGACTCCCCCTTTGGTCGCTCTTGGGATTGCAGGTCGTCGTCAACCGCGATGGTAGCTTGTCCAGTTGAGGTAGGAGACCGCTCCCCACCCGCGCACAACGGGCTCCCTTAACACCACGCCCCACCAGGCGTTATCCGTACATTAGGTGTATACCAGGGTACTACTAAGCGCGCGCGGCAGCGCGGTGCCGCGCTGCCTCTTTGAGCCCCCCTGCGCGTTTCACACAGTTTTTCCAACCCCCTGTGGGCGCAGCGCGCAGTTTTTGCGCTTTTTGCACTAAAAAGCGCTGACCAATTTGACGTTTGTGCGCTTTAAGCGCTGACCAATTTGGCAAGAAGTAGTACCCTGGTGTATCCTGACCTTCGTGTCGAGCTGTATCAGTTGGTCATCTTACACACGTGGTTTGACATATGTATAAGCAACTTCTACTCATATCAACAAGGCCAGGTAGTGCTGTCTGCAGAATTAGACTGTAACATACATTTGAAGTCCTCCTTGACTCCGTCATAATAATTATGTCATGAAAGTTAGGTGTATACTGACCCTTGCGTTGAGCTGTATCAGTTAGTATTCTTACAAATGTGGTTTGCCTTCTTTTTTTTTAGTTGTGAAAGGACTTTCACCCCACGAGGTGGGTCTCCCGACACAAACCAGCGACACGGAGGATTCAGTTCGAATGGTGGTGCCAATCCTACAATATGCAAAGTAGGCGCACTTAGGGTTGGTGAGACCCACGACCAAACGAACATTCACCACTACTTATGTACAAGCGACTTCTGCTCATATCAACAAGGCCAGGTAGTGTTGTCTGCAGACGTAGACTGAAACATACATTTATATATCAGGTTGCAAGCAAGATAAGGCAGTGCAACAAGTAGAATGAACAAAGCAGGAATGCGCTGAAGGTGCTCGTATCAACAAGGCCAGGTAGTGTTGTCTGCAGACGTAGGCTGTAGCATACATTTGAAGTCCCCCTTGACTCCGTCATAATAATTATGTCATGAAAGTTAGGTGTATACTGACCCTTGCGTTGAGCTGTATCAGATAATCATCTTACACTCGTGGTTTGACTTGTGTATAAGCGACTTCTGATCAAATCAACAAGGCCAGGTAGTGTTGTCAGCAGACGTAGACTGAAACATACATTTGAAGTCCCCCTTGACTCTGTCAAGCCGAGGGCACATTTGGAGACCAGTAGGGAACCAGGGGAAATGTAATCAAAGCACTGTGAAAGCATAGCTTTTCTTTTCCGCTACGAACAGCAGCTTCTAGGCGGCTCCCCTGGCTTGCTACCCAGCTAAATATAAAGCAAGGTAGTGCACATGGAAGCTGACAGGACCATTGTTTCAGTACCATTGACATTCTGGGGCTTTATCCGGTGGCTGGCTCGTGGAGCTGCCTAGAAGTAGCCAAAAAGAAAAGCTATGCACGAAAGTGGGGGGCCTTTAGGAAGTTGCTCATGTATCGCAAATTGAAATCGGGGCCTAAAGGGGTCGTAAGCCTCGAAACCATCGGAAAAGTAAAAAAATGTGTCAGGGTGGTGGTGATGGTGGTGGTGGTGGGGGGGGGGGGGGGGGGGGGGGGTCCAGCTGTTTTCAGAATTTTCCTCTGGTGAAGTCTCTTTAGAGTCGAAACTTCCTGAGCAATCGATATATGAGAAAGTTAAGCATACCCATGACACTGGCTCGACGAGACCTTTCTGAATCCGCGCTTGTTACGAGGATGAGAAAAATTGTCGAGGTGATGCTAGAGTAGTGACCTCTACAGGTTCCAAGTACACCTAGTGTGAAACCAGAAACTCGATATGTCCTCCCCAAACTTCATGGGTGTATGGAGGGTACTTAGACATGCAGCTTAGGCTTAACACCACCTTCAAATTCACGAACACCAAAACTTGCTAGGTCAGCTCAGAATCAGGGACTATGGCAACTCTCACCCTACCACACACCCAACAGCTCTCCTGGGCCTGCTGCTAGGATGTGCTTGCTCGTAACATTCCTGACGTTGTCTGTTTGTGGCAGTTGTTTTTATGGCACACCAGTTGGACCTGCGTCGCCTGACAGCTCCATGACTTGCAGACTGAACTGAATTATACCACAATGATCCTTACCCCCCCCCCCCCCCCCC
This sequence comes from Chlamydomonas sp. ICE-L, assembly GCA_013435795.1. Lineage (NCBI taxonomy): Eukaryota > Viridiplantae > Chlorophyta > Chlorophyceae > Chlamydomonadales > Chlamydomonadaceae > Chlamydomonas > Chlamydomonas sp. ICE-L. The sequence goes on from JACBWV010000223.1 coordinate 14,197,029, forward strand.
ACACACACACACAGGCTCCTAGGATGTGCTTGCTCGGTACATTCCGCACGTTGGCAGTCTGTGGCATTGTTGTTTATGGCACACCATTTGAAACTGTGTAGCCTGACTGCTCCATGACTTGCAGACTGAACTGAAGTTGACCACAATGATCTTCCCCCCCCCCCCCCCCCCCCCCCCCCCCCCCCCCCACCCCCCCCCCCCCCACACACACACACACACACACACAGGCCTAAGGTGGTCGTCCTTGTTTTATCAATACGCAGTTTGTGGCAGTTGTTTTTATGGCACACCAGTTGGCCCTGTGTTGCATGACAGCTCCCCCCCCCCCCACACACACACACACACACACACACACACACACACACACACAGGCCCAAGGTGGTAGTCCCTATTTGATCAAAGGCAATGAGCTGGCAGTGGATGTCGATTGCACCCCAGTTGGGGCCATGTAGCCTGACAGCTCCATGAATTGCAGCCTGAACTGAAGTCGACCACAATGATCCTAACCCCCACCCCACCCCACCCCACCCACACACACACATTCAAACACACACAGGCCCAAGGTGGTAGTCCATATTTGATCAAAGGAAAATGTTTAAACAAAGGCAATGCGCTGGTAGCAGTGGATATTGATGGCACCCCAGTTGGGCCTATGTCGCCTGACAGCTCCATGGATTTCAAATTGAATTGAAGTCCACCTCAACAATCCTCCCCCACCCCCACCCCCACCCCACACACACACAATCAAACTGAACTGAACTGAACTGAGGTTGACCGCAACAATCCCCCCCCCCCCCCCACACACACACACACACACAAACACACACACAGTCAAATTGAACAGAAGTCTACCACAACAACCATTCCCCCCAAACAGGCCTAAGGTGGTAGTCCATGTTTGATCAATGTGCTGGTAGTTTGTGGCTGTGGTTTTTATGGCACACCAGTTGGACCTGTGTCGCCTGACAGCTCCATGAATGACAGACTAAACTGAAGTCGAGCACAACAATCCTTCCCCCCCTACAGGCCTAAGGTGGTAGTCCATGTTTGATGAAAGGCAATGAGCTGGCAGTGGATGTGTATAGTATGGAGCACAACATAGCTTTCCTTTTTTACTACAAGCATCCTAGTCTAGGAGCCCGTTTCAGTGATACGATTGGTCTAATGGAACACCAAATTGCTGTCTGGGGTTCGATTCCTCCTACGCTCACCCTGAGCATTGCAGGTCGTTCTCAACCGCGATGGCACCTTGTCCAGTCGAGGTGGTAGACCGTTCTCTGCCCGCGTACGACGGGTCCCCTCAATACCACGCCCCACCAGGTGTTGTCATTACTTTCAGCGTCTGGGCAGCTCCCTGAGCCAGCCACTAGGCTAAGCCCCAAAAACCCAACAGCGTCTGGGCAGCTCCCTGAGCCAGCCACTAGGCTAAGCCCCAAGAACCCAACAGCGTCTAGGCAGCTCCCTGAGCCAGCCACTAGGCTAAGCCCCAAGAACCCAACAGCGTCTGGGCAGCTCCCTGAGCCAGCCACTAGGCTAAGCCCCAAGAACCCAACAGCGCTGGAAAGCTGATGCTGTCACGATGCACTAAGTTGCTATAGGTTTGGCTGGGTAATGGTAACATCTGGTGGGGCGTGGTACTAAGGGAGCCCCATCATACGGCGGTAGCTGCCTGCCCCCCCACAGGCCTAAAGTGGCAGTCCATATTTGATTAAGGCCAGTGCTTTTCTTTTCGGCTACGAGCAGTAGCTTCTAGCCAGTTCCTTGAGCCAGCCACAGTGCTACACCCGAATATTTCAGCAGTTCTTCACAGCTGATTGTACCAGCTTCAAAGTGCACCAGGTTGCATTTCATTTGGTTGAATAGCCAGTCACGAGAGCTGTCAAGAAGCTGTTGCTTGTAGCTGAAATAAATGTTCAAGAACACTTATTGAACTTAAACTTGGTTTAATAGCTTCAGCCAGCAATTTGGCTGCTGGCAGTCTCTGGCATTAAAAATATATTTGCCAGGAAAAAGCAAACGTAAACAAAAAGTTTTGTTTTTAATGGTCAAGGGCTGTTATTTGCAGTGGATGTCTACAGCATGTGGAACAGCTCGTTGGGCTACATCTTGCCTGCATTCACGAGTAAAGCCCTACAAATGATGGAATGAATCCACTGCCCATGCCGGCCTGCTCCTTGTCCGTCCTGTACGGTCTGGCAGGAACTTGAACTTGGTGACATGGCTCCAGGCGCAATGATCTGGCAGTAAATGTGTAATGCATGGAGCATAGCGCGTTGGGCTACATGTTGCCTGGCGTCATGAATATAGCCCCACAAATGAATCCACTGCACATGCTGGCCTGCTTCTTGTCGGTCCCGTACGGTCAGGCAGGAACTTGAACTTGGTGACATGGCTCCAGGCGCAATGAGCTGGCAGTGAACGTTGAACAACCCTGCTGTCTACGTCCCCTATGCTGCATGTTTTTATTTTCCTTCCTCAGCTGGTGCCTCCTTGGCCTTTTTTGCCAGTGACTACTTTATTCCCTTAATACCACGCCCCACCACTTTTTTATTGGTAAGGGTTTTGAGATTGGTAAACTTGAACTTGGTTACATGGCTCCAGCCAGCAATTTGGCTGCTCGCCTTCTTCAGCAGTAAAGGCAATAGAATTCAAAAGGTATTGGTATATGTAGGGAACGGCAATATAATATCATGTCATCACATGCTATCATATGATGCCGGCAGTCTAACTAGGCTAAATTTACCATTTAAATACAATATCATATGATGCAATTTGCATGATATCATATATACCTTTGGCCAACACCATATGATACGCCGGTCCCTATGTATGTCCCAATACCCCGGGGGGGTGTGACGCGAAAAAACACGAATGAACTGTCGAACTGAACTTCAAACAATCGGGCGGGGACATTGAGTTCTTGCTACAGTGCCAATTGAATTCTACGATAATATCCTAGATGATTGGTAACAGAAGAGCACAGGAAAGAAGGAACTAAGATAATGATAACGCCTGTGGGGGCGTGGTGTTTAGGGAGCCCGTCGTGCGCGGGTAGGGAGCGGTCTTCTACCTCAACTGAACAAGCTACCATTGCGGTTGGCAACGACCTGCAACGCCAAGAGCGACCGAAGGGGGGATCGACCCCCCGCCTCTTCATCCTCAGTGATTTGGCCTACCACCAGACCAATGTATATCACTGAAAGGGGCTAAGAAGGGCATATTGGACTAGCCCACCGACTCAGCGGGCAGTGGAAGTTTGAGATTCTCTCGTTCATAAGACAGCAGCCGTAACTAATGCCCTGCATCAATCCAAAAGCCGCCCACCAATTCGGCTGGTTGAGTCAGAGCAGCGACAGCTTTGGGGGTAGTGACCAGGGTTGTTCGAGACGCTGCGTCCTCATTCGCAGACGCAACGTCGAAGGGTCTGTCGCAGACGCAGCTTCCGCTGGTTGATTGCGTCACCATTTGTCGGTTATGGGGTCGGTCGCGTCTCAGGACGCAGCCTATGAAATTGGTTGTGTCTCAAGACGCAGGCTGTGAAATATGTTGCGTCTCAGGACGCAGAGCTGGGGGTTCTACTGAGCAACCCTGTTTAAGCCCTTACTGTTGGTGTAGGAGGTGGTTGTAGCAGGTCTCCTCTCTTTTATGAAGGTGGGCTGGTGGTGGGCTGGTGGTGGGGGGCGAAGAAAGGGGGAACCAGAGGATGTGGCTAAAGAAAGGGCATGGCTCTCGTGACTTCTAGGTAGTTATCATAAGGCAATTGCAGGCGATTGCCTCTCTGCCTTCTATGAACCTGCCTGGTTTCATGGAACGCAGGTTCAGAGTGGGTAACAGGGTGGGGGTAATGCGCGAGGGGTGGGAATCGCGTGGGAGTGGGGAGGGCGATGTGTATTCCGCACAGGTGTGAAGTCACACGTGTGAGCCTCCAAGACTCAGTGACCTGCCGGTGACCTGTCTTTGAGCCTGCCAGCCTGTGAGCAGCCTGCGAAGGCCAAGTCGCCTGGATGAGTGCGGCCGAGTGCGGCTGGTTTGGGAGCGGCAAGTTCGGTTACAATTCGGTTGTTATTTATGTCCGACCTGGGGTAGAGTTGGTTGTTATTCTGTTGTACAAAAGTGGTGCAGATCCTCGGACATGAGAAGCTTCCCTCACCTCGCCTTTCACTTTTTTCGACCCAACCTTGCCTGCAAGGTAATAATAATGCAGCTGCACTCCTCCTACAGCACATATAGCAATCCGACATTCGCTCGACGCAATCTTGTAGAAACCCCTCTTGAAAATAACGCGTTTCAGCTTCCTCGCGTATTGGTCGTATCGCTGCCTCGATTTTAAAAGTATTTCTGTGCTGTTAAGTATCGACACCACCCCTTGAGCGGTATCCCAATCCAGTTGCGCTAATTGTTCAGGTGCGTCAGGCCGCATTTGCCAATTCCGGCTTTTAATATATAACAACGATGTGACGGACGGACGCCCCGCCCCGCCCCGCCCAGGCGCCCCTCCCCCCACCCCGTCCCCACCCACCCCATCCAACTTCCTTGTGTTACTCCTCGAGTTGTTGGCCTGCATGGCATTGTTTTCGAATCCTCTGATGCAGTGCGGCAATTCCAATAATCGCATCATGGATCTGTAAATCGGGTCAGTCTACCAGACGCACCAAACCCTAAGTTCCCCATGCACATGCACTAGCTTGAGCTCACAGACAGCCCACAGACAGCAATCATCTGCATTTGGGATTCCCCTCTTCTTTCCCCAACTGAAGGCATGCAGGTTGGCTTGCACCCTTGCTTCATTTTTGTCAAAGGAATATGTCACCACTCCTCATCTTCTCCCCAAGACCGATTCTCCCAGACAGGCTCTCGCGCCTCCTATCATTAGCTGATGACATTGACTCATTGTTGCTGAACCCCCACCCCACCCCACCCCACCACCTACCAGCATCCCCCCCCCACCCACCCACCCACCCACCACACCACCTACCCGCCCCCCCCCCCCACCGACACCCACCCCATCCCACCCCCCACCCCCTCACACACACCTCTCCGCTCCACTCTTTATCCATAGATCTTTGCCTGGCAGACACCACCGCTTCTAATCCTCTACCCCAGTCAGACAATTCAACATGGCTTGGTTATCAAGAAAGTTTCAGATAGTGAAGATCAGCTGCTCACGAATGTTCCAACGGTTGAAGACCAAGTTCGGCCCCCAGCCTGTGACTGATGACCTGTACCACTACAACAGGACGGAGTTCTGATCATCAATATGTTTAAGGTAGGTGGTGTGTTAAGGTGGTGGTGGCACGTAGTGGCAGAGGTCATGGTGGTGGGAGCGGTGGTGGTGGTTCTGGTAGTGATGATGATGGTGGTGGTAGTGGTGGTAAGCATTGGGTTTCTATCTCCTTTGTTCCCGCCTTGTGGTAGGTTTTGGAAGAACTGCCCTGCAATGTGTGCACGTTACAGTCCAGGGGTAGGCCAAATAGGCTAAAGGTACTTGCCCAACCATGATAGTAAGGGCTAAAAAGAAAAAACATTGATGAATTGAACCTGCCTTGTGGTAGGTTGCGGAAGAACTGCCCTGCTTTATCAGAATCACTGAGTTTTTTTTTAAGTTGTGAAAGGACTTCCACCCCAAGAGGTGGGTCTCCTGACATAAACCAGCGACACCGAGGTTTCAGTTTGAATGGCGTTGCCACTCCTACAAAAAAAGTAGGTGCACCAGGTGCACTGCAAAAAAGTAGGGGATATCCTTCTGCATAGACTTCTTAAGTGGGCAAGTTGGTCAATTCCACCGCTTTTATTTTGAGCTATGCTGCTACGCGTATCAGCTTCTTGGCAGCTCCCCTGGCTTGCTAATCAGCCTTTATACATTGTTCTCGAACACATTGATTTGTTTTCAAATCTGAAAGTGGGTTTTTCTAGCTTTATGGTTACAGGCCTCCTCCAGGGACAGCGTTTTAGTGCTCTTATAGCTTTTATAGCTATTTGTAGCTTTTTAGGTGCATTTAGGGCAAAGCAAATAAAACTGAATACGAGAAGTCCGCTAAAACGGGGTCAAAACTATCGATCGCTATGTACAGCGGGGGAAAAAATCCCTCCTTGAACAGTGTGGGCAGGTGGTCCGATAATAGAGCACGATATTATCGTGTTTTCTATCTTCTTCATGATTTGTTCATTTGACTTGATTTTTTCTGCACGGACACATAGAGGCTATTTCCTGTAATATCCCCTTGATCTCACACTGATTTCCAAACAAAAGGGGTGTACGACACCAACATCGTACGATATATCACGATATATCGTGATATCGACAGCCTTATACATGTTTGTTGAACAATTTGGGCTGGTCCTTGGCATTTGGTGCCTGCTGCACAAACAAGCAAAAAATGCGATGTCCTCTAACCCCTGCATTTGACCAATTGATTACCCCATGCAGGACCTTATCTGGGCTGTGGCTGAGGTGCAGACTCACACGAAACCTTGCAATATCAGTAGGGAACAGCAATATGATATCATATGATATAATGTCATCATATGGTATCATATGATGGCATATGATGACATGGCATGGCAGTCTGACTAGGCTAGAGTTACCATTCATGTACAATATCATATGATGCAGTTTGTAGGATATCATATGACATCATACTCGCCTTTGGTCGATAGCATATGATATGCCGGTCCCTAAATATCAGGAGCCGCATGCAGTCTCGGCATTCTGAGTTGCCAACACAATTGAGTGTAAGATCATGTACACCCTACATGAACTTACCTCCTACATAGTACTGCTTAACTCTTACATGAATGTTCGTTTGGTCGAGGGTTGGTATCTCTCCCGGATTTTCCCTCGTGGTGTTGTTGCAACCCCAACCAGCGGTATTAGCACTATCTAAGGCCAACCGCATAAACATGAATCACTATGTGCTGGTGACATCAATCTCGAAGCCAAGATTGCCACTGGTGCAAGCTCACTGTAGCACTACAGCCCGCCTCGTGCATACCTGGTTGTAATGATTTCATCTCACGTGCGGGACAACGGGACTACTTCTAGTAGGCACCAAGTAGGCCCACCATATCTCAAGCCCTAAGTGCGCCTACTTTGCATATTGTAGGAGGGGCAACGTCATTCTTACTGAATCCTCTGGGTCGCTGGTTTGTGTCGGAAGATCCACCTCCTGGGGTGAAAGTCCTTTTTGGAGCTGGATATGTACAGTGGTCATTTTTGAAGCACTTTCCTCAGCCCTTGGCTCCCCCTTAAAGAGTCCAACTAAATTTCTGTCCTCCAGGCTGAAGTAGCAGTTACGTTTCTTTGCAGTCTGTTGAGTAGCAGCTGATCCATCCCCCACTCCAGCCGCCAGGCTGTAGAAGTTATGACTCATACATGGCATAGCTTTTATTCTCAGCTACACGCAGCAGCTTCTAGGCAGCTCCCCTGGCTTCAGCCTCCCACCAAACCTAAAGCCACCTAGTGCACCTTCAAGCTGACACAATCAGCTGTCCAAGACTGCTGACATATTTGGGTTCCGCACAGTCCCTGGCTCAGACGCTGCTCGGTGCGCCTACTTTTTTGAAGGAGTAGCAACACCATTAAAACTGAATCCTCAGTGTCGCTGGTTTGTGTCGGGTGACCCACCTCATGGGATGAAAAACCTTGCAACCTAAAAAATACCGAAAAGAAAAGCCCTGATAAATGGCATGGTGCATGAATGGTTGCTGTCCCCTAGACTCATGTCTTTCGATATTCCCCCTGCAAGGACTGTTGCTCCTGGGTGGACGCTGCTCAGAAAAACCGGAAAGAAAAGCCCTAATACATGGCATGATGCATGCATGGTTGCTGTCCCCTAGGCTCATATATCATCTCTCGATATTCATTCCATGTCCCCCCTCACGTCCCTGGACATTTCCGGCCTGGGAGCTGGAGATAGTAGGGCTAATGGCTCGGCTAATGGAGTACCTTGTCGGCAAGATGCCACATCAGCGTCCGCCCAGGAGCGACAGCCTGTACGGCAGTTAGTATGATGGGGTTTGGCAGCATGTTGGTAGCTTTGTGAATTAGGGGAATATAAGGATAGTATGAGAACTGTTCCGGCAATCTACCTAGAAGTGTGGGATTAAGGACTCCCAACTAGGTTAGCTCATCTCTACTGGTTGAGATACAGGGAGGCCATACCATATGTCTAGGGAACGGCTATATGATGACATGCGATATCGTATGATGCTGGCAGTCTGACTTGACTTCAGTTACCATTCACGTACATATGATGGAATTGATATGATAGAATAATGAGATAGAAGTCCCAAGCGGCCAAGCAACTTCTGCGCCAGGGGCTCCACAGCACGCTCTGGAACTCCACGCAGCCTACAACGAGTTGTAGGTACCAGCATATCATATGGTGTTGACCAAAGGGGAGTATGATATCATACAAACTGCATCATATGATACTGTATATATATGGTAACCTAGTCAGACTGCCAGCATCATATGATGACATTATATAATATTGTATACTATTGCCGTTCCCTAACAATTTGTGATGTGTTAGTTTTGTTTTGTGTGTATTGTTCACGTTTACTTGACTCAAGTTGTACTTGAACTTGGTTACATAGCTTCATCCAGCAATTTGGCTGCTCGCCCTCTTCGGTAGTAATTGTTTTTATCAGGAGCTGACCTGACTCTGGAACTCCACTCAGCCTGTAACCAGTTGTGTTGATGTTGGTGATGGTGGTCAAGGTCATGGTGGTGATGGCTTTGTGTGTGTGTTTTCATCATGTTAACTTGACTCAAAAAATCAGTACACAAAATATCAGGTAGACGACTAAGACAGAGACGGATAACTCACAAGGTAAACACTTGTTAACGTCACTCACTGACATGATTGGAAAGCGGTACATGATTGGACAGCGGTACATACACAAATCTGCTTAGTGGTCTGGAACTCCACGCAGCCTGACGAGTTGTGCTGTGTGCGTTGAGAAAGCAAAACCCACAGTACAAGCGGACAGGAAGGTTGCTTCAAACTCATGCCCCGTGGCAAGGCTGTCGTGCGATAGTCTTGAGTTCAGACAAGTGGTAGATAGTTGTAGAAGGTTTTTAACAACTACGCTAGTGCTAGTTGTTAGGATTGTACATTTATAGTTGAGGATTGTACATTTATAACTGATTATAATGTATTCCTAGTTACCATGCATTGATGAATAATTTATACTAGGGGGACAGGTGGATTCATGCAAATAATGGTGGTGTTCAAAAACACCGATTGTTGGGTGCAGACAAGTGCTGCATGTTGATGGGCTGGATTAACCTCCGAAGCCGTACAAGGTGCGGCCCTGGCGCTTCAGCGCGTAGACAACGTCAAGAGCAGTGACTGTCTTACGACGAGCGTGCTCAGTATAGGTGACAGCATCGCGGATGACGTTCTCGAGGAATACCTTGAGAACACCGCGGGTCTCCTCGTAGATGAGGCCGCTGATACGCTTCACGCCACCGCGGCGAGCCAAACGACGGATGGCAGGCTTGGTGATACCCTGGATGTTATCACGCAACACCTTGCGATGGCGCTTGGCTCCTCCCTTTCCGAGTCCCTTGCCGCCTTTGCCGCGTCCAGACATAGTGTTTGATTGAAGTGGGGGTTGAGAGAAGTAGTGGCTAGTTGTATGCAACCTCCCACCCGGACGTGTAGGTACTTATACGCATAGGTCGGGGTGCAGCGGTCGATTAGTTACCCTCACCTCGCTCTCGCGACTGCTGATCCGACGCCGATCCTGCTGATCCGCACCTCTCCACAGGAGTCGGAACTTGCGACCTACAAACCCTCACCCTGATTGTCAAACCCATATATATTGACCAAGTCAACTGCTATGGTACACAATCCAACACTCACTCCGATCAAAACCTCGATACCCAACAATGGCCCGTACCAAGCAGACCGCCCGTAAGTCCACAGGTGGCAAGGCCCCCCGCAAGCAGCTGGCCACCAAGGCTGCCAGGAAGAGCGCCCCCGCTACTGGCGGTGTGAAGAAGCCTCATAGGTACAGGCCTGGAACTGTTGCCCTGCGTGAGATCCGAAAGTACCAAAAGTCCACTGAGCTGCTCATTCGCAAGCTGCCCTTCCAGAGGCTGGTCCGTGAGATCGCTCAGGACTTCAAGACAGACCTGCGTTTCCAGTCCTCTGCCGTCCTGGCCCTCCAAGAGGCTGCCGAGGCCTACTTGGTCGGTCTGTTCGAGGACACCAACTTGGCTGCCATCCATGCCAAGCGTGTCACCATCATGCCCAAGGACATCCAGCTGGCCCGCCGTATCCGTGGGGAGAGGGCTTAAATCAACTTCCCTCTGGCTTCAGGAATCACGGCAAACAAAACGGTGTTTTTCAACACCACCTTTCTCAACCAGTCATACGTCTCATGCAGGGTACTTCAAATGGACTAAACCATAGTGTTGGTGTTGCTTGTTACTGTCCAGAGGTAGCTCGGCTAGTGGTGTTATGGCTTTTGTGAGTTTTATACTTAGTTATGTATTGTACTGTACGGTAGTCACGTAGTTCCTGTATACTAGGGTACCAGGAATTAGGGTGTGTGTGTCATGACTACTATACTTCTGTGATGTACTGGTGTCCGCTACCTATAGCTAGTGGCACCCGTCGATATGATCATCAGAATGTAATGCGAAAGGTTATGAGCACATTTAAAATTACACTTTTACAGTAACCACATCGAACCACATATAATAATTCTGCAGTAACCGGTAGGTGTAAGATATGTATATGGCATATAATGTGTGATCGAATATTGTTCTGGTTCCAACTTTCAAATTATCGGGTAATACATGTAGTGCCGCACAGTATGCCCTGATGATGTTTCAAAATATAATATTCCTTGGTTGTCGCGTCGGGGGCTGACAATTGGAAGACGCTGGGCAGCCCAAAGCTGGCTTAACAAGTCTTAGGCTCGTTGCAAGTACAACGGCTATTGGAGCGACAGGTGGCACAGGAATCAAGTGCAGCGGACCAAAGCTAGGGACCATTACGTGCCGACAATATGAGAGACAAACAGACAACTGGGTGGGTCAGGGGCTCTTGAAACAAGCATGCACAGTTTTATTATTTTACGCCATAATTATCCTGTTTATTGGCTCAAATATCACAGGTACATTATTTTGCCCAAATCCAGAGACAACTTCCCTTCGACAGAAAAAAGAATTAAGCTCCACAAGGCACCTGTGTGAAATACCAGAGCGAGATCTACCCAGCATCTTGTATTCATGTGGCACTTCGTACCTGTCAAATAGTAGGGTGCCCTGGCGGGTCCCCTACTCCCCTGGAAGTCGGACCCAGGGGTGGTGTAATGTTCGTCAAGCAGCAGTGGCAGCCTCCTTGGTGATAGATGCACAAGCAGTTGCTTACTTATCCGTACAATTTAATATTGAGGGGGTCAAGAATCAATGCCATTGAACATGTAGCATGGAATGGCATTGAACATGTAGCATGGCATGGCATTAGTATTCAACTTGGTGGCATAGAAGGCTAATTAACTTATTAGCTCACTGACTTCCCGGAGTTACATGGAGGCAGGTGCAGCAACTCCCGAGGCTACAGTTGCTACTTCGCACCCTGTAGGAACTAGTGCGAAAGAGCAGATTTCCTTGTCAAGCACAATGCGCTGATGCAATGAGCTACGAGAGGCACGAAGAAGCGAATTCTTCAAGGGGAAATCGTAGACATGCTCCAGGTCCCTATATTGAGTATTTGAGTCCACAGGACAGGAGGGAAACGACACATGAAAACGCCGCTTCCTCAGTCCGCAACCCTGAGATACGCCAAAAAATGCCCTCAGAGGCAATCCGCCCCAGACGGGAATCGAACACGAGTCGGTAAGATTACAGGCCAGTCAGGTTATAATAACCGGCAATTTTGAACGGCGATCTTGGGAAAATTGAAGATATGAAGATGTTACGATTTCGCTTAAGTATCGGTCAGCTTTGTCCCCCATGGTTTGTGGTGGTTTCTCGAGTCCGACTTTAGGGCTTTTTGTACTTTTTGTTTCACTGCTAGGACATTATTAGCTTCAATCTCTTCAGGAGTGGAGGGACGTGAAAACAGCGGGAGCACTCTTGATCTTTACATTAGAGAAGTTATAGAAAAGGACGGGTGGCCCAATAAGGGGCACACCGCTACGTGGATCAAAAGGACACAAACCCTGGATGAGAACAGGGTTTGGCTAGACAGTGACACTGACCACGGTAGCTGTCAGTGTACATCAGGAGATCGTTATAAGGACACACAAAAGTATTCAGCAAGTCATACACAACGGGTGTAACACACCAGGTGCTGACAGACATGAGCCTCTTGTAATCTTTATAATCTTCCTTTGTGGTGGTTAAGGCTTCGGCCCCCTTAAAATCTTTCGTCCACCGGAGTTTGAGCCCCGCTGCCGGACGACAGCTGGTGGTTTCCCGAGTCCAACTTTAGGGCGGTGTTGTTTCACTGCTAGGAACTGAGCCCCTTGTAATCTTTCTTTTTTGTGGGGGTGCCTTCAAAACCCTCGTGCTACCGTGTTACAAAATTGGATGGTCGGCAGGCTGTGCTGCTGTCTAGTCTCGACAGTGATTTGCTGAGTTTATGTAACGAACCCTCCCTCTCTCTCTCCGACCAATTATGGTCCGGTCATTAGTATTCCTTTGTGCATGTCATGTCATTGTTGGTGTTAAAAAACACCGGTTGGTTGGTACCAAAGGTAGAGACTGTCTAAACAGAGGCGGATTCCACATCCTTCTTCTACGACTTCTTGGGTAGCAGCACTGAGTGGATGTTGGGCAGAACTCCACCATTGGCGATGGTGACGGAGCCCAGCAGCTTAGACAGCTCCTCGTCGTTACGGATGGCCAGCTGGACGTGGCGGGGGACGATCCTGGTCTTCTTGTTGTCGCGGGCAGCGTTGCCAGCCAGCTCCAAGACCTCAGCGCACAAGTACTCGAGGACGGCAGCCAGGTACACAGGGGCACCAGCGCCAACACGCTCGGCGTACTTGCCCTTCTTCAAGTAGCGGGCAACACGGCCCACAGGGAACTGCAGTCCAGCCTTGGAGCTGCGAGAAACAGACTTCTTGCCTCCACGGCCTCCAGTTTTGCCTGCCATTATGTGGTGATTGGTTGGGTGTATAAGAGCGTGAGAAGCATGATTGGTGATGATGAGGGCGCATAAGTACTCCCCCGACAGGTCCTGCTGATCCGAGGCCGCTCTAGACCCTTTCCATTCGCCCCGGTCCGGTTCTGTCCTGCTGATCCGCTGTTCGCGCAGGCCCTGCCCTGGCCTTGACTGGACGAGTACAAGTTCGCGTCAGCGTGACAGTTCTACCCCACCACTTCGTAACCGTTTACCCTCACTCCTAAAATTCAACAATGGCCCCGAAAGCTGCTGAGAAGGCTCCCGCCAAGAAGGCCGCCCCCGCCAAGACTGCGGAGGGCAAGAAGAAGGCCAAGAAGATGGCCAAGGCTGAGACCTACAAGATCTACATCTACAAGGTGCTGAAGCAGGTCCACCCCGACACTGGCATCAGCTCCAAGGCCATGGGCATCCTCAACTCCTTCATCAACGATATCTTCGACAAGATTGCCTCCGAGGCCGCTCGCCTGGCTCGTTACAACAAGAAGCCTACTGTGACTTCTCGCGAGATTCAGACTGCTGTGCGCCTGGTGCTGCCTGGAGAGCTTGCTAAGCACGCTGTGTCCGAGGGGACCAAGGCCGTCACCAAGTTCACTTCCGCTTAAGTGCTGACTGGCCAGATACTACATTCCATTCCGCTAACAACGAACCGGTGTTTTTCAACACCACCACTTAGAACATGACACCTACCCGCCGCAGCAGGCTACCAGAAGTGCCTTCCTTGGCCATGAACAGTGCATATCATGGTGAGATCCTGCTTACTGTAGCTTGACTAAGTACCAGACCTGCTCTCAGTCAAGCAGCAATAACCATGCTGTCTGCATATCGGCTCTTTTCAAGGGAACCAACCCAGCATGATGAATTGGTGACTGTGCCTGCATGCAGGATTGACTTTTCAGTCTCCACACAAGTTCACGGAAGCACACAGGTAAACATGAAGCCCTGTACTTGCACCGCCCAACTCTTTTTGAACTTTGTTACATGGCTGTTTGTGTTCATCAGCACTAGCATCAATATTAAAAACACTCAATTAAAATGTACATGATCCAATCTCTCCATACAATTATTGGTGAAACAGAGGCGACTTCTCACAGCCTGCCAACTCTTGATAGCACATCACACAATGTGTGTGAATCATTTCTTCATAGTTCCAGTCTGCAGGCATGGCCTCAGCCGGGGTAGGGTCAGGCAGTCTGGTACCTTGCCAAGTAAATGCAGACACTGTTGTTGTTGTTGTTGTTGTGTTACTACTGACGATGGAGAGTAGCCCCAAACAAGGTTGTTCTACATGCACACATCTGTTGAAGTCACGCTTTGTGAAGCATATTTACATTGAAATTGAAATGGTTACATCCGTGTAATACAGTTACTCACAGGACGTGAAGTTAAGGACACCATAGCGAAAGCCGGAGCTAGCTATAGTCACCGTAGGACCACCACATTGAAAAGGATCACCGTTGGCCACATTATGCCAGTGCGCCGTACTACGGGGGTTTTTCACCCCGGTTTGGGAGCACCAACACAAAGTGACTGGCTAGACTTTTAAATGAGGGGGGGCACGGTCTGTGTGCTAGTCCCAGGGTATCGACCCGGGGTGTGCTTCCATGAAACGTCTGCACTGTAAAATACTTTGAAAGCTAGAAATAGAGTGGGAGTAGACTGTGTCCGCCAGTTTAAGGGCACACAATCTGTCAAGTCCAAGCATAGTCATAGAAGTCAAAACAGAGGTTGGGATAGTACCCGTTGTTCCAATTGTGATAACTACGTAGTGAACAAGATATCCAGCCGATTGGAGGCCATTCACTAGGCTAACATGCTGGGCATGTTTAGTGATGTTTAGCTTCGATGAAACGTCTGCACTGTAAAATACTTTGAAAGCTAGAAATAGAGTGGGAGTAGACTGTGTCCGCCAGTTTAAGGGCACACAATCTGTCAAGTCCAAGCATAGTCATAGAAGTCAAAACAGAGGTTGGGATAGTACCCGTTGTTCCAATTGTGATAACTACGTAGTGAACAAGATATCCAGTCGATTGGAGGCCATTCACTAGGCTAACATGCTGGGCATGTTTAGTGATGAACTTGGTAGCATGGTTGGTATCAGAGCAGTAACCAAGCTCAAGGAGCCAGATTTCTTTATCAATTATACAAGTAGGAGAATCTTTGTCGGGTAGGATGGCAAGGTCAGGTCTCATTATCTTCCAGTCCTCTTCAGTAATATAGGAAGGGCGTAGCCAGGCAGGGAGACGTTTGCCCAGGATCCCCCTCGGGAGGTCCTCTTCCATGCCAGTGTCCATAATTATTCTGCGGGAGCCCAGGCCTCCAGTGCAGATGGCCTTGTGAATGAGTAGCACTGCCGCATCATGTCTCTTGATATAGAGCCCCTTGAAAGTCCGGTGTGGGCAGCCCGCCAGGATGTGAAGCATATTTACACATATTTAGGAGTGTCCGCTGCATCGTAGACACAGATTGTGAAACCGGTTAAGTCTCGTAATCCAGATTTCGGAAGTCCCCCAGAAAAAGTCTGGTCCCAAGGCTGGATTGTTTAGCTTTCCGGAGTAATATAACTGACATGGCACAGGGAATGGACTGAAGGATTGTAATAGCTTACAGGTGCGAGATGACAAGCGGGCGGGAAAGCCCGGCATAAGAAGAAGCTGGCGGCAGTACATCAGAGTACTGCCGCCGCTGGGTGCAGGCCCTATCGGGCAGAGGCACTACAGCGTATGCAGCCAGGCGGGAAGCCTGGTGCTCTAGGACACTCTAGCAGGACCGGGAGAACCGGTCAATAACACCCCCCCCAATTCCAGGTATTCTTCATTCAGAAGAATTACGGGAATTAGGAGGTATAAAGAAAAGGGACGCTAGAGTGAAAAAAGGAAATAGAAAAGTGCCCTTGGGGCAGAAGGGCATTAGGCCTGGCTGGTGACATTAGGAAGTGGTACTTGTCTCAGAGGGATATCTGCAAGTACATTCAGGAAAGGGAGTCTGGCAGGGGCAGCGCAAGTCAGCTATCATCTATCGTCTAGATAAGACTGGATTCCAGCTTGTGTAACTGCCAGGAAGGTGCAGCCAGTAGGGCTCATTAACTAAAGGGTCTGCATGTCTGCTGTGTAGCTGCCAGGGATCTGAATACAGGGTCAGCAGGGGAATCTTTAGCTTTCCGGAGCGATATAACTTAAACGTCACAGGGAATGGACTACAGGAATGTAATGCTTACAGAGGCGAGATAGCAACAGGGTACTGACGCTGCTGGGTGCAGGCCCTAACGGGCGGCACTACAGCGTACGCAGCCAGGCGGGAAGCCTGGCGCTCTAGGACACTCTAGCAGGACCGGGAGAACCGGTCAATACCCCCCCCCCCCCCCCCCCCCCAATTCCTGGTATTCTTCATTCAGAAGAATTCTGGGAATTAGAGAGTAAAAGGATAAGGAGGAGCTAGAGTGGACAAATAATAACTATAAATATATGTGAGCAAAGAGGAGCTTAGGGCAAGCTAGCAAGGTGGTCACAGTGAAAGGGGATCTTCAGATGTACATGTTGAGGTACAAAATGAAGGGAAAGATACGGTCTGAAATAAAGGGTAGCTGAGGCTGGGTAAAATAATCATGGACTGGATTCCAGCTTGTAGCTGCCAGGAAGGGTGGACTGGGTATACACAGGCTAATGGCTAGGAGAGGAGGGGCACTCAAGTCAATGAGTCAAGTGCTATGGCTCCCCCTGCTGGTGTGGGATATGGTAATCCCAGATCAAAGGTGATTAGGACTTGTGTTCTCTTCCAATGCAGCCAATCTTCTCTCTGAAGTCACAGAACTTGGTCCTGGGAAGGGCTTTGGTCAGCATGTCAGACATGTTAGCAGCAGTGGGGATCCAGTTAAGCTTGATGCCTCCCTTCTTGGACTGCTCTTTGAGGAAGTGGAACCTGGTCTCCATGTGCTTGAGTCTGGAGGAGAGTTTCTCTTGGTTCCAGGCACTGAGTGCAGCTTGGTTGTCACCATTGATGCATGGTGAGAGCAGGAGGTACAGTTCCTGTGGCAGAGTTTTGAAGTTTCCTCAACCACATTCCTTCTTGGGCTGCAGAGGTGGCTGCCATGAACTCAGCTTCTGTGGTGGACAGGGCTGTTGCTGATGCCTGGATCTTGGATGCCCATGAGATTGCACCCCCTTGGTTGAGGAAGACAAATCCTGTGGTTGATTTCCTTGTGATGGGGCAAGCAGCATGGTCAGAGTCATAATATCCAATGAGAGGCTTGCTGGAGTGGGTGTAGGTGATGCCATGGTCTGGAGTGTTAGACAGGTACTTGAGAATGCCAGTGGCAGCTTCCATGTGATCATGCAGAGGGTGTGCACTGTGCCTGGCCAGCCTGTTGACAGCTTGGGCAATGTCAGGCCTTGTGTTGACTGCAAGGTAGTTGAGGGAACCTACAATCTGTGCAAGGGGAAGGCCAGTGTCTGGAGTGTCTTTGTCAGCATAGGGAAGGTTTGCATCTGATTGTAGTGGCACAGGGAACCTAGTGCTGTCTGGCTCAGGAAGCATGTTGTGTGCTCAAAGGAGGTCCTGGATGAATCTGGACTGGCAGATATGCAGTGTTCCCGCTGAGGCGGAAATAAACTAAACCAGTAAACTTACGTTGAATTGACTTTGTATGCAATTGGGCATACACGCCCGAGACTTAATGACCCTCTGTTACAACTTCATTTCAAAGTCATCAAGCCTGCGCACTAACTGTATTCTACCCGTATTCTACCCCTAATATGTGCAGTATTAGGGGTATTCCCCTACCCATAACTGTATTCTACCCCTTATTCCCCTGGGCGGTAGAGCTTAATTTTAAGAATAAAATAAACTACTAAAATTTATCTGCGATTTGACGCTTTTGGAAATTATGATTCGATTTGATGCTTTTAGTAAGTTGATTTCCCCAAAAGTGGCGTATAATATTATAGGTATACTAGCTACCTTGCGGGTATGAGTGGGTATGGGGTACTTACGTGAACCTTCCCTTCCCTAAGACTAGGGGGACCACTTGCCAAGTATGAATGAGAATGGGGCAGCTAAAAGAAAGAAAAGCTGCCTACGGTCACTATATAAGCTAGTATACGGGTAATAGTAATAGTAATAGTACTAGCGCTAGCACTATTGCTAATACTAGACCCATAGAGATGACTAAAGTCACTACCATGGAGCTCTTATGGAAGTAGTGGGGCCGCTGTCTCTGGTAAGCTAACGCATGGTATTATTAGAGGTTTACTCCAGAGGGGGTCCTGCCACAATGAATTACTTTAATACCCCTAATGGGGTATTAACTACTCTAATATGGGTACTGTATTCTACCCGTATTCTACCCCTAATATGTACAGTATTAGGTATACCTAATTATCGCCCAGGGGAATAGGCCGGTACTTGAAAGGTACCTGGAGTACCACCCAGATACATATACAGGGGCCATCAAGTGGGACCCCTCCCTACCCTAGGGGGAGGGGCCCACTTGCCAAGTATCCTTTATCTCTGGTGATCTCATATCCCACAAATACAGAAGGTTCACCCAGGTCTCTTGTCTTGTAGAGCTGCATGATGGTGTTCTTGTACTTGTGGAGGATGGCTTTATCAAAAGAGAGCAGCAGGAAGTCATCAACCCACAGGAGGACCCATATGAGTGGCTTGTGGGTGGGTCCAGGCAGTATGAATAGGCCTTGATCTACATCAACTTCTCTGAATCCAATGGCAGTCATGTCCTCTTTGACTTTGAGGTACCACTGGCGGGATGCCTGTTTGAGGCCATAGAGACATTTCCACATGCGGCAGACCCTGTGGTCTCTCTCAAAACCAGGTGGCTGGCTGCAGTACAGTTCCTCTTCAACTACTCCATTGAGAAATGCTGTGGATACATCTAGTTGGGCTAGGTGTGCTTTGGGGTCAGCTGCCATGGAGAGGATATATCGGATAGTAGCATGCTTGGCCACTGGGGCAAATACTTCATCATAGTCCATGCCAGGTCTCTGAGCATACCCCTTGGCTACTAGTCTGGCTTTGTATCTGACTATTTCACCATCAACAGATTGCTTGAAGTCGAAGACCTACTTTGTTCCTATGGCTTTTGATCCTGGTGGGAGTTCTGAGAGGGACCACGTGTTCATTTCTGCAAGCGCTGCCAGTTCTTCTTGCATAGCAGCTTTCCATTCTTTGGCTTGAGGACTAGCTAGTGCTTCTCTTTCATTCTTAGGTATAATGATCTGGCCTGCAGCTAGGTAGAAGAAGTTGGGGGCATTTCTTTCTCTTCCAGTGCGTCTGGGTTCAACTAGAGTATCTATCTGGGGGGGTGGTGAGATGTCAGGGATGTCAGTCTCTTGGTTGTGCAAGGGGGCTGGACTGGTAGGATCTATTTCTGTCTGATGTTCAGGATTTTTATTTCCTAGCTGGGTAGGGTTATGTTCATCCCCTTGCTCAACAGTGGAATTGTGGTCTGGTGCACTGGCTTGTGGTATGATGCTAGGCTGGTGTACAGTGCTTGGGCTGAATGATAAATCACTAGGAGATCCCCACTGGGGAGGGTTGGCCTGAAGTCTGAGTTGCCTTTCATCATAGATTTCCATTTCTTTGAGTTCAGAGGGGGTGGTGACTGGCGGAGGGACCATGTCATCATCTATCTCAACAGGGACATCCTCTTCATAGTTGCCTAGAACTACAGCATCTGGGCCTGGGAATCCCTTTTGTCCTGCTTGGTTTTCGAATTCATTGGAAGTGATGTCTCTGGCGTCAAAGATCTTGTGGGCAGAGTCTACAACTCTGTAGGCCTTTCTTGATTCTGAGTATCCAATCAGTCTAGTAATCTTAGCTGAGGGGGAGAACTTGAATGATCTGGATTTATGTGGGACATGAACATATGCAGCGCATCCAATGGTCCTGAGGTGGTCAATCTTAGGTTTTGTTCCATGAAACATTTCATATGGAGTCTTTGTTGATTCAGAGGTGGGAGAGAGGTTTCTGAGGATGCTGGCATTCTTTACCATTTCTTCCCAGTACCTATTAGGGAATTTGGATGAAAGGAGGAGGGCTGTAGATCTGTCATGCAAAGTTCTGTTGAGACGTTCTGCTGCACCATTGGTGGATGGGTTTCCTAGAACTGTGAAGTTAAGGGTGATTCCTTT
The DNA here is from genome assembly GCA_013435795.1 of Chlamydomonas sp. ICE-L. Lineage (NCBI taxonomy): Eukaryota > Viridiplantae > Chlorophyta > Chlorophyceae > Chlamydomonadales > Chlamydomonadaceae > Chlamydomonas > Chlamydomonas sp. ICE-L. Next base: position 14,217,322 of record JACBWV010000223.1, read on the forward strand.
CTTTTTGCACCAGGATTTGAATCTGTTGCAGATGTATTCAGACCCATTGTCACAGAAGATAGTTCCTATCTTGTTTTCTGTGAGAACTTCATACCGGTCAAGTTCTGTAATGGTGTCCTTGGCTACTGTATCCTTGGTTTTGTGGAATGTGACACTGGAGTATTTGGAATAGTCATCCAGTATGCCTTGGAAGTAAAGGCTTCCATTGAGGCTGGGAAATTTCATCTTTCCACTCATGTCAATGTGGAGAATGGCCATGGGTCTGGTAGCTCTGGTGTGAGAGGTGGGGTATGGGTTTTTGTCCATTTTGGAGAGGACACATATCTCACAGGTTTTCTTTCTCATTTTGTTGAATGCAGATGGAGTGATGACATTGCCAATGACCATGTCTTCTGAAGCCATCCTAGCTAGGGAACTGTAGGCTAGATGTCCTAATCTGATATGCTGGAGTTCAGGTGTCATAGGGGGTTTTCTGGACACGGCTGCCATGGCTAGATGAAAGTTTGAACCTCTGATCATGGTATCATCAGCCCTGATAACTGGTACCAGGTAGAGACTCCGTTTCTTTAGTCCTGAGATGATAATCTTGTTGTTGATGGACATGATGCATTCTTGAGAATTGAATTGGATTAGCATGGTGGGATTGTTTTTGATAGCTGATGCCATGGAGAACAGGTTGGGTGTGGTGTTATCTGAGTTCAGATGTACATTGGGGAGTTTGTGGATCTTTCCGCTGTTTCCTTGGATCAGAGCTGTTCCTGACATAGTGATGTATGTATGGCCAGATGCAGTAAGGACTTTGATGGGATCTATGTCTGTAATGTCATGAAGGAGGCTGGGATCACCAGTCATGTGTGAGGTTGCTCCAGTGTCCATGATCAAATTTCTGTACATGCGGCGCGTGTGTTTGAAGCATTGAGGGCATATTGATGTGTATGCAATGTTTTCGTGGTGTTCACAATGGGGGGTTTATCTTGTATACTCCTGGCGTAACTCGGCGGGTACTGAATGGAAGGGTAGGGAAGGGGATTTGTGTCAGGATCTGAGACTGTAGAGAAGTAGAAGTCTGAGTAGTTGTCTTTGAGAGATGACATGATCTTATCGGGGCCTCCTTCTTTGCCTCTCACGTCTCGGCTGCCCTCAAGTTCCCGTGAGGTGAGAGGCTTACGTGAAATGAATTTTTCTGGTATATTTAGTATGTGGGTGGAAAGTTGATCTAATATGAATTTCTATTTCTGATTTCTTTATGAGAGTTGTGTAGGTTCTAGCATTACTGGTTTCGAATCATAAAATTCTTTGGACTGGGACGGATCCCTCTATGCGAACGCGTGCATAAACTGACACAAAAGGATCATCCCTCTTCGTGCGATCCCATCCCCCCCGACTTTTACCATCGCTGCCACCATATCACCCTCCTCCTTTTACCTGGCATCAACGGGGATGACTACTGGTAGGGTAGGCCCGGTGTTGCGGCTGAATAACTGTTTGGATCGGAGTAGAAAGACCGATCCTGGTAGCATGATTACCCAACGGGGCTATCGTTCCTCCGTTCATTGTTCGCGGGGGGGAGTGCACCTCCCGAGAAGGATAGAAGCCATCTCCTGGGAAGATGGGTAGGCGCAGGGGTGGGGTGGTTGCTGGTTGTTGCGGTAGCAAACTGAGTTGATCCAGCGGGGGATGAAGTGCTTCGACTTTGCGAACACTTTGTGGCCAAAGCGAGCACAGGTTTTCTGGGCCTGTGTTCCTCTTCTTCGAGAGTTGCGGCTGCAACAAGCAGAGACACTGCGTATGCCGGGGGGCGAGGGATCAACGGGCAAGGGCGACAGACTCTGATGCAGCTCAGATCTGATGCAGTGGATAACGCGAAGGCGATTTGATGGGCGATAACCTTGAAAGAACATCCACAATCTTGAGCCACTATACCGTACCCAATGATAATGCTACTCGCTTGCATGGGGGACCCTTGCACCCAAACCTGCAATTAGACCTTTTGCAGACGGGACGTCTTACATATGCCCACTCTGTCCCCACTCTCACAACTGCATTCTGTACTACTGATGAGGACACCTGTCTTCCTGCTCCTCACTTGCATGGGGGGGACCTGAAAACCTATGCAAAACCTATTCCACCTCACTCTGCCCCCACACCCACCACTGCTCATGGTGGGGAAGACTACCTTGCTGATGCTCACTTGCATGGGGGGGACCTTAGTACCTATGCAAATAAATCCAATGCACTTGATAGGGACAACACACACACGTCCACATCCACATCATACCCCACTGACTGCAACACATCCCCATCATCCCCATCCACATCCACATCCACTGAGCATGTCACAACGCCTCCCACTCCCACTGATGCTCTGATTGAAATCATCATCATCGACCACCCTCACATCACCTCTGACTTCCAAGGCATCTTTCCCCTGCCCTGGCCCTATTTCCATAATAGAACACGCACGGCGCCACACATCCTTGTTGGCATAGGATAGATGATAAACTTGTGAGGGGATGTAAATAGCTGAACCTGAATGGCGAATGCGTTGACTTTATGATCTCATGTATGACCTGACCTAATGCACCCATGATGCACTGATCTACATGATCATCTGATATAAGAATGGACCATGCACTGGATGGGGAATGTATAATGCACTGATCTGAGTATTACGATCTGATCTGCACACTGATCTGCATAAATCGCAGTACCGCTGATGTTATGTGCACTCACCATGCAATGATTACATTGACTTTCATTCGCATGCATATCCTCAGCAAATGAGCGATACCCTCGCTTACTGAGTTATATCTGCGTGTCACATAATTGTCCTTGAACTGATCAGCGACTTAATCTCCTGTTCTTGATTGTTCAAGCTTCCCTGATCTGCAGCCACCCTGATAGGCAGCTTCCCTGATCTGCAGCCGCCCTGGTCTGCTCCTTTCCTGCGGCAGTCATAGTTACACCCACTTCATTTGCAATTTCCCAGCGAATCCTACCCACCTGGCAGCTCCCTAGTAGAGCCCGATTGATTACCCCGGGAGCTCCCTAGGAGTACTCAATTGACCTGCAGTTCCCCAGCAGGCCCTACATGCCCTTTGGCTTCTCACCAGCTCCTAGCGACATTGCAGCCAAGCTACTGACCCTGGATGACTTCCCAGCACCTGGCATTTAAATATGCCCTCTGACCTGTATGACATTTTTTTTCTTAGCAATGAACACTTTAGGAATTAAATCCTGTCCTGCCCCTTGTACTACCCCCATGTACTGACAAAAGCAGTTTGACTAGTTTCCTGGCCAACACCTGGCGCCTGTGACTTGTTGTCTTCAAATCTGTTCAAGCATCTGAGTATGTACCTCCCTTCTGCAATACAGTTGTATTTACTGTCCAGCCTACCTTCATATATCTTAAAGATGATCATGGAAGTACCTCATCCTATCCTTCCATCTTGACTGATAGTTATGAGCCAGCGGGGGATGTCTACCTTAAGTTATTTCTCATAATGTCATCCGTAATTTGTGGATTCATTAAGAGCTCCCAAATTATGGGGGGAATAGTATGCTGACCTTATGTATTCCTACTGCCCCCTCTGTGGGACATATTACATTTAGTCCTGCCAGTCTCTGATTTAGTTATCCTGATGTCACTCTTGATTTGCAAGTCTTTGAAGATTTCGACTTCCCAATCAGAGGGGGAATAAGTTAGCTGACCTCAGGTATGACCGTATCAATTCCCCTTCCTCTGATAGACTTACTTTAGTTTAAGTCTGTACCTTGCTCGCAGCTCCTTAAAGCTGCCAACCTAGATCAGTGATTTCAGAGTTCTTTCTTTAGATAAGATTACCATCTTTACTGTGTCAGCCCGCCTTGCCACATTCTGTATAATCTTACCTCTGATCTCTTGACAAGCCTGAGCAGTGTACAGCCACATATAGTGATTTACTAACTTCGAGACTTTCCAAGTGCTCCCTTCCCTTTAGTCTTGACCTGAATAATTGTATTGTCCAAGTTCTTGACCGAAGCAGACCAGCTCTTAGTCATTGTATTTCTTTCATCTCTATATTAATTTCTCATGCCCCTCAGTTACTTTCAGGAATTCTTGAGCTCAAGAATACCTCAAATTGGGGGGGGGGGGGGGGGGGGGGGTATTATCCGACATACGTCGGTAACTGAGTTGGCATAATGCACACCGGTTCCTGTTCCCTCCAGGACCCGTGTTGCCTGCCGCCAGGCCACTGACTAGCTGTGGCCTGCACGGAACTGCAGTACACTGCAGTACACATCAGGGTAATTCAAAGCGCGCGCTTTTGAGCGCTGACTTTTTGACCCCCTCTGCGCTTTAAGCGCACTTTTTTGCAACCCCTTGTGGGCGCTGCAAGCAATTTTTGCGCTTTTTGCACTACAAAGCGCAATTTTTTTTTTCAAGTGCGCTAAAGCGCTGGCCAAATTGCCCATTTGAAGTACCCTGGTACACATCATGTTTTATTTTTATATATGAGTGCGCCTGTTGCGCCGATTAGCCATCTCGCCTCTGTAAGCTATTACATTCCTTCAGTCCATTCCCTGTGTCGTTTCAGTTATAACACTCCGGAAAGCTAAAGCTCTTTTAAATTTGATGGGTAGGCGCAGTGATTAGCGTGATGGGCCCATAACCTTTAGCTTTCCGGAGTGATATAACTGAAACGTCACAGGGAATGGACTACTGGGGTGTAATGCTTACAGAGGCGAGATAACACGCAGGTGGGAAAGCCTGGCATAAGGAGAAGATGGCGACAGTACATCAGGGTACTGACGCCGCTGGGTGCAGGCCCTATCGGGCGGAGGCACTACAATGTACCAGGGTACTTCAAATGGCCAAATTGGCCAGCGCTTTAGCGCACTTGAACACACACAAAACTGCGCTTTTTAGTGCAAAAAGCGCAAAAATTGCTTGCTGCGCCCACAGGTGGTTGCAAAAAACTGCGCTTAAAGCGCAGAGGGGGTCTAAAAATCAGCGCTCAAAAGCGCGCACTTTGAATTACCCTGCAGCGTACGCAGCCAGGCGGGTAGCCTGGTGCTTTAAGACACTCTAGCAGGACCGGGAGAACCGGCCAATAACATTATGGTGTAATGACTTGGACTTGAACGCGAGCTTGGTTATATGGCTCCAGTCTATTAAGGCTACTCGTCGTCTTGGCAGTAATATCAACATCCAACCTTTCAAACCATTGTACTTCGAAACATGCCGTACGCGCATTAAGGTATGTCAAACGACCCGTAGCCAAACCGTTTACAGCTCGAACCTCAGTCCAGTCCAGCTGGTTTGCCGTTAGGGTTGCCAAGTTACGGTTGCTGCTATACTAGGCAGTACGCTGGTTTGCATTGTTTTAACCCACTCATCTGCTCCTGATTTCCATTTAATTGTTACACGAATTTACTTCAAGCACTGGATGGTCAGTTAGCCCACCTCTGCTATTGATCTCACTGTATTGTAACATGGATTTTCTCCAAGCACTGGATGGTCAGCCAGTCAACCTCCTCACGTAATGACGGCCCTGGTCCGCGGATGCAGGTTCAGCTGTTTCAAAAGACAAGTCTTAAGCTCGTGTCGCAAGCAAGGAAAACGATTTAGCAGTCACTGGCAGGGCAGGGGTGAATCGTTCCGGGGTGATTTTTCCCTTAAGTTTGTTAGGATGTGTTGTGAATCCACCACTGCAGATGCAGGTCCGAAATCTGAAGTGGTAAATGTCCACACCGGGATGAGGTGCCCTGAACAGATACAGCAAGCTGGCTACGTTGGCACCAAGTGGAGAGGTACGTCTATGTAAATGATGGAGGTGTTCAAAAACACCGATTATAGGGGTGCAGACAAGTGCTGCATGTTGATGGGCTTGATTAACCTCCGAAGCCGTACAGGGTGCGGCCCTGGCGTTTCAGCGCGTAGACAACGTCAAGAGCAGTGACTGTCTTACGGCGAGCGTGCTCAGTGTAGGTGACAGCATCGCGGATGACGTTCTCGAGGAAGACCTTGAGAACACCGCGGGTCTCCTCGTAGATGAGACCACTGATACGCTTCACGCCACCGCGGCGAGCCAAACGACGGATGGCAGGCTTGGTGATTCCCTGGATGTTATCACGCAACACCTTGCGATGGCGCTTGGCTCCTCCCTTTCCAAGGCCCTTGCCTCCTTTGCCGCGTCCAGACATAGTGTTTGATTGTAGTGGGGTTTGAGGGAAGTGGTAGCTGTTTGTACCTGTATGCCTTGATTGGGAACATGTAAGGGTGTTTATACGCTTGGGACAGGTGAGGGTGCAGCGGTCAATCATTTACCCTCACCTCGCTCTCGCGACTGCTGATCCGACGCCGATCCTGCTGATCCGCACCTCTCCGCAGGTGTCGGGGGCGGGGGGTGTCCCCAACTTGCGACCCTCAAACCCTTACCCTGATTGTCAAACCTATAGATTGACCAAGTCGTCATATGTCCGCAGCTCATTGTTAGCTCATATCGCTCAAACTACCCAATACACAACAATGGCCCGTACTAAGCAAACTGCCCGTAAGTCCACTGGCGGCAAGGCCCCCCGTAAGCAGCTTGCCACCAAGGCTGCCAGGAAGAGCGCCCCCGCTACTGGCGGTGTGAAGAAGCCTCATAGGTACAGGCCTGGAACTGTCGCTCTGCGTGAGATCCGAAAGTACCAGAAGTCCACTGAGCTGCTCATCCGCAAGCTGCCCTTCCAGAGGCTGGTTCGTGAGATTGCCCAGGACTTTAAGACCGACCTGCGTTTCCAGTCCTCTGCCGTCCTGGCCCTCCAAGAGGCTGCCGAGGCCTACTTGGTCGGTCTGTTCGAGGACACCAACTTGGCTGCCATCCATGCCAAGCGTGTCACCATCATGCCCAAGGACATCCAGTTGGCCCGCCGTATCCGTGGCGAGAGGGCTTAAATCAACTTGCCTGGCCTCATGACAGATACAAAAGGTGTTTTTTGACACCACCTTTATCAACAATCTCTTTGGTCACCCGTTGAATACACTAGCCTCCTTTAGATCTCCTACAGTTGCCAAGTGTATTTTTTACCTATCCAGTGTGGAACCATCTATAGATTTGCTTGTAAACAATTGAAAATCTAGTTACTACCATACTCGACTGAAAGTAAATTAAAACATGACGTGACTACGTCCACGCACACGTTCTGGTTCCAACAATATTTTGGGCCGTATGTTTGCCCAATTTGTTCGTATCAGTGAACTTGGCCAGTGGCCAGCTCAGGTACCCTTGAACTTAGTTCTTACCCGTGAATTGTAGTTTTTTGGCCCAAACAACCGATATCTGATTTTTGTTTCTTGAATTGTGATGCTCGGATGTGCTCTAATGAGAATGTGACCTAAAAATATCTATGTAAAATTGCTATGCCAAGTACAACGTGTATCCCAATTTACTCCCTCAGGCTTCGTATTATGACAAAAAACGTCAAATGACTGAGTTGGTTTTACCATGTCATGAAATACTTAGAACAGCAATTTGCTATGCTTATATGATGTCCGAATACAATATATATCAGTAGGTCAACTATACCATGTAATCTTTCAAGGAATCCGAATCTGCAATACAAATGAGGTTCCAATAAATTTAACTATTATCTTCACTTTTCCCCGATGAAATACCAATTAACTCGTTTTGATGAAAAACTGGTACCACTTTTTAGCTCGTGAAAATGGAACACGATTTCTTGGTGAAAAGGCGAAGATTCCTGGGGTGATATCCCTTCACAACACACAATAAAAAAACTCCGTTTTCGATTTTGATGTTTGATCTGGAGGGCCATTTGTCCTCAGTCGCTATGCCAGTAACTACAAGATAATTAGTTGAGGTGATCAAACCTCCTCCATCAGTGGGATTCAAAACCTATGGTGCAATTATTGGACAATGCCCGAGTAACGAAAGTCATGCAGCCCCGATGGGTGTCAGCATGAATTGCGGTGCTCTCACGCGTTTTATGACTTGGTGACTACTTATGTACTTCCTTAGAACTATCGGTCCTGACAGTACTATGTCAGCTTCCCGTAGACTGTGTCATTCTTCATGACACTGTGACGACTTCCTGTTGACTGCGTCATCGGTTCTTCTGACACGCGCTGTCTAGCCTGTACCCTGATCAGGTTCCAGGCTACCGCCCCTTTCCTCCGCTGGTGTCCCTTTATGGTTCCCCAGTCTTTTGTAATGTTATTCTCGTCTCCGCATTTATAGATTGGCGTGCTGCACACACTAAGTCCACTCTCCGGAGTGTTATCCAAGCTGATAGGTTATACGGTCCTTCATTTACTACCACTGCTTTGCGATGCAACTTCCGCGAGGGCCTCCCGCTAATTTTGAGAAACTCCATGACAAGAATGGAGAATCCTGGACGCGCGGGATGCGCAGTGTCATTATAAGCAATGGCTGCGACCGTGTCCTTCCAACGGAGGACCCGGGCCCTCTTGATGATTGGCTAGACGTTTGTGCACCAGCTGCCTCTGCTAGCGGTCATGAGAGTCCTTCCGCCATCGTGGAAGTAACCCCCCCCAATCAATCCTCCACCTTTGCGGCTCCTTCTGCTACTGTCCGACGCCTCTCTCCTGAGGTTGAGGACGTTCTGATGCGACTCTGCTGTGCTTCCACTCAGATTATCCAGTACGCAAGGGCGCCTCCACCTCCTGATGCCCGTTTTGACTACGACTATGAAGACCTTGCTCGTCATCACCGTGAAGATGGCTATGCTGATGACTCTGATGATGGTGATGAAGATCTGCAGAGTGCTATGAGTGGTGACTTCGGTGGAGTCACTCCTTCCACTGCTACTCGAGTGTTCAATTCTACCGTCTCTCCTGTGTATGAGCCTCTGTCGGCACCTGCTCTTGCGCCTTCCCCGGAGTTTAATCCTGAGCCCGTTTCTGCGCCTCTGCTTGCGCCCCTTCCACCTGTCCACCTGGAGGTGGCCAGGCCGTCTTTGATGCAGAGGTCTGCGTCTTTCACCTTGCCTCCGGACCGAGGTCTGTCTGGCTACAATACTCGTGCTCGAGAGGCTGCTGCTACTGCTGGCCGCGCATCCTTTGCTGGCCCTTCGCAGGAGCCCCCTCCACCCCCGCCTCCGCCGGTGGAGCTGCCACCTGCTCCTGGCCCTCCGCCATATGTGCCTCCTTCGCTGTCATGCGACTCCTGGGAGCATCTGCTCGATGGCGGACATCCTCTGCGTCTATCCCTGCAGGACTGCCGTCTTATCCGCCAAGCTCAACATGCTGGGGACTCCTTGGACCGCACTCTGTACGGTAGGCTGGATATGACAGCCACTCAGGCTATGGTTGATAGCAAGGGTCGCCCTAGGCCTAGGCGTGTGATGGCTTATTCTGAGCTAGGTCTAGAGTGTCGGGCTTTTCTGGGACCAGTTATGCCAGGGATTAACTACCCTCTTATGCCTGAGATCTGACAGGGCTAAGGAGTTTATAGTAAAGTGGTTTGAGGATTGGCTGATATCGGTTGGGGCAGTGCATGAGTTATCTTTGGCATACACTGCACAGCAGAATGCAACTGTGGAGAGGTACAATGGGGTCTTACAGTCTATAGCTAGGAGCATCCACCTGGAGTCTAAACTAACTAAGTCTTTCTGGCCCTATGCCTTCCTAGCTGCTTGTTACCTTCGTAATCGCTTGCCCAATCAGGGAGATAAGACTCCTCATGAGCTTTTCTTTGGGGTTCAGCCTGATGTGTCGTTGTTGCGCGTGTTTGGTTGCCCTTGCTACGTTACGTTAGTCAATGGGAAGAAGCGCAACAAGCTGGACGAAAGGGCGTTATCTGGTAGACTGGTTGGGTATTCTCTGGTGAGTAAGGGTTATTTTGTTTGGGTTCCTAAGTTGCGCCAGGTAGTAGAGAGTCGTGATGTACTCTTCTATGAGCAGTTTGATCATAACTGTATTCCTGGGCTATCTCCCTATGACGGGTCTCCGTATGTCTCTCGCATCCCTGCCGCTATCAACGGACATATGCCTGCGCCTGCGGTTAATTCCTTAGACCCTTTGCTAACCCCAATTGTCGACCGCTGCCCTGATCATGGGATGACCTTGCGTCCCAGGTCAGGGGCTGATGGTGCTGTATTGTGTGTGAAGGCACTGGGCGGGCGAGATTCTGCAGTTCTTTCAGATAAAATCTTAGCCGAATCTCAGGGGGTCGCCAGGCCCTCCTCTGCGCCACATTTCGTCGGTGAAGATTTAGGATTACGACAGCCTTCGATCATAGTGGTACCTGGATCAGGTCCATTGACTAATAGTCGCCAACCTCCGACCACCTCGGATGGCTCGCGGGTGTCGATAATTCCTTCGCCTCCTGTCGTCCCTGGTGGATTATTCGGGTCAAGCCCATGTGATGATGTAGCCGTTGCCGATAGTGCAAGTGATGATCTGGAACACTGGTCGGGTTCCGATACTGCGTATGGCTGGGGTGTTCCAGTCGACCCAGGCTTCGTTGATATAGAGGCAAATAAGGCCGGCCCTGTTCAACCAGGCAGTAGTTCTGCACTGGGGGCTATACTACCGGTTACTGCTGATACTGCTGATATCCCCGCTGCTCATGTACAAGTACACTGCTTGTACGTGGGAGCATACATTTCCACTTCCACTGAACTAACCTTCAAAGCTGCCATGCTTCCCTCCAACCCTGACAGGGATCAATGGCTCCTTGCTATGAAGGATGAGATGGCGTCCCTACATGCCCATGGCACTTGGGCGCTCACTCCACTGCCTCCTAAACAGAGGGTCCTGCCTGGCAGGTGGTTATTTGTAAAGAAGGTTGGGGTTGATGGTTCTATCCGCTTCAAGGCACGTTTTGTGGTTCGTGGTTTTCTGCAGCGTCCTAGGTTGGATTTTCATGATGTATATGCCCCCGTTTCTTCTAAAGCAGGTCTGAGGGTGCTCCTGGCTGCCATCACTCATAGAAAGATGTTTGTTCGGCAGCTGGACATCAAGACTGCATTTCTGAATGCTCCGCTTGAACCTGGTCTGGACCTGTACTGCCACCAGCCTGAGGGCTTTAAGGTACTCGGTCCTAACGGCGTTCCCCTTGTGTGCAAACTGATCAAGTCCCTTTATGGTTTGAAACAGGCGCCCAGGGCTTGGAGTATGGATGTCAAGCGGGTTTTGGTTGCACATGGTTTTACTATGTGCAAGGCGGAACCTGCTCTGTATTTTAGGAGGGATTCTAATGGTGGGTGGAGCTATGTCCTGACCTATGTTGATGATTTTATCTGTGATTTTAGTGAGCTGGATAGGTATGTTTTGCTGATCAAGGCTATGGAGAAAGCTGGCTGGGAGGTCAAAGAGATGGGTGTGCCGGTTCAGTTCCTCTCCTTGGACATGGCTTGTACACTTGACTCTGACGGCAGGTGTGTTCAGATCAACCTCTCCCAGCACTCCTACATTGTTGATCTGGGGGAGCAGTTTGGTCTTACTGCTGCTGCCAAGCACAGGTTTGGTGCACCCATGGACAACTCCACCGTCACTGACCCAGCTGGAGAACCCCTGTCCTCTAATAGCCAGTACCTCTCTCTTGTTGGTGCTTTGCTATACCTGGCTACTTGCACCAGGCCTGATATTTCTTTTGCTGTGAGCTACCTGTCCAGGTTTTCTGCTCACCCTACCGTCCCCCTGTGGGGGGCAGCCAAGCGTTTGCTCTTGTATTTGAGGACACATTCCCACCTGGGACTCACTTACACACACAGCCCTGATTTCTCTTTTACTGTCTTTAGTGACTCATCCTTTGCTGATGATGGGTCTGACAGGAGATCTCAGACTGGCTTTGCTGTGCTAGCTGGAGGGTGCATGGTGAACTGGATGAGCAAGAGGCAGACTACTGTTGCCATTAGCTCTAGTGAGGCTGAATATCAGGCCCTGTCTCAGGCTGCCAGGGAGGTGCAATGGTTGAAGAAGTTGAGGGTGGATCTGGGTCTGCCTTGTGATTTGGTTACCATTCAGGGTGACAACACAGGGTCTCTGAGATGGGCCAATGACTGGCAGCTCCTCCCTCGCAGCAAGCACATTGATGTTATTCATCACTACATCAAGGAGCTGGTGGAGGATGGTTCACTAGATGTTGCCTATGTTAACACCAAGGACAACTGTGCTGACCCCTTCACGAAGCCCCTTGATCCTGCTGTGTTCTGGAGGTTTATGCGGATGCTTGGGATGACCGCTTCTTCTTAGGGTCAATTTTTTTTGGGTTACATCGGTTTCTTTGGTTATCATTGTATGGCATTAGGTTCCTATTCCCGGATTGGGTTTTCTATACTGTTGTTACCCATCTTTGATATTCGGTTTTCATCTTTTTCTAACTTGGCAAATTTTGGTTTTTGCCTTGTTTCATTCCTTCCTATAACCCTTTGGGTTCCATTTGAAGTTCTCTCGATTTTTCGGAGTTCTTTGATTTTTTTTTTTAAATCTGTTACATAGTTCTATGTCACCAGTGCCATAGGTGGAGAAGTAGTATTGTATGTCACCTGTGTCATAGGTGGAGTGTCAGCATGAATTGCGGTGCTCTCACGCGTTTTATGACTTGGTGACTACTTATGTACTTCCTTAGAACTATCGGTCCTGACAGTACTATGTCAGCTTCCCGTAGACTGTGTCATTCTTCATGACACTGTGACGACTTCCTGTTGACTGCGTCATCGGTTCTTCTGACACGCGCTGTCTAGCCTGTACCCTGATCAGGTTCCAGGCTACCGCCCCTTTCCTCCGCTGGTGTCCCTTTATGGTTCCCCAGTCTTTTGTAATGTTATTCTCGTCTCCGCATTTATAGATTGGCGTGCTGCACACACTAAGTCCACTCTCCGGAGTGTTATCCAAGCTGATAATGGGGGAATCTATGTTTTTGACGAGGCGCCTTGGATTGGAATTTAGGAAGCACGAAGCCAAAGCCATTTGAGAACTCTTCTCTGAGTCGCACTAGGCCGAGCATTTACTGCTTCTTGGTACACGTGCCCGCGGGCCCCCACCCTTGCAGTACACCGGTTTCAGGCGCTCGCTTCCCGTCGCTTCCGGAGTTTTCTGAAAAGCGTCTTCCGCCACTCTCGCAGCATGTAGCCTAAAGGTCAACCTGCGCAAGTTACTGTTCCTCAATCCTCATCATCATATCATATGCCCTCTTTATAACAAATCTGTAACACAGTCAAAGCGCCTGGCGCGGCCTGCTATTCATACAGTCCTGCTATCTCTTTCACGAACCAGAACTGAGGCGATTGCCACTGTTACGCCCGGCATGTTTCATTTACATGCGCACACGGGCTGTAATTCCACTGCTTTAAGACCCCGTCGCGACATCGATGGACTTCTCACCATTCGACCAGTACTGCGCCCCCTTGTCACACGGCATGGTATACTGCGCGCGCTAAATTCCTCCAACTGGCTTGGTCCAAAGGGAGGTAGCAATGGGAGTTCGAACGAGAGTTCGAATAAGGCTAAAACGTAGGTATTACATCCCTCGCATGCATTCTGACCTCTGGGTCACAAACCACAGAACATACCTGTCAACCCTGTTCCCCCATAAATCCTGTTCCCCAAAATCATCTTCTTCCCTATCACTATGGGTAGTGGTCCGCACTCTTCTTGCACAATTTAAGTATGTGGTCATCACTCATCAGGCTTCTCAGCATCTGGGGGCTGAGTAACCATGGGCAATATAGGGAAACAAACTGTTTCATACAAAGCAAGAGCTATATATTATATAAGACATGACAGGAAATTCCTGATGGGAAGACTCATGTATTGTTCCTTAATTGATGTAAGCTGCATTGATCTAACAAGGGCTTGTACCTCACTCCTCTGTACAGCTGCCACGCTATACCCTGCATATAGTCAGTTTAATGGCATGCCCAGGTCTAGCGAGGGCATTTACCGCACTCCTTCGTACAGCTGCCATGCTGTAACCTGTGTATAGTCCGTTCGATGGCATGTCCAGATCTAACGAGGGTTTCATGGCTCATGGCAAGCAAGTGTTGTAGTAGTGACAGGAGATTCCATTTCATGTTCTTCTCTGCACTTGGAACTTGGTTACTTGAACTTGAACTTTGTTACATAGCTTCAGCCAGCAATTTGGCTTCTCGCCGTCATCGGCAGTTTTTTTACCAGGAACTTGGTTACATGGCTCCAGCCCGCAATTTGGCTGCTCGCCGTCTTCAGCAGTGACCTTGACCACCACAAAATATTTCATGTTGAACATCTGCGCGATCTGGGTCATTGATGGAGCACGCAAATGACGCGCAAGTGCAGTAGTGATGCCATTTTAGTCTTGTAGACAAGGATCCCATTTCATATTTTAAATCTGCGCAGTCTGGCCCTGGCCTAGGCTCTTGCTAGTGCTGGTGCGGGTGCGGGTGATCGGGATTGTGATCTAGATATGGGGATATTGTGATCTAGATAGGTTGTGGTCAAGCGGGTGATCGTGATTGTGATCTAGATAGGGGTTATGCTCACCAGATCAGTTAACAATTCCCCCTAAGTTTTCCCGTCAATTACAATCCACCTTCAGCTTACAAAACCTTCTCCAATAATTACCATCCACTCAACCTCCAGGTTACAAAACCTTTCTACACCTCCCACGACCTTCAGCAATGTCAGCGCTTGGTGGTCAAGGTTCATGGGCAAGGTGAGTTGGTTGGTAGTCGGTTGGTGGCGGTGCTCAAGGTTCATGGGCAAGGTGAGCTGGTTGTTAGTTGGTTGGTGGTGGTGGTCTAGGTTCATGGGCAAGGTGAGCTGACTGGTAGTTGGTTGTTGGTGGTGGTGTTGGTCTAGGTTCATGGGCAAGGTGAGTTGAACTCAGTCGCTCATTCCCTAATATGCTTGCTTGGTGGTTGTGGTGGTCGTGGTGGTGAAGGTGGTGGTGGTGAGTTGAGTTTAATACCTCATTCCCTAAGGTGCTTGCTTGGTGGTGGTGGTAGTGGTGGTGAGGCTGGTGGTGGTGAGTTGAGCTTAGTCGCTTCATTCCCTAAAGTGCTTGCTTGGTGGTGGTGGTGGTGGTCATGGTGGTGGTGGTGGTGAGTTAAGTTTAGTCTCTCATTCCCTAAGGTGCTTGCTTGGTGGTGGTGGTGGTGGTCATGGTTGTGGTTGTAGTGGAGAGGGTGGTGGTGGTGAGTTGAGTTGAGTCCCTCATTCCCTAAGGTGCTTGCTTGCTTGGTGGTGGTTTTAGTGGTCGTGGTGAGTTGAGCTTAGTCGCTTCATTCCCTAATGTGCTTGCTTGGTGGTGGTGGTGGTGGTGGTCATGGTGGTGGTGGTGGTGAGTTGAGTTGAGTCCCTCATTCCCTAAGTTGCTTGCTTGGTGGTGGTGATGGTGGCGGTGGTGAGTTGAGCTTAGTCGCTTCATTCTCTTCAAGGTGCTTGCTTGGTGGTGGTGGTGGTAGTGGTAGTGGTTGTGGTCATGGTGGTGATGGGTATAGTTATGGTGATCTGCAGTTTTGTTCCGCAGGACACCATGGCTAGAGGAGTGCCAACAGATACTGGTCATTCGAAACTAGTGATGGTGATGGTGATGAGGAGTAGGAGGAGGATGGCAATGATGACAATATTGATGATGATGATGATGATGATGATGATGATGATGATGATATTGGCGATGATAGCCATGATGAGGATGATATTGGCGATGATAGCCATGATGAGGATGATGATGACGATGATGATGGTGATGAGGATGAGAATCATGATGGTGATGGTGCTTTGTGCACTGCAGATAAGCTACGACAACTACTTGTGGCGCAAAGAAACAGTCAGGGATACTCATGGCAACAAATGGCTCATGCTTTGTGCACCGCAGGCCAGCTACGACTACTACTTGTGGCGCAAAGACACAGTCAGCGGTACTCATGGCAACAAATGGCTCATGCTTTGTGCACCGCAGGTCAGCTACGACTACTACTTGTGGCGGAAAGGCACAGTCAGCAGTACTCATGGCAACAAATGGCTCATGCTTTGTGCACCGCAGGTCAGCTACGACTACTACTTGTGACGTAAAGGCACAGTCAGGGATACTCATGGCAACAAATGGCTCATGCTTTATGCACCGCAGGTCAGCTACGACTACTACTTGTGGCGTAAAGGCACAGTCAGGGATACTCATGGCAACAAATGGCTTATGCTTTGTGCACCGCAGGTCAGCTACGACTACTACTTGTGGCGTAAAGACACAGTCAGCGACCTGCAGCTCTTTGCGATTGGCTTCTTTGCACTCATCATGTTCGGTAGCTATGTTAAAAGCCTGGTGGTGTATGGGAGGCCTCCAGACAGCGCTATGGACTTCTGGGGAGAGCTTTATGATGTAAGTCCTGGGTGTGAGTGGGTGGATGAGAGTGGGTGGGTAGGGTTGGGGTTTGCGGAGTGTGGGTGTGGGTTGGTAGCTATGTTATCAGCCTGGTGGTGTTAGGGAGGCCTGCCAGACAGTGGGATGGACTTCTGGGGAGAGCTGTATGATGTTAGTCCTGGGTGTGAGTGGGTGGATGAGGGTGGGTGGGTGGGGTTGGGGTTTGTGGGGTGTGGGTGTGGGTTGGTAGCTATGTTAACAGCCTGGTGGTGTTAGGGAGGCCGCCAGACAGTGGTATGGACTTCTGGGGAGAGCTGTATGATGTAAGTCCTGGGTGTGAGTGGGTGGGTGGGTGGGGTTGGGGTTGGTGGGGTGTGGGTGTGGGTTGGTAGCTATGTTAACAGCCTGGTGGTGTATGGGAGGCCGCCAGGCAGTGGGATAGGGATGGGGGTGGGCAGGATGGGTGTGGGTGTGTGGTTAGGGGTGGGTGTGTGAGGGTGTGAGTAGGGGCGGGGTGGTGTGTGGGGATGGGTGTGGGTGGGTGGGTAAGGGTGGGTGGGTGGGTGTGGGGGTAGGGGCGGGGTGGTGTGTGGGGATGGGTGTGTATTTCCCCCTCCTGCAGTACATATATTATGTACTATCCAAGGGGTAGGGGGTGGGTGGGGGGTGGGGTAGGTGGGTGGGTGGGGGGCTACTTCCTGAAATGTATGGAGGGGGAGGGGGTGGGTGGGTGAGCTGCTTCCTGAGATGTGTAGAGGAAGGGGGGAGGGGGGGGGGCTGCTTCCTGAGATGTGTAGAGGGAGGGGGGGGGGAGGGGGCTGCTTCCTGAGATGTATGGAGGGGGGAGGGGGTTGGGGTTGGGGGCTGCTTCCTGAGTTGTATGGGTGAGGGAGGGTGTGTTGGTGGGTGAGGGATATGGCTGGGGGTGGGTGGGGAGCTGCTTCCTGTGTTGTATGGAGGGGGGAGGGGGGGGGGGGGGGGGGGGGGGGGGCTGCTTCCTGAGTTGTATGGAGGGGGGAGGGGGGGCTGTGGGTGGGTGGGTGGGCTGCCTCCTGAGTTGTATGGAGGGGGGAGGGAGGGGGGGGGGGGGGGGGGGGGGGGGGGGGGCTGCTTCCTGAGTTCCATGGCGGATTGCCATAAGGGTGGTTAGGGCGGAATAGAGGGTCGTGTTCAAGCTTGCATGGTGTCTGAAGCCAAATCCAGATCGGATTCCGGTAGGTCTTACCAGAACTCGCACTCAGGACTGGTCAGTGCATACCGGAAGGGACTCGCAGAACGTCTGCCCGGCCAAAACCACTGAGGGAGTTTTGGACTCCGGCATACCGACCTAAAAATACCCCAATACCAGAATACCAACCGGTATCTTCTACCCTGTTTGTAGCCCTCCATCCGAACATGCTCTTTCAACTGCATAGCTTTTCTTTTCAGCTACGAGCAGCAGCTTCTAGGCAACTCCTGGAGCTGGCCACTGGGCTAAGCAGATTTCAAGATTTCAACAAAACTGGATTTACGATTCTGCCAGCTTCAAGACACACTACGCTGCTACAGATTTGGCTGGGTAGCAAGCTAGGGGAGCTGCCTAGAAGCTGCTGCTGGTAGCTGAAAATAAAAGCTATGTTTGACTGAATGGATATTTGGGGATTGGTTTGCTTGTTTCAGGGTTTGGTATTCGCCCATGCCCACACCCTTCCCATAGTAATGATACCGCCTCGTAGGGCATGGTATTAAGGGAGATCTGTCTTGCAGCGGTAGATAACAGGCTGCTTCTTTACCTGGACAAAGCTACCATAGCCCTGCCCATCTGAATGTGCTCTTCAGCTGACTGGATATCTGTATTTTGAATTTAAACGGAAGAGTGCACAAACTGAAGTACTGACTGAAGTACAACAACGGCACATCGGCCCCAACGGCAGTGGCAACGGCACATCGGCCCCAACAGCAACGGCAACGGCACATCAGCCCCAACAGCAACGACACATCAACCCCAGCGGCAGCAGCACACTGGCCCCAACGGCAGTGCAACAGCACATCGGCCCCGACGGCAGTGGCAACAGCACATCGGCCCCAACGGAAACAGCACATCAGCCCCAATGGCTACGGCAAGCAAACAGGCTGCCCCCTTCAACAATGTATTCATTTATATCCATATATAAAGGTGACCATGGTGACTTTCCCCAGCTGCGGCGTACGGGAGGGTCCCCTTAACACCACGCCCTCCAGGTGTTATCCTTTTGTTTATACCCTCATGCATTAAGGGCGCCTGGAGGCGCGTCCCGAATGAAATGATTCGGATCCTTTGTCTCCTTAACACCACGCCCCTCCAGGTGTTATCTTTTTGTTTATACCCTCAAGCACTGAATTTGTCTTCTGCAACTGGATTCTAGGTGCTGGTGCTTAGCTTTGGACAGGACTTTCCCCCCAAAGAGCAAGCATCCATGGCAGAGCAGGTAAGCGGTGTGGGCATAGGCAGGGGTGTATGCGCAGGTGAGGATATATGCGTGGGAGCAGGTGTGGACATGGGATTGGATGTATGCTCACGTGAAAATATAGGCGTGGGTGAGGGATTGGGCATGTGTACGGACGTGGGTGTGGGATTGGGTGTATGCGCAGGTGAGGATATAGGCGTGGGAGCGGGTGTGGACATGGGCATGGGATTGGATGTATGTGCACGTGAGGATATAGGCGTAGGTGTGGGCATGGGTGTGGGATTGGGCATGGGTGTGGGTGTGTGCATGGGCATGGGATTGGGTGTATGCGCACGTGAGGATATAGGCGTGGGTGTGGGCATGGGTGTGGGATTGCACATGTGTGTGGGTGTGTGCATGGGCATGGGATTGGATGTGTGTGCACGTGAGGATATAGGCGTGGGTGTGGGCATGGGTGTGTGTGTGTGCATGGGCATGGGATTGGATGTATGTGCACGTGAGGATATAGGCGTGGATGTGGGCATGGGTGTGGGATTGGGCATGGGTGTGGGTGTGTGCATGGGCATGGGATTGGATGTATGTGCACGTGAGGGTATAGGCGTGGGTGTGGGCATGTGTGTGGGTGTGGGCATAGGTGTGGGATTGGGCATGTGTGTGGGTGTGTGCATGGGCATGGGATTGGGTGTATGCGCACGTGAGGATATATGCGTGGGTGTGGGCATGGGTGTGGGTGTGTGCATGGGATTGGGTGTGGGCATGGGATTGGGTGTGTGCATGGCATTAGGTGTGGGCATGGGATTGGGTGTATGCGCACGTGAGGATATAGGCGTGGGTGTGGGTATGAGTGTGGGATTGCGCATGGGTGTGGGTGTGTGCATGGGCATGGGATTGGGTTTATGCACACTTGAGGATATAGGCATCGCTTGCGACGCGTCTAGGACTTGTATTTTCCTTTTTCTTTCCCTCCCGACCGCATCCCCCTGCCTACCTTTCCCTCGGCAACTCTCCCCACACCATCTACATTCCCCATATCTTCTCCATTTTAGGCGTGCATGCTGACGCATCCAGCCTATAGTCACTGTCTTTCTTTCCCTTTTTCTTTATCTCCCTCCTGACCACCGCGTCCCCCTGTCTACGTTCCGCATATCCTACCTACCTACCTACCTACCTACCTACCTACCTACCTACCGACCGACCGACCGACCGACCTACCGACCTACCTACTACCGACCTAACAACGACCCGACCGATCGACCGACCGAAGAACGACCGACCGAGCGACCTACCGAACGATCGACCGACCGACAGACAGAAAGTACGACAGACCGACAGACAGGACCGACCGACCGACCCGACCGACGATCCGACCTGACAGAACGACCGATGCGACCGACATATCTACCTACCTATATACCTACCTACCTACCCACCACATACTACTACCTACCTACCTCCTTACCTACCCAACAACTTGACATATCTATCTACATACATTACATACCTACATACCTACAGACATAAAGACAGACATACATCATACACACATTACATACATAACATAAATACACCTACTTACATACATACCTAACGCCTACCCCTGTTTTACTTCCGACCTGACCTAAAATACTACCGTCCTACCCAGTACCAACCTACCTATCTACGACCCTCCGAAAGGAAAGAAAGAAAAGAGAAAAAGAAAGGAAAAAAAAAAAAACAAAAAAAAATAGAAAATAAAAAAAAAAAAGGAAAAAAAAAATAAGAGAAAAAAAAGCAAAAAACAAAAAAAAGACACATACAACATACAAATACCCAAACAGACCCTACATACCAAAAAAAAAACCAAAACCAAAAAAAAAAAAACCCAAACACCCAACCCAACCAAAAACCCCCCCCACCCACCCACCACCCCCCCCCCCCCCCACCCCCCACCCCCCCACCCCCCCCCTCTGACTCTATTTGCCCAGATACTTCTCTGTCTTTGTTGCCTACGCTGGCTATCCTTTCCTTTGCTATGGTCGGCGCCGTGCACCTACCTGTGTGCTTCTTGCCACCACACCACCACCACCCCACCACCCCCACCCACACACCCTCACCCTCACCCTTACCCTCCACATTGCCCAGATTCTCTCTGTCTTTATTGCCTTCACTGGTATCCTTTCCTTTGCTATGGTTCTGGCATTGCACCTACTGTGTGCTCTTGCCCCCCCCCCCCTCACCCCCCCCTCACCCTCACCCTTACCCTCACATTGCCCAGATTTTCTCTGTCTTTGTTGCCTACGCTGGTATCCTTTCCTTTGCTATGGTGCTGGCCTTGCACCTACCTGGTGCTCTTGCCCCCCCCCCCCCCAACCCCCCCACCCACACACCCTCACCCTCACCCTTGCCCTCACATTGTTCAGATATTCTCTGTCTTTGTTGCCTTCACTGGTATCCTTTCCTTTGCTATGGTGCTGGCCTTGCACCTACCTGTGTGCTCTTGCCCCCCCCCCCCCCCCCCCCCCCCCCCCCCCCCCCCCCTCCCCACACCCTCACCCTCGCCCTCACCCTTACCCTCACACTGCCCAGATCTTCTCTGTCTTTGTTGCCTACGCTGGTATCCTTTCCTTTGCTATGGTGCTGGCCTTGGTAGAGCAAGTGGTGCTGGAAGTTATCGACTCAAACGTGAAACGGGGGAGCACTGTATATGAAAACGGTCATGTGAGTGTGTACTCCCAATCCCTTCACCCTAAATCCTAAACCGTAGACCCTAGACGTGAACTGGGGGAGCAGCGTATACAAAAACGGTAATGGAAGTGTGTATTCCCAATCTCTTGACCCTAAAACGTATACCCTAAACCCTAGCCGTGAACAGGGGGAGCAGCGTGTACGAAAATGGTCTTGTGAGTGTGTGCTCCCAATCCCTTCACCCTAAATCCTAAACCCTAGACGTGATCCGGGGGAGCAGCGTATTCAAAAACGGTCATGTGAGTGTGTACTCCCAATCCCTTCACCCTAAACCCTAAACCCTAGACGTGAACCGGGGGAGCAGCGTATACGAAAATGGTCATGTGAGTGTGTACTCCCAATCCCTTCACCCTAAACCCTAGACGTGAACTGGGGGAGCAGCGTATACAAAAAACGTCATGTGAGTGTGTACTTCCAATCTCTTGAGCCTAAACCCTAATCCGTAGACCCTAGACGTGAACCGGGGCAGCACCCAACATGAAAACGGTCATGTGAGTGTGTACTCCCAATCCCTTGACCCTTAACCCTAAACTTTAAATAACGGCCATGTGGGTGTGCACTCCCAATCCCTTATCCCTCAACCCTAAACGTGAACGGGGGCAGCAGTGTACATTAAAAAGGTCATGTGAGTCATTTGTACATTGTACCTTATACAGTGTGAGTCATGTGAGTCATTTGTACATTGTACCTTATACAGTGTGATTCATGTGAGTCATTTGTACTCTGTACCTTATACAGTTACATCATACGTCCATATATCATACCTTCATATGTCGTGGGGTCGGTAATATGATATCATGTCATCATATGATATCATATGATGCTTGCGGTCTGGCTTGGTAACTTTGGCCTGGGGCATCATATCATATGATATTAAATCATATGATTTTTGTATGATATCATACTCGTCTTCGGTCAACATCATATGATTTGCCGTAACCTACATATGTCGTTCCTCCTTAACCGTTACATCATACCTACATTTACATTACACTTAACATTACATTACGTTTCATAACATTACACTTAACTGTTACATCATACCTCCATTACATTACATTACATTTTCATGTCATGTCAAAGTCTACTTGACACCGCGAGGGTGTATGAGACTCTGTGCTTTAAACAAAAAAGAAAAGCACCCACAAAGCAAAAAAAAACATTACATCAGGGGTGTGTCGAGGACAAACAAACCAAACTCCCAACCACGGTTTTGGTGGCGTAGGTTTTGAACCCCCTAGAGCAGGACCCAGATCTCGACCACACACAGTGGCGGAGGTAAGAAGCTAACAAATGAGAAGTCACAAGAAATAAAGGAGAATAAATTACGGTGCCACTAAGCAGTCCAGGGCTTCCTGTCTTGCTCTTCTACAAGTAGAAAGATAGTCGGCTAGGTTGCTCCAAAAAGTCTTAGTGCCATTTCCATTCATAAAGGTTCTGAATGTGGAATCGCAGAGTTCCACATTCCATACAGTTAAGTCGGCATCCTCATGGACAAACATCAAGGGTGTATCCAGGACTTACAAATATATCATTCCTTCATACACCATACCTTCAGACATCACACCTTCAGACATGCGTACGTTATACATCACACCTTAACACATTGTACATAATGCATATATCTTCATACATCACACCTCCATACATCATACCTTAATACATGACACCTCCATAAATCCATTCATCACACCTTCATACATGCGAACATCATACATCCATTCATCACACCTTCATACATGTGTACATCATACATGCATTCGTCACACCTTCATTCATCACACCTTCATACATCCATTCATCACACCTTCATACATGCGTACGTCATACATCCATTCATCACACCTTCATACATGTACATCATACATTCCTTCATCACACCTTCATACCCCTTTCATCACTACCTCAGACATGCGTATGTCATAATCCAATTCATCACACCATTCCTACACCGTAAAAATGGAGTTACATCATACATTCAGTCGATTACAAACTTCACTACATTTGTACGTATCAACATTATTCATCACACCTTCATACATGCGTACATCATACATTCCATTCATCACACCTTCATACATGTGTACATCATACATTCATTCATCACACCTTCGTACATGCGTACATCATACATCCATTCATCACACCTTCATACCCTTTTCATCACACCTTCATACATGCGTATGTCATACATCCATTCATCACACCTTCATACATGCGTACATCAAACACAGTCCAAGCACAACCTTCATTCAGCACACCACCTTCACACATCATAATACTACCTGACACATCGCACCTTCACCATTATGCTGGGCTCTGCGAGAATAGATCCGTGTGCTGGTTGGGCTGCAACAGCCTGCATTCATTATCAACCTCAACATATGCCTGGTCCCTGCGCAAGCGCTGTGGCTTGGTTGGTGCAACAGCATGCATTCATTCATCACACCTTCATTCATCACACCTTCACCCATTATGCCTTGTCATGCGCAGACTCTTTTGCTTGGTTGGTGCAACAGCATGCATTCATTCATCACACCTTCATTCATCACACCTTCACCCATTATGCCTTGTCATGTGCAGATTCTTGTGCTTAGTTGGTGCAACAGCATGCATTCATTCATCACACCCTCACACATAATGCCTTGTCATGCGCAGGCTCTTGTGCTTGGTTGGTGCAACAGCATGCATTCATTCATCACACCTTCATTCATCACACCCTCACCCATTATGCCTGGTTATGTGCAGACTCTTGTGCTTGGTTGGTGCAACAGCCAAAGGGATGTAGAGCTTATCTGGAAGCTTCTAGAACAGGTGAGAATTTGGCCGCAAAGGTGCACTATTTATGTATGTATCTGTGTATGTAGGTGTGTGTATGTGTGGGTTTCAGGTGTACCAAATGTGTGTGTACGTTTGGTTAAAGGTGTACTGTATGTGTGTATGTGCACTATGTGTGTATATGTATCTGTGCATGTGTATGTGCGGTTAAAGGTGTACTATATGTGTGTGCATGTGTGGTTGCATGTGTACTTAACGTGTGTTTATGTTTATGTGGGTGTGTGTATGTGTGGTTACAGGTGTACTAAATATGTGTGTATGTGGGGTTAAAGGTGTACTGTATGTGTATGTGCACTATATGTGTGAATGTATCTGTGTTTGTGGGTATGTGTATGTGTGGTTAAAGGTGTACAGCATGTGTGTTTGTGTGTGTATGTGTGCATGTGTGCATGTGTGCTTAAAGGTGTACTATATGTGTGTGTATGTGTGTATGTCAGTATGTGTGGTTAAAGGTGTATGTGTACGTGGGTGCGTGTATGTTTATGCGTTTGTGTGTGTAGTGAATGCATGTCCGTGTGTGTATGCATATGTGTATGTGTTTTGTGTATGTGTATGTTATGTGTATGTTCATGTGTATGCATATGTGTATGTGTATGTTCATGCCTGCAAGCTGACTACCTAAATGTCATGTGTATGTGTATGTGAATGTCCCTGTGTATGTGTATGTCTATGTTTCTGCACATGTGAATGTCCCTGTGTATGTGTATGTCTATGTTTCTGCACATGTGAATGTCCCTGTGTATGTGTATGTCTATGTTTCTGCACATGTGAATGTCCCTGTGTATGTGTATGTCTATGTTTCTGCACATGTGAATGTCCCTGTGTATGTGTATGTCTATGTTTCTGCACATGTGAATGTCCCTGTGTATGTGTATGTCTATGTTTCTGCACATGTGAATGTCCCTGTGTATGTGTATGTCTATGTTTCTGCACATGTGAATGTCCCTGTGTATGTGTATGTCTATGTCTCTGCACATGTGAATGTCCCTGTGTATGTGTATGTGTATGTCTATGTTTCTGCACATGTGAATGTCCCTGTGTATGTGTATGTCTATGTTTCTGCACATGTGAATGTCCCTGTGTATGTGTATGTCTATGTTTCTGCACATGTGAATGTCCCTGTGTATGTGTATGTCTATGTTTCTGCACATGTGAATGTCAATGTAAGGCATGTGCGACCGAGAAGAAGCCTGACAAGTCTGCCAACGGTCTTGCAACTAACTGGCTTCGGTCCGCTCGATTCCGTTGCCAACACTCCCCGCCAATTTTCTGCGCCTCTAGCGACGCTGCATAGGAATTGTACTCTTCTGACACGCTTCTAATCTCTCCCCCCCTGCTCCCCCACCCAGCTTTGCAACGCGCACCAAAATGACTCAGGCCACACCATTGTGGTGCTCACCCTACACTCGAAGCTAGAGATTCCATGCCCCCCACCCACCCACCCACCCACACCACATCACCCCTTATCCTCCCACATACAACAACCGTGCCCCTCCCTCGTACCCCCCACCCACCCCCACCCCACCCCACCCCAGCTTTGCAACGCACACCAAAATGACTCAGGCCACACTATTGTGGTGCTCACCCAACGCTCCGAGATAGAGATTCCATGCCCCCCACCCACCCACCCACCCACCCCACCCACCCCACCCTACCCCACCCCTTATCCTCCCTCATACAACAACCCGTGCCCCTCCCTCATAATCCACACCACACCCCTTCCCAGCTTTGCAACGCACACCAAAATGATCCAGGCCACACCATTGTGGTGCTCACCCAACGCTCCAAGATAGAGATGGAAGCGATGTTCAGACGTTTCAAGCCTGGTAGGTGTGGTGGGAGGTGTGATGAGAGGTGTGGTGAGTGGTGTGGTGGGTGGTGTGGTGGTAGGTGTGGTGGATGGTCATGCTGGTGAGTGGTTTGTTTTGTGGTGGGGTGGTTGTGGTGGGAGGGGTGATGGGCGTGTGTGTGGTGGATGGTGTGAGTGTGGTGGTTAGGTGTGGTGGGTGGGTTGGTGTTTGGTGGTTGGTGTGTGGGTGGTCGTGGTGATTAGGTTATGGTGGATGGTGTGGGGGTGGTGTGGGGTGTGGTGGAAGGGTGTGGTGTGGGTTGTGTCGTGGTGGTAGGTATGGGAATGGTGGTCGGTGGAAGGGTGGTTGGGAGGTTGTAGTGGCGGTCGGGTGGGGGTGGTAGGTATGGTGAATGGTGTGTGTGGGAAGGTGTTGGGGGGGGGTGGCTTTGTGGTGGATGGTGTGTGGGGTATTATGGTGAAGGTGTGGTGGAAGGCTGTGGTGTGGGGGGTGGTTTGTTTTGGTTGGTTTTGGTAGGGGGGTCTGGTGTGCTGGCGGGGTGGTGTTGATGGTTGGGGCTGGTGGAAGGTAGGGGTTGGTGGTGGCTTGCTGGGTGGAGGTGTGGTGAGTGGTGTTTTGGTGGGTAGGTGGTGGGTGTGGTGAGTGGATGGATGTGATGGGTGGGTGTGGGTGGAAGGGATGCGTGTGGTGGGGGTGGTGTTCGGTGGGAAGTGTGTGGTGGGTGTGTGAAGTGGTTGGCAAGGTTGTGGTGGGTGGTGTGGTAGTAGGTATGGTGGGTAGTGTGGTGGAAGGTGTGGTCGGTGGTGTGGTGAGTGGTGTGATGGGTGGTGTGGTGGTAGGTATGGTGAGTGGTGTGGTGGTAGGTGTGGTGAGTGGTGTGGTGGGTAGTGTGGTGGGTGAAGTGTTGGTAGGTGTGATGAGTGGTGTGTTGATAGGTGTGGTGGGAGGTGTGGTGAGAGGTGTAGTGGGCACGTCCCAAATTATATCATCAGGATTCATCAGGATGTTTTGTTTGATGGGCTGATTATCGGTCCTCAAACTGAATTCTTCATTTTGGTTTCATTTCCCATGGCCTGTTTAGACTAGCAAGCACTTTTCTGCCAGATACTATTGTTTGAGGAGCTGATTATCGGTGTTCAAACTCAATTCTTCCTCATTTATCATTTCCCAAGTCAAATTTGTTTCATTTCCCAAGTAAAATTAAAGCTGACAAGCATTTTTTATGACGGAAACCATTGTTTGAGGAGCTGATGGTCAGTGTTCAAACTTAAATCTCCCTTTCCTATCAATTCCAGAGTCCATGTCAAGCTGACAAACACTTTTCTGACAGAAATCATTGTCTGTCTGTCTTTCTGTCTTTCTGTCTGTCTGTCTTTCTGTCAGTCTGTCTGCCTGTCTGTCTTTCTGTCTGTCTGTCTGTCTCTGTCAAACTTGACATTGTCTGTCTGTCAAACTGTCTGTCAATCATTGTTTGTCTGTCAAACTTCAATATCCCTTTCCTATCAATTCTCGAGTCCAAGGAAAGTTGAAAAAAAAAAAAAAAACTTCATGACGGAATCATTGTTTGAGGAGCTGATGGTCAGTGTTAAAGCTTCAATCTCCCTTTCCTATCTATTCTCGAGTCCATGTAAAGCTGACAAACACTTTTCTGACAGAAATCATTGTCTGTCTGTCTGTCTGTCTGTCTGTCTGTCAATCATTGTCTGTCTGTCAAACTTCAATCTCCCTTTCCTATCAATTCTCGAGTCCGTGTAAAGCTGACAAAAACTTCATGGCAGAAATCGTTGTTTCAGGAGCTGATGATCAGTGTTCGAAATTAAATCTCCATTTCTGATCAATTTCCAACTTGGGAAGTCTATGGAAAGCTGACAAGCACTTTTCTTACATACATCATTGTTTGAGGAGCTGATGATCAGTTTTCGAAATGAAATCTCCATTTCTGATCAAATTCCAACTTGGGCAGTCTATGAAAAGCTGACAAACACTTTTCTTACATAAATCATTGTTTGAGAAGCTGATGATCAGTGATCAAACTTCAATCTCCCTTTCCTATCTATTCCCAAGTCCATGTAAAGCTGACAAACACTTTTCTGACAGAAAACATTGTCTGAGGAGCTGATGACCTGTTTCCATTTCCAAACGCAATTCTCCATTTTTTGTTTTTTGTTTGTTAAAGTGAACTAGATCCCAAGGCCTGTTTAAATTAACACTTGTAATTAGATTATTAAAAATTAAATTAACAAATCTCTACCAGAAATCATTGTTTCAGGAGCTGGTAGTTGGATACCAAACTCCATTCTACAAGTGTGTTCTTTTGAAGTGCTTGCTGATTTAAACTGAATCCCAAGCAGTCCCAAGGCCTGTTTAAATTAACACTTGCAATTAATTATTTAAACTAATTAAATTAAATTGACACTTTTCAACCAGAAATCAGTGTTCAAGGAGCAGATAGTCAGATCCCAAACTCTATTCTACGTGTTTGGATTTTTGAAGCGCCCTCTTAATTTCCAATTAAATCCCAAGCGGTCCCAAGGCCTGCTTAAATAATATAAAAAATCAACTTGTAACTAGGTTATTTAAAGTAAATTAAATTAACACTTTTCTACCAGAAATCGGTTCTGAAGGAGCTGATAGTCAGATTCCAAACTCCAATCTCGCCGCAGAGTCCCGGCGGCTGGGTACCAAGATAAACCCTAAACCCTAAACCCTGAACTCCATTCTCCCTGCAGAGTCCCAGCGGCTGGGTAACGAGATGAACCCTAAACACTAAACCCTGAACTCCATTCTCCCTGCAGAGTCCCAGCGGCTGGGTAACGAGATGAACCCTAAACACTAAACCCTGAACTCCATTCTCCCTGCAGAGTCCCAGCGGCTGGGTAACGAGATGAACCCTAAACACTAAACCCTGAACTCCATTCTCCCTGCAGAGTCCCAGCGGCTGGGTACCGAGTTCGTTTTCCGGGTGGGAAATCCCTTGGTGCCCGCAGACTTGCAGTTTGTGGCGGCTGTCCAAGCTTCTGTGACCATTGTTGTGTCAGATCACAGCAGGAACCCTATGGAGGCAGATGCACAGTCAGCAAGGTGAGTCACGAGATCAGATCACAGCAGGAACCCTGTGGAGGAAGATGCACAGTCAGCAAGGTGAGTCACGAGGAGGGTCGTCCACCGGCATGGTAAATGGACTCTAGGTGTGATGTAAGCCCGTCCATCGCATACTTACGAGCCGGTTCCCTTAACCCCACGTCCTTAGAAGTGTCATTGTGACATATCTTGGAAGTTAAGATTTATTTATTTACCCGATAGTTGTACATGACACTGAACCGTACACGAGAGTTGAGTATGAAATTGTAATGTACACAATCTATCTATATGCGAATGTTGTACATGCAATCGTACTGTGCACGATCTATCTGTACACAAGAGTTGTACATGCAACTGTACTGTACACAATATATCTGTACGCGAACGTTGTACATGCAACTGTACTGCACACAATCTATCTGTACGTGAACGTTGTACATGCAACTGTACTGTACACAATCTATATGTACACAATCTATCTGTACGTGAACGTTGTACATGCAACTGTACTGTACACAATCTATATGTACACAATCTATCTGTACGTGAACGTTGTACATGCAACTGTACTGTACACAATCTATCTGTACACGAGAGTTATACATGAACTGCACTGTATATGCAACTGTACTGTACACACTCTATCTGTTACAGAAATTGTGCATGCAACTGTACCGTACACGATCTATAAGTAATTAAAGTTGTACATGAAACTGTACTGTACACAATCTATCTGTTCCTGAGAGTTTTACATGCAACTGCACTGTACATGCAACTGTACTGTACACGCTCTATCTGTAACAGAAATTGTACATGCAACTGTACCGTACACGGTCTATTTGTTCCTGAGAGTTTTACATGCAACTGCACTGTACACGATATGCACGTGGGAGCTGTACATGAAAGAATTACACACACACACACACACACACACACGCCCAGCTGTACAACTGTACTGGAGAGCTGTGCATGGACATCTCAACGACGATAAACGAAACTATGTATAAATGTTCGGAGTCAGGTCCTTGTTAGGACGCAGGCATTATGTCATATGTCCATTCGTTGATCCCCATTCTTTTTAAGCTCTTCCTAACGGTTGGGCAAGTCCCTTGGGCAAGCTTAGTTGGCCTACCCCTGGACTGTAACATACATACATACATGGCAGATGTCCATTCGTTGATCCCCGTTCAACAAATGGCTCAATGCCAGAGCTCCTTGAACTACAAAGGTGCCGGGTTTGAATCCCTACAGGTGCGCCTTAGTGTTCGCAGTTGCTGTCAGCCCCCATGGCAGCTTTGTCCAGGTAAAGTAGCAGCCCGTTCTCTACCGCCGAGGGGCTCCCTTAATACCACGCCCCACCAGGCGTTATCATTACTCAGATGTCCGTGGGGTGAATCCACTACAAAGAAAATAAAGATTGTAACGCCTTGCCACGGGGCATGAGGTATAAGGAACCTTCCCGTTCGCTTGCTCTGGGAGATGGTTAACATCTGTGGGTTAACATCTGTGGGTTAACATCTGTGGGTTAACAAGTCCCCCCGTGCGATACCCACGGAAACCAGTGATACCGATGATGATGATGATGAGGAGGAGAAGTTTGTTGACAAAAATAATGAAGACGACGAAGAACATGATGATGAAGAAGAGGAGGAGGAGGAGGAGGAGGAGGAAGATTTTGAGGACGACGAAGATGATGATGATGGGGAGGAGGGGGATGATGATGATGATGTGAGCATACTTTCTTGACTGACATTTACACCTGTGCTCCCCTCGCAGGTGTGCCAGGTGTGCTCCCCTCCCAGGTGTGCTCCCAGGTGTACTAGGTGTGCCAGGTGTGCTCCCCTCGCAGGTGTGCTCCCAGGTGTGCCAGGTGTGCTTCCCTCCCTCGCAGGTGTGCCATCCTCCTTGATGAGATGGGGCAATGCAGCGGCAGGGCACACAAACACACACACAAACACACACACACACAAACTCACACACACACTTGCACCCTGCTAATGCTTGCGCAGGTGTGCCATCCTCCTTGATGAGATGGGGCAATGCAGTGGCAGGGCACACAAACACACACACAAAAACACACACACACAAACTCACACACACACTTGCACCCTGCTAATGCTTGCGCAGGTGTGCCATCCTCCCTGATGAGATGGGGCAATGCAGCGGCAGGGCACACAAACACACACACAAAAACACACACACACAAACTCACACACACACTTGCACCCTGCTTATGCTTGCGCAGGTGTGCCATCCTCCTTGATGAGATGGGGCAATGCAGCGGCAGGGGTGGGCGTGTGGTGGTGCAGATGAAAACGTCCAATGGAATGCCACTGGTTAAGTAAGTAGCGGAGATGGATGGATAGATGGATGGCAGGTAGTGGGCACCGTGATCGGAGGTCGATGGATGGATGGATGGATGGATGGATGGATGGGAGAAGGGGCAAGGGTGGCTGTGTGGTGGTGCAGATGATGACGTCCAACGGAATTCCACTGGAGCAGTAAGTAGCGGAGATGGATGGATGGATAGATGGATGGCAGGTAGATGGATGGATGGATGGAAAGAAGCAGTTGCAGGGGTGGGTGTGTGCTCGTGCAGATGAAGACTTCCAACGGAATGCCACTGGTGCAGTAAGTAGCGGAGATGGATGGATGGATACATGGATGGCAGGTAGTGGGCAACGTGATCGCAGGTAGATGGATGGATGAATGGATGGAAGAAGGGGCAAGGGTGGGCGTGTGGTGGTGCAGATGAAGACGTCCAACTGAATGCCACTGGTGCAGTAAGTAGCGGAGATGGATGGATGGATAAATGGATGGCAGGTAGTGGGCACCGTGATCGCAGGTAGGTGTGTGCAGTTTTGTTTTGTGTGTGTGTGTGCAGGCATAATGTGTCATGTGTGCATTTTGCAAGTATCATATTGCAAGTATTGCAAGTATTGCAAAAAACACACATGACACAATAGATGGATGGATGGATGGATGGAAGCAGGGGCAAGGGTGGCCGTGTGGTGGTGCAGATGAAGACGTCCAACAGAATGCCACTGGTGAAGTAAGTAGTGGAAGCTATTTGATTTGCATATGATTGTGCGGTATGTACACACGACACATTCGTGACTGCACACACACACACACACACACACACACACACACACACACACACAAACCAAGATGCCACTGGGTAAGTAAGTAGTGGAGGCTATTTGATATGCATATGTTCGTGCGGCATGTACCCATGACACATGACACATTCACACATGCACATTGACACACACACACAACAAAACAAAAATACAAATACAAGCAAACAAAGAAAATACAAGAAACAAACCCTATTTGAAATGCATATGATTGTGCAATACTTGCAATATGATGCTTGCAATGTGATACTTACACATATGTACACATGAAACATTTAAGCCTCAACACACACAAACAAAACAAAACAAATACCAGTGGTGAAGTAAGTAGCGGATATGGATGGATAGATGGATGGCAGGTAGTGGGCACCGTGATCGCAGGTAGATGGAGGAAACACAAACACACACACACACAAACACACAAAACAAAATGCCAGTGGTGAAGTAAGTAGCGGAGGCTATTTGATATGCATGTGGACGTGCAATTCTTGCAATATGATACTTGAAATTTGTACACATGACACATTATGCACACACACACACACACACACACACACACACACACACACACACACACACACACACACAACACACACACACACACACACAAACAAACAAAACAAAAATGCACACACACACAAACAAAACAAAACAAAAATGCAAACACACACACACACACAAACAAAACAAAAATGCACACACACACACACACACAAACAAAACAAAACAAAACAAAAATGCATACACACACACACTCAACAAAAGAAAAATGGCACTGGTGAAGTAAGTAGTGGAGACTATTTGATTTGCACGTGATCGTGCAATACTTGCAATATGATGCTTGCAATATGATACTTGCAATATTTTCACATGACACATTTATGCCTGCACACACACACACACACACACACACGCACACACACCCAAAACAAAAACAAGAACACAAATACAAGCAAACAAAGAAACAAACCATAAAAAGCGCTATACAAAACAGGCAATTCCCAGCGCTATACAATTGCACTGCATATTACAGTGCACCACCCAGCGCGACCCGCCCTCCAGCAGCGTAACAGCCCCATACAAAACAGGCAATTCCAAGCAAGTGCATACAAGTGCATGCACAAACACCGGGCAATGCTGTAGGATCATCTGGTTTGCCTCATAAGCCTGCATAGCAATATGGAGGGGCTTGCTGAGAGCAACATCCAGCCTTACAAGTTGTCATACAACACTATGGAAGTCACGTTCTGTTATAATTGGCCTAGTATT
>JACBWV010000223.1:14253402-14295902 GCA_013435795.1 Chlamydomonas sp. ICE-L
GCCCCCAACCCCCTCCTCCCCCCTTACCCCCTCCCCCCACCTCCCCTCCTCCCCCCCTTACCCCACCCGCCCACCCCCTCCCCCCCGCCCACTGAAGTCCCCCCCCCCCCCTCCCCCCCGCCCCCCCCACCTCCCCCCCCCCACCCACCCCCCCCACACCCCCCACAACCCCACCCCCCCCCCCCGAACCCCCCACCCCCCTCCCCCCCCCCCCCTCCCCCCCCCCCCTCCTCCCCCCCCCCCACCCCCCTCCCCCCCCCCCCCCTCCCCCCCTCCCCCCCACTCCCCGTCTCTCCCCCTTCCCCCTGCCCCCCCCCCCCCCCCCACCCTCCCCCCCCCGCCCCCCACCCGCCCACCCCCCCCCCACCCCCCCCCATTCCCCCCCCCCCCATCACCCGCCCCCCCCCTCTCCAACACCACCTACTCACCCTGCCCCACTTCACCACCACCTACCCACACCGCCCCCCCACCACAACCTGCCCACCACCACCTACCCACCACCACCCACCCCACCCACCCCACCAGCACCAACCCCCTTGCAGCTCCTGTTTCTTCGTCCACCCCTGTCCTCAAGTCGTGGGGCGTACATTTGGCAAGCTTGCCTTCTACTTTCCTGATGCCATCATCATCGGGGTGCTTCAGTTCATTTGCGGAGCTGACAGCAGGTAACCATAGCTGGCGTGGTGGTGGGGTGATGGGGTGGGGTGAGGTGGGTTGGTGTGGGGGGTTGGAATGGGGTGGGTAGGTGTGGGGGCTTGGGGTGGGGTGGGGTGGAGGGGTGATGTGGTGGGGTGGGGTGGTGAGGCGGGGTTCTTCCCTGGTGCCATCATCATCGGCAGGATGCTTCAGTTCATTTGCGGAGCTGACAGCAGGTAACCATAGCTGGCGTGATGGTGGGGTGATGTGGTGTGGTGGGGTAGGGGGTTGGGGTGGTGGGGGCGGGGTGATGTGGTGGGGTGGGTGGGACGGTGACGTGGGTTTCTTCCCTGATGCCATTATCATCGGCTGGATACTCCAGTTAATTTGCGGAGCTGACAGCAGGTAACCATAGCTGGCGTGATGGTGGGGTGATGGGGTGGGGTAGGGGGATTGGGGAGGTGGGGCGGGGTGATGTGGTGGGGTGGGACGGTGATGTGGGTTTCTTCCCTGATGCCATTATCATCGGCTGGATACTCCAGTTAATTTGCGGAGCTGACAGCAGGTAACCATAGCTGGCGTGATGGTGGGGTAATGGTGGGGTGGGGGGTAGGGTGGAATGGGTGTGTGTGTGGGGGGGGTAATGGTGTGTGGATGGGTGGTGGTGATGGTGTGTGTGGGGGTGGGTGGGTGGGTGGGTGGGGGGGGGCTGGGGTAATGGTGTGGTGGGATGGGGTGGTGGTGGTGGTGAGGTGGGGGAGTTCTTCCCTGATGCCATCATCATCGCGTGGCGTCTTCCCAGCAGTTCCGAGGAGGTGGTGGGTTGGGGTCAGGGTGGCGCTCAGGGCCGTACGCCAGCTGACTCACCAGACGCAACGTGGGGGAGGTAACCCCAGCTGGCGTGACCCTGCAACCATGTCCTCAAAGTCAAAAGGCAGATCCAAACTGTATTACTGTCACCTGAAGCTGTCTATTTGAGGCTCTTCGGGTCTGGTTGGGGCTGGTTTGTGCTGCTCTAGCTTGCTTGAACCCTGCAACCATGTCCTCAAAGTCAAGAGACAGAGCCAAACTGTATTTCTGCCGCCTGATGCTGTATATTTGAAGCTGGTCGGGGCTGGCTTGTGCTGACCTAGCTGGCGTGACCCTGCAACCATGTCGTCATAGGCTAGAGACAGAGTCAAACTGTATTACTGTCACCTGATTGTGCCTAATTGAGGCACTTCGGGTCTGGTTGAGGCTGGCTTGTGATGCTCTAGCTTGCATGACCCTGCAACCATGTCGTCATAGGCAAGAGACAGAGTCGAACTTATCTGCCCGCCACTACTATAACGCCGCTGAGATTTTGACAAACTATTCACTTTTATGTGTTTGCATCCACCACCACCACCTCCCACCACCACCCTAACCACACCACCACTAACACCACGACCACCGGGGACCACCATCACCACCACCACTCTACCCACCACACTACACCCCTACCACCAACCACCACACTAATACAACTCACCACTCCGCCACCCATCCACCCGCCCCCAAACCACCCACCACTACTACCAACAGCACCACCATCCACCGCCCCCCATTACCGCCTCCCCCCCCTACCCTACGCCACCCACTACTACCCCCCCCCCCCTCCCTCCCCCACCCACTCCACCCCCACCACGTACAGGCCCCCCACTCCACTCCCCCCCCCTACTACCACCACCTCACTTCCCCCCCTCCTCCCACCCACCGCCACCCGACCCCCTCCCCTTCCCCCTCCCCCCACTCTCCCCGCACCTCCCCCCCCCCCCACTCCCCCCCCACCCCCACCCCCCCCCTCCCCCCCTCCCACCCCACCGCCCTCGCCCCCCCTACCAACTACCTGCCCCTCCCCCCGCCCCCCACCTCCCATTGAAAGAAGCAACCCCTCCCCCCCCCCCCCCTCCCTCCAGACCCAGGCCCCCCCCGCACCCTCCCCCCCCTCCCTCCCTCCCCCCACCCCCCCCCCCCCATTTCCCCCCTCTCCCCAAGCCAACCCCCCACCCCACCTCCCACCCACACCCCCCCCCCTCCCCCCCCCTCCTCCAACAACCCCCCTCGTCCCTATCTCGAGTCTCCTCTTTCTGTTGATTTCCTTTTTTTTGAACTTAGATCCCTAGTACTCACTGCCCAGAAAAAAACATGTTTTGTTACACACGCACACACACCACACAACCCAGGCACTCTTCCCCCCCCCCCAGTCCCAGGTCCCCCCCCACCCCCCTCTCCCCCCACACCCCAGCCACACACACACACTCTCCCCACCTCCCACCCCGAACAACCCCCAAGCCACATACACACACCTCCCGCCCCAACCCACCTCCCCCCCCACACGCACACACACCTCCCCCCCCCCCGCTAGCGAGACGAGAGCCAGGACGAAAGCACACCTTACACCCCCCCTACTAACACCCCAGCCCCCCCACCCCACCCCCCCCCACCCCCCCTAACACACACACCCCTAGCCCCCCCCCACCCCCCACCCCCCGCCCCCCAGCAGCGGAGACGAGAGCCAGGACGAAAGCCACACTCTTACACCCCCCTACTAACACCCCAGCCCCCCCCCACCCCCCCCCCCCCACCCCCCCCCCCTCACACACCACACACCCTATCCACCCCCCACCCCCCAACACCCCCACCCCACCACCCGCCCCCCAGCAGCGGAGACGAGAGCCAGGACGAAAGCACACCTTACACCCCCCTACTAACACCCCATCCCCCCCCCCCCCCCCACACACACACACCACCCCACCCGCCCCCCAGCAGCGAGACGAGAGCCAGGACGAAGCACACCTTACCCCTACCCACACAAACACCCTAGCCACCCCACCACCACCACCCCAGCCACACACATCCCCCCACCCACCCCACACACACACCTCCCGCCCTCCAGCAGCGGAGACGAGAGCCAGGAGGAAGGAAACCTTTGCAACGAGGATGAGACTCCATTGCTACGTAATCTTTACAGCAACCGCAAAGCCATTTTGAACCCGCCCTTGGACTACATGGTGAGGTTGGTGGTGGGTGGTGGTGGTGGTGGTGGAGTGAGCTCATACGTATGTTTACAACCGCATAGCTATGTTGAGCCCGCCCCTGTACAACATGGTGAGGTTGTTGTTAATGGGTGGTGGTGGTGGTGGTGGGTGGTGTTTGTGGAGTGAGCTCATACGTATGTTTACAACCGCAAAGCCATTTTGAACCCGCCCCTGGACTACATGGTGAGGTTGTTGGTGGTGGTGGTGGTGGTGGAGTGAGCTCATATGTTTGTTTACAACCGCAAAGCCATTTTGAACCCGCCCCTGGACTACATGGTGAGGTTGTTGGTGGTGGTGGTGGTGGAGTGAGCTCATATGTTTGTTTACAACCGCAAAGCCATTTTGAACCCGCCCCTGCACTACATGGTGAGGTTGGTGGTGGTGGTGGTGGTGGAGTGAGCTCGTACGTATGTTTACAACTGCAAAACCATGTTGAACCCGCCCCTGGACTATATGGTGAGGATGGTGGTGGTGGTGGTGGTGGTGGAGTGAGCTCATACGTATGTTTACAACCGCAAAGCCATTTTGAACCCGCCCCCGGACTACATGGTGAGGTTGGTGGTGGTGGTGGTGGTGGAGTGAGCTCATACGTATGTTTACAACCGCAAAGCCATTTTGAACCCGCCCCTGGACTACATGGTGAGGTTGGTGGTGGTGGGTGGTGGTGGTGGTGGTGGAGTGAGCTCATACGTATGTTTACAACCGCATAGCTATGTTGAGCCCGCCCCTGTACAACATGGTGAGGTTGTTGTTAATGGGTGGTGGTGGTGGTGGTGGTGGGTGGTGTTTGTGGAGTGAGCTCATATGTATGTTTACAACTGTTCAGCTATGTTGAGCCTACCCCTGGACTACATGGTGAGGTTGTTGTTGTTGGTGGTGGGTGGTGGTGGTGGTGGTGGTGGAGTGAGCTCATATGTTTGTTTACAACGGCATAGCTATGTTGAACCCACCCCTGGACTACATGGTGAGGTTGCTGTTGGTGGTGGTGGGTGGTGGTGGTGGTGGTGGTGGTGTGAGCTCATACGTATGTTAACAACCGCATAGCCATGTTGAACTCACCCCTGGACTACATGGTAAGGTTGTTGTTGGTAGGTGGTGGTGGTGGTGGTGGTGGTGAGTGAGTGAGCTCATACGTATGTTTACAACCACACAGCCATGTTGAACCCGCCCCTGGACTACATGGTGAGGTTGCTGTTGGTGGTGGTGGGTGGTGGTGGTGGGTGGTGGTGGTGGTGGTGGTGGTGGAGTGAGCTCATACGTATGTTTACAACCACATAGCCATGTTGAACCCACCCCTGGACTACATGGTGAGGTTGCTGTTGGTGGTGGTGGGTGGTGGTGGGTGGTTGTGGTGGTGGTGGTGGTGGTGGAGTGAGCTCATACGAATGTTTACAACCACATAGCCATGTTGAACCCACCCCTGGACTACATGGTGAGGTTGCTGTTGGTGGTGGTGGGTGGTGGGTGGTGGTGGTGGTGGTGGTGGTGGTGGAGTGAGCTCATACGTATGTTTACAACCGCATAGCCATGTTGAACCCACCCCTGGACTACATGGTGAGGTTGTTGGTGGTGGTGGTGGGTGGTGGTGGTGGTGGTGGTGTGAGCTCATACGTATGTTAACAACCGCATAGCCATGTTGAACTCACCCCTGGACTACATGGTAAGGTTGTTGTTGGTAGGTGGTGGTGGTGGTGGTGGTGGTGAGTGAGTGAGCTCATACGTATGTTTACAACCACACAGCCATGTTGAACCCGCCCCTGACTAACATGGTGAGGTTGCTGTTGGTGGTGGTGGGGTGGTGGTGGTGTGTGGTGGTGGTGGTGGTGGTGGTGGAGTGAGCTCGTACGTATGTTTACAACCACATAGCCATGTTGAACCCACCCCTGGACTACATGGTGAGGTTGCTGTTGGTGGTGGTGGGTGGTGGTGGTGGTGGTGGTGGAGTGAGCTCATACGTATGTTTACAACCGCATAGCCATGTTGAACCCACCCCTGGACTACATGGTGAGGTTGCTGTTGGTGGTGGTGGGTGGTGGTGGGTGGTGGTGGTGGTGGTGGTGGTGGTGGAGTGAGCTCATACGTATGTTTATAACCGCATAGCCATGTTGAACCCACCCCTGGACTACATGCTAAGGTTGTTGGTGGTGGGTGGTGGTGGTGGTGAGTGAGTGAGCTCATACGTATGTTTACAACCACACAGCCATGTTGAACCCGCCCCTGGACTACATGGTAAGGTTGTTGTTGGTAGGTGGTGGTGGTGGTGGTGGTGTTAGTGGAGTGAGCTCATACGTATGTTTACAACCACACAGCCATGTTGAACCCGCCCCTGGACTACATGCTGAGGTTTTTGTTGGTGGGTGGTGGTGGTGGTGGAGTGAGCTCATACGCATGTTTACAACCGCATAGCTATGTTGAACCTGCCCTTGTACAACATGGTGAGGATTTTGTTGGTGGGTGGTGGTGGTGGGTGGTGGGTGGTGTTTGTGGAGTGAGCTCATATGTATGTTTACAACTGTTCAGCTATGTTGAGCCCACCCCTGGACTGCATGGTGAGGTTGGTGGTGGTGTCGGTGGTGGTGGAGTGAGCTCATACGTTTGTTTACAACCGCATAGCTATGTTGAGCCCACCCCTGGACAACATGGTGAGGTTTTTGTTGGTGGGTGGTGGTGGTGTGGGTGGATGTTGGTGGTGTTAGTGGAGTGAGCTCATACGTATGTTTACAACTGCATAGCTATGTTGAGCCCACCCCTGGAGTACATGGTGAGGTTTTTGATGGTGGGTGTTGGTGGATGTTGGTGGTGTTTTGTGTTTTACAACCTCATAGGGCTGTTCAGTTGAGCCGCGTCCCACCCCTGGACAACTGGTGAGGTTTTTGTTGGTGGGTGGTGGTGGTGTGGGTGGATGTGTTGGGTGTGGGGGGTTTTGTGTGTTAGTTGTTTTAGCTGGTCAGGGGATTCATGTACGTGGGGATGTTACAACGTTGGCTAATGGCTATGGGGTTTTTTGGTGGGTTTAATAGCCCACCCGGGAGTACCCCCACCAATCATCTGGTGAGGTTTTTGGATGGTGGGTGTTTGGGGGATGGGGTGGTTTGGCCACAGTCAACTGTCTGGAACTTATGAGTAGGGGGGTTTTGGTGTGGGGGGTGTGTGGTTGGGTTGGTGTGTTGTTTGTGGGGGGGGGTGGTTGGTGGATGTTTGGTGTGTTTGGTGGATGTTGGTGGTGTTAGTGGTGTTGGTGGTGTTAGTGGTGTTGGTGGATGTTGGTGGTGTTAGTGGTGTTGGTGGTGTTGGTGGATGGTGGTGGTGTTGGTGGGGCTGGTGATGTTTGGTAGGGTTAGAGGTGTGTAAGTGGCCGTTGTGTGTTGGGTGGGGGTGGCGGTTTGTGGTGTTATTGGTGGTTGGTGGCTGTTTGTGTGTTGTGGATGCTCGTGGGTGGTTTGGTGGTATGTTGTTGGTTGGTGGATGTTGTGGTGGATGGTGGTGGTGTTGTTGGTCTTGGTTGCTGGTGGCGTTGGTTGTGGATGTTGGTGTTGTTTTAGTGTGGTGTTGTTGGATGTTTGTGGAGTTTAGTGTGTTTGTTGTGTTTAGTGGTTTTGTTGCTTTTCTTTGTTTTTGTTGCTCTTTTTGTGGTCGTTAGTTTTGTTTGTTGCATGTTGAGTTTTTTTGGGGTGGTTGTTAGTGGTGTTGGCGATGTGTGTTGTTGTTCTTGTTGTGTTTGTTTGGGGTTTGTGATGGTTTGTGTTCTGGTGGTTGTTTGTTTTTATTGTATTTTTGTTTCTTTCTTTTTGTGTTTTTCTGTTAGTTTTTTATTGTGCTGTTTCAGATGCGTTCGTGGCTGTGGTGGTTTCTGGGGGCGGGGTGGGTGTTTGTGGCTTTGGGGGTTCGTGGTGTTGCCGGCTGTTGGTGGTGTTGTGTTGGCTGTTTTTGTATTTGTTGGGCTCTTGGTGGCTGTTGGTGGTGTTGGTGTGTTGGTGGCTGATTGGTGGTGTTCGTGTGTTGGTTTGGTGGCTGTTTTTGTGTTTTCGTGTGTTGGTTGCTTTGTGTGGTGCGTTCTTGGTGTTGGTTGCTGTTTGGTGATGAGCTTCTGTTTGTGCTTTTTTCGTTGTGTTTTGTGGCTGTTGGTGGGTTCGTGGTGTTGGTGGCTTTGGGGGGAGACTGTTCTGGTTTGCTGTGTGTTGGGGTGCTGTGTTGTGTGTTTCGTGGTGTTGGTGGCTGTTGGTGGTGTTCTGGTTGTTGGTGGCTGTTGGGTTGGTGTCTCGTAGGTGGTCTGGTGGGCTGTTGGTGTGTTCGTGATAGTTGTGGATGGTGGTGTTCGTGGTGTTGGTGGTGTTCGTGGTGTTGGTGGATGTTGGTGGTGTTAGTGGTGGGTGGTGTTTGTGGAATGAGCTCATATGTATGTTTACAACCGCATAGCTATGTCGAGCCCACCCCTGGACAACATGGTGAGGTTTTTGTTGGTGGGTGGTGGTGGTGGTGGTGGAGTGAGCTCATACGTATGTTTACAACTGCACAGCTATGTTGAACTTGCACCTGGATTACATGGTAAGGATAGTATAAGGGTCCCCCACCACCACCATCACCACCACCACCCACGACCACCACCCACCACCACCACCACCGCCCACCACCACCACATACCACACACCTCACACACCACGCGAGTTTTCGTTTGCACTCATCCAAAATGGACAACACACACACACACACACGCACATACAATACGGGCAAGACACACTCACACACACACACACACGCACATGCAATACGGGCAAGACACACTCACACACACACACACGCACATGCAATACGGGCAAGACACACGCATCCAACATATACAGCATGTTCACAAGAACAAACACAAACACACGCATATACACCCAACATGAACAACAGACACACACACGCATGCATGCAACTTATAAACACACACACATACACACGTGTTCACACACCTCCAACGTGGACTACGCACACACACACACACACACACACACACACACACACACACACACACGCACACACACGCACACACAACACACACACACACGCACACACACACACACACACACACACACACACACACACACACACAACTGTTTTTGAAAGCAGAAGGAGCAGTACCAAGGCAGGGAGGGTAAGCGCGAGTCGAACCCGCGACCAAACAATTTGATGTTTGGCGACAGTGTACTACTCAGACATCTGGGTGTTTGCGTCCATCCAACATGTACAACACACACACAAACACACGCATACACACCCAACATGGGCAATACATACACGCAGCCAACATATACAGCACACACACAAACACACGCATGCACACCCAACATGGGCAATACATACTCACATCCAACGGGTACAACAAACACACAAACACACACACAAACACACCCAACATGGGCAATACATACACGCAGCCAACAAATACAACACACACACAAACACACGCATGCACACCCAACATGGGCAATACATACACACACCCAACGGGTACAACAAACACACAAACACACACACAAACACACCCAACATGGGCAATACATACACGCAGCCAACATATACAACACACACACAAGCACACGCATGCACACCCAACATGGGCAATACATACACACACCCAACGGGTACAACAAACACACAAACACACACACAAACACGCCCAACATGGGCAATACATACACGCAGCCAACATATACAACACACACACAAGCACACGCATGCACACCCAACATGGGCAATACATACACGCACCCAACGGGTACAACACAAACACATACA
This sequence comes from Chlamydomonas sp. ICE-L, assembly GCA_013435795.1. Classification (NCBI taxonomy): domain Eukaryota; kingdom Viridiplantae; phylum Chlorophyta; class Chlorophyceae; order Chlamydomonadales; family Chlamydomonadaceae; genus Chlamydomonas; species Chlamydomonas sp. ICE-L. Next base: position 14,262,879 of record JACBWV010000223.1, read on the forward strand.
CACCCGCACGCAGCCAACATATACAACACACACAAACACACGCATACACACCCAACCTGAGCAATACACACACATACACATACGCATCCAACGGATACAATACATACTCAACCAACATATATAATACAGGCACTCATCCAATATGGTCAATACACGCACACATGCATGCATGCAACGTGCACAGCACATACACAAACACACACAAACACAAACACACGCATCCAACGTATACTACACAAATACACACATACACACTCAACATGGACAGTACACACACACACACACACGCATGCATGCATGCATGCATGCAATGTGCACAACACATACGCAAACACCCACATACACACACAACATGGACAACACACACACACGCATCTGACGTATACTACACGGACACACTCATACACACCCAACATGGACAGTACACACACACACACACGCATGCATGCATGCAACGTGTGCAACACAAACACGCGCATACACACCCAACATGGAGAACACACACACACACACACAACGTGGACAATGCACACACATGCAGCAACCTCCAAGCCCCCTCGCCTGTTTTACCATCCCGGCTCATTAATGAGCGTGTATTAATCTAACCAACCACTTATCCCACCTCCAATGACAGATCCTTCACTCCTCTCCCCCCTCCAATCAGAGCCAACCCACCGATGTGCTCGTCTCTGTGCAACCCACCAAACCCGGCCCAATCCCATCACTCCTGTCTCCCTTTCCACTCAGATCCAACCCACCGGTGTGCATGCCTACGTGAAAACTACCAAACTCCCCCCAACCCTTCACTCCTCTCTCCTCTTCCACTCAGATCCAACCCACCGACGAGCTCGTCTTTGTGCAACCCACCAGATTCCCCCCAACCCTCCACTCCTCTCCCCCCTCCAATCAGACCCAACCCACCGACGAGCTCGTCTCTGTGCAACCCACCAAGCTCACCCTAAACCCTTAACCCTGGTTCCCCCTTCCGATCAAAACCAACCCACCGGTGTGCTTGTCTACGTGAAAACTACCAAACTCACCCCAAACCCCTCACTCCTCTTCCCCCCTTCCACTCAGATCCAACCCACCGGTGTACTTGTCTACGTTGAAACTACCAAACTCAACCCAAACCCCTCACTCCTGTCCCCCTTCCACTCCTGTCCCCCTTCCACTCTGACCCAACCCACCGGTGTGCTCGTCTTTGTGCAACCCACCAAACTTGGCCCAATCACATCACTCTCTCTCTCCCCTTCCACTCCGACCCAACCCACCGATGTTCTCGTCTTCGTGCAACCCACCAAACTCGGCCCGAACCCATCACTCCTGTCCCCCCTTCCAATCAGAACCAACCAACCGGTGTGCTTGTCTTACGTGAAAACTACCAAACTCGACCCAAACCCCTCACTCATGTCCCCCCTTCCACTTAGCCCCAAACATCCAATGTGCTTGTCTTTGCCCAAACTTCTAAATTCACCCTAGACCCTTCACTCCTCTTATCCTCTTCCACTCAGATCCAACTATCCGACGAGCTCGTTTTCGTGCGACCCACCAAACACGGCCCAAACCCATCACTCCCCTCCCCCCACCCACCTATGTGCTTGTCTTGGTGCAAACTTCCAAATTCACCCTAGACCCTTCACTCCTCTTCTCCTCTTCCACTCAGATCCAACCGTCCGACGAGCTCGTTTTCGTGCGACCCACCAAGCTCCTGTCCCTCGACTGCCTCGTCCTCTCCAAGCCCATTTGCACACGGGTGGCCCCAGCATGGACCGCATACGTCTTTACCCAAACTACCAAAATCACCCTAGAACCTCCACTCCTCCCCCCTCTTCCACTTAGATCCAACCATCCGACGAGCTCGTTTTCGTGCGACCCACCAAGCTCCTGTCCCTCGACTGCCTCGTCCTGTCCAAGCCCATTCGCACACGGGTGGCCCCAGCATGGACCGCATACACTGAGCAGCTACAGCAGCAGCAGCTACAAGCTCTCCGGCTGCAGCAGCAACAGGTTGTGCGGGAGTGGACCAACGGAGACGGCCCCATTACCATGGAGAAACCTGTCACGGAATTGTTCTCATTTCAGGTGAGAATGGTGGGGGCAGTGTGTGTGGGGTGGGGTGGGTGGGGGGGGGATTTTTGGTGAAGAACCCTGTCACGGAACTGTTCTCATTTCAGGTGAGAATGGTGGGGGCAGTGTGTGTGGGGGTGGGGTGGTAGTGGTGGTGGTGGTGTGTGTGGGTGTGGGGGTGTGGGGGGGGGGGTGAAGAACCCTGATCACGGAACTGTTCTCATTTCAGGTGAGAATGGTGGGGGCAGTGTGTGTGGGGGTGGGTGGGTGGGGTGGGTGTGTGTGTGTGTGGGGGGGGGGGGGGGGGGGGTGGGGGGGGGGGGGATTTTGGTGAAGAACCCTGTCACGGAACTGTTCTCATTTCAGGTGAGAATGGTGGGGGCAGTGTGCGTGGGGGGGGTGGGGGGGGGGTGGGGGTGGGGGGGGTGGTGGTGGTGGGGGGGGGGGATTTTGGTGAAGAACCCTGTCACAAAACTGTACTTTTTTCAGGTGAGAATGGTTGGGCCAGTGTGGGGGTGGGGGTGTGTGTGTGTGGTGGGGGTGGGGAGAACTCACGGGACTGTACCCCTTTTCAGGTGCGAATGGTGGGGGCAGTGGGTGGGTGGGTGGGTGGATTGGTGGTGGAGAAACCTGTCACGGAACTGTACTTCTTTCAGGTGAGAATGGTGGAGTCAGTGTGTGGGTGAGTGGGTGGGGGTGGGGTGGGGGGGGTGGGGGGTGATTGGTGGTGGGCGAGTGAGCGGCAGGGTGGCAGTAGGGGGGGGCGTGGGGGATATTAGCAGTGGGGAGTTGCTCTTAGTGGGGGAGCGACCATGAAAATGTGGCGGATCAAAAATGTGGTGGATTGGCCCCGCCCCCTAGACTCCCTTGACCCCTGGCAAGAGCAACAGATGCAGCAGCTACAAGGTCTGCCGGAGGAGCTCCTCCAGCAGCAGCAGCAGCAGCCACAGCAGGGGTCAGATTACCATGGAAATGTGAAATTTGAAAAGGAGCTACTGAAGCCCCGCTCCCAGGCCTCCCTTGAGCCCTGGCAATGTGAAAATGTGAAATGTGAAAACGAGCAACTGGATCTTAAACACCAACAACAACAACAACAACACCAACAGCACCAACAACACGGACACCACCACCACCATCAACATCAACAACAACATCAACATCAACAACACCAACACCAACAACACCAACAACACCAACAACACCAACAACACCAACAACACCAACAACACCAACAACACCGACACCACCGACACCTCCACCACCACCACCAACAACAACTTCATTAACACCTTCAACACCAACAACATCAAGAACACCAACAACACCAACAACAGCACCAACAACACCAACAGCAACACCAACAACACCGACACCACCACCAACAACAACATCAACAACAACAACAACATCAACAACACCAATACCAACACCAACAACACCAACAACACCAACAACACCAACAACACCGACACCAACAACACCAACAACACCAACAACACCAACAACTTCATTAACACCAACCACACCAACAACATCAAGAACACCAACAAGACCAACAACAACACCAACAACACCAACAGCACCAACAACACCGACACCACCACCACCACCAACATCAACATCAACAACAACATCAACATCAACAACACCAGCAACACCCACACCAACACCAACAACACCCACACCAACAACACCAACAACACCAACAACACCGACACCACCACCACCACCAACAACAACTTCATTCACACCAACAACACCAACAACATCAAGAACACCAACAACACCAACAACAACACCAACAGCACCAACAACACCGACACCACCACCACCACCAACATCAACATCAACAACACCATCAACACCATCACCACCAACAACAACACAACATCAACATCAACATCAACATCAACATCAACAACACTAACAACAGCAACACCAACAGCACCAACAACACCGACACCACCACCACCACCACCACCACCAACATCAACATCAACATCAACAACAACATCAACAACACCAACACCAACAACACCAACAACACCAACAACATCAACATCAACATCAACATCAACAACACCAACACCAACAACACCAACAGCAACACCAACAACACCGACAACACCAACACCAACAACATCAACATGGCCCATACCAACACGGCCCATACCAACACCAACACCAACAACATCAACAACACCAACACCAACACCAACAACTCCAACAACAACACCAACAACAACACCAACAACACCACCAACCACCAACAACAACAACACTAACAACACCACCAACACCAACAACACCGACACCACCAACAACACCAACAACACCAACAAGGCCCATACCAACACCAACACCAACAACACCCACACCAACACCACCAACTCCAACACCAACACCAGCAACGACACCAACAACAACACCAACAACAACACCAACAACAACACCAACAACAACACCAACACCAACAACACCAACAACACCGACAACACCGACAACACCAACAACACTAACACCAACACCAACAACTACAATATCGCCAACAACACCAACACCAACATCAACAACACCAACAGCACCAACAACACCAACAGCACCAACAACACGAACACCACCAACACCACCAACATCAACACCGACATCAACAACAACAACAACAACGACAACAACAACAACAACAACAAACAACAAGGCCCACACCAACAAAAACACCAACACCACCAAAAACACCAACACCAAGACCACCACCACCACCACCACCAACACAACAATAACAACAACCACACCACCCCTAACACCACCACCACCAACACTAACACCAACAACACTAACAACAATACCAACAACACCCACACCCACACCAACACCAACACCAACACCAGCACCAATCCACATTGACCATCAGTCGTGTACTTTCAGCTGAGTGAATGCAATGTAACCTGTGTTGCCATCCAGTGCGATCCACCATCAACACCAACACGATTACTAATACCACCAACACCACCAATAACACCACCACTACAAACACCACCACCACCACCACCAACCTCCCACATCACCACTACCCAAAGTTCCACCACCAGTTTCCACCTTACACACACACGGCCGTCCACCACCACGACCACCACCACCACCACCCTCCCACATCACCACCACCCCACTCTCACATCCCACCGACACTCCACCTGCTGCAGCCGTCAAACTCTAATGTGGACAACCAGTCCCCCCCCCCCCCCCCCCCCCCCCCCCCCGTCACCGTCACCGTCACCGTCCCCCAACACACACACACATGCCCCCCACACCCCACACCCCACATCCCACATCATCACCACCACACACACACGCACACCCCCTCCCACATAACCACCCCACCTGCCGCAGCCGTCGAACTCTGATGTGAACAACCAGTTTCCATTGCTCGACTTTTTGGCCACAGAGGATGACTTCCCCAACACAAGTGGCACAGGACCTCAGCTTCCCTCCAGCTTTCTCCCTAGCCCCCCACGACCCTCTCCTTCCATCCCAGCCCAACCAGCAGGCTCCCGCCGAACATCGCCATCCGTGCCCTCCCCTCCCTTGCCATCGAACCAAGTTATATCCTCCTCCTCACACCCCTCACCACTGTCGGCTTCTCGGTACCCTCCTGCTTCCTCCACCTCTTCCTCACACCCCTCACCAACAGCATCTTCTCAGCATCCCCCTGCTTGTCCCCCCTCTTCCTCACACCCCTCACCTCAGTCCCTCCCTGAACCTGCCTCCTCCTCCGGCCGGACACCCCCCTCAACAGCCCGCCCAACAGCAGCCCCCTTAAAAACATCCCCCACAACAGCCCACCCAACAACAGCCACACAAACAGCCGCCCCCTCAACAGCCAACCGAACAGGCACCTCCTCAACAGCCAAACCAGCAGCCACCCCCCTCAACAGCCCCATCACCCCCGCAGGCCCTCAACAGCCAAACCAACAGCCCCCCCCTCAACAGCCCCATCACCCCGCCGGCCCTCTCGCCGATCGTCTCGCTCCCCGCCTGAGCAGACACCTCCCCCCATCTCAAGAGGTGCCCTATCCAACTTCCCAGCGCGGGTCACGAACGACCCGCTGGGTGCACTGGACTCTCTAGATGACCCGTCAAGCTCACCCTCCCGCATGGAATCCCCCTTGTATACACATGTTGGCCATGAGCCGCTAGAGACTTTAGACTCTGCTGACGAGAAGCCAGCTGAGGGTGCCTCAGGCCCCCCACTAGGAGCCCTCGGATGAGCCCAGTGAGCAGTCAAACGTATTGCCCTACGATCGCATCGAAGGGTACAATGTAGGTTGTAGTGTGCCTTTGTATCTCTGATGTAGATGCTGCTACCTCAACTGCTGCAGCTGCTGCTGGTCTTCCTAATCTTGTTACGGCTGCTGCTGCCTATGCTGCTGCCTGTGCTGCTAGTCTTCATACTCTTGTTGCTGCTGTTCCTGCTGCTGTTCTGCTGCTGCTGCTGCTGCTTCTGGTCTTCCTAATCTTGTTACGGCTGCTGCTGCCTATGCTGCTGCCTGTGCTGCTAGTCTTCGTACTCTTGTTGCTGATGTTCCATGCTGCTGCTGCTGCTGCTGCTGCTGTTCTTCCTATTCGTGTTGCTGCTGGTGTAGCTGCTGATGATGATGCTGCCTCCACTGCTGCCTCTGCTTCTGCTGCTGGTCCTCCTACTCTTGTTGCTGTTGCTGCTGATGATGCCTATGCTCCTTCCTCTGCTACTGCAGCTACTGCTGGTCTTCCTACTCTTGTTGCTTGTGTTCATGTTGATGTTGATGTTGATTTTGTTGCTGCTCTTCCTACTCTGGTTGCTGCTGTTGCTGCTGCTGCCTCTGCTGCTGCTGTTCTTCCTTCTCTTGTTGCTGCTGTTGATGTTGATGTTGTTGCTGCTCCTCCTACTCGTGTTGCTGCTGTTGCTGCTGCTGTTCTTCCTTCTCTTGTTGCTGCTGTTGCTGCCGCCTGTGCTGCTTCCTCTGCTGCTGCAGCTGCTGCTGGTCTTCCTAGTATTGTTGCTGCTGTTGCCCCTGGTGTAGCTGCTGACGCTGATGCTGGTCTACCTAATCTTGTTGCTGTTGCCGCTGGAGCTGGTGCTGGCATTCCTACTCGTTGTTGTTGTTGTTGTTGTTGTTGTTATTGTTATCATTGTTTCCGCTGCTGCTGTTGTTGCTCTTGTTTGGTTTCCGATGCTGCTGATGCTGCTTGCGGTAATTGTAGTGTTGTATGCATCACATATATGTATTGTGTATGTCTATGTGTGGATATGTGGTACATTACATATACATATATGTGTTATATTACATATATGTGTATATGTGTATATGTATTATATTACATATATGTGTATATGTGTATATGTATTATATTACATATATGTGTATATGTGAATATGTGTTATATTCATAAATGTATTGTGAGCGAGGAAGGAAGATTCGACAATTATAATATCTAAAATATTATATTATAATTATAACTATCAAATATAGAATATTATATTATAATTATAATATATATAGTAGTAATTATACTATGCAATTAGAATATAAATATTATAATTCTAATATATAAAATAGTAATTATCGAGGGGGGGGCAAGAATAAAGTTGGCAGACCGCATGTTCGGAAGTTGTTATATTGACCCCTGGACCCCCCCCCCCCCCCCCCCCCCCCCCCCCCCCCTCCCTCCCCCCTTTTGAGACCTCACATCTGAACACCCAGACAGTATAACATAGTGAAAGGGGGGTCCATGAGCATCATCTCGTCAAGGCCTTTCCAACCATACAACCAAGAGATACAAATATCAAGTTTGGACAAAGTTATTTAGATTTCAGTATTTTTACAACTTTCTTGAGCGCTCCGCAGTCGTCCGCACCCTTGGAGGAGATCACTAAGGTATGTAAAGGACTGAAGGCGCTATTTATCTGTCTACCGTATCTAACTTTATTATCATCATTATCATGGCTTCATCGACTCAACTTGTATTCTGGAGCCTGATGGTCTGCTCGGGTGGTGTGTGTGTGTGTCTGGGGTGTGTGTGTGCGTGTGTGGGTGGGTGGGTGTGTGTGGGTGTGTGGGTGTGTGGGTGTGTGTGTGTGTGTGGGGGGGGGGGGGGGGGTCCACTGCTTTAGGAACCTCGTAGGGGACCAGAGTTCAGAACGCGCATCCAAACGCGTTGCGCGCGCGCCTTTTTTGCCGCCAACTGCCGCTCGTGCGAAGCTGGGCGCGAAGGTCTGGGTGACGTCCAGCCTGGCGTCCAGCCTGGATGTACCTTCCAGGAGATCCACCTATTACACCCTGCGTGTAACTTACTAACGAATGCAGATTCGCACTCCTCTCGTCGAGACGTACTCATTGGTGTACCTCACGCTTGAAAATTCGCACTGGCAAGAAAGTTACACGAGGTACAAATAAAATTGGGAAAACGGTCGGACCCCCCCCTCCCCCCCTCGTATCTCGGCCGCCCGTGGGTGTATCGACATGATTTTTTGTGTATCGACTATTGCTCGCGGTTCTCTATCCATATCGAACATGCGGTACGAAATCTTTTTCTTTGCCCCCCCCTCGGTAATTATACTAAGTAATTAGAATATACAATATTATAATTCTTAAATATTCTATTATAATTCTAATATATAAAATAGTGATTATACCATGTAATTAGAATATAAAATATTCTCATTCTTAAATATTCTATTCTAATTCTAATACATAAAATAGTAATTATACTATGAAATTGAATACAAAATATTCTAATTCTTAAATATTATATTATAATTCTAATATATAAAATAGTAATTATACTATGTAATTTGAATGTAAAATATAATTAGGAAATGAGTTGATTATTCAGGACGTTCAGTTACTGTTGTGGACCAGTGCACTAGGGTTGGGGTAAAGGTCAGTGTTTTGTATTTCAGATTTCTGCAGGCCTAGTTGTGTAGGTTGTAGGACCGGCATAGCACACTGTAGGGCGGATCGCGAAGCGTGAAGGGGTGGGGGAAGGGGGGTTCTGCGGGCGGGTCCAGATTTTGGCTGCAAAGCTTAAAGGTGCAATACAAACAATCAACCACCTTTATTCTAAGTTTATTACTTTTTTATTCTACGTATTTTTACCCTGAATTCGAAGTTTATTATTTTTTACAATCAGCCACCTTTATTCTAAGTTAATTTATTTTTAATTCTACGTATTTGCGAGGGGGGGGGGCAAGAAAAAAGATTTTGTACCGCATGTTCGATACGGATAGAGAACTGCGAGCAATAGTTGAGACAAAAAAATCATGTCGATACGCCCACGGGCGGCCGATATATAGGGTGTGTGTGTGGGGGGGGGGGGTCCGACCGTTCTCCCAATTGTGTTTGTACCTCGTGTAACTTTCTTGCCAGTGTGAATTTTTGAGCGTGATGTACACCGTTAAGAAGGTCTGGGCGAGAGGAGTACAAATCTGAAGTCGTTAGTAAGTGACTCCAAGGGTGTAATTGGTGGATCTCCTGGAAGGTACATCCAGGCTGGACGCCAGGCTGGACGTCACCCAGACCTTTGCGCCCAGCTTTGCACGGCAGTTGGGCGGAAAAACGCGGGCGCGCAACGCGTTCTGAATTCCGGTCCCCTACGAGGTTCCTAAAGCAGTCGAGCCTGGGGGCGAGCACTCGAGCCCCCCCCACTCCCCCACACACACCTTCCCCCCCCCCCCCTCCCTCCCTCCCCCCCCCCACACACACCCCCACACCCCCACACCCCAAAACACACACACACCACCCGAGCAGACCATCAGGCTCCAGAATACAAGTTGAGTAGATTAAGCCATGATAATGATGATGTTAAAGATAAAAAGACAGATAAATAACGCCTTCAGTCGTTTTTATACCTTAGTGGTCTCCTCCTAGCGCGCGGACGACTGCTGAGCGCCCAAGAAAGTTGTACAAATACTAAAATCTAAATAACTGTGTTCAAACTTGATATTTGTATATTTTGGTTGTATGGTTGGAAAGGCCTTGACGAGATGATGCTCATGGACCCCCCTTTCACTATGTAATACTGCCTGTGTGTCTATGTGAGGTCTCAAAGGGGGGTGGGGGTGGGTGGGGGGGGGGGTCCCCAGGGGTCAAAATAACAACTTCCGAACGTGCGGTCAGCCAACTTAATTCCTGCCCCCCCCTCGCGTATTTGTATTTATATTTTTATAATCAGCAACCCACGATGCCTGGGGCTTCGGCCAGTGGCACTGTAGATCTTATTTTAATGGGGAGGCCCTACGGTGACTATTGCTAGCTCTAGCTTACGCTGTGGTGTCCTTAATTTCACGTCCTGAGAGGGACTGCATTGCACGGATGTAACAATTTCAATTTCAATTTCAATTTCTATAATCAGCAACCCGTATTATAAGTCAATATATTTTTAATTCTACATATTTTTGAAAATATGTATATTTACATCTCACATATACATATTTGACCTCATATTTGAAAATATGTATATTTACATCTCACATATACATATTTGACCTCATATTTGAAATATGTTTATTTACATCTCATATATACATATTTGACCACATATTTGAAAATATGTATATTTACATCTCATATATACATATTTGACCACATATTTGAAAATGTGTATATTTACATCTCATATATACATATTTGACCACATATTTGTAAATATAAATATTTACATCTCATATATAATATTTGACCACATATTTGAAAATATGTATATTTTCATCTCATATATACATATTTGACCACATATTTGAAAATATGTATATTTACATATCATATATAATATTTGACCACATATTTGAAAATATGTATATTTTCATCTCATATATAATATCTATATTTTATAGTCATCAACCTCTTTATTTATTTTTTTAATTCGGAGTCTATTGTTTTTTAACTCAGCGTATTTTTATCCTGAATTCTTAGCCTACTTCATTTGCAAACCTTGCACACAAACCAGAGCGCTGCCATGCAACTGAACAAACGGAAATTGGAGCGGAAACAGGAAGCAAGAGCGTCCAATTCAACCAGCCTCTACAGTGATTCAATCTCAGGTAAAGCCGGTGTAGGGGTAACACAGGAAGTGCAAGTGGGGTTGACACAGGAAAGTGCGAGTAGGATTGGTTGGGGTGTGGGTAGTGGATGTGGTTTGTGGGTGTGGGTAGTGGATGCAAGGTAAACACAGGAGGTGCAAGTGGGTCAGGCGTTGCAAGTAGCGTAGGTCATGCATGTATGTATGGATACAGTCCAGGGGTTGCCAGACAAGGCACTGGAGCCATTCCCAAGGTGCCCCCCCCCCCCCCCCCCACCACCACCACCACCATTCCCCCCCCCGCCCTGCCCGCCCCCCCAGCCCCCCACCCCAACCCCCCACTATACTCCCACATCACCTCTACCACCCTCTTACCCCAACACAACACAACTCTACAAGTAGCGTAGGCCATGCATGCATGGATGTTTACAGTCCAGAGGTTGCCAGACAAAGGCAAAGGAGCCATGCCCAAGGTGCCCCCCCCCCCCCCCCCCCCAACCACCACCACCACCACAACCACCACACCACCCCCACCACACCCCCTCTCCCACATCACCACCACTACACTCCCACATCACCACCACCACCCTCTGATCCCAACACAACACAGCACAACTCAACAAATAGTGTAAGTTTTGCATGCATGTATGTTTACAGTCCAGGGGTAGCCAAATAGGCTAAAGGAACTCGTCCAACCTTAAAACAAGAATGGCAGTTATCAAAAACAAGCGCTAGTGAAGTGGACCACCACACCACCACACCACACCACACTCCTCCCAAACCACCCCACACCACCACACCACACCCCTCTCACCCCACACCACACCACCACACCCCTCCCCACACAACCCACCCCCCCCACCCACCACCCCAACCCACCCTCCCACCACACCACAACACAACACAACACAACACAACACAACACCCACCACACACACCCACCACACCGCACCACACCCACCCCTCCCACCACACCACACCACACCAGCATGCATGTAACGTAGGTAATGCAGGCAGTTCATGTCCTGTTGATTTGATGTTGATGTATGGCAGTGCATGTAATGCATGTAAAGCATGTAATATGGCTTGTAGCCATGCATCCCACCATCCCTAAGTCCATCCATCCACCCACTCACCCACCCACCCACACCTTCATCCATTCCTCCGCCCATCCGCTCACCCACCCGTTCATCCATCCACCCATTCATTCATCCGTCCACCCATTCATCGACCCACCCATTTATTCATATATTCATCCACCCATTCATCCATCCACCCACCCATTCATCCATCCATCCATCCATCCACCCACCTATTCATCCATCCACCCATTCATCCATCCGTCCACCTACCCATTCATCCATCTATTCATCCACCCATTCATTCATCCATCCACCCACCCACCCATTCATCCATCCACCCATTCATCAATCCACCCATTCATCCATCCACCCACCCATTCATCCACCCATCCACCCATTCATCCATCCATCCACCCACCTATTCATCCATCCACCCATTCATCCATCCGTCCAACCTACCCATTCATCCATCCACCCATCCATCCACCCATCCACCCATCCATCCACCCACCCACCCACCCATTCATCCATCCATCCATTCATCCACCCACCTATTCATCCATCCACCCATTCATCATCCTTCACTACCATGCATCCATCTATGCATCCACACCATTTCGTGCATCCATCACCCCACCCACCCATTAGCATCCCCCAGTCATCCATCCACCCCATTCCTCCATCCACCCGCCCATGCAGCCACCCCATCCCCATTAATCCATCCATGCCACCCACCTATTCATTCCATCCACCCAATCATCATCCGTCCCACCTACCCAGTCATCCTCCACCCAGCCATCCACCATCCATCCCTCCATCCAGACCATCCACCATCCACCCACCTATCATCCTCACCCAGTCAGCCATCCGTCCACCCCTACCAAGGCATCATCCATCCACCCACCCGCATACCAGCCACCACCCGCCCATCCATCCCGCCATCCACCCTGCAGGCATCCATCCCCCACCCAGCCACCCACCCATCCACCCCCCCATCCAGCCATGCCATCCACCCCCCGATTCATTCAGCCATCCACCCCCCCCATCATCCATCCACTCCACCCACCCATGCCTCCCTTCCTCCATCCGTCCACCTACTCAGTCATCCATCCCCATCCACCCACCATCCACCACCCATTCACATCCATCCACCCATCCCTCCATCGCCTCCACCCACCTATTCTCCATCCACCCACCCATCCCTCCCCCCTTCATCATCCCTTCCACCACCCCCATCCATCATCCACCCATCCTAACCATGGCCATGTTTACATCATCCATGCCATCCATCCACCACCTCGTTCATTCATACCTCATCACCCATTCATCCATCCGTCCACCTACCCATTCATTCATCCATCCACCCACAAAAAAAAAAAACCCACCCATTCATCCAACCATCCACCCACCCCTGCCATCCATTTCTTACATCCTTCTCCCCATCCTACCCATTCATATCCATCCTCCCCCCCCCCCATCCATCCTCCATTCCATCCCTCCATCCATCCACCCACCCATCTCATCCATCCCTCCAATCCATCCATCCATCCATCCATCCACCTCCACCATCTTCATCCATCCATCCATCCGTCCATCCCCCATTCATCCATCCACCCACCCATCCATCCCATCCACCATCCATCCATCCTCCATTCATCACCCACCTGTCCCGTCCACCCATTCATCCATCCGTCCCCTACCCATGTCCCATCCACCCCCACCCTTCATGCCATCCACCCCTCCTCCTCCTTCATCCATCCGTCCACCTATTCATCCATCCACCCATCCATTTTCCCATTCATCCATCCACTTACTCTCCCTCCCATACCATCCTATACCTATACCAGGCAACGGCAATGGACTCATGCCCAAGTTGATTGGAGACTGCTCACCAGCCCAGCCCAAATCCACCACGCCACTCCACCTGACCCAACCCAACCAACCCAACCCCGTCCACCCACCCCTTATCACCACCACTCCACTCCCACTTCACCACGACAGGCAACGGCAATAGACTCATGCCCAAGTTGACGGGAGACTGCTCACTAGCCCACCCCACCCCACCACGCCACTCCACCTGACCCAACCCAACCCACCCAACCCCGTCCCCCCACCCCTTATCACCACCACTCCACTCCCACTTCACCACGACAGGCAACGGCAATAGACTCATGCCCAAGTTGACGGGAGACTGCTCACTAGCTCCACCCCACCCCACCACCCCACCCAACCCGACCCAACCAAACCCACCCAACCAAACCCCGTCCCCCCACCCCTGATCACCACCACTCCACTCCCACATCACCAAGACGGACAACAGCAATAGACTCATGCCCAAGTTGACGGGAGACTGCTCATTAGCCCAGCCCCACCAATCGACCCGACCCAACCCAACCCAACCCAACCCTGTCCCCCCTCCCCACCCCACATCACCATGGCAGACAACAGCAATAGACCCATGCCCAAGTTGACGGGAGACTGCTCATCCCACCACACCCAACCCGACCCAACCCAACCCCGTCCCCTCACCCCTTATTACCACCACTCCTCCCACTTCACCACGACAGACAATGGCAATGGACCCATGCCCAAGATGACTGAAGACTGCTCACTAGCCCAGCCCCACCACACCACACCACACTACACCACCCAACCAAACCAAACCCTGTGCCCCCTCCCCACCCCACATCACCATGGCAGACAACAGCAATATACCCATGCCCAAGTTGACGGGAGACTGCTCACTAGCCCAGCCCCACCCCACCACCACACCCCACCTGACCCAACCCAACCAACCCACCCCTGTCTCCCCCACCCCTGATCACCACCACTCCAATCTCACTTCACCACGACAGACAACGGCAATAGACCCATGCCCAAGTTGACGGGAGACTGCTCACTAGCCCAGCCCCTTGCCACCCAACCCGACCCGACCCACCCAACCCAACCCCATCCCCCCACCCCTGATCACCACCACTCCACTCCCACTTCACCACGACAGGCAACGGCAATAGACTCATGCCCAAGTTGACGGGAGACTGCTCACTAGCCTCACCCCACCAATCCACCCCACCCAACCCGACCCACCCAACCCAACCCCGTCCACTCACCCCTGATCACCACCACTCCACTCCCACTTCACCCAGACAGGCAACGACAATAGACCCATGCCCAAGTTGACGGGAGACTGCTCACTAGCCCAGCCCCACCCCACCACCCCACCCCACCCAACCCCGTCCCCCCACCCCCACCCCTGATCACCACCACTCCACTCCCACTTCACCAAGACAGACAACGGCAATAGACCCATGCCCAAGTTGACGGGAGACTGCTCACTAGCTCCACCCCACCAATCAACCCGACCCAACCCAACCCAACCCAACCCACCCAACCGAACCCCGACCCCCACCCCTTATCACCACCACTCCACTCCCACGTCACCACGACAGACAACGGCAATAGACCCATGCCCAAGATGACGGGAGACAATTCTGAAGGTCTCGGGGATTCCACGATTATGCAATCAGTGTGGGACTCAGGCCAACCTCAGGTGGTGGCTGCACGGAGTTACCTGAGCGCCATTGACTCAAACATGGCTTTGGCAATGAAGATGGTTCCCATGGTGAGTCGCCAGGAAGAAATATACACAAATACATACCGGTTCTCTATTACCACCACCACCACTATCGCCACCACTCAAACATGGCATTGGCAATGAAGATGGTTCCCATGGTGAGCTTTTCATATTTATAAAACATGTTTTATTTCTGGTTTTATTTGTCCACCCCAGTTGTATTGGTCCACCCCTTTACCTTCCTGACCTTAGGCCGGCACTTGCAGCACTGCCTTTGGCGGTGTTGGTAAGGAAAGGTAGCAGCTTGAATCACAATCAAACCGTCAGGAAAGGTCAACATTTATTACCAACACTGCCAAAGGCAATGTCGCAAGTACCGGCCCTTATGTCTTTGGCCGGAGCTTGATACAGTTGTATACCTTCACCCTCCTACCTGAGTTACCTGAGTGCCATCGACTTGAACATGGCATTGGCAATGAAGATGGTTCCCATGGTGAGCTTTTCATATTTATAAAACGTGTTTTATTTCTGGTTTTATTTGTCCACCCCAGTTGTACTTGTCCATCCCAGTTGGAATGGGCCCCCCCTTTTACCCTCCTACCCTCCTACCATACGATTATGCAATCAGTGTGGGACTCAGGCCAACCTCAGGTGGTGGCTGCACGGAGTTACCTGAGCGCCATTGACTCAAACATGGCTTTGGCAATGAAGATGGTTCCCATGGTGAGTCCCCAGGAAGAAATATACACAAATACACACCGGTTCTCTATTACCACCACCACCACTATCGCCACCACTCGAACATGGAATTGGCAATGAAGATGGTTCCCATGGTGAGCTTTTCATATTTATATCTCGTTTTTATATCTGTTTTTTTCTAGTTTTATTGGTCCAACCCAGTTATATTTAGGAAATGGCAACTAATATTAGTGTTTGAAAAACTAATATTAACTAATATTATTATAGTGTCACAATAATATTAGGTTTTCAAATAAATTCGAAATTTCGGCGAGACTGCTCGTCCGACTAACATTATATATATTATTTAATATTATTTATTCACTAATATTATGTAACATAGCCGACCCCTATTTATACTGGTCCACCTCTTTACCCTCTTGCCTGAGTTACTGAGTGCTATGGACTTAAGCATAGCATTGGCAATGAAGATGGTTCCCATGATGAGCTTTTCATATTTATGAAACGTGTTTTATTTCTGTTTTTGTTTGTTTTATTGGTCCAACCCAGTTATATTGGTCCACCCCTTTACCCTCCTGCCGGAGATACCCCACCACCCACCACCCTACACCACCACCCACTCACCTGAGTGCCATCGACTTGAACATGGCATTGGCAATGATGATGGTTCCCATGGTGAGCTTTTAATACATATAAAACGTGCTTTATTTCTGGTTTTATTTGTCCACCCCAGTTGTACTTGTCCATCCCAGTTGTATTGGTCCACCCCTTTACCCTCCTACCCTCCTGCCTAGAGTTACCTGAGCGCCATCGATTCGAACATGGCATTGGCAATGAAGATGGTCCCCATGGATAGTCCACAGGAAGTTTTTTTTAAATGTATATATATATAAACATACTGGCTTTTTTCGTTCCCCGTGAAGGTCTCTGAAACCAAACGGGGGACAGGGACAATCGCCTGCGGTACTATTCTACCGACTTCAAACTTCACTTTACAAACTTTACCAGCCCAGCTTCACCATCACACCATTGAGAACGACAAGGAAAGCGCCATGCAAACCCGCGTCGAAGTTTGGTTGATGCTGCTAACCCACAGTGGCGCGCGGCTTACAGCCAGGCTAGGTGTGAAGCCCATGCTACAAGGGAGGGTGCCGGGCCTAAAAATGAAAGCCCCCCCCCCCCCCCCCTCCCCCCCTCCCCCCCCCCCTCCCCCCCACACACACACAAACCCACCCATCCTCTCACATCACCACCACCACCCTATCACCTCTCTCCCCCACCCCACCCCACCCCTCCCCCTCCCACCCCACCCCTCCCACCCACCCCACCCCTTCCCCTGCAGGAGTACTTTTTTACAGACGACTCCCCAGAGAACGTGCTGGTGTGCGGGTGGGGCGAGCTATCCTTCATGTGCACTTTGATTCGTGAAGCTGATCGGGGACAGACGGCTCTACCCCCTGGTAGTACGATGGTGTTCATTAATACACACGACGAGGCATCGTCGCTTCAAGCCGCTGTCCAGGTGTGTGTGTGTGTGAGGGAGTAGGGGGTTGGGGGGGGTGCGGGGCTGGGTTTGTCTGGATTGGTTTGGGATGGGGTGGGTGCGTTGTGTTGGGTTGAAGAAGTTGGTCGGGGACAGACGGCTCTATCCAATAGTAGTACGATGGTGTTCATTAATACACACAACGAGGCATCCTCACTACAAGCCGCTGTCCAGGTGTGTGTGTGAGGGGGTAGGGTGGGGGGGTTGGGGGGTGGGGGGGGTCTAGATTGGTTTGGGATGGGGGGTGGTGGGGGGGGGTGAAGAAGCTGATCGGGGACAGACGGCTCTATCCCCTAGTAGTACGGTGGTGTTCATTAATACACACGGCAAGGCATCCTCGCTACAAGCTGCTGTTCAGGTGGGGCTGGGCTGGGTTTGTCTGGATTGGTTTGCGTTGGGTTGGGGTGCGTTGGCTTGGGGTGAGGTGAGGTGTGTTGGGTTGACATGGGGTGTGTTGGGTAGGGTTGGGATGGGTTGGGTTTGTCTGGATTGTCTATCTGCCTTCCTTCCAATCTGCCTGCCTGCATGCCTTCTGTCTGCCTGTCTATCTTCTATCTTCTATCTGTCTATCTATCTACCTATCTATCTATCTATCTATCTATCTATCTATCTATCTATCTATCTATCTATCATATCCCCGTTCAACACGGGGATGCGCTTAAGTGTTCCCCGTCGCTGTCAACCGCCATGGTAGCTTTGTCCAGGAAGCAGCCCTTTCCCTATCCCCGTAAGACAGGGCTCCCTTAATTCCACGAACCACCAGGCGTTATCATTACTTATGTATCTATCCATCTGTCTCTTAAAAAATAAACTGACTCTCTTTACCTATTGATGATGTGTTGCCGCTAGTTTAGAACTTCCTAAATACAAGACGACGGCAATGGATCTCATGCCCAAGTCGACGGGAGAATGCTCACTAGCCCCCCCCCACACCCCCCCTCCCCTCCTCTCTCCCCACCCCACATCACCACCACTCCACTCCCACACCACCACGACAGACAACGGCAATGCCCAAGTGATTCATGCCCAAGTTGACGGGAGAATGCTCACTAGCCCCCCCCCACCCCCCCTCTCCCCTCCTCTCTCCCCACCCTACATCACCACCACTCCACTCCCACACCACCACAACAGACAACGGCAATGCCCAAGTGATTCATGCCCAAGTCGACAGGAGAATGCTCACTAGCCCCCCCCCCCACCCCCCCTTTCCCCTCCTCTCTCCCCACCCCACATCACCACCACTCCACTCCCACACCACCACGACAGACAACGGCAATGCCCAAGTGATTCATGCCCAAGTCGACGGGAGAATGCTCACTAGCCCCCCCCCACCCCCCCTTCCCCTCCTCTCTCCCCACCCCACATCACCACCACTCCACTCCCACACCACCACGACAGACAACGGCAATGCCCAAGTGATTCATGCCCAAGTTGACGGGAGAATGCTCACTAGCCCCCCCCCACCCCCCCCTCTCCCCTCCTCTCTCCCCACCCCACATCACCACCACTCCACTCCCACACCACCACGACAGACAACGGCAATGCCCAAGTGATTCATGCCCAAGTCGACGGAGAATGCTCACTAGCCCCCCCCCCACCCCCCTCTCCCAACCCCACATCACCACCACTCCACTCCACACACCACCACGACAGACAACGGCAATGCCCAAGTGATTCATGCCCAAGTCGACAGGAGAATGCTTCACTAGCCCCCCCCCCACCCCCCCCTCTCCCCTCCTCTCTCCCCCCCCCACATCACCACCACTCCACTCCCACACCACCACGACAGACAACGGCAATGCCCAAGTGATTCATGCCAAGTTGTAGGAGAGCTCACTAGCCCCCCCCCCACCCCCCCTCTCCCCTCCTCGCTCTCCCCACCCTACATCACCACCACTCCACTCCCACACCACCACGACAGACAACGGCAATGCCCAAGTGATTCATGCCCAAGTCGACGGGAGAATGCTCACTAGCCCCCCCCCACCCCCCCCTCTCCCCACCCCACATCACCACCACTCCACTCCCACACCACCACGACAGACAACGGCAATGCCCAAGTGATTCATGCCCAAGTTGACGGGAGAATGCTCACTAGCCCCCCCCCCCACCCCCCCTCTCCCCTCCTCTCTCCCCACCCCACATCACCACCACTCCACTCCCACACCACCACGACAGACAACGGCAATGCCCAAGTGATTCATGCCCAAGTCGACGGGAGAATGCTCTCTAGCCCCCCCCCACCCCCCCTCCCCTCCTCTCTCCCCACCCCACATCACCACCACTCCACTCCCACACCACCACACGACAGACAACGGCAATGCCCAAGTGATTCATGCCCAAGTCGACTGGGAGAATGCTCACTAGCCCCCCCCCACCCCCCCTCTCCCCTCCTCTCTCCCCACCCCACATCACCACCACTCCACTCCCACACCACCACGACAGACAACGGCAATGCCCAAGTTGATTCATGACAGGAGAATGCTCACTAGCCCCCCCCCACCCCCCCTCTCCTCCCCTCCTCTCTCCCCACCCTACATCAACACCACTCCACTCCCACACCACCACGACAGACAACGGCAATGCCCAAGTGATTCATGCCCAAGTCGACGGAGAAAGCTCACTAGGCCCCCCCCCCCCCCCCCCCTCTCCCCTCCTCTCTCCCCACCCCACATCACCACCACTCCACTCCCACACCACCACGACAGACAACGGCAATGCCCAAGTGATTCATGCCCAAGTCGACGGGAGAATGCTCTCTAGCCCCCCCCACCCCCCCTCCCCTCCTCTCTCCCCACCCCACATCACCACCACTCCACTCCCACACCACCACGACAGAGAACGGCAATGCCCAAGTGATTCATGCCAAGTTGACGGGAGAATGCTCACTAGCCCCCCCCCCCCCCCCCCCTCTCCCCTCCTCTCTCCCCACCCCACATCACCACCACTCCACTCCCACACCACCACGACAGACAACGGCAATGCCCAAGTGATTCATGACGGGAGAAATGCTCACTAGGCCCCCCCCCCCACCCCCCCTCTCCCCTCCTCTCTCCCCACCCCACATCACCACCACTTCCACTCCCACACCACCACGACAGACAACGGCAATGCCCAAGTGATTCATGCCCAATTTGACGGGAGAATGCTCACTAGCCCCCCCCCCACCCCCCCTCTCCCCACCCCACATCACCACCACTCCACTCCCACACCACCACGACAGACAACGGCAATGCCCAAGTGATTCATGCCCAAGTCGACGGGAGAATGCTCACTAGCCCCCCCCCACCCCCCCTCTCCCCTCCTCTCTCCCCACCCCACATCACCACCACTCCACTCCCACACCACCACGACAGACAACGGCAATGCCCAAGTGATTCATGACGGGAGAATGCTCACTAGCCCCCCCCAACCCCCCCTCTCCCCTCCTCTCTCCCCACCCTACATCAACACCACTCCACTCCCACACCACCACGACAGACAACGGCAATGCCCACGTGATTCATGCCCAAGTCGACGGGAGAAAGCTCACTAGCCCCCCCCCCACCCCCCCTCTCCCCTCCTCTCTCCCCACCCCACATCACCCACCACTCCACTCCCACACCACCACGACAGACAACGGCAATGCCCAAGTGATTCATGCCCAAGTCGACGGGAGAATGCTCTCTAGCCCCCCCCCCACCCCCCCTCCCCTCCCCTCCTCTCTCCCCACCCCACATCACCACCACTCCACTCCCACACCACCACGACAGACAACGTCAATGCCCAAGTGATTCATGCCCAAGTTGACGGGAGAATGCTCACTAGCCCCCCCCCACCCCCCCTCTCCCCTCCCCTCTCCCCACCCCACATCACCACCACTCCACTCCCACACCACCACAACAGACAACGCAATGCCCAAGTGATTCATGACGGGAGAATGCTCACTAGGCCCCCCCCCCCACCCCCCCTCTCCCCTCCTCTCTCCCCACCCCACATCACCACCACTCCACTCCCACACCACCACGACAGACAACGGCAATGCCCAAGTGATTCATGCCCAAGTTGACGGGAGAATGCTCACTAGCCCCCCCCCCACCCCCCCTCTCCCCACCCCACATCACCACCACTCCACTCCCACACCACCACGACAGACAACCGCAATGCCCAAGTGATTCATGCCCAAGTCGACGGGAGAAAGCTCACTAGCCCCCCCCCCACACCCCCCTCTCCCCTCCTCTCTCCCCACCCCACATCACCACCACTCCACTCCCACACCACCACGACAGACAACGGCAATGCCCAAGTGATTCATGCCCAAGTCGACGGGGAGAATGCTCTCTAGCCCCCCCCCACCCCCCCTCCCCTCCTCTCTCCCCACCCCACATCACCACCACTCCACTCCCACACCACCACGACAGACAACGGCAATGCCCAAGTGATTCATGCCCAAGTCGACGGGAGAATGCTCACTAGCCCCCCCCCCACCCCCCCTCTCCCCTCCTCTCTCCCCACCCCACATCACCACCACTCCACTCCCACACCACCACGATAGACAACGGCAATGCCCAAGTGATTCATGCCCAAGTCGACGGGAGAATGCTCACTAGCCCCCCCCCACCCCCCCTCTCCCCTCCTCTCTCCCCACCCTACATCAACACCACTCCACTCCCACACCACCACGACAGACAACGGCAATGCCAAGTGATTCATGCCCAAGTCGACGGGAGAAAGCTCACTAGCCCCCCCCCCACCCCCCCTCTCCCCTCCTCTCTCCCCACCCCACATCACCACCACTCCACTCCCACACCACCACGACAGACAACGGCAATGCCCAAGTGATTCATGACGGGAGAATGCTCACTAGCCTTCCCCCACCCCCCCTCTCCCCTCCTCTCTCCCCACCCCACATCACCACCACTCCACTCCCACACCACCACGACAGACAACGGCAGTGCCCAAGTGATTCATGACGGGAGAATGCTCACTAGCCCCCCCCCACCCCCCTCTCCCCTCCTCTCTCCCCACCCTACATCAACACCACTCCACTCCCACACCACCACGACAAACTACGGCAATGCCCAAGTCATTCATGCCCAAGTGATTCATGACGGGAGCATGCTCACTAGCCCCCCCCCCACCCCCCCTCTCCCCTCCTCTCTCCCCACCCTACATCACCACCACTCCACTCCCACACCATCACGACAGACAACGGCAATGCCCAAGTCATTCATGCCCAAGTCGACAGGAGAGTGCTCACTAGCCCAGCCCCGCCCCACCCCACCAATCAACCCCACCCAACCCAACCCAACCCTGCCTCCCTACCCAACCCACATCACCACCACTAATGATGTATTCCCGCTGGTTTGGAACAGGCAGTGGGGCGTTGGGTTGGGATGGGGTGCGTTGGGTAGGGTTGTGATGGTGGGGGGGTTTATCTGGGTTGTCTATTTGCCCGCCTGCCTTCCTGCATGCCTTCTGTCTGCCTGTCTATCTTCTATCTGTCTATCAGACTGTCTTTCTCTCATTTCCTACTAATGGGGAGTTTCCCCTGGTTTGGAACAGGCAGTGGGGCCAGTGAACATATCAGTGCGCCACATTCAAGCTGACCCCATGCAAACCAAGGACCTGGCTAAAGTCGGTATCCAGCAGTTCAAGTGTGCTATTGTATTGTGCGATGAAAGGTGCGTGGACCCAGACATGAATGTATGAATATGTGTATGTATGTTACAGCCCAGGGGTAGGCCAAATAGGCACCAACCGCGTTTTTGTTTTTGATGTTTGTTTTGTTTTACTCGGGGGAACATGTTTTGCGCAGGTGGGTGGACCGTGACATGAATGTATGAATGTGGAGCCTGGCATGAATATATGAATGTATGACTATGAGCCCTGAACTAAATATATGGATGTATGAATATAGGATGTGAGGGTGGGTGGGCCGTGGCATGAATATATGAATGTATGAATATGGGCCGTGAACTAAATATATGGATGTATGAGTATAGGATGTGAGGGTGGGTGGATCGTGCCATGAATATATGGATGTGGACCCTGAAATAAATATATGAACGTATGAATCTAGGATGTGCAGGTGGGTGGACCCAGACTTGAACGACACCAACGACATCAACTAATGTTTTTGTTTGTTTTACTGGCTGAGCTGAACATGTGATATGCAGGTGGGTAGACCCAGACATGAACGACACCAACGGCATCGACGCCCTTGTTTTTCCTTGCGGGTGCTTAGCTCAAGAATATAACAAATTGTGTTTAGGTTTATTAACAGACTTTATTATTGTAGTTTTAACTGCGATGTGAATATCTGATGTGCAGGTGTGCAGGTGGGTGTGTTGAATTAATAGATACTAGCAGCCGTGTTTGTGAAGAAGCTTGATAGCCGGAAAGGGATATTAGTTGTATCCAGAGTGATATTCGTAGTGTCAGCCGTAGAGAGAGAGAGAGAGAGAGAGAGAGAGAGAGAGAGAGAGAGAGAGAGAGAGAGAGAGAGACGCAGGATGCGGGACTAATGCTGTGTTGCAAATGAGTGAAAACAGGGGCAAAGGGGCAAGGGGCAAACAAGTACCCAGCCGTAGTATTGCTAATCGGATACCAAACTAGGTCCCGAATTCACATATTAATGGATTTAACAGATTCAGACAGTTGACTCAGATTCCTTTACAGTTGCTTTTCATATTTCCAAATACATATAATTTACCTCTTGAGGGTTTAGGAAATAAGCACATGCAGGCTTCATCATTGTCAGTTCTTATATTTGCAAAGATTGGGGGCCTGCTTGCTGGACATTGAGTCACTTCCCCGAGAGGTCCAGCGATCTTTCAGATGGGGCCCCCATTGGTACAAGTGCTAGCAGACATATTTAAGGTGCACGCTGGGCCTTGAAAGGTTTTAGCTCTGTGTGCGATATTTCCCTTAATTAGGGGGTATATCACACCACTGGCTGGCCTTACTGGTCTTATCAGCTGTTACCATTTAAATAAAGTCAACTGCACTATCTAGCTTGTAAGTCCAGACTGTTCAGGTATGTCTTTGTGCTACTACCATGTGCAAGAGTCACTGCAATCTCACACACACACAGCCCTCAGGATAATAAAATCAAGTCCCAATTAAAAAGGAAAAAGGAGTGTAGAAGGGGGACTGGGGGAAAGGTGTAGGAGTAAGAACCATTTACAAGACAGCAGGCTTGGCTAAGTGATGGGGTATCAAGAGGGAAGAAGAAAAGGAGAGGCTAGGCTCAGAGGCTGGAAGCAAAGTTCAACTTGACTGAGAGGTCTGGGATCAGATATGCCTTAATGGCATCTGATTTCTATCCTTGAGTTCTGATATACTCTAGATCTGCCCCATTAGCCCAGGCTGCTACTACACCTCTCCGTCTGAGGCTGTGCATGGCAAACCTAGCTGGATCTATGTCCAGCTTGGGGTGTGAGAGGGAAAAAGCAGTGAGAAAAGACTTCAGTCTGTAGGACAAAGCCTGACCTGAAAGGAGGAAGGACTACAACTGACAAAAGTAGAGCAATAAGCTCACTCCTCCTAAGGAGGCCAAATAAACCCATCACTAGCCAAGCTGCATCTCAAGTAAACAAGTCCTCCATGTGGGGCAGCAGGGTTTTCAGCTTCCTCATGGTCTCCAGACACTTAAAGATGAGGGACTTACAACCGCCATATTTGCCAGAGGAAACTCCCTTAGGCCCCTGGAACACCCTAAAGGTCTTGGAGAGCTGTCCCACAACACTGGAATCCAGAGTGTGAAGGGTCCAGTCCCTTGGACCTGTGCCATTCAGCTAGTGCTGACAGGGTTGTTTGAATGGTGGCAGGTTTGTAATGACCTGCTGCCCAACACATGACCAGCTTTAACTAGCATCAAAGGCACTTGTTCCTTGGGGCCAGGGGGGAGTGCATCCTGCTCAGTAAGCAAGTAAACCTCAGCCATGCACTTGGTGTATCGCTTAAGAGCACTTGCATAAGTGTCTTGTGAGCTTACAGCCAAGGTAGAGCCCTCCAGCATCACTAATCCCCTGGCCCATGTTGGCCTTGGAAGCTAGTGATGTGCAGAGACACTCTTACAGTGTGCACGCTGAGCACTTGAATGTACCACAGGACATGGCATTCCTGCCCAAGCTGATGCACTGGGGGTGGCTGTGCTGGCCGCAGCTGGTGCACCTAAGCATCCTTCCCTTGGTACCTTGGAAGATGGTACATCCTATGGGGGGTGGGAGGAAGAGAGGGAAGGGGTAAGCTACTGGGCAGATCTGATCACAAGCAAAGTGTGTCAGTGGGTGAGGCCACCCAAGCATACAGGAGATCCAAAGTTTTTCCTAATGCAGAGAATGGGATGTTATCATCCCTGATGCCTGTTATCCTGGAACCCCCCTTTTAAACAGCTGAGTACAGCTTGGACCTTATCCATGTAGCACAAGACTGACGTTACTGCCAGTTCATGTGCCCAGTGCTGCAAGCAAATCATGCAAGCTTCGAGTTCCAAGACACCTATTGTGCACATGTACCCCTACCGACTCATGCCACTCCAGCTCCAGAGCCTTGTCCCAGAACTCCAGGTCACTTAGTGTGCCCTGTTTGAATTATTTAAGGTGTAGGCTGGACCTTATAAGGTTTTAGCTCTGTGTGTGATATTTCCCTTAATTAGGGGGTATATCACACCACTGGCTGGCCGTACTGGTCATATCAGCTATGTTACCATTTAAATATCCATGGGATTTAAGCCTGTGCCTTGTAAGTGGTATGGTAGGTGGTGACAGGGTGTAGGGCATCAAACAAGAGTTGGATTGTGCAGGTATCCCCAAGGGTGTGACCTTTGGGGGAGAGCTATCCATCCACCTATTTTACCTGCCACAGGGTTGTTTCAGGGGTGGTGAGTGAGCAAGGTAACTTGCTCATACAACCATTTACCCCAGTGAAGGAAGGGTCTACTAGAAACCTAGGACAAGAGACACCTAATTCATCTGCCCAGTATTGCCATCTCTCTTTATTCAGCTTGGTTCCAGTTGAGTTGAACCACTTTTCCCTGTCTTCCAAGTCATGGGGTTGGAACATCTCATCCATCAGTCTCCCACAATTGTTGATTTGAATGCAGCTATGAACGTGAGTGGGTACTGTAGGAGGACAAATTCTAGCAAGAGCTGAACGACGCAAACTCAAGGCGAACAGGGCTGCTGTGCGGAGGCACTGAGCAGAAAGGGGGGGGGGAAAGCATGGAAGGAGAGCGTGAAGGTCGACTACGAGTCGCGGAGCAGAGGGGGAGAGGGAAGGAACTCAATACTCTCACCATTCTTCTCGATCTGGCTGGGAGGGCATCTAGCGGCATAGGCACTTGAGGCTTGGAGGTCTTGGGGGCAGCAGGAGCTGCCTGCGGGGGTTGCCTTCTTCTTGGACGGATGGTTCTTGGGCTTGTTGTCGCGCTGATTCGGCCTTCCGTCAGCGGCCATGCCGCGGACTACGAACATGAAAAGCTGGTGAAGAAAGAGAGCTTTAGCAGCTTAGAGCACTAAATTTTTCTCGTTCTCGTGGTTCTCGATTGCTGTGCTTTCGCTTAAATACCGTGCAGATCAGGGTACTGGTTGAATTCACCGGCGGTGGGCACTCCTGGTTCTGCCCGGGGTTTACGGGTATTTGAAATTTGAAGGCAGCTTTCGGAATTCTGCGGCAAGCGTCTGAATACTCTATTTCTCCCACTACTGTGCGGGAAATACGGTATTTAACAGGGTGGACTCTGACATCAGCAACACCAACGGCATATTTCTTTTTTACTGACTGATGAGAATATGTTATGTGCATGTGGGTTGACCCAGACATGAACAGGACCAACGGCATCAATTTTTGATCTTTGATTTTTTTGACCGACGAAGGTAAATATCAAATATGTGAAATACTGATATGCAGGTGTGTGGACCCTGACATGAACAGCACCAACAGGGTTTAAACATCGACGCCCTTTTTATTGTACTGACTGAGGTGAATGTGTGATGTGCAGGTGGGTGGACCCAGACATCAACGACACCAATGGCATCGATTTGTTTTTGTACTGACTGCTGGGTCTTTCTTTTCGGCTTTTGGTAGCAGCTTCTAGGCAGCTCCCTGAGCTAGCCTCTCGGCTTAGCTTCTAGATCTCAACATTACTTGAAATAGGATTCCGCCAGCTTGAAGATGCACTACGTTGCTATAGGGTTGGCTGATTAGCAAGCCAGAGAAGCTGCCTAGAAGCTGCTGCTGGTACCTGAAAATAAAAGCTATGACTGACTGAAGTGAATATGCGATGTGCAGGTGGGTGGACCCTGACACCAACGACACTTGCGGCATCGATTTTTGATTTTTATTTTTTTGACCGACTAAGGTAAATATCTGATGTGCAGGTGGGTGGACCCCGACATGAACGACACCAACGGCTTCGACGCCCTTCAGCAGCAAGACATGCTCCGCCTGGACTCAATGGTCATGATGATACAGCTCAACGTTTGCAAGTTAAACGAGGACAGACGATTGCCTGCTTTTTATTTTTATTACTGACAGGTGAATATCTGATGTGCAGGTGGGTCGACCCCGACATGAACGACACCAACGGCATTGATGCCCTTCAGCAGCAAGACATGCTCCGCCTGGACTCAATGGTCATGATGATACAGCTCAACGTTCGCAAGTTAAATGAGGACAGACGGTTGCCGGCTATCAACATCATTTGCCAGAAAGTGGCAATGGAGGGGCAGACTCGATTTGAATGTCGGCGTCGCCTCCCACTGGGTATCTCGATGAACCTCACGTCGTATGACGCAAAGAACCTGGCAAAGGTAAGTCCATTGTGGTGTGCTGGCTTTGATCATGTGGGTGTAAGGTGCCAGAAGGTTGCAATGGAGGGGCAGACTCGATTTGAATGTCGGCGTCCCCTCCCATTGGGTGTCTCAAAGAACCTTACGTCATATGACGCTAAGAACCTGGCACAGGTAAGTCCATAGTGGTGTGCTGGCTTTTGTCATGTGGGTGGATGGTTCCAGAGGGTTGCTATGGAGGGGCCGTCTCGATTTGAATGTCGGCGTCGCCTCCCACTGGGTATGATAATGGACCTTCTGTCATATGGCACAAATAATGTAGCACAGGATGGCCACTGGGTACCTCAAATATAAATGAACCTAACGGTTGTATGACGCTAAGAACCTGGCACAGGTAAGACCATAGTGGTGTGCTGGCCTTTGATCATGTGGGTGTAAGGTGCCAGTAGGTTACTGTGGAGGGTCAGACTCAATTTGAATGTTGGCGTCGCCTCCCACTGGGTATCTGGATGAACCTCACGTCGTATGACGCAAAGAACCTTGGACAGGTCCTTTGTGGTGTGCTTGCTTTTTTTATGTCGGTGCAGGGTGCCAGATGCTTGCCATGCAGGGTCAGACTCAATTCAAATGTCGGCGTCGCCTCCCACTGGGTAATTCAATGAACTTTATGTTGTATGGCGCTAAGAACCTGGCACTAGTAAGTCCTTTGTGGTGTGCTGGATGTTGTCATGTGGGTGTAAGGTGCCAGAAGGTGGCAATGGAGGGCAGAATCGATTCAAATGTCGGCGTCGCCTCCCACTGGGTAATTCAATGAACTTTACGTCATATGACGCAAAGAACCTGGCACAGGTAAGTCCATTGTGGTGTGCTGGCTTTGATCATGTGGGTGTAAGGTGGCAGAAGGTTGCTATGGAGGGTCAGACTGAAATTGAATGTCAGCGTCGCCTCCCACTGGGTATTTCAATGAACCTAACGTCGTATGACGCTAAGAACCTGGCACATTGTGGTGTGCTTGCTTTTGTCATCTGGGTGCAAGCAATACAAAATAGGTATAAATAATATAAAACAAAGCCTGAACAAAGTAATATATTTGTACCTATTAATGTTCATGTCATATATGCTAAAAATAAAATGTTAATATCAATTCACCATGAGACCCTAAGGGAGACAGACCTATGCGATACTTACGCGAAATCTTCAAATCCTCAAATCTTCACATTTCCCAAGATCGCCTGTCAAATCAGCCGGTTAATCTGACTGGCCTGAAATCTAAGCGACCCGTGTTCGATTCCCGTCGGGCCGTTTTCCCATCGGAGGGCACTTTTTAGTGTACGTATCTCAGGGTTGCGGACTGTGGACGCGGCGTTTTCATTTGTCGTTTCCCTACTGTCTTGTGGACTCAATCTAGGGACCTGGAGCATGTCTACGATTTCCCCTTCAAAATTCGCTTCTTCGTGCCTCTCGTAGCTCATTGCATCAGCGCATTGTGCTTGACAAGGAAATCTACTCTTTCGCACTAGTTCCTGCAGGTTGCGCAGTAGCAACTGTAGCCTGGGGAGTTGCTGCACCTGCCTCCAGGAAACTTCGGGGAGTCAGTGAGCTAATAAGTTCATTAGCCTTACAGGCCACCAAGTTGAGTAATAATGCCATGCCATGATACATTGATTCTTGACCCCCCCAATATGAAATTGTACGGATAAGTAAGCAAGTGCTTGTGCATCTATCACCAAGGAGGCTGCCACTACTGCTTGACGAACATTACACCACCCCCGGGGCCGACCTCCAGGAGACCCGCCAGGGCCCCCAACTCTTTTTTTTTTAGATTTCTCTGGGCAAGGTGCCAAGGTTGTGTAGCTGGGTGGGCTACTCAAGCCTGATTATAGAAAAGTTTAGTAGCCCACCGGATTTTGTAGTGTACAGCACGAAACGCCACCCCTTGATAGTTAGGC
Organism: Chlamydomonas sp. ICE-L; assembly: GCA_013435795.1. NCBI lineage: Eukaryota > Viridiplantae > Chlorophyta > Chlorophyceae > Chlamydomonadales > Chlamydomonadaceae > Chlamydomonas > Chlamydomonas sp. ICE-L. Next base: position 14,293,622 of record JACBWV010000223.1, read on the forward strand.
TGGGGGGGGGGGGGGGGGGGCGGCTGGGGGGGCCACCCCTTTATAGTTAGGCTTGGGGGGGCCGGCTGGGGGGGAGGGGGGGGGGGGGGGGGGGGGGGGGGGGGGGCACCCCTTTATAGTTAGGCTTGGGGGGGCCGGCTGGGGGGGGCACCCCTTAATAGTTAGGCTGGGGGGGGGGGGGGGGGGGGGGGGGCACCCCTTTATAGTTAGGCCTTGGGGGGGCCGGCTGGGGGGCCACCCCTTTATAGTTAGGCTGGGGGGGGGGGGGGGCACCCCTTTATAGTAAGGCTTGGGGGGGCCGGCTGGGGGGGCCACCCTTTATAGTTAGGCTGTACCGCCTGTGGGGGCGGGCGGGGGCCACACCCTTATAGTTAGGCTGCGGCGGGGGGCGCGGGGGCGGCTGGCGGGGCCACACCTTTTTATAGGTAGGATTGGGGGGCGACGGCTGGGGGGGGGAGGGGGGGGGGGCGGGGGGGGACAGGGCGAGGGGGGGGGCCCCCCTTTCCACTACAAGTTAGGCTTGGCGGGGGGCCGGGGCGGGGGGAGGGGAGGGGGGGGGGGGCCACCCTTAATACGTTGGCTGGGGGGTGTCGGCGGGGGGGGCCACCCTTTATAGTAGGCGGGGGGGGGGGGGGGGGGGGGGGGGGCTGGGGGGGGACACCCCTATAGTTGGTTTGGGGGGGCCGACTGGGGGGGGGGGGGGGGGGGGGCACCATTATAGGAGGTTGGGAGGGCTGGGGGGGGGCGGAGGGGGGGGGGGGGGGGGGGGGGGCAACCTTACTAGTTAGGCTTGGGGTGGGGCCGGCTGGGCGGGGCCACCTTTATAGTTAGGCTGGGGGGGGGGGGGGGGGGGGGGGCTGGGGGGCCACCCCTTTATAGTTAGGCTTGGGGGGGCCGGCTGGGGGGAGGGGGGGGGGGCCACCCCTTTATAGTTAGGCTTGGGGGGCCGGCTGGGGGGCCACCCCTTTATAGTTAGGCTGGGGGGGGGGGGGGAGGGGCACCCCTTTATAGTTAGGCTGGGGGGGGGTGGGGGGGGGGCACCCCTTTATAGTTAGGCTGGGGGGGGGCCGGCTGGGGGGGCACCCCTTTGTAGTTAGGCTGGGGGGGGGGGGGGGGGGGGGGGGGGTCAATGGGCTTCTACAGCAGCTGCCATGGCTACCCTCTTGCAAAGAAGAAGAAGAAAGAATGGTCTACTAATTAGCCATGATTCCACTCCCCCCCTCCCACCACACCCACCCACCCACCTCTTCCTCCTCCTCGCCTCCCTCACCTCCAACAACTCCTGCTTTCTGTTCCTCTAACCTCAATTCACTCCCCTGCTCTAGATCACCTTCTGTTATCACGTACCCCTACCATTGACTCACCTGCTCGTGATCTCCCGCTGCCCCTTTTGCAGGTTGCCTACAACCCAGGCTATGCCTTTGTGGGTGAGAACCTGTACAGTGAGACAGACACCGCAACCATAGATGCATTAGAGTACTGCTACCACATACCCATACTATAGAGTAACCTGCTCGTGTTCGCCTGCTGCCCCTGTGAGCAGGTTGCCTACAACCCGGGCTACGCCCTTGTCGTTGTACAGCAAGACAGACACCGCAACAGTCGATGCATTAGAGTACTGTTACCTCAAACCACTTCCATTGACTAACCTGCTCGTGTCCGCCTGCTGCCCCTGTGAGCAGGTTGCCTACAACCCAGGCTATGCCTTTGTAGGTGAGAATCTGTACAGCCAGACAGACACTGCGACCATAGATGCATCAGATTTGTGCCGTCGAGGTGAGCGAGTCAGCTTTTGGGAGCTAATGGCTCGAGCACAGAACTTGGGAATGGTTCTATTGGGCTACTACTTCCTGCCCAGCTCTCTGGACGCCCCAGTCCAATCTGTAATCAACCCTATGGGAGCCGATGAACGTTCAAGGCTGAAGGTGAGGGACATGGGTGTCATAAGTTTGTCGTCATCCGCAACTGCACAGCGCCACGTGGTGTGGTGTGGTGTGATGATGTGGTGTTGTCTAGTGTTGTGCTGCGTTGTGCTGTGCTGTGCTTTGCTATGTTGTTATATTGTGTTGTATTGCCTCATTTTCTTGTGGCATCTTTCTTTCAGATGGCGGGGCAGCTGTGATTGCTGTGTTTGCTTATTGTCCTGTCGCTTTTTTCCTCTCTGCATTTCTGTTTGCCTGACCGGCTGCCTCCCTTTTTAACTGTCTGCCTGACTGTCCGGTGTAGTTCTGTTTTCTGTTTTTCTTTGACATGTGGCTTTTTTCCTCTCTGCATTTCTGTT
>JACBWV010000223.1:14300902-14420183 GCA_013435795.1 Chlamydomonas sp. ICE-L
TAAGATCGTTACAACGGCATAGGCTCGATAGAGGAGAAGATGCTATTAAGCGCAACAGGCGCAATCATATAGAATAGAGATGTGTACTGCAGGGTACTGCAGTCACGTGCAGGCCACAGCTAGCCTGTGGCCTGGCGGCAGGCAACGCGGTACCAGGAGGGAAAGGTACCGGTGTGCATTATGCCGACTCAGAGACTGATATATAAATCAGTCAATAACATCCCCCCCAATTCAAGGTATTCTTGAGCTCAAGAATTCCTGGAATTAACTGAGGGGCATAAGAAAAAATAAAATATAAAAGCTAGGGAGACTTTGGGAATTTCTAGTAGCTGAAAGGGAGAAATCACTTTAGCAGGGGTCTTCAAAGAAATGTCAGTCTTCTGGGGTAGCTGGCTAGGTAAGGAACACTGCAGGTAGGCTGCAGGCTAAGTAGCAGAAAGGCTGCTGAGAAGGTGCAAGGAAACTGCAGGTAGGCTGCAGGCTAGGTAGCAGAGAGGCTGCTGAGAAGGTGTAAGGAAACTGCAGGTAGGCTGCAGGCTAGAGCAGATAGGCTGCTATGGGGCTGGACTAAGTACTGCAGAGGGCTGCAGATAGGCTGCAGGGAGACTGCTGGGAAGCTTGGGAAGGAAAGTCCAGGCTTGGTTAAGGCTTGTGAAGATTTCCTTGGCTACGAGAAGTTGCATGATTCGAGACTAGAGGATTTGTCTTTAGACAGGATGTCTGGACTAGTCCCCCCATAATTTAAGTGAGCTACATTAGGTTGATCCTAAATTAAAGCATAGACATCATGAAGAGACTAGAATAATCCTAAATTCAGAAGGGGGTGTGGCCTATGGAAGTACATGGGGCAGTACAGTAGGCAGGTAATCTAAAAAATTCTAGAGTGTTCAAGTCTATTCCAACAGATGAAGAGCAATGTTTGTAACTGAATTAAGTGCCTGGCTTTCTGGGGAAGCCATCAAGGTCAAGTTGCTGGCAGATCTGGGCAAAGAACTGGTCAAATGACTTGGGAGGTAGGCTGGGGGGGGTAAGGATGTTGATAAAGGTGAAGTCCATGGGGCTCCAGTTCATGCTGAGGTGGGTGACACATAGCACTTTGCCTCCAGGATGGGCACAGCTCCTGGGGTCCATGATCATCTTTGGTCTGAATGAGAGTGTGTGAGCATGTGCATTGACCATGGCAGCTTGAAGGCAAATGGCCCACTGCATAGTGGGTCTGGCTGTGGTAGAAACAGTGGGGTAGGCTTGCACCATTTGCTGGAGTCTGCTATTGTGCTTGATGATAGGGCTGTAGGCATCAGATGGCTCCTTGTGCATTGACCTGTGTGGGAACTGTTCCTTTTCAGAAGTCAGCAGGGTGGGGAACCTGCTGGTGAAGGCTGTGATGAGTTTGGGTAGTGGAGGCCTTGGCTTGATGTTGAAAGCTGGTGAAGCAGGCCTGCTGTTCAGGTGGTGTAAGGTGCATCCAAATCGTGTGAGGCTAAGCCTGGAGTTGTTGGAGAAGTGGATGTGGTTGACATTCTGATTAACTTCTCCCAGTGGTAGTCCAATGTCTGGTGACCTGTTGACCAGTATCCATTGGTCCCAGGTACTTGCTGTGTCCAGATCAGATGGCTTGAGTGGTCCGTCCCCATCTATGGGGCCATCATATTCCTCATAGTTGGTCCTGATCTGGTCACTGAGGAGTTCCATCTCTGCTCTGGCTTGTTGTAGGTTCAGGTTGTCCAGCTGTTGTGGGAGAGATGGAGTGGTGTCTGGAGGGTCATCTACTCCTAGTCCAGGGTCATCCTGCTGTTTGTGTACCTCCTGATGGATGAGCTCTGGCATGTCATCACTGTCAGTACCATCAGCAGATTCTTCAAGATTGCCTGCAGTGGAAGGGGAATGGTACTGGCAGATAGGAGGGGGATGGTCCTGGAGGTCTTGGTCTGCCTCCACATGAGTGGGGGGGTACTGCCCTGTCTCAAAATCAGTGTGGGGTGCAGATGTTGCAGAGGTAGAGGGGGAGTCCTTGAGGTCTTGGTCTGCCTCCACATGAGTGGGGGGGTACTGCCCTATCTCAGAAGCAGTGTGGGGTGCAGGTGGAGCAGAAGTAGAGGGGGGATCCTGGCAGTCTTGATCAGCTCTACTGGGGGAGGTCTCATGAGTGGGTGGGTACTGCCCTGTCTCAGAGCCAGTTTGAGTTGATGGAGTCTTGGTGACCATCATGATGTAGGCAATGGGAGGACCCACAGGGATAGAGGGATTACTGGTAGTGACTGGTGAAGTTTGGGTGAGGTAGAGTCCATGCCTTTTGGGGCGTGAGAGGAGCAGTTAGGTACCAGATGGTCTTGGGATGGAGAGTATGGCTTGGGTCTTGGACAGGTGAACTTGGAGGTCTGGGCACAGGCTGGTGGCTGCATGGATGCTAATGATGTTGGGCATGTTGCAGTCAGCAAGAAGTACATTGTTCAGGATGATCAGAGTCCTGCCATGGCCCTTGATCTTGGCCTTCCCTATCTGCTTGCAGAAGATAGGTGGAGAGTCTTGATCTGCCAGCTGCAGCCTAATAGGCTGTGGGAGGTCCTGAATGTCATGCAGATGGGAGATGTTACTGGTTGCATGAGAGTGTGCTGCAGTATCTATGATCCATTCTGTCTGCAGTGCTCCCTGGAAAACTTCTCCATCCTCTTCTATAGTGCATTCATCATCAACACTTATTTGTCCAAAGAATGCTGTATTAGCCAGGGGGTCAGGTGGCAAGGCAAATGAAACAGACTTGCCTCTGGTTGGTGTAGCAAATCTCATGGGCTGGAGGTTGTCTTCATCCAGTGCCAAGGACAGGAAGTTGTGTTCTTCACCCTCACTGTCAGAGTTGGAGGTGGAGGTGGACTGATCACCATCAGCAACGTGGGCATGGCGTCCCCTGCTTGGGTATCTTCTGAGACGTTGTCTCCTGTCACTGGTCTTCTTGGGAGTCTTCTTGTCGTCAGAGTCCTTGTCATCTCCTGATCTGTTCTTGGGAGGTGGCTTAGATCCGTGGTCAGCTTCATCTGAATCAGCTGGCTTGAAAGCCAGGTCAGTGTCCTCACTGGTGCAGTCTCTGGAGCTATGGCCTATTCCCCCACAGTTCCAGCAGGTCATCTTCTTGTAGGAGATAGTCCTGTCTCTGAATGGGAGGTGCTTGCTGTTGAATGGCTTCCTGGCTCTGTAAGCTGCAGCTGCCATTTCAGCCTCTTCAGGAGATGGTGCAGGGTCAACTTGCTTCACTAAGCACCAGTTGAAGATGGCACTTTGGAGCATAGCAAAAGTGGTGATTGCTGTGGGGTTGAATTGATTGATATACCCATCATATTCAGGGCGGGAGTTCAGTCCCTTGACAATAAGGTTGAGAAAGGTGCTGGTAGAAACGGTGTGAAGGCCTTGAATCTTGGGGATCTGGGAATACATATCAGCTGCCCTAGAGAGGTATGTCTGCAGGGATTCAGTGGAAGTCATACGTATTCCAAGTAAGGCAGTCAGAGTGGTGTGCTCTAGCTAGTCTGCTGCCTTCCTCAGATAGAGTACAGGGCATCCAGAAACCTGAAAGCTCTAGTGGCCATATCTGTGTTAGCATGAATGGCCTGCTGGATCGCATCTGATACATGATCTATGATGATCTTGAAGGCCTTGTTGTTCTTCCAGGTTGAGATCCTGGTGGGGACACCACGAGCCGGAACAGCTGGATCAGCACCCGCAACAACAGGGTAAGTAATGTCATCAGCAGGGTAACCATCAGGGTCGGCAGGCTCGCCAGCGACCACCGCTTGTTGGCAGTCGAAAGCAATGGCAATGGTGTCCCTATATGATTTGAGGGCGACAAGTATATGCTGCCTGGCGCAGCGCCAGTTGTAGAGGTTGTTACTGGTGAATATACGGGGAGGTTGCATGGTGAGGTCTTCTGTGTAGGAGTCTTGGCGTTGTAGGTCGGAGTGTTGGGATAGGGGGAGTTACGAGGGCGGGGCAGGGGAAGGGGGGATGGAGTGTGTGTGGGAATCGGCGATCCAAAGGGATCCAGCGGATTACCGGGGATTGAACTTTGCCAAGCGGCAATGTTCGACGACAGGAGCTTCTCTTAAGCTGGGGTCGTAGACAAATTGATCGTCTGAGATCAATACAGCACTGTGTGGGTCTCGGTGAGGGCGTCGTCCTATACTCACTTCATAGATTTCGGTGACTTGTGGTCGCTCTTGCTTGCTCCAGTCGTAGGACGCAGTGGCAGATCCAAGGATTCTTGGTAGGAAGCGGCAGGCGGAGCAGCGGGAAGTAGGATCCGCACAGGGAGTCCAGGTGCTTAGTTAAAACTCGGGCCTTCGACAAGTCAGAGGGGAACTGATTCCGAACGCGGAAATCAGCGGCTGTTCTCCGTTAGCGTCTAAAGATGGCGCACATAACCTGTTAATGTAAGATCGTTACAACGGCATAGGCTCAATAGAGGAGAAGATGCTATTAAGCGCAACAGGCGCAATCATATAGAATAGGCATGTGTACTGCAGTCACGTGCAGGCCACAGCTAGCCTGTGGCCTGGCGGCAGGCAACGCGGTACCAGGAGGGAAAGGTACCGGTGTGCATTATGCCGACTCAGAGACTGATATATAAATCAGTCAATAACATAGGTCGACTCGCTCCCGAACAACAGCGATTGTTTGGGGTTCAGTTCACTAATGCCTTTTCTTTTTATGCCCTTCCTATCGCCGTTGGGCAAGTCCCTTAAGCCTATTTGGATTACCCCTGGACATACATACTTGTTGTAGGCAGGTTCATCACAAGGGGATACATGAGATGTTTGTCTAATTAAGAAAGGTGGTGTTGAAAAACACCGTTTTGTTTGCCGTGATTCCTGGAGTCGGGCAAGTTGATTTAAGCCCTCTCGCCACGGATGCGGCGAGCCAGCTGGATGTCCTTGGGCATGATGGTGACACGCTTGGCATGGATGGCAGCCAGGTTGGTGTCCTCGAACAGACCGACCAAGTAGGCCTCGGCAGCCTCCTGGAGGGCCAGGACGGCAGAGGACTGGAAACGCAGGTCGGTCTTGAAGTCCTGAGCGATCTCACGCACCAGCCTCTGGAAGGGCAGCTTGCGGATGAGCAGCTCGGTGGACTTCTGGTACTTGCGGATCTCACGCAGGGCGACAGTTCCAGGCCTGGAAGGGTCGGATCAGGGTTAGGGTTTGAGTGTCGCAAGTTCCGACACCTGGGGAGAGGTGCGGATCAGCAGGATCGGCGTCGGATCAGCAGTCGCGAGAGAGAGGTGAAGGTAACTGATTGACAGCTGCACCATGCAGCCTGTCCCAAGCGTATAAATACATATATATACCAAGAATCATCCGAATATTGAATTCTCCCCTCAATCCCCACTTCAATCGAACACTATGTCTGGACGTGGCAAAGGCGGCAAGGGACTCGGAAAGGGAGGAGCCAAGCGCCATCGCAAGGTGTTGCGTGATAACATCCAGGGTATCACCAAGCCTGCCATCCGTCGTTTGGCTCGCCGCGGTGGCGTGAAGCGTATCAGCGGTCTCATCTACGAGGAGACCCGTGGTGTTCTCAAGGTCTTCCTCGAGAACGTCATCCGCGATGCTGTCACCTACACTGAGCACGCTCGCCGTAAGACTGTCACTGCCCTGGACGTTGTCTACGCGCTGAAGCGCCAGGGCCGCACCCTGTACGGCTTCGGAGGTTAATCAAGCCCATCAACATGCAGCACTCGTCTGCACCCCCCATAATCGGTGTTTTTGAACACCACCATCATTTACATGAATGTACCGCTACTTGGTGCCAACGTGGCCAGCTTGCTGTATCTGTTCAGAAGTTCAGGGCCCCTCATTCCGGTGTGGACATTTACCACTTCAGATTTCGGACCTGCACCTGCAGTGGTGGATTCAGAACACAACATTTACATCCTAACAAACTGAAGGGAATAAACACCCCGAAAGTATTCCCCCCTACTCAGCCCGTGACTGCTGAAGCGTTTCCGTGTAGCTTTGACACGCGCTTACGACGTGTCGTTGTTAATTGTACCCAATGTAACAACTGAGTTTATCACTTTATTTCCCTGATCTTTCGGAGCCTGTGATAGGGTCTTATATTGATTTTCCTTTTCCGCATATTTAACCGAGTGGTTGGTGTCAGAGCAGTAGCCGACTCCAACTATGTGGATGGTGGGACATGAGGTGGGATTGGAGCATGTTTGTTGATCCGGGGTCAAAAGGAGGTCTGGTCTGAGTTTCCCAGGTGGTCTGGGCCATGTTAGGGGGGTTCAGCCACGAGGGCAGCCTGTTCCCCGGTACCTCACTTGGGATATCCTCCAGTTTGCCAGCGTCCATATACATAAGTTCCCCCCCCCTGTCCCCCTTTGGACACAGCTTTTTGTATTACTTTTGCTGCAAGGTTACGCCGATTAATATACATCCCAGTAAAGGTTGGGTGCTTGCGGCCCGCCAGGATGTGACTAGCCCCATCTTGGCATGTGTGACAAATGGGACAGGTGTCTGATGAAGGTGTGGGGGGGTTGCTACCTTATGGCATTTCCCGTTATATCTACGCTCCTGCTCCCTAGGGCTCATTCCTGATAGCGATGTACTGCCCTAGTACCTTCCTCGAGGGCCCTGCCCGCTTGCTTACCTATACTCTACAGGGCGCCCAGGGAAAGCCTATCCATTTCCTAGCACATCGACCCCTTTCGATCTCTTCCCTACCCCTTCCATCTTGCACATCAAACTACCTCTTCTGGTCGCGCATTATTCTCTGCTCCTTTCCACACCCCGCCCCCACCTGCTGTACCTCCCAGTTCCTTTCCTTAGAATTATTGCGTTACGCTCATGGATGTCCAGACATTCCGTCGCTGCGACTTCCGTCACTGTGACTTCCGGTAAACCACCTGGAGCCGAGCCGATTACCCTGCTGACATGTTCTAAAGCCATACTTCGCATTACCTTAGCTTTTGCGAGGAGGGAAATCTGGGACCAACAACCTGCCCTTGAGATTTCTCGTGGGTTACTGATAGGACATGTGGGGAATGGTCCATGAATGACTTGCATGAATGTATGCATTGCCCCATGTACCCACTCATGCATGATGTCAAGATCAACATATGCACAAAGGTGCAGATCTGTGTGTTCATTACTCATGGGGACTGATCAAACATGGGGGGAAAGGTCCCTGAGTAACTTGCATGAATGTATGTACTGCCCCATTTACCCACTCATGCATGATGTCAAGATCATATAACCTGATCTGATGAGCAGATTATGACGTGCATGATTGATGCACTGATCTGCATGATGTACATATTTGCTGATCTGTATGTACATTTGACATGCATTGATCAATCACAATGAATGTACATGCTGTGCAGAAAATGAGCAGATCTTTATGAATCACATGCACTACACTTCATCACTACACTTTCAGCGTCATTCTCAATGTCATGCATAAATTGACTGTAAGGACAGAATGGGAGAATACGTACTGATCTGCATCAGGATCTGTATGACTTGTAGTACCACTGATTGTATGTGCACTTGACATGCTCTGATTAAATTGTATGAGCACTAATGTACTTACACATGTACAGCTGTCCGTGCACCACGATCTGTATGATGCTACCTTTTCTCTGCGTATAGTGTACATGCATTGATGTTGTTGTATATGCACTGATGTACAGGTGTACTGATGTACCTCTGTACATGCACTGATGCCCATACACTGCTTATGTGCACAGATGTACTTGCACTATCGTACATACACTGTAATTGTCTAGTCCCTACCGCCTTCCAATCATAGTCCCAGCATTTGTGACGAGTTAGCATTGGACACTCTAGGATTTAATTCATGTTCTGCCCCATGTACTGCCACATGTACTGACCCACGTGCAGTTCAAGTTTCTACCCGTTAGATGTCTCCATGCTGACAATAAGATGCCTGCCTGATTCTAATTTAGTTTTTCAGTACTGAGCCTTCACTCCCAAATGATAGGGGGACTAGCACAGACATCTTGTCTACTGAGCCTCCTTACGAATAAATCCTGTACTGCTCCATGTACAGCCTCCAAGATTACCATTCTCTGCCCTCGTGAACATTGGTACCTCTTGCTCTCTCTTTTCTGCTGACCATGATTGATTATAGCCCCTAGAGTACTAGGGATGGGGTAAATAGTTATGCCAACCGCATGCATCATCCGTCCCTCGCTGTGCGATACCCACAGGAGCATACTTCATGGTTCGCTTTTGACCTGTGCTTTTGATATGCGCCTAGTTATGCGCACACCTTAGTACTTGACGTGATATGATTTGCATGTATATGCATATACCATGCATTACTTGCTCTCATGTGACTCAGCACCAGGGTTATTAGTCTGGTTTGATACCATTTAGAATTTAAAATTCAGAAATGTTCCAATGTCCACAAATTTTTGTGGAATTGCGACAGGTGCCACTCCCTCCAATTGTATAATTTAAGATAAGACATGAGTGACTCTGTCCAGCCGAGCCTACATGAGGAGCTGATGACAACATGGAGCTGCCTTTCCTTAAGTTTGTAACATAACAAATTAGATTTGAGTAGGGTTCCTTATTCCTTTGCTTTCCTTAGGAACCCTACCTTGCCCAAACACATTTGTTTGGGCGAGGCTTTGTGTTACATATACACACCAATCTAATGATTGCCTGTATCCTGAAGGGTTTTTGAAATTTTCCTCTTCAGGTAGTACCCTTGTGGCTTATATTAAATTTATTTCTTTTGTCCTAGATTGGATTTCTATAGACTCCCCCTGCCTTGTTTTAAATCCTGGGAATTTTTGGTTTTAATCCCAGAATACCCAGGATTGGGGGGAATGTTATGATATGATATATAGGTGTATCATACCAACTGCCTGGACCGTCCAACCGGCCAGGACGGCTTCCTGCCAGGTCCAGGAGCTGGGTTGCTGCCAGGCAGTGCCGGGGCGTAGAACCTAACCTACGCCCTTCTATACACGCAGATGACTGCAAGGGTAATCGTCCCAACATGTAAGCTATTATAATACCCAATAACAGTGTGTGTTTCGTAGGCTGTGTGCTTTGTGTGTGGGACCAAGAGGAGGGTGCGGGTTGGGATGGAGTGAGTTTGGGCTGCCTTGGCACTGGTGAGTGCCCATCTGACTGCCTTCTGGGCTTCCTTGGCATATCCATCCTGCCGGGAGTGTATCACTGATGCTCCTGTCCATGGTTGAGAGTATGGGTCTGGGCTTGCCCGAACAGGTGGTCATGAGGGTGGGGGGAGGAGCAGTGGGGGAGAGATGGGTGGCATACAAGTGGCCCTGTTTACCTGTCTTCTTGGAACCCCAACGTCTTGGATGTTGATGTTACTGCCACAGACGACGAAGTAGCCTTAATAGGCTGGAGCCATATAACCAAGCTCAAGTTCAAGTCATCATACAACATGTTGTTTGTGCCCAATGCCTAGATGAGCCATGGGAGTATTTAACCATAGCACCAGGGTAGTTCAAGGACCCCCTAGTTCAAGCCCTTCCAAATACATGGCCAAGTCTTAAAACTGTACAACCAGCTTAAATTAGTATGCTCACTGGTTTCATGCGCGGGATTTTGGTTTGTACGCATGCAGTTTGAAAAACGGTACCCTGCATAGCACTGGAGCTCGTGAACCATCGCAAACGAGCTAAGGATCCAGCAATCCAGTCTTGTGACCATAGTTTTTCCGGGTGACTTCCGAAATCTGGATCACGAGACGCAACCAGTTTCACAATATATGTCTAACACGCAGCGGATACTCTTAAATATATGTAAATATGCTTCACGCAGCGTGGCATACACATATGTGTAGGGCTGTCAATATCGTACGGTATTTTCAATTACCGTACGACATATCGTGATATATCGTACGGTATCGATACCGTACGATATGTTTAGACCCTTTTGGGGGGAAATCAGTATAAGACCAAGGGGATATAACAGGAAATACCGTTTACACGTCCATACACTTCAAATCAAGTCAAATGAACCAATACTGAGGGAGATAGAAAACACGGTATTATCGTGGTCTATTACCGTACGATATATCGTGATATATCGTACGGTATAAGGCGACATACTGAATTCCCTGGCCCAGACCCAGTGCAAGGAAATCCCAGGCAAATCTGCTAATCATACCACTAGACCAAACTTCACCTCCACTTGAAGCCCCTAACTACGCTTCCACCTATAGCACCCACCCTATAGCACCAGAAGTGCATGGAAAATCACGCTCACCACTATCATTGCTGCTCATGCCATGGTGAGTGTGCTGCCCTCGAGAGCATCTGCGAGCGAGTAAAAAATGTGAGCGCAGAGAGGTGTGTCTGCCTGCCGGGATCGAACCCGCGACCCCCAAATTTCCCCCAACACGCAGTAGTCTAAGCCGATCTGAAATACTCTCCATCGTCGGTAGTAAGACAACAACAACATCAACATCAACATCAACAACAACAACAACAACAACAGCAGCAGCGTCCGCACGGCATCTGGATTCTGAACACACTGAATCCAGCAGGATTTGGCTTACGTATTCACTCACCCATAATTCCAGGCCGACTTAGATACCGGTAGTCAGACAAAACACAACCAGAATTCCAGGCCAATTCAGATAGTCTAACCTAACCACCGACCAACAGTGCTGATAAAGTGATAATTTAATACACTCAATAATGCCCAAAGACTAGGTTGTTAATGTAAGATCGTTACAACGGCATAGGCTCGATAGAGGAGAAGATGCTATTAAGCGCAACAGGCGCAATCATATAGAATAGAGATGTGTACTGCAGGGTACTGCAGTCACGTGCAGGCCACAGCTAGCCTGTGGCCTGGCGGCAGGCAACGCGGTACCAGGAGGGAAAGGTACCGGTGTGCATTATGCCGACTCAGAGACTGATATATAAATCAGTCAATAACATCCCCCCCAATTCAAGGTATTCTTGAGCTCAAGAATTCCTGGAATTAACTGAGGGGCATAAGAAAAAATAAAATATAAAAGCTAGGGAGACTTTGGGAATTCTAGTAGCTGAAAGGGAGGAAATCACTTTAGCAGGGGTCTTCAAAGAAATGTCAGTCTTCTGGGGTAGCTGGCTAGGTAAGGAACACTGCAGGTAGGCTGCAGGCTAAGTAGCAGAAAGGCTGCTGAGAAGGTGCAAGGAAACTGCAGGTAGGCTGCAGGCTAGGTAGCAGAGAGGCTGCTGAGAAGGTGTAAGGAAACTGCAGGTAGGCTGCAGGCTAGAGCAGATAGGCTGCTATGGGGCTGGACTAAGTACTGCAGAGGGCTGCAGATAGGCTGCAGGGAGACTGCTGGGAAGCTTGGGAAGTATCAGCTATTAAGCACTACTAAGAGTGGACAGAGATGTATGCAGCGGAGACAGACGCGCCAATCTATACACAGAGACGAGAATAACGTTACAAGCAAGGACGTACACTAAAGGACACCAGCGGTGGGCGAAGTGGATGCCTGTAACCTGAATAGACCCTAAGCCCGGATCTTGTCACCCTGACACCCGTTTAACACAGGACATGTCAGGGAAGAGACCGATAAGACACAGAGAGACAGGCAGTCAATAGGAAGCTGACACTGAGTCACTACAGGATGACTCAGTTCTACGGGAAGCTATCACTATGGGAAGCTATCAGGGCCGATAGTTCTAAGGGAGTACATAAGTAGTCACCAAGTCATAAATACGCTTGAGAGCACCGCAATTCATGCTGACACTCCACCTATGACACAGGTGACATACAATTCTACTACTCCACCTATGGCACTGGGGACATAGAACTATATGTAACAGATTAAAAAAAAAATTAAAGAACTCCGAAAAAACGAGAGAACTTCAAATGTAACCCAAAGGGTGTAAATGAAGAATGGGACCAAGGCAAAACTCAAAAGAGTGCCAAGGGAGAGAAAGAGGATAACCGAATATCAATGACGGGTAACAACGGTATAGAAACCCGATCCGGGAATAGGAACCTAATGCCATACCAATGATAACCAAAAAACCAGAAAAATGACCCTAAGAAGTAGCGGTCATTCCAAGCATACGGACAAACCGCCAGAACACAGCAGGATCAAGGGGCTTGGTGAAGGGGTCAGCACAGTTATCCACAGTGTTAACATAGGCAACAGCCAGTGGCCATCCTCCACCAGCTCCTTGATGTAGTGATGAATAACATCAATGTGCTTGCTGCGAGGCAGAAGCTGCCGTCAGTGGCCCAACTCAGGGAACCTAAGTTGTCACCTGAATTGTAACCAAAGCACAAGGCAGGACCCAGATCCACCCTCAATTTCTTCAACCATTGGACCTCCCTGGCAGCCTGGGACAGGGCCTGATACTCAGCCTCATAGAGCTAATAGCAAGCTGTGTCGCTTGCTCATCCAGTTAACAATGCACCCACCAGCTAGAACTGCAAAAGCCAGTCTGAGATCTCCTGTCAGACCCATCATCAGCATAAGATGAGTCACTAAAGACAGTAAAAGTGAATCAGGGCTGTGGGTGTAAGTGAGACCCAGGTGAGAATGTGTTCTCACATACCAGAGTAACCGTTTGGCAGCCCCACCAGAGAGGGGACTGTAGGGTGAGCAGAGAACCTGGATAAATAGCTAACAGCAAGGAAATATCAGGCCTGGTGCAAGTGGCCAGGTATAGCAAAGCACCTACAAGAGAGAGGGTACTGGCTATTAGACGGCAGGGCTCTCCAGGGGCGTCAGAAACAGTGGATTTGGCCATGGAGCAGCAAACTTGGGGTGGGGCAGCAGCAGTAAGACCAAACTGCTCCACAGATCAACAATGTAGGTGTGCTGAGAGAGATTGATCTGAACACACCTGCCTTCAGAGTCAAGGGTAACATCCATGTCCAAAGAGAGGAACTGAATTGGAAACACCCATTCTCTTTGACCTCCCAGCCAGCTGCTTCCATTGCCTGGATCAGCAACACATACCTATCCAGCTCACTAAAAGCACAGATAAAGTCATCAACATAGGTCAGGACATAGCTCCACCCACCATCAGAATCCTTCCTAAAGTACAGAGCAGGTTCTGCCTTGCACATAGTAAAGCCATGAGCAACCAGAACCCGCTTGAACATCCCTACTCCAAGCTCTGGGTGCCTGCTTTAATCCATAAAGGGACTTGATCAGTTTGCAGACAAGTGGAACACCGTTAGGACCAAGGTGCCTAAAGCCCTCAGGCTGGTGGTGGCAGTACAGGTCCAGACCAGGCTCCAGCTTGGCATTTAGGAATGCAGTCTTGATGTCTAGCTGCCGAACAAACATCTTCCTATGAGTGATGGCAGCCAGGAGCACCCTAAGACCTGCTTTGGAGGAGACAGGGGCATATACATCATGAAAATCCAGCCCAGGACGCTGCAGAAAACCACGGACCACAAAACGTGCCTTGAAGCGTATAGTACCATCAACACCAATCTTCTTCACAAATAACCACCTGCCAGACAGGATCTTCTGCTTACGAGGCTGTGGAGTGAGAACCCATGTACCATGGGCATGAAGGGAAGCCATCTCATCCTTCATGGCAAGAAGCCATTGATCCCTGTCAGGGTTGGTATGCAACATGGCAGCTTTGTAGGTCAGTTCAGTGGTGGATGCAACAGATGCTCCCACGTACAAGCAGTTTACTTGTACATGGGGCAGCGGGGTATCAGCAGTATCAGCAGTAACCATTAGTAAAGCCCCCCAGTGCAGAACTACTGCCTGGTTGAACAGGGCCGGCCTTCTTTGCCTCTAAATCAACGACGCCTGGGTCGACCGGAACACCCCAGCCATACGCAGTATCGGAGCCTGACCACGGTTCAAGATCATCACTTGCATCATCTGCAACGGCTACATCATCACCCGGACTCCTGAGTAATCTATCAGAGACGGCAGGAGGTGAAGCGTTCACCAACTCCATCGAGCTATCAGTGATGATGGGAGTATGATGACTAGTAGGCAATGGATCTAACAAAGGATCCACTATGGTCTGAGTTGGTTGTAAATCCAACGACTCACCGACGGAATGTGACGCAGAGGAGGGCCTGGCGACCCCCTGAGATTCGGCTAAGATTTTGTCCGTAGGAGCCGCAGAAACTCGCCCGCCCAGTGTGTTCTCACGCAAAACAGTACCACTGGCCCTCGACCTAGGTCGCAGAGTCATCCTATGGCCAGGACAGTGGTCAACAATTGGGGAAGACAAAGGGTCTAGGGAATCAACCGCAACCTCAGGCATGTGTCCGTTGATGGCGGCAGGGATGCTAGAGACATATGGCGACCCATCATAGGGAGTTAGCCCAGGAATGCAGTTATGATCAAACTGCTCATAGAAGAGTACATCACGACTCTCTACTACCTGGCGCAACTTAGGAACCCAAACAAAATAACCCTTACTCACCAGAGAATACCCAACCAGTCTACCAGATAACGCCCTTTCGTCTAGCTTATTACGTTTCTTCCCATTGACTAGAGTAACATAGCAGGGGCATCCAAACACACGTAATAACGACACATCAGGTTTCACCCCATAAAACAACTCAAAGGGTGTCTTGCGTCCCTGGTTAGGCAGACGGTTTCTAAGGTAACAAGCAGCCAGGAAGGCATAGGGCCAAAAGGACTTAGTAAGCTTAGACTCCAAGTGGATACTCCTAGCTATATTCTGAAGGACCCATTATACCTTTCCACAGTTGCATTCTGCTGTGCAGTGTATGCCAAAGACAACTCATGTACTGCCCCAACCGATTCTAACCAATCCTCGAACCATTTAACTATAAACTCTTTAGCCCTGTCAGATCTCAGACACTTAAAGGCAAACCCCTGCAGCTGATTTGACCATCTGAGGATGATAGTCTGGACTGCTAAGGGAGCTTCATCCTTGGTCCTCAAGCACAATACCTCAGCATAGCCAGAGAATTGGTCTACAAGGCACAAGATATAAAACTCCCCACGAAGACCCCTAATATGAACCGGTCCCATGATATCCAAGTGAAGGCGTTGGAGGGGTGCAAGGACCTCAGTCATGCTTTCTTTAGGAAAAGGGAGACGCTTTCCCTTAGCCTTTTGACAAGCATCACATGGGATCTTACCCATCTTTTGTACTTGATGAAGGCTGAGGGGCACCGCAATTCATGCTGACAGGAAGGAAAGTCCAGGCTTGGTTAAGGCTTGTGAAGATTTCCTTGGCTACGAGAAGTTGCATGATTCGAGACTAGAGGATTTGTCTTTAGACAGGATGTCTGGACTAGTCCCCCCATAATTTAAGTGAGCTACATTAGGTTGATCCTAAATTAAAGCATAGACATCATGAAGAGACTAGAATAATCCTAAATTCAGAAGGGGGTGTGGCCTATGGAAGTACATGGGGCAGTACAGTAGGCAGGTAATCTAAAAAATTCTAGAGTGTTCAAGTCTATTCCAACAGATGAAGAGCAATGTTTGTAACTGAATTAAGTGCCTGGCTTTCTGGGGAAGCCATCAAGGTCAAGTTGCTGGCAGATCTGGGCAAAGAACTGGTCAAATGACTTGGGAGGTAGGCTGGGGGGGGTAAGGATGTTGATAAAGGTGAAGTCCATGGGGATCCAGTTCATGCTGAGGTGGGTGACACATAGCACTTTGCCTCCAGGATGGGCACAGCTCCTGGGGTCCATGATCATCTTTGGTCTGAATGAGAGTGTGTGAGCATGTGCATTGACCATTATCAGCTAGAAAGCACTTCGAAGAGTGGAGAGAGATGTATGCAGCGGAGACAGACGCGCCAATCTATACACGGAGACAAGAATAGCGTTACAAGCACTGGAGATCTCTCAAGAGACACCAGTGGTGAAAGGAGGCGGCAGGCCAGGAACCTAGCAGGGTACAGGCATGACCGGTGACGCAGCTGACAGGAAACTGTCTCTGTGTCACTCAAGGATGACACAGTCTACGGGAAGCTGGCACAGGACTGGGAGAGCCGATAGTTCTAACGAAGTACATAAGTAGTCACCAAGTCATAAACGCGTGAGAGCACCGCAATTCATGCTGACACTCCACCTCTGACACAGGTGACATACAATACTACTTCTCCACCTACGGCACTGGGGAAATATAACTATAAACTGGTAGCCAACAAAACAAATTAATGAACGGCGGAAAAAACAGGAAACCTGAAGAAAGCCTCGTCTAAAGATAAAAGGATGAGAAAGGATGGACCAAAAACCACTGTAGTACTCCGAAAATGTAGCAGCAAAAAACTTGGGTCATACCGAGGTGAGCTGAGACCAAAATGGAAATGTAATCATCCATGGTAAGCGCAAAAATACTATTCATCCAGAATAGTAGGCACCAAACCAGAAAATCACAGGGAGGCCAAACAGAAATCAATCTCAAATACCAAAGGAAGGGGAACAACGGTGACTGAAAGAACCGAGAACGTAAACTAAAGAGAAGACTGAAAAAACGTATATCAAAGTTGGGGAACAACGGTATAGAAAACCCGATCCGGGAATAGGAACCTAACGCCAATCAATGATAACCAAAGAGACGGATTGAAATATTGTGTGAGAGCAGCACACGAGAGAATCAAAGCCGAAAGGACGCAGACAAGAGGACACTAAAGACTACGATGGAAAAACAAAGTCGATGGAAAAATCCACTACCTTAAAAACCATTCTTAGCATAGAATTCATGACTAGGTTGGGATGAAAAAAACATGATGAACTGGTTTCTTACTCAAAGATGGAAGTAAGAAGATGTATGAAAGTTAATTATCATAAATCCCCAGTTACGGCACTAACTAAAACATTCTAGGAGGTGGGTATCGCACCGCAAAGAACTCATACACTCAAGACAAACCAAGCGCCTAACCACAAGTAAACCAAACCTGCAGCAACTGAAAAAATCCAAAGGATGCGAAGAGAAATTTCAAGAAACTTGTAACCAACAAAGGAAACATAGGTCAATGAACAATAGGAGTTGAGATGTACAACCATAGTACATAAAACCTATTGTCCACTTGAAAAAAGTAAACGCAGAAAAAAGGACTTAAATAATTTGCTGCAAAGGATGGACTGAAAGGGCGCTTGAAGTACATTCGGAAAACAAGAAAGAGGTGAGCGGCGGTACATCTGCAAGTACAACTGCAAGATTACCCAGCCCACCAATTCACAGTAAAATCCGAAGGGAAACAACTACTACACTCCACAAAAAATTATAATCACATGAGATGCCGGTGATTGAAAAACAGTGTGGAGTAAAAAGAAATAGCTAATCTATGATGAGCTCCACCGAATGAACCATCTGCCTATGGAACTAAGAGTCAGAAACCATCAAGACGCTATAACGGTGGTCTGAATTAAGTACCACCTTCCACCAAAAACCAAGAAAGACAGCTGAAAGGAAGCTGCCTAAACAAAGCGTCATAACGCTCCACCAATCTAGACTACCCTATAAGTCAGTCTAGGCGGTGCTGAGGAATAGGCACCCACACATAGGGCCATGTTAACCTACGTATGAGAACCATCAGCACCTAAAACAATGAATCCTGGGTTGACTGTAACACCCCAGCCATACGCAGTATCAAGCTAGTAACCGGTAGTATAGCCCCCAGTGCAGAAGTACTGTCTGGTTGAACATGGCCGGCCTTATTTGCCTCTAATTCAACGAAGCCTGGGTCGACTGGAAACACCTCAGCCATACGCAGTATCGGAGCCTGACCAATGATCAAGATCATCACTTGCACTGTCGGCAAAAGCTACATCATCACCCGGGCTTCCGAGTAATCTATCAGGAACGGCAGGAGGCGAAGCGCTCACCAACTCCTTCGAGCTATCCAAGATGATTGAAGCAGGGCGACTAGTAGGCAATGGACCTATAAAAGGCTCCACTATGATCTGAGATTGTCGTAATCCTAGAGCTTCACCGACGGAATTTGACGCAGAGGAGGGCCTGGCGACCCCCTGAGATTCGGCTAAGATTTCGTCCGTAGGAACCGCAGATTCTCGCCCGCCCAGTGCCTTCCCACGCAATACAGCACCAGTAGCCCCTGACCTGGAACGCAGAGTCATTCTATGGCCAGGACAGTGGTAAACAATTGGGGAAAGCAAAGGGTCTAAGGAACTTACCGCAGCCTCAGGCATGTGTCCGTTGATAGCGGCAGGGATGCTAGAAACATACGGCGACCCATCATAGGGAGAAAGCCCAGGAATGCAGTTATGGCTAAACTGTTCATAGAAGAGGACATCACGACTCTCTACTACCTGGCGCAACTTTGGAACCCAAACAAAATAACCCTTACTCACCAGAGAATACCCAACCAGTCTACCAGATAACGCCCTTTCGTCCAGCTTGTTACGTTTCTTCCCAATTGACTAACAGATATAGCAGGGGCATCCAAACACACGTAACAACGACACATCAGGAATCACCCCATAAAACAGCTCAAGGTGTCTTGCGTCCCTGATTGGGCAGTCGATCATGTACTGCCCCAATCGTTATCAGCCAATCCTCGAACCATTTAACTATAAACTCCTTAGCCCTGTCAGATCTCAGACATTGAAAGGCAAACCCCTGTAGCTGATTTGACCATCTGAGGATGATAGTTTGGACTGCTAAGGGAGCTTCATCCTTGGTCCTCAAGCACAATACTTCAGCATAGCCAGAGAATTGGTCTACAAGGCACAAGATATAAAACTCCCCACGCAGACCCCTAATATGAACTGGTCCCATTATATCCAAGTGAAGTCGTTGGAGAGGTGCACGGATCTCAGTTTTGCTTTCCTTAGGAAAAGGGAGACGTTTGCCCTTAGCCTTGTGACAAGCATCACATGGGATCTTACCCAACCTTTGTACTTGACCTAGAGTGAGGGGTAAGTTCTTAACCATACCACCCTTGACAAGTTTGTGTAAGGCATTATAGCCGGGATGACCCAGCCGCCTATGCCACAACCATGCAGGAGTAGTAGGGATAACAACTCCACCGTCCTCATCAACATCAAGTGCAATCAGCTTGAAGGCAAATGGCCCACTGCATAGTGGGTCTGGCTGTGGTAGAAACAGTGGGGTAGGCTTGCACCATTTGCTGGAGTCTGCTATTGTGCTTAATGATAGGGCTGTAGGCATCAGATGGCTCCTTGTGCATTGACCTGTGTGGGAACTGTTCCTTTTCAGAAGTCAGCAGGGTGGGGAACCTGCTGGTGAAGGCTGTGATGAGTTTGGGTAGTGGAGGCCTTGGCTTGATGTTGAAAGCTGTTGAAGAAGGCCTGCTGTTCAGGTGGTGTAAGGTGCATCCAAATCGTGTGAGGCTAAGCCTGGAGTTGTTGGAGAAGTGGATGTGGTTGACATTCTGATTAACTTCTCCCAGTGGTAGTCCAATGTCTGGTGACCTGTTGACCAGTATCCATTGGTCCCAGGTACTTGCTGTGTCCAGATCAGATGACTTGAGTGGTCCGTCCCCATCTATGGGGCCATCATATTCCTCATAGTTGGTCCTGATCTGGTCACTGAGGAGTTCCATCTCTGCCCTGGCTTGTTGTAGGTTCAGGTTGTCCAGCTGTTGTGGGAGAGATGGAGTGGTGTCTGGAGGGTCATCTACTCCTAGTCCAGGGTCATCCTGCTGTTTGTGTACCTCCTGATGGATGAGCTCTGGCATGTCATCACTGTCAGTACCATCAGCAGATTCTTCAAGATTGCCTGCAGTGGAAGGGGAATGGTACTGGCAGATAGGAGGGGGATGGTCCTGGAGGTCTTGGTCTGCCTCCACATGAGTGGGGGGGTACTGCCCTGTCTCAAAATCAGTGTGGGGTGCAGATGTTGCAGAGGTAGAGGGGGAGTCCTTGAGGTCTTGGTCTGCCTCCACATGAGTGGGGGGGTACTGCCCTATCTCAGAAGCAGTGTGGGGTGCAGGTGGAGCAGAAGTAGAGGGGGGATCCTGGCAGTCTTGATCAGCTCTACTGGGGGAGGTCTCATGAGTGGGTGGGTACTGCCCTGTCTCAGAGCCAGTTTGAGTTGATGGAGTCTTGGTGACCATCATGATGTAGGCAATGGGAGGACCCACAGGGATAGAGGGATTACTGGTAGTGACTGGTGAAGTTTGGGTGAGGTAGAGTCCATGCCTTTTGGGGCGTGAGAGGAGCAGTTTGGTACCAGATGGTCTTGGGATGGAGAGTATGGCTTGGGTCTTGGACAGGTGAACTTGGAGGTCTGGGCACAGGCTGGTGGCTGCATGGATGCTAATGATGTTGGGCATGTTGCAGTCAGCAAGAAGTACATTGTTCAGGATGATCAGAGTCCTGCCATGGCCCTTGATCTTGGCCTTCCCTATCTGCTTGCAGAAGATAGGTGGAGAGTCTTGATCTGCCAGCTGCAGCCTAATAGGCTGTGGGAGGTCCTGAATGTCATGCAGATGGGAGATGTTACTGGTTGCATGAGAGTGTGCTGCAGTATCTATGATCCATTCTGTCTGCAGTGCTCCCTGGAAAACTTCTCCATCCTCTTCTATAGTGCATTCATCATCAACACTTATTTGTCCAAAGAATGCTGTATTAGCCAGGGGGTCAGGTGGCAAGGCAAATGAAACAGACTTGCCTCTGGTTGGTGTAGCAAATCTCATGGGCTGGAGGTTGTCTTCATCCAGTGCCAAGGACAGGAAGTTGTGTTCTTCACCCTCACTGTCAGAGTTGGAGGTGGAGGTGGACTGATCACCATCAGCAACGTGGGCATGGCGTCCCCTGCTTGGGTATCTTCTGAGACGTTGTCTCCTGTCACTGGTCTTCTTGGGAGTCTTCTTGTCGTCAGAGTCCTTGTCATCTCCTGATCTGTTCTTGGGAGGTGGCTTAGATCCGTGGTCAGCTTCATCTGAATCAGCTGGCTTGAAAGCCAGGTCAGTGTCCTCACTGGTGCAGTCTCTGGAGCTATGGCCTATTCCCCCACAGTTCCAGCAGGTCATCTTCTTGTAGGAGATAGTCCTGTCTCTGAATGGGAGGTGCTTGCTGTTGAATGGGGCTTCCTGGCTCTGTAAGCTGCAGCTGCCATTTCAGCCTCTTCAGGAGATGGTGCAGGGTCAACTTGCTTCACTAAGCACCAGTTGAAGATGGCACTTTGGAGCATAGCAAAAGTGGTGATTGCTGTGGGGTTGAATTGATTGATATACCCATCATATTCAGGGCGGGAGTTCAGTCCCTTGACAATAAGGTTGAGAAAGGTGCTGGTAGAAACGGTGTGAAGGCCTTGAATCTTGGGGATCTGGGAATACATATCAGCTGCCCTAGAGAGGTATGTCTGCAGGGATTCAGTGGAAGTCATACGTATTCCAAGTAAGGCAGTCAGAGTGGTGTGCTCTAGCTAGTCTGCTGCCTTCCTCAGATAGAGTACAGGGCATCCAGAAACCTGAAAGCTCTAGTGGCCATATCTGTGTTAGCATGAATGGCCTGCTGGATCGCATCTGATACATGATCTATGATGATCTTGAAGGCCTTGTTGTTCTTCCAGGTTGAGATCCTGGTGGGGACACCACGAGCCGGAACAGCTGGATCAGCACCCGCAACAACAGGGTAAGTAATGTCATCAGCAGGGTAACCATCAGGGTCGGCAGGCTCGCCAGCGACCACCGCTTGTTGGCAGTCGAAAGCAATGGCAATGGTGTCCCTATATGATTTGAGGGCGACAAGTATATGCTGCCTGGCGCAGCGCCAGTTGTAGAGGTTGTTACTGGTGAATATACGGGGAGGTTGCATGGTGAGGTCTTCTGTGTAGGAGTCTTGGAGTTGTAGGTCGGAGTGTTGGGATAGGGGGAGTTACGAGGGCGGGGCAGGGGAAGGGGGGATGGAGTGTGTGTGGGAATCGGCGATCCAAAGGGATCCAGCGGATTACCGGGGATTGAACTTTGCCAAGCGGCAATGTTCGACGACAGGAGCTTCTCTTAAGCTGGGGTCGTAGACAAATTGATCGTCTGAGATCAATACAGCACTGTGTGGGTCTCGGTGAGGGCGTCGTCCTATACTCACTTCATAGATTTCGGTGACTTGTGGTCGCTCTTGCTTGCTCCAGTCGTAGGACGCAGTGGCAGATCCAAGGATTCTTGGTAGGAAGCGGCAGGCGGAGCAGCGGGAAGTAGGATCCGCACAGGGAGTCCAGGTGCTTAGTTAAAACTCGGGCCTTCGACAAGTCAGAGGGGAACTGATTCCGAACGCGGAAATCAGCGGCTGTTCTCCGTTAGCGTCTAAAGATGGCGCACATAACCTGTTAATGTAAGATCGTTACAACGGCATAGGCTCAATAGAGGAGAAGATGCTATTAAGCGCAACAGGCGCAATCATATAGAATAGGCATGTGTACTGCAGTCACGTGCAGGCCACAGCTAGCCTGTGGCCTGGCGGCAGGCAACGCGGTACCAGGAGGGAAAGGTACCGGTGTGCATTATGCCGACTCAGAGACTGATATATAAATCAGTCAATAACGTAGGTCGACTCGCTCCCGAACAACAGCGATTGTTTGGGGTTCAGTTCACTAATGCCTTTTCTTTTTATGCCCTTCCTATCGCCGTTGGGCAAGTCCCTTAAGCCTATTTGGATTACCCCTGGACATACATACTTGTTGTAGGCAGGTTCATCACAAGGGGATACATGAGATGTTTGTCTAATTAAGAAAGGTGGTGTTGAAAAACACCGTTTTGTTTGCCGTGATTCCTGGAGTCGGGCAAGTTGATTTAAGCCCTCTCGCCACGGATGCGGCGAGCCAGCTGGATGTCCTTGGGCATGATGGTGACACGCTTGGCATGGATGGCAGCCAGGTTGGTGTCCTCGAACAGACCGACCAAGTAGGCCTCGGCAGCCTCCTGGAGGGCCAGGACGGCAGAGGACTGGAAACGCAGGTCGGTCTTGAAGTCCTGAGCGATCTCACGCACCAGCCTCTGGAAGGGCAGCTTGCGGATGAGCAGCTCGGTGGACTTCTGGTACTTGCGGATCTCACGCAGGGCGACAGTTCCAGGCCTGGAAGGGTCGGATCAGGGTTAGGGTTTGAGTGTCGCAAGTTCCGACACCTGGGGAGAGGTGCGGATCAGCAGGATCGGCGTCGGATCAGCAGTCGCGAGAGAGAGGTGAAGGTAACTGATTGACAGCTGCACCATGCAGCCTGTCCCAAGCGTATAAATACATATATATACCAAGAATCATCCGAATATTGAATTCTCCCCTCAATCCCCACTTCAATCGAACACTATGTCTGGACGTGGCAAAGGCGGCAAGGGACTCGGAAAGGGAGGAGCCAAGCGCCATCGCAAGGTGTTGCGTGATAACATCCAGGGTATCACCAAGCCTGCCATCCGTCGTTTGGCTCGCCGCGGTGGCGTGAAGCGTATCAGCGGTCTCATCTACGAGGAGACCCGTGGTGTTCTCAAGGTCTTCCTCGAGAACGTCATCCGCGATGCTGTCACCTACACTGAGCACGCTCGCCGTAAGACTGTCACTGCCCTGGACGTTGTCTACGCGCTGAAGCGCCAGGGCCGCACCCTGTACGGCTTCGGAGGTTAATCAAGCCCATCAACATGCAGCACTCGTCTGCACCCCCCATAATCGGTGTTTTTGAACACCACCATCATTTACATGAATGTACCGCTACTTGGTGCCAACGTGGCCAGCTTGCTGTATCTGTTCAGAAGTTCAGGGCCCCTCATTCCGGTGTGGACATTTACCACTTCAGATTTCGGACCTGCACCTGCAGTGGTGGATTCAGAACACAACATTTACATCCTAACAAACTGAAGGGAATAAACACCCCGAAAGTATTCCCCCCTACTCAGCCCGTGACTGCTGAAGCGTTTCCGTGTAGCTTTGACACGCGCTTACGACGTGTCGTTGTTAATTGTACCCAATGTAACAACTGAGTTTATCACTTTATTTCCCTGATCTTTCGGAGCCTGTGATAGGGTCTTATATTGATTTTCCTTTTCCGCATATTTAACCGAGTGGTTGGTGTCAGAGCAGTAGCCGACTCCAACTATGTGGATGGTGGGACATGAGGTGGGATTGGAGCATGTTTGTTGATCCGGGGTCAAAAGGAGGTCTGGTCTGAGTTTCCCAGGTGGTCTGGGCCATGTTAGGGGGGTTCAGCCACGAGGGCAGCCTGTTCCCCGGTACCTCACTTGGGATATCCTCCAGTTTGCCAGCGTCCATATACATAAGTTCCCCCCCCCTGTCCCCCTTTGGACACAGCTTTTTGTATTACTTTTGCTGCAAGGTTACGCCGATTAATATACATCCCAGTAAAGGTTGGGTGCTTGCGGCCCGCCAGGATGTGACTAGCCCCATCTTGGCATGTGTGACAAATGGGACAGGTGTCTGATGAAGGTGTGGGGGGGTTGCTACCTTATGGCATTTCCCGTTATATCTACGCTCCTGCTCCCTAGGGCTCATTCCTGATAGCGATGTACTGCCCTAGTACCTTCCTCGAGGGCCCTGCCCGCTTGCTTACCTATACTCTACAGGGCGCCCAGGGAAAGCCTATCCATTTCCTAGCACATCGACCCCTTTCGATCTCTTCCCTACCCCTTCCATCTTGCACATCAAACTACCTCTTCTGGTCGCGCATTATTCTCTGCTCCTTTCCACACCCCGCCCCCACCTGCTGTACCTCCCAGTTCCTTTCCTTAGAATTATTGCGTTACGCTCATGGATGTCCAGACATTCCGTCGCTGCGACTTCCGTCACTGTGACTTCCGGTAAACCACCTGGAGCCGAGCCGATTACCCTGCTGACATGTTCTAAAGCCATACTTCGCATTACCTTAGCTTTTGCGAGGAGGGAAATCTGGAACCAACAACCTGCCCTTGAGATTTCTCGTGGGTTACTGATAGGACATGTGGGGAATGGTCCATGAATGACTTGCATGAATGTATGCATTGCCCCATGTACCCACTCATGCATGATGTCAAGATCAACATATGCACAAAGGTGCAGATCTGTGTGTTCATTACTCATGGGGACTGATCAAACATGGGGGGAAAGGTCCCTGAGTAACTTGCATGAATGTATGTACTGCCCCATTTACCCACTCATGCATGATGTCAAGATCATATAACCTGATCTGATGAGCAGATTAATGACGTGCATGATTGATGCACTGATCTGCATGATGTACATATTTGCTGATCTGTATGTACATTTGACATGCATTGATCAATCACAATGAATGTACATGCTGTGCAGAAAATGAGCAGATCTTTATGAATCACATGCACTACACTTCATCACTACACTTTCAGCGTCATTCTCAATGTCATGCATAAATTGACTGTAAGGACAGAATGGGAGAATACGTACTGATCTGCATCAGGATCTGTATGACTTGTAGTACCACTGATTGTATGTGCACTTGACATGCTCTGATTAAATTGTATGAGCACTAATGTACTTACACATGTACAGCTGTCCGGGCACCACGATCTGTATGATGCTACCTTTTCTCTGCGTATAGTGTACATGCATTGATGTTGTTGTATATGCACTGATGTACAGGTGTACTGATGTACCTCTGTACATGCACTGATGCCCATACACTGCTTATGTGCACAGATGTACTTGCACTATCGTACATACACTGTAATTGTCTAGTCCCTACCGCCTTCCAATCATAGTCCCAGCATTTGTGACGAGTTAGCATTGGACACTCTAGGATTTAATTCATGTTCTGCCCCATGTACTGCCACATGTACTGACCCACGTGCAGTTCAAGTTTCTACCCGTTAGATGTCTCCATGCTGACAATAAGATGCCTGCCTGATTCTAATTTAGTTTTTCAGTACTGAGCCTTCACTCCCAAATGATAGGGGGACTAGTACAGACATCTTGTCTACTGAGCCTCCTTACGAATAAATCCTGTACTGCTCCATGTACAGCCTCCAAGATTACCATTCTCTGCCCAAGTGAACATTGGGACCTCTTGCTCTCTCTTTTCTGCTGACCATGATTGATTATAGCCCCTAGAGTACTAGGGATGGGGTAAATAGTTATGCCAACCGCATGCATCATCCGTCCCTCGCTGTGCGATACCCACAGGAGCATACTTCATGGTTCGCTTTTGACCTGTGCTTTTGATATGCGCCTAGTTATGCGCACACCTTAGTACTTGACGTGATATGATTTGCATGTATATGCATATACCATGCATTACTTGCTCTCATGTGACTCAGCACCAGGGTTATTAGTCTGGTTTGATACCATTTAGAATTTAAAATTCAGAAATGTTCCAATGTCCACAATTTTTTGTGGAATTGCGACAGGTGCCACTCCCTCCAATTGTATAATTTAAGATAAGACATGAGTGACTCTGTCCAGCCGAGCCTACATGAGGAGCTGATGACAACATGGAGCTGCCTTTCCTTAAGTTTGTAACATAACAAATTAGATTTGAGTAGGGTTCCTTATTCCTTTGCTTTCCTTAGGAACCCTACCTTGCCCAAACACATTTGTTTGGGCGAGGCTTTGTGTTACATATACACACCAATCTAATGATTGCCTGTATCCTGAAGGGTTTTTGAAATTTTCCTCTTCAGGTAGTACCCTTGTGGCTTATATTAAATTTATTTCTTTTGTCCTAGATTGGATTTCTATAGACTCCCCCTGCCTTGTTTTAAATCCTGGGAATTTTTGGTTTTAATCCCAGAATACCCAGGATTGGGGGGAATGTTATGATATGATATATAGGTGTATCATACCAACTGCCTGGACCGTCCAACCGGCCAGGACGGCTTCCTGCCAGGTCCAGGAGCTGGGTTGCTGCCAGGCAGTGCCGGGGCGTAGAACCTAACCTACGCCCTTCTATACACGCAGATGACTGCAAGGGTAATCGTCCCAACATGTAAGCTATTATAATACCCAATAACAGTGTGTGTTTCGTAGGCTGTGTGCTTTGTGTGTGGGACCAAGAGGAGGGTGCGGGTTGGGATGGAGTGAGTTTGGGCTGCCTTGGCACTGGTGAGTGCCCATCTGACTGCCTTCTGGGCTTCCTTGGCATATCCATCCTGCCGGGAGTGTATCACTGATGCTCCTGTCCATGGTTGAGAGTATGGGTCTGGGCTTGCCCGAACAGGTGGTCATGAGGGTGGGGGGAGGAGCAGTGGGGGAGAGATGGGTGGCATACAAGTGGCCCTGTTTACCTGTCTTCTTGGAACCCCAACGTCTTGGATGTTGATGTTACTGCCACAGACGACGAAGTAGCCTTAATAGGCTGGAGCCATATAACCAAGCTCAAGTTCAAGTCATCATACAACATGTTGTTTGTGCCCAATGCCTAGATGAGCCATGGGAGTATTTAACCATAGCACCAGGGTAGTTCAAGGACCCCCTAGTTCAAGCCCTTCCAAATACATGGCCAAGTCTTAAAACTGTACAACCAGCTTAAATTAGTATGCTCACTGGTTTCATGCGCGGGATTTTGGTTTGTACGCATGCAGTTTGAAAAACGGTACCCTGCATAGCACTGGAGCTCGTGAACCATCGCAAACGAGCTAAGGATCCAGCAATCCAGTCTTGTGACCATAGTTTTTCCGGGTGACTTCCGAAATCTGGATCACGAGACGCAACCAGTTTCACAATATGTGTCTACCACGCAGCGGATACTCTTAAATATATGTAAATATGCTTCACGCAGCGTGGCATACACATATGTGTAGGGCTGTCAATATCGTACGGTATTTTCAATTACCGTACGATATATCGTGACATATCGTACGGTATCGATACCGTACGATATATTTAGACCCTTTTGGGGGGAAATCAGTATAAGACCAAGGGGATATAACAGGAAATACCGTTTACACGTCCATACACTTAAAATCAAGTCAAATGAACCAATACTGAGGGAGATAGAAAACACGGTATTATCGTGGTCTATTACCGTACGATATATCGTGATATATCGTACGGTATAAGGCGACATACTGAATTCCCTGGCCCAGACCCAGTGCAAGGAAATCCCAGGCAAATCTGCTAATCATACCACTAGACCAAACTTCACCTCCACTTGAAGCCCCTAACTACGCTTCCACCTATAGCACCCACCCTATAGCACCAGAAGTGCATGGAAAATCACGCTCACCACTATCATTGCTGCTCATGCCATGGTGAGTGTGCTGCCCTCGAGAGCATCTGCGAGCGAGTAAAAAATGTGAGCGCAGAGAGGTGTGTCTGCCTGCCGGGATCGAACCCGCGACCCCCAAATTTCCCCCAACACGCAGTAGTCTAAGCCGATCTGAAATACTCTCCATCGTCGGTAGTAAGACAACAACAACATCAACATCGACAACAACAACAACAGCAGCAGCAGCGTCCGCACTTACATGGCAAGGTACCAGACTGCCTGACCCTACCCCGGCTGAGGCCATCCCTGCGGACTGGAACTAAGAAATAATGATTCATTTACATTCCGTGATGTGCTATCAAGAGTTGGCAGGCTGTGAGAAGTCACCTCTGTTGTGCCATTGATTGTATGAAGGGATTGGGTCAAGTACATTTTAATTTAGTGTTTTAAATGTTGATTCTAGTGCTGATGAAAGCAAACAGCCATGTAACGAAGTTCATGAAGAGCGGGGCAGTGCAAGTACAGGGCTTCTTGTTCACCTGTGTGCTTCCGCGAACCTCCGTGGGTCTAAAGAGTCAATCTTGCATGCAGGCACGATCACCAACTCATCATGCTTTGCTAAGGGTCGATATGCAGACAGCATGGTTATTGCAGCTTGACTTGTGGTGAGCAGGTCTGGTCCTTAGTCAGGTGGTAGATGCAGTAAGCAGGATGTTACCTCGATATGCACCGTTCATGGTCAAGGAAGGCACTTGTGGTAGCCTACTACGGTGGATAGATGTGTCATGTTCAAGAGTGGTGGTGTTGAAAAACACCGGTTCATTCTTGGCGGAATAAAATGAGGTCCTGCGCAGTCAACGCTTAAGCGGATGTGAACTTGGTGACGGCCTTGGTGCCCTCGGAAACAGCGTGCTTGGCGAGCTCTCCAGGCAGCACCAGACGCACAGCAGTCTGGATCTCGCGAGAAGTCACAGTAGGCTTCTTGTTGTAGCGAGCCAAGCGGGCGGCCTCGGAGGCGATCTTGTCGAAGATATCGTTGATGAAGGAGTTGAGGATACCCATGGCCTTGGAGCTGATGCCAGTGTCGGGGTGGACCTGCTTCAGCACCTTGTAGATGTAGATCTTATAGGTCTCAGCCTTGGCCATCTTCTTGGCCTTCTTCTTGCCCTCCGCAGTCTTGGCGGGGGCGGCCTTCTTGGCGGGAGCCTTCTCAGCAGCTTTGGGGGCCATTGTTGCAGTTCGGGAGTGAGGGTAGACGATTTCGACGGGGGGTTTGTTACTCATCAAGATGACGCGATGATTATGTACTCGTCCAGTCCAGGCCAGGGCCAGCGCGAACAGCGGATCAGCAGGATATAACCGGACCGGGGCGGATGGAAAGGGTCTAGAACGGCCTCGGATCAGCAGGACCTGCCGGGGGAGTATTAATTCGGCCTCGAAGCGATAGCCTATATCCCATCTCATAACAGCTCTATCTTTCATCCCCAACCAATCACTACGTTATGGCTGGCAAAACTGGAGGCCGTGGAGGCAAGAAGTCTGTTTCTCGCAGCTCCAAGGCTGGACTGCAGTTCCCTGTGGGCCGTGTTGCCCGCTACCTGAAGAAGGGCAAGTACGCCGAGCGCGTTGGCGCTGGCGCCCCTGTGTACCTGGCTGCCGTCCTCGAGTACTTATCGCCAATGGTGGAGTTCTGCCCAACATCCACTCAGTGCTGCTCCCCAAGAAGTCGTCCAAGAAGGATGTGGAATCCGCCTCTGTTTAGACAGTCTCTACCTGTGGTTCGAAGCAACAAAACCGGTGTTTTTTAACACCTTGACATCCCTTGCCATGCACAGACTAGAGGAATACTAAAGGCCGTACAATTCTGACAGGTATGGAGTGCTACCAGGAAGTAAGATGCTGGGTAGGTCTTGTTCTGGAATTTGATATAGGTAACTGTGGGAGCTAGATTGTGAATTTTCTGTTGAAGGGAAGATGTCTTTGGACTTGTAATGTGAAATGATGTACCTATGATTTCTGAGTCAATAAACAAGATAATAAAAGTAAAGTAAGATAATAATATTGTACACGCTTGTTTGAGGAGTCCCTTAGTCACCCGTCTGTCTGTCGTGTTGTTGGTACGTAATGGTCCATGCTAGCTTTGGTACGCTGAATTCGATTCTGGTGCCACCTGTCGCTCCGATAGCCATTGTACCCTGCCAATTTTCTGCATCACTTGCGACGTGCCTAGGACTTGTTAAGCCAAGTTTGGGATGCTCAGCGTCTTCCAATTGTCAGCCCCCCAGACAGCCAAGGGATACAATCTTTTGTAACATAATTGGGGTTGTCAGACGATGCCAATATATCAACGACTTACATATTGCATGGCATACCGTGCGGCACTACATGTATTACCCGATAATCTTGGAAGTTGGAAAGTGACTACACTACATAACTATGTAGATAACTCACTAGAGCCATAACACCATTAACCGAGCTACCCCTGGACTGTAACAAGCAACAGAACCACTATGGTTTAACAAGCAACAACAACACTAAGGTTTTTGCCTGACATGGTTCCTATGAGCTTCCATGGCGATTCCTGAAATTATTGTTTGTGCTTGTCACAACAGCACATGCCCTACCAATGTACCAACCTGCCCCCCTAACAACCAAGGAAGCAATGTTTTTAGCATGGGGGTCGCTATCACTACGTGACCTTTCCTTAGCGGTCCCCAACATTCCCTATCACCCCCTCACATTCTCTAAATAGGGAAAAGTATATCAGGACATATCAATAGTTTAACTGCAGCAGCCTACGTAGTGTCCTATCATCCAACCAAATGTGCTACAGGTCCGCAGTACAGACTAACAAGCTTTCCACCAGCTGCACCGCCTCCTCATGCAATGCTCGTCTGCGCCTGTAGTAGAACCACATGTCCTACCCTCATACCGACCTCCTGCCCTATCATCCAACCAAATGTGCTACATGCATGTAGTACAGTCAGGCATGCTTCCACCAGGTGTACCCCCTCATGCAATGCTCGCCTGCGCCTGTCGTAGCACCACATGTCCTACCCTCATACCAACCTGCTGCCCTATCATCCAACCAAACGTGCTACATGCCTGTAATACAGTCAGGCATGCTTCCACCAGCTGCACCGCCTCATGCAATGCTCGCCTGAGCCTGTCGTCGTCACACAAGCCCGGAACCAGATGCGCCAGTGGTGTTTACATATGGATTTTCATATCCGGCTGTGACCAATCAGCTTTGAATACATTATAATCATTGCTGCCAAAGCCATATGCATATGCAGGATTGGTGAAGGCCACCCCAGCTCTCCAATGACGGATAGACCTATATACCTATATACCTTCGCCCCCCCCGCTCCTGTAAGGGGAAGGTATATAGGTAGGGTATAGTGTGTGATGGTGGTGGGGGTGGGGTTGGTTCTTCTGTGGTTACTCAAACCCAACTAAGTGCTTGCAAAAGAGGCAGGCCATCTCATGTCTGTATACAGATAATAAAACACATGCAAAATAGGCTTGCAAACATAAAACATTACAAGCACTTGCGTATGCTCAGCATCTATTTATCTATTCATATATCCAGCTATTATGATTGATACATATTTCAAAGATGTATTATTGCTGTATATGCACATGGAATGAACTTACAAATGCATTAATGATGCATTTAAGCCACTGATATATTTATATATTATGTATTTATTTATTTGTGTATTTATTTATTCACACATGCTACACACTTACATATGCACCAATGACGCAGTTAAGCCACTTATATATGTTTGCATTCTTGATTTTGTGTCTATCAATTTATTTATATATTATAAGCACATGCTACACACGTACAGATTCAACAATGGTGCATTTAAGCCTCTGGTCCTTCTGCGCTAATCTAGTCCATAGAGGCCTTGCTGATGATCAAACCTGATCCGCAATTCCACTTATACCCAGTTCACACATATTCACAGCATACATGAATACATTTATTGTGTATCTATTGATTTATTATGTAACTATGAGCACTTTAAGAGAGGCATTGATGATGCATTTAAACCACTGATATATGTATTATTTATTATTTATTAATGCGTTCATTAATTGATTTATTATAAGCATATGCATCACACCTACATATGTATTAATGATGCATTTAAGCTACTGATACATTCATTCTATGTATTATGTATTATTAATTTATTCGTGTATGTATCTATTATAAACATATGCAACGCACGTACAGATGCATCAATGATGCAGTTAGGCCATGTATATATTTCGTATTCATTTATTATGTACCGTATTATGTATTTATTTATGTGTGTATTTATTATGCAACACAATTACATATGCACCAATACAGTTAAGCCACTGGTCCCTCTCTGCAGTTATGTGGTTTATAGTGGCCTTGCTGAGGATCAAACCTGCTCAACCATATCTCTTATAACCAGTGTACACATAATTATGCCCAGCAACTATATATTCATGTATTAATTTATTCATGTATTATATCATTATGAGCACGTGTGACACTTCCACATGCTTGAATGATGCATTTAAGCCACTAATATATATATTATTTATTCATGTATTAATTTATTCATTTATTATAAGCACATGCAACGCACTTACATATGCACTGCCTCCGTGTCGTTCAACATGCACCAATGACACAGTTAAGCCACTGGTCCATCTCAACAGTTATGTGGTTCATACTTCATAATGGCCTTGTTGAGGATCAAACCTGCTCCACCATACCAGCATGTGGCTGGGGACCCGGCTGAGTCATCGATCATATATGACTTGTAAAAGGGTGAATCCGGAAGGGTGGGGCAGGGTCTAGAAGAGTGGTAGGGTGATGGTGCCATCTCTGGTGTGCCCAGAAGGGTGGGGCAGGGTGTAGAAGAGTGATAGGGTGATGGTGCCATCTCTGGTGAGCCCTGAAGGGTGGGGCATGGTGTAGAAGAGTGATAGGGTGATGGTGCCATCTCCGGGGAGTCCAGAAGGGTGGGGCAGGGTGTATAAGAGTGATAGGATCCTATAGTGCTAGGCTGCTGGGGAAGGGTCTTTCAGATAGCTAGGGTGTTGAGGTGCTGGGGCAAGGAGCTAGGGTGCTAGGGTACCAGGGTGCTTAGGAAGGGTCCAGGGTTTTTTTAGCTGCGAAATTTCGCATTATGCGATAAAACCCATCGCATTCGGAATCGGCCCTGCGACGAAACCCATAGTTTCTAGACTCGGTCCTGTGGGCTGGATTTCGCCTGAAGCTGATCTGGCCTGGCTGTGCATGGCCAGTGGCCAGTGGTCATGACCATGGTCACTGCCTCGAACTGTAACCGCTCCCCTCCCACAATTAACGGGCTCACCGGCCTGAAACTTCAAACCCTGCCCGACCCCGCCCGACCCTGCCTCAACACCGCTCGACAGCTCGGGGTTGTCATTGTCAGAATTTCGTCCTTAACTCGCTCAATTCGTCTTCCCATGTTGCTCCCGGCGAAAAAAAGGTCCTAGTATTATCCCAGTTGTTGGTCAAGGCTTAACATTTTAAGGTGCATTGAAGCCCATATGGACGCAAGGGCGTAAGCAGCTTTTGCTGAACATGCATTTCCTCGCCTTTCACTCTCTGAATTCGCGACTACCGCCTGGTTGAGATTTCTGCGGTCAATTTGCCATGGACGTCCCCCTATCAGCACTCAGCACCTTGCAGCCTGAGGTGCTTGGATGAGCACATACTGATGGTGGGTGGTGAACAAGGGGTAGACAGGGTGGAGGGCTGACAGGCAAAACAATGGGGGGCATTGGAGGCAGGGGGCACACGGGTAGGGCCATTCTGGTGGAGTACAAACTTCTCGGTAGGCGCACATAAGTGGGAATTTGAAACCTGCGATTTGTGCTCATTCTGGATTCTGGGCAATTGGCTCCGGAACCAAAATTGCGATGAAAGGGGAGAGGCAAATTTTCCTTAAAAAAAAACCTGGAAGGGTCTTTCAGATAGCTAGTGTACTAGGGTCCTACATTGATAGGGTGCTAGGGTATGTACTGTAGATATGTTACTGGTAGTATTGAGTTCAAAATAGTACAGTATTGTTTCTCCTGAAAATGTGAGACATGTGCAGCTCGATTTCTATTTTACCAAATGTAAGCAATATCGCAAGTGCATGGTACTAAATGTTTCTGACTCACAAAAGTCCACACCAAGACATATGGCTGCTAGATACCGGTACTTACTGTTTATGGCCAAATCCTTGTTAAAATCACTGCTCATCAGGCCATCACCCGCCTGTTCAAAGAAGGATTGGATGTTTACATGTTTTTCGGCCAACTCTGGGCTGCTCACCGTCTTACAATAGGATTCCTCCCGTTGGTGGATGCTAGTGGCTATGCTAGTGGCTACTTGTGGGTTAAATTGGGCAAGCAAATATCAGGAGGTGTTAAACGGGGGGAACACTGATGAACTGAACCTCGTTTTACCGACGGGGGCCCTGAGTTTGTGCTACAGTGATCATTTAATTATACAATAAAATTAAATCGTCATCTCATCTGGGATGATAATTTAATTGTGCGATTATATATCCCTACAGACAGGACACTCCAGAACTTGAGGACTGAGGACACTTGAGGACTGAGGACACTTCACATCCATGTGATTATGTTGTAAGCGGCGGCTGTACCATACGATCATCTGTTCAGATGGCTGTATGGTACAGTCACCGCATGCAACATAAAGTACTCATTTTGTGGCATTATTACCCAGAGGTTTCCACGCATGGGTTTAAATCTAGTACTGATCAAGATTCTGCTTTAAGTAACCATATCCGTTCTGCCACGGGTGCCATTCCGTCGGCCGCGGGATTCTATCACACCCCAGGAAATAGGTGTAAGTGGTTTAATGTTATGTTGTAGGCGGTGGCTGTACCATACAACCATCCAATGGTGTAAGCGGTGGCTGTACCATACGACCATCTGATGGTGTAGGCAGGGTGGCTGTACCATACTACCATCCAATGGTGTAAGCGGTGGCTGTGCCATACTACCATCCAATGTTGTAGGCAGTGGCTGTACCATACGACCATCTGATGGTGTAGGCGGTGGCTGTACCATACTACCATCCAATGGTGTAAGCGGTGGCTGTACCATACAACCATCTGATGGTGTAGGCGGTGGCTGTACCAAACTACCATCCAATGGTGTAAGCGGTGGCTGTACCATACTACCATACAATGGTGTAGGCGGTGGCTGTACCATACTACCATCTGATGGTGTAGGCGGTGGCTGTACCATACGACCATCTGATGGTGTAGGCGGTGGCTGTACCATACTACCATCCAATGGTGTAAGCGGTGGCTGTACCATACGACCATCTGATGGTGTAGGCAGGGTGGCTGTACCATACTACCATCCAATGGTGTAAGCGGTGGCTGTGCCATACTACCATCCAATGTTGTAGGCAGTGGCTGTACCATACGACCATCTGATGGTGTAGGCGGTGGCTGTACCATACTACAATCCAAGGTGTAAGCGGTGGCTGTCCATACACCCATTGATGGTGTAGGCGGTGGCTGTACCAAATACCATCCAATGGTGTAAAGCGGTGGCTGTACCCTACTACCATACAATGGTGAGGCGGTGGCTGTACATAACTACCATCTGCTGGTTTGTAGGCGGTGGCTTACCCATACGACCATCTGATGGTGTAGGCGGTGGCTGCTACCTATTACTACATCCAATGGTTGTAAAGCGGTGGCTGTACCATACGACCATTGCTGGTGTAGGCGTTGTCTGTATCATACACCATCTGATGGTGTCGGCGGTGGCTGTACCATTCCTACGATCCAACGTTCTAGCTGTGGCTTTACCATACTACCATCTGATGTGTGATGTAGGCGTGGCTGTAACGGGGCGATAGTACCGATGCCATAATGTATAAAAGCGGTGCTGTATCATAGCAAGGCCGATCTGTGAGTGTAGGCGGTGGGGGGCATGTTTTTAAAAAAAAAAAAAACGCATACTACCATCCAACGGTCTAGATGCAGTGACCTGTACGGCATAATAACGCGCCATGCTGATGGTGTAGACGGTGGTCATGTACCATAGCGGGAACCGCCATCTGATCGGATCTGATCAGCTGGCCGTATCGTACAGCCACCGCTTACAGCAGATTACATTACATTGACCAAGACAGTTAGATGGTTAGATAGTCGTCATCCCCGTTTTGACGAATGGCTCAATGGTTAAGGTCCTTGAACGAAGAAGGTGCCGGGTTCGAATCCTTACGGGTGCGCTTTAGTGTCCGCAGTCGCTGACAACCGCCATGGTAGTTTTGTCCAGGTAAAGTAGCAGCCCGTTCCCTACCCCCGTAAGACGGGGCTCCCTTGCCCATGCCCCACCAGGCGTTATCATTACTTTAGATTGTTGTTACAATCCAGGGGTAGACCATATAGGCCAAAGGGACTTGCCCAACTATAACAGTAGGGGCTATAACGACGAAGCACTGAAATGATGAACTGAACCCCAAACAATCGTTTAACTGACAGGGGCCCTGAGTTCTTGCTACAGCGAAAAATTAATTTAATTACCTGCAATGACCAAGAATAAAATACGTATGTCAATGAAGCCAGACTTGAAGGGTACAATCTACTCGTCCTACCCTTCCATACAATGCGTTCATAACATTACATTACATTACATTGATGACTTAATTCAAACTTGACATAAGTTATTTCACATCTACCAGAACGCAAGGGTAGCTGAGGCCTGGGGATGGAGAGTTGTTTAGGACGATGCGTCCTGCGTGCCAGAAGCAACGTCGAAAGGTCCGTTACGCCCAGAGACACAACGTGTGGAGGGTCCGCTGTGACGCAGACGTAGCTTCAGTGGGTTGGTTGCGTCTCAGGACGCAGGCTGCGTTTCAGTGGCGGGTCTGTTGTGTCTCAGGATGTGCAGTTGCGTCTTTGGACGCAGGCTGCAAAATTGGTTGAATATCAAGACGCAGGCTGTAAAATTGTTGTGTCCAAGGACGCTATCAGCATGAATAGCGGTGCTCTCGCTTGTTTTATGTCTTGGTGACTCCTTGTGTACTCCCTTAGACCTATCGGTCCTGACAGTACTATGTCAGCTTCCTGTTGACTGCGTCATCGGTTCTTCTGACACGCGCTGTCTAGCCTGTACCCTGATCAGGTTCCAGGCTACCGCCCCCTTTCCTCCACTGGTGCCCCTTAATGGGTCTCCTGTGCTTGTAACTTATTCTCGTCTCCGCATTTATAGATTGGCGTGCTGCACACACAAAGTCCACTCTCCGGAGTGTTATCCAAGCTGATAGGTTATACGGCCCTTCATTTACTACCACTGCTTAGCGATGCAACTTCCGCGAGGACCTCCCGCCATTTTGAGAAACTCCATGACATGGATGGTCTTTCCTGGACGCGCGGGATGCGCAGTATCATTCTCAGCGATGGCTGCGACCAATCCTTCCAACGGAGGAACGGCTCCTCTTGATGATTGGCTAGACGTTTGTGCACCAGCTGCCTCTGCTAGCGGTCATGAGAGTCCTTCCGCCATCGTGGAAGTAACCCCCCCCGGTCATTCCTCCATCTTCTCTTCTTTTTCCTCCCCTGCCGTCTGTCGCCTCCTCCCGTCTGTCGTAGATGACTGTGACGTGCAGACTCAAGTCGGCGACTAGCCTGGACATCGGTGGAGATACCCCGTCTTCGTCTGCTCGCGTCCTTGACGTCGCTAACCTTTCTCCGGTGTTTGAGGCTCTGCCTGCATACCGGAGGTTGCCAAGCCGACCAAGCTCCCTGCTGATGTCTACGTCGTCTTTGCCCCCTTTGCTCTGCCCAGCCAACGGTCGGCTCCTGGCATGAGCTTGCGCTCTAGTGGCTCTGTGCTACCTTCTGGAGAAATTTTTCGATCAAACTGGCGGATCGCCGGCACTGCCGTAGGATTCGCCAGAGGAGGACGACCTACGCGTCTGGACCTGGAGATTCTGGATGTGGTAGGAAGCAGGGGGGTATGGTCAGCACCACTACGGGTGCTGCTCCCTCTACCCCCCAACCGGGTGAGTCGAGCGATAGAGGGGGGGACTTGAGATTGACTGATCATCGACGGCGGGATATTAGGACCTTTACATGCCTCGGCTCTGCTCTTCGCATCCTAGCGATAAATGTTCGAATTCTGCCCTTGCGATTTGCGATTTTCTGCCATTGGTGCGATTTTCTGCACCAGGTGCGACTTGCTGCACTGTCATTCTCGTCTCCTTTTTTCCCATACCTCAAATCTCGACTTCGACCTAACGCTTCCCCACCTTCTGTGATCCCAGGTCTCGCAGCGCCGGACTTCGCCCATGCTACAGGCCGCAGTGGACGCCGTCCTGGCCCTAGTCCAGCGGCCGTGGAGGATCTTTGGCATGATATCTTGGTGGATATTTTTCTCTCTTAGGCTCCTTGTGACCCCTGGGTGCGTTCCGTGGTTCGTCAGATGTTACTACTTTGTCTTCCCGTGCCCCTGGTTCCCCCCTTAGGTGTATGCCTTAGCTACGTGAGTTTGGGTTCAAGTGTTTGAGTTCTGATAGGGCTTAGGAATTTTTAGTTAAGTGGTATAGAGGCATGGTTGATCTCGATTAGTTGGGGCATGCATGAGTTGTTGATGATGACACTGCTCAGCATGGTGCTAGTGTGTTATCTTCGCAATCGCGTGTTCATCTAGGGAGACAAGACTCCTTCGGAGCTTTTCTTTGGGGTTGCACCTGATGTGTCGTTGTTGCGTTTGTTTGGTTGCCCTTGCTATGTAATCTTAGTATTGGGCAGTCACGCAACAAGCTAGTTAGAAAGGCATTATTTGGTAGACTGGTTGGGTATTCCCTGGTGAGTAAGGGTTATTATATTTGGGTTTCCAATGTTGCGCCAGTTAGTAGTGAGTAGTGATGTACTCTCTATCTCCAGTTCAGTTCTAAACTGTCTTCCTGGGTTCTCCCTTTAGTATGGGTCCCCGTGCCCGCTTGCATCCCTCCTGTCATCAAACGGTGATATGTTATGTGTTACCGGTAATTCCCTACGCCCTTTAACAACCCCAATTGTTGTTGGCTGGCCTGGCTGGATGTATCATTGTTGCATTCTAGACCAGGGCCTGATCTTTCTGTATTGTGTGTGAAGTTTTAGGGCGGGGGGGAGTTGGATATCCAACTATAATCTTAGCCGAATCTCAGGGGGTCGCCAGGCCCTCCTCTGTGCCACGTTTTAGCGGTGAAGCTTTAGGATTTAGACAGCCTTCGATCATAGTGGTACCTGGATCAGGTCCATTGACTAATAGTCGCCAACCTCCGACCACCTCGGATGGCTCGCGGGTGTCGATAATTCCGACGCCTCCTGTCGTCCCTGGTGGATTACTCGGGTCAAGCCCATGTGATGATGTAGCCGTTGCCGAATGGGTAAGTGATGATCTTGAACACTGGTCTAGCTTGATACTGCGTATGGCTGGGGTGTTACAGTCAACCCAGGATTCATTGTTTTAGGTGCTGCTGGTTCTCATACGTAGGTTAACATGGCCCTATGTGTGAGTGCCTATTCCTCAGCACCTCCTAGACTGACTTATAGGGTAGTCTAGATTGGTGGAGCGTTACGACGCTTTGTTTAGGCAGCTTCCTTTTAGCTGTCTTTCTTGGTTTTGGTGGAAGGTGGTACTTAATTCAGACCACCGTTATAGCGTCTTGA
The DNA here is from genome assembly GCA_013435795.1 of Chlamydomonas sp. ICE-L. Lineage (NCBI taxonomy): Eukaryota > Viridiplantae > Chlorophyta > Chlorophyceae > Chlamydomonadales > Chlamydomonadaceae > Chlamydomonas > Chlamydomonas sp. ICE-L. The sequence continues at coordinate 14,340,679 of JACBWV010000223.1, forward strand.
TGGTTTCTGACTCTTAGTTCCATAGGTAGATGGTTCGTTCGGTGGAGCTCATCATAGATGAGCTATTTCTTTTTACTCCACACTGTTTTTAGACCACCAGCCCCTCATGTGATTGGAACTTTTTGTGGAGTGTAGTAGTTGTTTCCCTTTGGATTTTACTGTAATTTGGTGGGCTGGGTCATCTTGCAGTTGTACTTGCAGATGTCCTTGCAGTTGTACTTGCAGATGTACCGCCGCTCACCTCTTTCTTGTTTTCCGAGTGTATTTCAAGCGCCCTTTCATTCCTTCCTTTGCAGTAAATTCTTTGAAGTCCTTTTTCTGCGTTTCCTATTTTTCAGGTGGACAATAGGTTTTATGTACTATGGTTGTACATCTACCCTTCTATTGTTCATTGAACTGTGTTTCCTTTGTTGGTTACAAGTTTCTTGAAAATTATAACTTCGCATCCTTTGGATTTTTTCAGTTGCTGCAGGTTTGGTTTGCTTTAGTTAGGCGCTTGGTTTGTCTTGAGTGCACGAGTTCTTTGCGGTGCGATACCCACCTCTTAGACTGTTTTTCGTTAGTGCCGTAGCTGGGGATTTATGATAATTAACTTTCATACATCTTCTTACTTCCATCTTTGAGTGAGAAACCAGTTCATCATGGTTTTTTCATCCCAACCTAGTCATGAATTCTATGCTAAGAATAGTTTTTAAGGTAGTGGATTTTTCCATCGACTTTTTTTTCTTTCTTTTCCATCGTAGTCTTTAGTGTCCTCTTGTCTGCGTCCTTTAGGCTTTGATTCTCTCGTGTGCTGCGCTCACACGATATTTCAATCCGTCTCTTTGGTTATCATTGATTGGCGTTAGGTTCCTATTCCCGGATCGGGTTTTCTATACCGTAGTTCCCCAACTTTGATATACGATTTTTTCAGTCTTCTCTTTAGGTTAAGTTCTCGGTTCTTTCAGTCACCGTTGTTCCCCTTCCTTTGGTATTAGGATTGATTTCTGTTTGGCCTCCCTGTGATTTTCTGGTTTGGTGCCTACTATTCTGGATGAATAGTATTTTTGCGCTTACCATGGATGGTTACATTTCCATTTTGGTCTCAGCTCAGCTCGGTATGACCCAAGTTTTTTGCTGCTACATTTTCGGAGTACTACAGTGGTTTTTGGTTCATCCTTTCTCATCCTTTTATTTTAGACAAGGCTTTCTTCTGGTTTCCTGTTTTTTCAGCCGTTCCTTAACAATTTTTTATCTGTTACATATAGTTCTATGTCCCCAGTGCCATAGGTGGAGTACTAGTATTGTATGTCACCTGCGTCATAGGTGGAGTATCAGCATGAATAGCGGTGCTCTCGCTTGTTTTATGTCTTGGTGACTCCTTGTGTACTCCCTTAGAACTATCGGTCCTGACAGTACTATGTCAGCTTGCTGTTGACTGCGTCATCGGTTCTTCTGACACGCGCTGTCTAGCCTGTACCCTGATCAGGTTCCAGGCTACCGCCCCCTTTCCTCCACTGGTGCCCCTTAATGGGTCTCCTGTGCTTGTAACTTATTCTCGTCTCCGCATTTATAGATTGGCGTGCTGCACACACAAAGTCCACTCTCCGGAGTGTTATCCAAGCTGATACTAGCTTTTATATTTCTATTTTCTTATGCCCCTCAGTTAATTCCAGGAATTCTTGAGCTCAAGAATACCTTGAATTGGGGGGGACGTTATTGACTGATTTATATATCAGTCTCTGAGTCGGCATAATGCACACCGGTACCTTTCCCTCCTGGTACCGCGTTGCCTGCCGCCAGGCCACAGGCTAGCTGTGGCATGCACGTGACTGCAGTACCCTGCAGTACACATCTCCATTCTATATGATTGCGCCTGTTGCGCTTAATAGCATCTTCTCCTCTATCGAGCCTATGCCGTTGTAACAATCTTACATTAACAAGGTTACATGGGTAACATGGCTCGCTCCAGCCTTTCGCCGTCTTTGGAAGTGACCCCGACATGTAAATTATTGCAGGCACTGACAGTAAGCCTACTAGCTGTAAGGCTGTACTGAGAGCCTTGTATTAATTGCAGAGTCGTTGTTTTGAGTAAACATTGACCTATATGTACGGAATGCGGTATAGGCGTATAGCAAAGTCATGTTTTACTTCTAAGTTGAGTCCAGTTCCATTTAACCAATTAACTAACCTTCCCTAGCCTAATTTGCTCGCAGGTTTATCCCAAAACTTACGTTTCACGACTCCCTCCTCCTCCCCCCCCCCCCCCACACTCACACCAACCCAAACGCAGATTTATGAGGGGCCGAAACTTTGTAAACTTGCATTTTGACTCTTTAGAAAAAATTAGCCGTAGTTTGGGGCCCATGAAACATAGGCATAGGCTGATGAGACACAGAATGAGGCTCATGAAACGTAGGTCTTGAGAGCAGTTTCGTTTCAAAACGTACATTTTGAAGGATCCTTGAACAAACCTGCTCTCTCGTCCGCTCTACAAACCCTACACGTCCACACACGAAATGTCAATGTTTTGAATGTTGATGTTACTGCAGAACAGCAGAAGACGGCAGGTACCCTTAAAGGCCAAGTACCGGTACCGGGGACCGAGTTCAATATATGGGACATCCACAGAAAACAGGGAAACCACTACGCGGATTCGAACGTATGATTCTTTATGACTTCCTGGGACGAGAGGATCATCCACCATTGAACCTTCTCAGCCAGGTCAAGTCTTAGCTGTCCTTGGTCCTCAAGCCTATTGTTGAAAATCGAAGCTCGAGAACAATCAATCGCGTTCTCACCAGTCTCGTCCAAAATGGCGTACGCCAACCCCCGTGATGTTCGGCGGATCCTCTTCTCGGAATACTACCTCTTCAATTCGATCATCCTGCTGACCTACATCTGGCTCCGAAGTAAGCACCAGCATGATGCCATGACGTTCGCGTTGCCGAACGTCTCGAAGATTTTCTTAGGGGATTATACTAACATGTTCAGCAGCAGCAAAAAAGGGGGGTCGTCGCAGGTCTTCACTCAGTGGGAGTGGCAGGTGTGTTGGTGGGTGCTACTGTAGGGGGGTGGTTTGATTACATGGTCCATCAACCTTCAAGCTGCTCACCGTCTGTGAGTACAGTAAGTAGGGGTAGTATCAACGCTACTGCACTACACTCTTGAGCACAGAATGCAATCATATAGGAGCAGACGGTTGAGAGGCACGCCCAGGTCATGGGGTGTGAGGGTGGGTTGTGGTGGTGGTGAGTGTTTGGGGGTGCACAGGCGGTTATTAGCTACAAGAACTGTACACGGGATACAAGGAGCGAAGAAAATCTACCGATCGGACGAGAGTAGGCAATATGTAGCAGTGCATGCGGAGCACCCGTACATACTGGCATCCCATGCATCCCCCATGCATGCTGTCCTCTCATGCATCCCCCATGCATGTCGTCATGCCATGCATCCCCCATGCATGCTGTCCCCCCATGCATCCCCCATTCATCCCCCATGCATGCTGTCATCCCATGCATACCCCATGCATACCCCATGCATCACCCATGCATTCTGGCATCCCATGCATCCCCCATACACCCCCCATGCAACCCCAATGCACCCCCCATGCATGCTGTCATCCCATGCATCCCCATGCATCACCCATGCATGCTGGCATCCCATGCATCTCCCATGCATCCCCCATGCATCACCCATGCATGCTGTCATAGCATGCATCCCCCATGCATCCCCCATGCATGCTGTCATCCCATGCACCCCCCATGCATGCTGGCATCCCATGCCTACTGACCATCGCACTTATCAGCGATCATTAGATGCTTGTGCATCCTCCCTTGTGTCCCTTGATGTGGATGCGGATCATGGGCACATGGGCAAAAAGTGACTCTGCTCCACAACCATACAATGCACTTTGTGCAAACAGTGACTTTGTCCCTACAGCCATCCCCAAAATTGCCGCATGTCTTGGAATGCCTACCACTTGTTTCCCTTTCAGCTGCTAGTGGCAGCTTCTAGGCAGCTCCCTAAGCCAGCCACTGGGCCAAGCCTCAAATACTTCAGCAGCGCTAGAAAGCTGATTACGTCAGCTTCTTGGTGCACTGGGCTGATTTAGGTTTGGCTGATTAGCCAGCCAGGGGAGCTGCCTAGAAGCTGCTGCTCGTAGCTAAGAAGGGAAACAGTGCTGTATACCAGGGACAGTTTTCAAATCTGACAGCGGATTTTATCTAGCTTAATGGTTTAAGGCCTCCTCCAGGGACAGCGTTTTTCTACCTTGCGATAGTTTTTGTAGCTTTTTATAGCTCGCAATAGTTGTATAGCCTTTTATAGCTTGCGAGCACATTGCAAAACATTCACATTGCAAACAGCTGTATGCCCCTTGCGATCGCTTTCTGTGCCCAGGATTTTGGTGCAGTAGTGTTTAAACTGCCCATGTTTACCCCAACCCACGCCACCCACCCTCCCACCTCACCCCCACCATACCCTCACAGCTCTTCGCCACGCTGTCCACTACTGCGGCATGTAATGTAATCACACGGGTGCCCATGCCTGTGCCCATAAAGCTCCCCCCCCCCCCCACACACACAAGCTTCGCCACGCTGTCCGCTACTGCGACATGGAATGTTATCACACTCGTGCCCATGCCAGTGCCCATGATCTAACCATCCCCCCACCCCCACCCCCACCCACACCCACACCCACACACCCACACCCACACCCACACCCATCTCACCCCCCCACCCTGCCCGCACAGCTCTTCGCCACGCTGTCCGCTACTGCTGCGTGGAGGGTCTACCGCGCATCCACATCCATTGACTCTGCATTTGCTACCATCTTTGGCTACGCCCAAGTGTTTGTCACTGGCATGGCCTTAGCCAGTGACTTTCCTGCGTTCATGCACTACCTCCTCGGATTTTTCCTTGTCTTCTTGTTGTTCCAACAGGTGGGTTTGTTGTGTTTGTAGTGGTTGTTCGCTGTGGTTGGTGTCTGTGACTGGCATGGCCTTAGCCAGTGACTTTCCTGCGTTCGTGCTCTACCTCCTCGGATTCGCCAGTCAGGGACGGAGTGGGGTCGCGTCGCACACAAAAAAACGATGGGCAGATCCAGCAAATTTGAGCTTGCCTTAGGTGAGCAAGCTATTGGCTAGCAGAGCCAGAAAAAAACAGTGTAATGTAAGTGTGTCTACAGTAAACATGGGCAGCATACACACTACTACACCACACACTCATACAGAATTCAATGCAATGCTATCCACCACACACCCATACACCACACACCCTGCAAGCTATTCCCTGGCAGAGCAAGCAAGTGTGTCAACAAACTAGTAGGGTCCCCCGGAGGTCGGCCCAGGGGGTGGGGTCATGTGAGTCAAGTAGCAATGGCAGCCTCCTTGGTAAAAGATGCACAAGCAGGTGCTTACTTATCCGTACAATTTAATATTTGGGGGGGTCAAGAATCAATGAATCAATCACGACTACTAAGCACCAATATTTCATTAGTTACACATTAGTTATTGCATAATGCATTCTGCTTGACTTTGTCACGTATGTGCAAATGGCATTATTATTAAAATTGGTGGCCTGTAAGGCTAGTAAAGTTAATAGCTCACTGACTCCCCGAAATTTCATGGCCGAGGCTACAGTTGCTACTGCGCAACCTGCAAGTACTAGTGCGAAACAGCAGATTTCCTTGTCAGGCACAATGTGCTGATGCAATGAGCTGTGAGAGGCACGGAGATGCGATTATTCCAAGGACAAATCGGAGACATGCTCCAGGTCCCTAGACTGAGTCCACAGGACAAGAGGGAAACGACAAATGAAAACGCTGCGTCCACAGTCCGCAACCCTGAGATCCGTACACGAAAAAGTGCCCTCCGAGGTAATCCGCCCCCGACGAGAATCGAACACTAGTTGCTCAGATGTTAGGGCAGTCAGTTTGACCGGCTAATTTGACCGTTTTTTTGACTAAATGTGAAGAATGTGATCAAGTCGCGTAAGCATTGCATAGGTCTGAGCCCCCTAGGGGGCCGACCAACTGAATTCGCCGAAGAAGAAAGTATTGTCATTACAAAAAAGTAGTGATAACGCCTGGTGGGGCGTGGTATTAAGGGAGCCCCGTCGTACGGCGGTAGAGAACGGGCTGCTACTTAACCTGGACAAAGCTACCATGTATAGACATTCATTGCTATCAATTTTGTGTTGTCCCCATGCTCTTGCAGCCTGTTGCAAGTGTGTCTACAGAACTGAATTTGCTGAAAAAGAAAGTATAGCCAGTCATTGTACTCAATCTTGTGTTGTCCCCATGCTCTTGCAGCCTGTGTACCCTGGCTCATGGCAAGACAACCTTGAGGCATTGACGCCCCTCAGCTAGACAGAGCACACACCTCGCACTCAATTTTGTGTTGTTCCTATGCTCTTGCAGCCTGTGTACCCTGGCTCATGGCAGGACGACCTTGAGGCATTGACACCCCTCAGCTTGAAAAAGCACATCCCTTGCACTCAATCTTGTATTGTTCCCCCCCCCCCCCCCCCCCCCCCCCCCCCCCCCCTGCCCTTACAGCCTGTGTACCCTGGCTCATGGCAGGACGACCTTGAGGCATTGACGCCCCTCAGCTTGAAAGAGCTCATCCCCATTGCACTCAATCTTGTGTTGTCCCCATGCTCTTGCAGCCTATATACGATGGCTCATTGCAGGACGACCTTGAGGCATTGACGCCCCTCAGCTAGACAGAGCACACAATCTTGTATTGTCCCCCCCCCTGCTCTTGCAGCCTGTGTACCATGGCTCATGGCAGGAAGATATCGAGACATTGACACCCCTCAGCTTGAAAGAGCACACCCTGACAGAGCACATCCCTTGCACTCAATCGTGTGTTGTTCCCATGCTCTTGCAGCCTATTTACGATGTCTCCTGGCAGGAAGATATAGAGACATTGACACCCCTCAGCTTGAAAGAGCGCACCCTGACAGAGCATATCCCTTGCACTCAATCGTGTGTTGTTCCCATGCTCTTGCAGCCTATTTACGATGTCTCCTGGCAGGAAGATATCGAGACATTGACACCCCTCAGCTTGAAAGAGCGCACCCTGACAGAGCATATCCCTTGCACTCAATCGTGTGTTGTTCCCATGCTCTTGCAGCCTATTTATGATGGCTCCTGGCAGGAAGATATCGAGACATTGACACCCCTCAGCTTGAAAGAGCGCACCCTGACAGCTGGAGAGCCGGCTACCATTGTGTTCTTTCATGCAGAGTGGAACAACAACTGTCGCCAGACGTACTCTACCTTCGTCGAGCTCGCGCACAAGTACGCCACCGAGAAGATCCGCTTCTGCAGGTATGTTGGTTGGTAATGTTGGTCCACTTGGTTCGTGATGTTGGTTGGTTGGTTGGTTGGTTGGTTGGTTATGTTGGTCTCCTTCTGCAGGTATGTTAGTTGGTTATGTTGGTCCGCTTGTTTGTTATGTTGGTTGGTTGGTTGGTTGGTTGGTTGGTTGGTTGGTTGGTTGGTTGGTTATGTTGTTCCCCTTCTGCAGGTATGTGTGTTGTTTTGGCTCCATGACAGCACATGAAGTTTTGGTGCCCATCTACGTGAATCACGTTAAAAAAAAAGAACCCCCCCAAGCCAGGAGACCCATAGTTACTTGCCTGGCACTGCCAGCACGTAACTTGAAAACCCACACCTACGTGTTTCCCGAAACCCAAAATGGCGAAATGTAGTACCCTGGGCATCAGGTGGGGATATATTTTTCAAATCAAAAAGAGGAAATCTTATTCCTTTTCTTTCTCTCCCTTTTTTCCTCCCACAACAGGATCCTTATTCCGATTTTGGTCGAATTGGATCATTTCGGTCAATTTCAGTAAAAAAAAAAAGAACAGGTTTCTTATTCCAGCAATTCCGGCAAAAACGGGGTCTCGTATTCCGATCAGAACATATTCCGGAAAAAACATCCCTGGCATCAGGTGGGGCTAAAACGGGACAAAACACTGATGAGCTAAACCCCAAACTTCTCATGCTTTGGGAACGGCAATATGATATAATGTCATAATATGGTATCGCATGATGTCATATGATGCCGGCAGTCTGACAAGGCTAAAGTTATCATTTATATACAATGCCATATGATGCAGTTTGTATGATATCATGTGATATCATACCCGCCTTTGGTCTTCATCATGTGATATGCCGGTCCCCACTTCTGCAGGATCGACGTGGGCACCTGGCCTGGCTGAGTTCGTGCTACAGCGATAATTTAATTATACAATATACCCCGGGGGTCTTCAAAAAGTATGTGGGGAGGCGCACGCTGTTAATCGTCTCCGAATTGGTCGTAAGCCCCGAAACCGTCAATAAAGTGAAAAAAGTGCCTGGGGGCTGAGATCTGGGAGGGTCCCAAAGGGGGGTGGGGTGGGGGGGCTCGAGGCCGATCTCAAAATGTCTTAACAACTTCCTCGTCTGTGGCCAGAATTGAACGTGCAGCACACCATCAGAAACGCCTCGACGAAAGCGTTACGAATCTGCAGTTGTTGCTCGATTAGACCCAGGGTGTAATTAAGTGGATGTACTGGAGGGTACATCCAGTCTGGACGTCAACCAGAACTTCACAACCAGAGCCGACAAGTTACCAACTTAGCAGTTGGAAGCTCAAGCAGCAGGAATCCGCGCTTGCTTACAGCAACGGATGAAAAGAAAGGTCAAGGTCAAGGCCAGGGGTGAGGCCGAGGCCAAGGCTAGAGCAGCCCAGGCCAAATCGCCCACAACTCGAGCCGAGGCGCTTTCCGCACACGAGCCCTTGACAACAACTTGCGACATCTGCAATGCCGTGGTCCAGTGCCCTCCCAGCAACAAGGCAAGCCTTAAGTCGCACCAGGCCAGCAAGCAGTGCATGGTAGCCAAGGCGTCCAAGTCTGGCATTTTCCCCCTCTCCAAGTTCTTCAAGCCACCGTCTGGTGTTCCACCAGCTGCTACATCGCCAATACTAGATGTGGCACCCAGCACACACTTTGGATGGTCTACAAGACATGCAGCAAACCTAGCATAGCCTAGCCACAAGCGCCAATGTAGTTGGACTATAGCTGGATCAAGCTAGACAAATAGTTTACTTTATGCGGGTGTCGGGTGGATGGAGGGGTGTTTCACTGCCTGAGGCCCCTTTGGCCCCACTCCGGTGTATATAAGGAAACTCGTCCAGCCTGCATGTAGCTGATGTTATTTATGAACTACACTTTGAACACTGCTTCGAACTAAATGTAACTGCAGATGAAACTCACTAGTAGCAGCCTACCTCTTATTACCAGAGATAATTTCGTGTGTGTGGGTGTGTGGGGGGTGGGGTGGTGGTGGTGCAGGGGTCGCTTATACGTAAGCCAAACCAAAATGTAACTGTAGATGAAACTCACTAGTAGCAGCCTACCTCTTATTACCATAGATAATTTCGTGTGTGTGGGTGTGTGTGGGGTGGGGTGGGGTGGTGGTGGTGGTGCAGGGGTCGCTTATACGTAAGCCAAACCAAAATGTAACTGCAGATGAAACTCACTAGTAGCAGCCTCCCTCTAATTACCAGAGATAATTTCGTGTGTGTGGATGTGTGTGGGGTGGGGTGGTGGTGGTGCAAGGGTCGCTTATACGTAAGCCAAACCACTTTTTTAAGATGACTACCTGATAGAGCTTGAGGTAAGGGTTAGTATACACCTAACTTTCATGACCTAATTATGATTGGTGAGAAAGATATTGACCTTTTAAGCCAATGGGGGGGGGGGGGGGGGGGGGGGTAAGGGCAAAAAACAAACTTCATAGCATGGGTGTCTAAAACAAACTTCTTGAAGACCAAATAATCGTTTTTACCGACAGGGGCCCTGAGTTGGTGCTTCAGTGTTAATTGAATACTATTGATCAATATACCCCAAACTACTTATGCATAGGGAACGGCAACTAATATTAGTGTTTGACAAACTAATATTGACTAATATTATTAGAGTGTCACACGAGGGGGGGGAGGCAGGAAAAAATATTTCGTACCCGATGTTCGGTATGGATAGAGAACCGCAAGCAATGGTTGATAAAAAAAATCATGTCGATACTCCCACAGGCGGCCGAGATAAAGGGGGAGGTGGTCCGACAGTTTTCCAACTTTATTTGTACGTCGTGTAACAGTCTTGCCAGTGCAATTGTGTGGGCGTACATCATCGAGAAGGGCTCGACGAGACGAGTACGGATCTGCAACCGTTAGTCGGTTACACCCAGTGTGTAATTGGTGGGTGCCCTGGAAGGCACATCCAGGCTGGACGCCAGGCTGGACGTCACCTACAAATATAACTCTGTCCAAACTTGATATTTTTGGTTGTATGGTTGTATCGTTGGAAAGGCCTTAACAAGATGATGCTCACGGAACTATGTAATACTGTCTGGGTGTCCATATATGAAGCCTCGAGGGGAGGGGGGGGGGGGGGGGGGGGTCAGAGATGAAAATAACAACTTACAAACATGTGGTCTGCCAACTTTATTCTTGCCCCTACCCACCCTCGGTGTCACAATAATATTAGTTTTTCAAATTATTTCACCATTCTGGTCAGATGGCTCGTCTGTCTAATATTGCCTATAATGTACTAATATTATGAATTAAATGACTTAGCCTTTCCCTACTTATGCAGGATCGACGTTGGCACCTGGCCCCAGGTTGCGCGTCAACAGGGCCTAGAGGTCAGCCCCATGAGTCCTCACCTGCCCACTGTGGTAATGTTTGAGAATGGTGAGGAGATGCATCGTCTCCCGTCCACCAAGGTGGTGTCAGTTAGTGGGGGCAGGAAGAAGGGCACCGGGCTGAGATTGTGGGATATGGTCCACATGTTTGAGCTGGATGTACGGCTGGCATGCTCTGGCCCCCGCCCCAGCAAGAAGGCGGAGTAAGTGGGTTATGGTGCACATGTTTGAGCTGGATGTACGGCTGGCATGCTCTGGCCCCCGCCCCAGCAAGATTGTGGGATATAATGCTCATGTTTAAGCTGGATGTACGGCTGGCATGCTCTGGCCCCCCGCCCCAGCAAGATTGTGGGATATGGTGCTCATGTTTAAGCTGGATGTACGGCTGGCATGCTCTGGCACCCCCGCCCCAGCAAGATTGTGGGATATGGTGCTCATGTTTAAGCTGGATGTACGGCTGGCATGCTCTGGCCCCCCCGCCCCAGCAAGATTGTGGGATATGGTGCTCATGTTAAGCTGGATGTACGGCTGGCTGCTCTGGCCCCCGCCCCAGCAAGATTGTGGGATATGGTGCTCATGTTTAAGCTGGATGTACGGCTGGCATGCTCTGGCCCCCCGCCCCAGCAAGATTGTGGGATATGGTGCTCATGTTTAAGCTGGATGTACGGCTGGCATGCTCTGGCCCCCGCCCCAGCAAGATTGTGGGATATGGTGCTCATGTTTAAGCTGGATGTACGGCTGGCATGCTCTGGCCCCCCGCCCCAGCAAGATTGTGGGATATGGTGCTCATGTTTAAGCTGGATGTACGGCTGGCATGCTCTGGCCCCCCGCCCCAGCAAGATTGTGGGATATGGTGCTCATGTTTAAGCTGGATGTACGGCTGGCATGCTCTGGCCCCCGCCCCAGCAGATTGTGGGATATGGTGCTCATGTTAAGCTGGATGTACGGCTGGCATGCTCTGGCCCCCCGCCCCAGCAAGATTGTGGGATATGGTGCTCATGTTTAAGCGGATTAACGGCTGGCATGCTCTGGCCCCGCCCAGCAAGATTGTGGGATATGGTGCTCATGGAAGGATGTAGGCTGGCATGCTCTGGCCCCCCGCCCCAGCAAGATTGTGGGATATGGTGCTCATGTTTAAGCTGGATGTACGGCTGGCATGCTCTGGCCCCCCGCCCCAGCAAGATTGTGGGATATGGTGCTCATGTTTAAGCTGGATGTACGGCTGGCATGCTCTGGCCCCCCGCCCCAGCAAGATTGTGGGATATGGTGCTCATGTTTAAGCTGGATGTACGGCTGCATGCTCTGGCCCCCCGCCCCAGCAAGATTGTGGGATATGGTGCTCATGTTTAAGCTGGATGTACGGCTGGCATGCTCTGGCCCCCGCCCCAGCAAGATTGTGGGAATATGGTGCTCATGTTTAAGCTGGATGTACGGCTGGCATGCTCTGGCACCCCGCCACAGCAAGATTGTGGGATATGGTGCTCATGTTTAAGCTGGATGTACGGCTGGCATGCTCTGGCCCCCGCCCCAGCAAGATTGTGGGATGTGGTGCACATGTTTGAGCTGGATGTACGGCTGGCATGCTCTGGCCCCCGCCCCAGCAAGATTGTGGGATATGGTGCTCATGTTTGAGCTGGATGTACGGCTGGCATGCTCTGGCCCCCGCCCCAGCAAGATTGTGGGATGTGGTGCACATGTTTGAGCTGGATGTACGGCTGGCATGCTCTGGCCCCCGCCCCAGCAAGATTGTGGGATGTGGTGCACATGTTTGAGCTGGATGTACGGCTGGCATGCTCTGGCCCCCGCCCCAGCAAGATTGTGGGATGTGGTGCACATGTTTGAGCTGGATGTACGGCTGGCATGCTCTGGCCCCCGCCCCAGCAAGATTGTGGGATGTGGTGCACATGTTTGAGCTGGATGTACGGCTGGCATGCTCTGGCCCCCGCCCCAGCAAGATTGTGGGATGTGGTGCACATGTTTGAGCTGGATGTACGGCTGGCATGCTCTGGCCCCCGCCCCAGCAAGATTGTGGGATGTGGTGCACATGTTTGAGCTGGATGTACGGCTGGCATGCTCTGGCCCCCGCCCCAGCAAGATTGTGGGATGTGGTGCACATGTTTGAGCTGGATGTACGGCTGGCATGCTCTGGCCCCCGCCCCAGCAAGATTGTGGGATGTGGTGCACATGTTTGAGCTGGATGTACGGCTGGCATGCTCTGGCCCCCGCCCCAGCAAGATTGTGGGATGTGGTGCACATGTTTGAGCTGGATGTACGGCTGGCATGCTCTGGCCCCCCGCCCCAGCAAGATTGTGGGATGTGGTGCACATGTTTGAGCTGGATGTACGGCTGGCATGCTCTGGCCCCCCGCCCCAGCAAGATTGTGGGATGTGGTGCACATGTTTGAGCTGGATGTACGGCTGGCATGCTCTGGCCCCCCGCCCCAGCAAGATTGTGGGATGTGGTGCACATGTTTGAGCTGGATGTACGGCTGGCATGCTCTGGCCCCCCGCCCCAGCAAGATTGTGGGATGTGGTGCACATGTTTGAGCTGGATGTACGGCTGGCATGCTCTGGCCCCCCGCCCCAGCAAGAAGACGGAGTAAGCAGCGCGGGTGTATAAATATAAAAGATAAAAAGAGTATGCCTTATTGCCAGGCGTGAGGTTGAGGGGTGCAGCCCATTGGTGTCCAAATAAAATAAATAGTATGCCTACTTACGAGGCGCGAGGTTGAGGGGGCCAGCCCGTTTGCTTGCACGAGGGCCAACCACCTCATGTTTGTAGAGCTAAAATATATTGTACTCATTACGAGGCGTGAGGTTGAGGGGGGCAGCCCCTTTGCTTGCACTGGTACCACCCACCAATAGGGATCGGCATATCATATGATTTTGACCAACGGCGAGTATGATATCATATGATATCATACAAATTGCATCATATGGTATTGTATATAAATGGAAACTTTAGCCTAGTCGGACTGCTGGCATCATATGATATCATATGATATCATATGATATCGTATGATGACATGATATCGTATGATATCATATTGCCTATCCCTATATATAAAATATACCTACATACGGTGTATCAAACATGCATGTACACAATCGTGTATTGGGGTACTAAATGACGCGCGCTAGCGTGCAAGTTTTTGGGGTCCGACTGCGCGATTGACACAATTGTGTAATCCCCCTCTAGGCGCAGGGCACAGGTTTCTGTTTTCAGTTGAATCAAAAGCGCAACCCAAAAGGATGCAGTTGCGTCAAAAGCGCAACCCAAAATATCAAAATGTAGTACCCTGTGGTGTATGTTCTTCTGTATTATTTTGAATTAGAGGATTTCCAGCCAGGGGTGTGGCTCATGGGTAGGGGACGGCAACAAATATGTTGCCGTCCCCTACACAAGTGTTTAAAAAACTAAAAGTAACTTATATAATTATAGTGTCACAGTAATATTAGTGTTTCCAGGTGTTTCAAATAAATTCAAAATTCGTGTGAGGCGGCTTGTCCGTCTAACAACAACTAACGTTCAATAATATTATGCATTCACTAATATTAACTAACTTAGCCTCCCCCTACTCATGGGTGGGAGATCCACATTCTCATTCCTCGTGGGCTTGTCTGAGTGCATTGCCTTGACTCAAGTATGTATGTTTCAGTCCAGGGGTAGGCCAAATAGGCTAGAGGGACTTGCCCAACCGTACAGGAAGGGTTCAAAAAGAAAAGGCACCGATGAACTTACCCCCAAACAATCGTTTTACCGACGGGGGGGCTGAGTTCGTGCTACAGTGATCATTTAATTGTTAATTTCCCCATGACTCGTGAGCCTGAAATAAATAGTTGTCACAAGGCTCTATACGCCAGGTATGGCGCCTAACCGGCTACACATTGCGGAGAACAATTACCCCCCGTGCGAGAACCATGGAAACCAGGGATTTTTAGTGCACATGTCAGAGTGCAGATCCGAATCGGGGACTCCGTTTGTGGTGATCATTACAACCCGTACACCACTCGGGACCTCGTGAGCTTGTCTGAGTGCGTTGCCTTGACTCGAGGAAGCTTTGGTTTGAATTTATGATATTACGGCCAAAGGCGGCGAGCAGCCGAATTGCTGGCTGGAGCCATGTAGTCAAGTTCAGGTTTTTGACATTCCCAGGAGTGCAGACCACAGCAATGAACAATTGTGTTCGGGGATTTTTATCGAGGAGCATGATGGACTGGGATAAATACAAATAAACAACATCCATCCTGTAACAGGTGTCCTTATGTCAGAGGGGGTTGCTGTAGCACTACGGTACAGATGTTGGTGGTGTTGAAAAACACCGTTTGGTTTGCTATTAAGGGTTTAACAGTTAAAATTGTTTAAGCCTCGGCCTCCTTCTTGGCTGACTTCTTGGGGAGCAGCACTGAGTGAATGTTGGGTAGCACACCGCCATTGGCGATGGTGACTGTGCCCAGCAGCTTAGACAGCTCCTCGTCGTTACGAATGGCCAGCTGGATGTGGCGGGGGACGATCCTGGTCTTCTTGTTGTCGCGAGCGGCGTTGCCAGCCAGCTCCAGCACCTCAGCACAGAGGTACTCGAGCACTGCGGCCAGGTACACAGGGGCACCAGCACCTACGCGCTCGGCGTACTTGCCCTTCTTTAGGTAGCGTGCAACACGGCCCACAGGGAACTGAAGTCCAGCCTTGGAGCTGCGTGACACAGCCTTCTTGCCTCCACGGCCTCCGGTCTTGCCTGACATGGTGTAGTAGTTGGGGGTTGGGTTGAATGTAGAGAGATAGTTTCGCTTGCAGACCAGTAGCGTGGAGCTGTTTAAGATGCATGCCCAACTTGGGCGCGCAGGTTAAAAACTTGGGTCGGATCAGCAGGACCTTGCCAAGGTCCTGCTGATCCGATCAAAACTAGGGCTGCGGGTTCGTCACTGTGACCGTAACGGTCTTGGTCCTGCTGATCCGGGTCAACGCGTTTGACTTCCGACCTCTCGTATAATTACCGATGTCCAGTTCCAGTTTCCACAACCACGCTTCCTACTCCTATCCGACTCTCCTACACTCACTACCATGGCTCCCAAAGCTGCTGAGAAGGCTCCCGCCAAGAAGGCTGCCCCCGCTAAGACTGCGGAGGGTAAGAAGAAGGCTAAGAAGATGGCCAAGGCCGAGACCTACAAGATCTACATCTACAAGGTGCTGAAGCAGGTCCACCCCGACACTGGCATCAGCTCCAAGGCCATGGGCATCCTCAACTCCTTCATCAACGATATCTTCGACAAGATCGCCTCCGAGGCAGCTCGCCTGGCTCGCTACAACAAGAAGCCCACTGTGACTTCTCGTGAGATTCAGACTGCTGTGCGTCTGGTGCTACCCGGAGAGCTCGCCAAGCACGCTGTTTCCGAGGGCACCAAGGCCGTCACCAAGTTCACTTCCGCTTAAGTGCTGACTTGGCAGGAGACTACATTTCATTACGCCAAGAACGAACCGGTGTTTTTCAACACCACCACTTGAGAACTGACACATCTATCCACCTTAGCAGGCTACCTTACGTGCCTTCCTTTGCCATGGATAGTGCTCATGGTGATATGCTGCATCTACCACTTGACCAAGGACTTGCTCACAGTCAACCTGCATTAACCTTGCTGTGTATCGGCTCTGGACGCATGATAGGTTGGTGATTGTGGCTGCATGGAGTGTTGATTTGTCATCAGAGGTTGAGTCTTCATGTGAGTTAGGTGATGCACAAAGGTACGGTACTGACCACCACCCCCTGATATGGATTGGGCAAGTCCCTTCAGCCTATTTGGTCAAGTGGTCTACCCCTGGACTGTAACTGCACACACAAGGGTACTTTTTCTTTTTTACAACAGGAGTAGCCCAGGCCTCAAATTTCAGTCAGGCCGGGGCTGTAATGGTTACCAACATCCGTGTAACATGGCGATATTTTGAGTTACTTTTCAGGTCATTCTGAGCACCTCTTTTAGGAGGGGGGGGGGGGGGGGGGGGGGGGCGGTCAGCCCTCATTTGTTTTTTTGCTAACTCTTTACTCAGACCTCCAAATGATAATCTGATACCACCCATGAGTAGGCCTTGGTAAGGGTAGTATATTGGCACCACTTTGGACCTCGTGCAATAAGTATTTACCCCCCAAACCCCAGCCCAGAGTATGAGTGGGTGAATGGCTGGGTATGGGTTTAGGGTTAATGGGTTGATAACATGGATGGGTGGGTGTATGCAGGGGTATGGGTGAATGTGTGTGACAAAGTGAGTGCGTGTGTGTGGGCGGGGGGGGGGGGAGGGGGGGGGTACTATTTGTTTGAAATAATGAGAACTCCCGTTTCTGGCCGCCCCCTGCAAAGGTGAAGGGTGACCACGGTACTTAGGCAACCTAAAGGGGGTGCAGATCTCAGCCCTCCTCAGGTTTTTTAGTCGTGGGGGGAGTGATTTTTTTACTCTCGTTTACAAGGAGTATTTTCACCTCAAAGGGTGGGTCTCCCTACTTCCCGTCTTCGACAGTCACATCAGCATTCAACATTTCAAACCATTATACCAGGGTAATTCAAAGCGCGCACTTTTGAGCGCTGACTTTTTGACCCCCTCTGCGCTTTAAGCGCAGTTTTTTGCAACCCCTTGTGGGCGCTGCAAGCAATTTTTGCGCTTTTGCACTACAAAGCGCAGTTTTTTTGTTTTCAAGTGCGCTAAAGCGCTGGCCAATTTGGCCATTTGAAGTACCCTGCATTATACCAAGCAAAATATGCCTGGTCCAACCTCTTGTAATCATACATAGAAGAGGCAACTTCTCTCTACTTCCTAGGTCTCTTTATTGCACTACCTCCTACTTTATCTCTCTACTTCCTAGGTCTCTTTATTGCACTACCTCCTACTTATCGCACTACCTCCTACTTTATCTCTCTACTTCCTAGGTCCCTTTATTGCACTACCTCCTAGTTATTGCACTACCTCCTACTTTATCTCTCTACTTCCTAGGTCCCTTTAGTGCAAGTAGTGATTTAGTGGAGAGGAATGTTTGCATTCTCAATTTGGAAATTACAATGTGGTAATACACCCTCGCATTCAAATGGTCGTTCTATTCGCTGCGAGTTGCGTCACCGCCACAGCTCACAGCTTGGGGGGGGGGGGGGGGGGGGGGGGCTGCATCTCAGAAGGTCTGGGTGCACCGCGGACGCAGAGTCTGAAACAGGCTGCGTATCGTCATCTCATAATGCAGATTTTGGAATTCCCCCAGAATAAAAAACAATTAACATTATTAAAAACGGGGGAAATATTTCGTTTTGTTGTTGTCCGCGTTTACATTTTTCCTGGTATCCTTTTTTATTGCCGAAGACGGGGAGCAGCCAAATTTCTAGCTGAAGCTATGAAACCAAGTTCAGAACAACACTGGATCAAAAATGCTTTATCTCTACTCAGTTGACTTGGGCCTAGCTTCGGACCACTGATCCTATCATTACACCAGAGTTAAAGAAACCCACTGTTTTGTTTTTGTGCAACGCGTCAGCCAACCAGCGTTTTCAAGCACGATTCATCGACATTCTCAATATTTTAATGTTTTTTGCGAATTTGGCCGTCGACATGTCAGGTGTGGTTAATGTTTACGGATTCCGAAATGTTCGCTGGAGAATCGGTCACGTCCGATATGTAATGTTTCCAAGCGACCAGTGGCGGCTAGGCTGAAGCATCAGCATGCTCGACTCTTAATGTTTTGATCGACTCAGACTGCTGCCTCAGGCATTGGGCATGCAACCCCTCAGCTGGGCCAGGTCACCAGGATGACACTTAACAGGTTCTCAGATTCAAGCGGACTGAAATCCCAAAATTGTAGCCAAGCCCCAAGCCCCCAAATACAGTTACAGCTCTGGGTAGGGTACGGAGAGCGTACATTCAACTGCAATAAAACTGCAGGCAAAAATGGCAATGATGCACTCATGGATGTTTGAATATTGAGCAGATACATATATGGATGTTTGAATATTGAGTAGATACATATATGGATGTTTGAATATTAAGTAGATACATATATGGATGGTTGAATATTGAGTAGATACATATATGGATGGTTGGATTTTGAGTATACATGAAGCTTGTCACACACTGGAGCCTCTTATCCCGCAATACAATGGTATGAAACATACATGCCTTAGTGTAAAATGGTGAAAGTCACAACAAGAGGCGTGGGATGAAGGACAGAATCCCGAATCACATGCAGTACACGGGTATATTACCGGTATATAGGTTTGTATGCATTTAAGCAGTTGCAATATATTATTTATCTACTCCAGCATTGGAAATGGTAATATATAATATTATATTATATGTAGCTACGCAGAGCTACTCCAGCCATATACATGGTAAGCGTTCTGCCTTAAAAAGAATAACTGTGATGAAGACAGTTTTTGTTTTTCAGCTAAAGGCAGCAGCTTCTAGGAAGCTTCTAGGAAGCTCCCCTGATTGATTATTCAGCCAAAGCTAATGCAACCTAGTGTGTATAGAAACTGACAGAATCCGCTGTCCAGAACTATCAAAATCTTGGGGCTTAGCCCAGTGCCTGGCTCAGGGAGCTACCTAGAGGCTGCTGCTCATAGCTGAAATTAAAAGCACTGGATGAAGGAGACCAAGCTGCATGTATATTATGCAGTCTACCAGTATATATGCTTGCTTGCTGCAATATTTGGGATTTGTTGGAAGACCCCTCCCGGATGTTGCAGAGCAGGCTTGTCTTGGGCCAACAATTGCCTGTCAATGACTATGCAATGTAATGTAATATCCGTATATTATATTGCTTTTTATAGATGCAGTTAGGCAGTCGTATATGCTCGGTTGTATGTATACTGTTGCTCAAGGAGTCAAGGATATGGCACATAGCCAGCAAGCATAGGCAGCTGTCGTTCCAGCTTTTAGACACACTAGCCAATCCTGAAGCTTGCTAGTGCATCTGTGAGCTGATATGGCACATAGGCAGCAAGTACATAACACTGCATTCCTGCATCCCTGCATCAGCAATGAACAAGCTGTACAATGTGCAGTACATGGACGCATGCATGTGTCCCTGCATCAGCAGTGAACAAGCTGCACAATGTGCAGTACATGGACACATGCATGCGTCCCTGCATCAGCAGTGAACAAGCTATACAATGTGCAGTACATGGACACATGCATGCGTCCCTGCATCAGCAGTGAACAAGCTGTACAATGTGCAGTACATGGACGCATGCATATGTCCCTGCATCAGCAGTGAACAAGCTGTACAATGTGCAGTACATGGACGCATGCATGTGTCCCTGCATCAGCAGTGAACAAGCTGTACAATGTGCAGTACATGGACACATGCATGCGTCCCTGCATCAGCAGTGAACAAGCTGTACAATGTGCAGTACAGGGACACATGCATGATCTTGGGTCTAATTGAGTAGGTCCTCAGGCTGAGGACCTCAGCCATGACTCCAGGGACAGGGCACTATTAGTTTCTCAATTGCACCCCACAAACGCAGTTAGTGAAGGGGTGCTTTTCTTTTCAGCTACGAGCAGCAGCTGCTTCTAGGCAGCTCCCCTGACTGGCTATTCAGCCTCACGTGACGCAACCTAGTGCAACTTGAAGCTGACACAATCAGCTGTCCAGAACTGCCAATCTAGTTGGGTGAAGCACAGTGGCTGGCTAAGGGAGGTGCCAAGAAGCTGCTAACAAAAGCCAAACAGGAAAGCTACGAAGTAAGCATAAATAATCAATCAAATAACTGACCACTGTAGCGCATGCTCTTAATTGTAGGGGGAAAAGGTTTATGACATTTAGGTCATTTGTGACATTTAGGTCATTTCGGTTATTTTATGACATTTGAGTCATTTCGGTCATTTTATGACATTTGAATCATTTAGGTCATTTTATGACATTTGAGTCATTTAGGCAATTTTATGACATTTAGGTCATTCATACTATTTAGTTCATTTCAGCCTGTTCCGGACTCAGTACAGCTAGAAGGTAACGATCCAAGTGGAGAATTTTAACAGCAAGAGGGAGCTGCCAAGAAGCTGCTAGCAACTTGAAAGGCAGCAATCCAAGTAGAGACTTCCAACAGCAAGAGGGAGCTGCCAAGAAGCTGCTAGCAACTTGAAAGGCGGCAATCCAAGTAGAGACTTCCAACAGCAAGAGGGAGCTGCCAAGAAGCTGCTACCGACTAGAAAGGTAGCGATCCTATTATAGACTTCCAACAGCAAAAGGGAGCTGCCAAGAAGCTGCTAGCGACTCCGAAGGTAGCGATCCCAGTAGAAACTTCCGACAGCAAAATGTAGCTGCCACGAAGCTGCAAGCGACTCGGAAGGTAGCGATCCTTGTAGAGATTTCCGACAGCCAAAGGTAGCTGCCAAGAAGCTGCTAGCTACTTGGAAGGTAACGATCCTATTATAGACTTCCGACAGCAAAAGGTAGCTGCCAAGAAGCTGCAAGCGACTCGGAAGGTAGCGATCCTAGTTGAGACTTCCAACAGCTAAAGGGAGCTGCCAAGAAGCTGCTAGCAACTCGGAAGGTAACGATCCCATTAGAGACTTGTGACAGCAAAAGGTAGCTGCCAAGAAGCTGCAAGCGACTAAGAAGGTAACGATCCTGGTAAAGACTTCCAACAGCAAATCCTCCTTCCTTTGCACAACGACGTCCCCCTAACCTATGCCAAGCCGCGGACACATATGGAGTCCAGTAGGGCACCAGGAACATGTATTCATCATCATCAAATTGAGCTCAATTCTGCAGGTCTGAAACTTTTACACGGCTGTCCTTAAGCCCAGCTCAGCTGCCGTGCTCTCCCTCAAGCTACATTAATTCACTCCACCTTGCTTTTCACACCTTGGGTTCAGTGCCATAGCTTTGAGTTGAGTGTCGTACACCCTTTACTTGGCTTTGCTGAAGTTCAGCTCAGCCGCCATGCAATCCCTCAAGCTACTGCTCCCGATTCCACCTTCCTTTACACAACTTGAGTTCACTGTCGCCGCATTTAACCTTGTACTTGAACTTTGCATACACCCTTTACTTGGCTTTGCTGAAGTCCAGCTCAGCCGCCATTCGCTCCACCTCCTTCATTGCCCCAGGAATCGGTTCCAACTCTTGCAGGGCAAGAAACATACCCCACGGTGCTCCATCGTACTTCACTGAATGATGCAGCTTGTGTGCAACAGCCAGCTTCTTCATCACCGGGAGCTCGGCAATGGGGCCAACCTACAGGTTAGTTTTTCAGTTTAGGGTGTCGGTTTAGGGCGTCGGTTTACAGTTGGTAATGTGCTTGACTGCCTGCTGGGCAGACTAGCCACTTGTGTGCAACATTTGTGCAACAAGAAACAAACCCCAGGGTGCTCCATCGTACTTCACTGAATGATGCAGCTTGTGTGCGGTAGCCACTTGTTTCATCACTGGGAGCTCGGCAATGGGGCCAACCTACAGGCAGGGGAAGTCATTCAGGGTTTAGCGTGTCAGTTTTGTTTAAGTTGTGAATAGTAGTTCACCCCAGGAGGTGTGTCTCTTGACACAAACCAGCAACACCAAGGATTCAGTTCGAAAGGTGTTGCTCCTCCTACAGAAGAGGAGGCACACTTAGGGGTCAGGGTGTCGGCTTACAGTTGGCAACATGCTCGACTGCCTGCTGGGCAGACTTGCAGCTTGTGTGTAGCAGCCAGTTTTTTCATCACTGGGAGCTTGGCAATGGGTCCAACCAAGAGACAGGGGCAGTCATTCAAGGTTTAGGGTGTCATTTTGTTTGGTGGGCGGACTTAGGGTTTACGGTTTAGGGTGTCATTTTGTTTGGTGGGCGGACTTAGGGTTTAGGGTATCATTTTGTTTGGTGGGCGGACTTAGGGTTTAGGGTTTAGGGTGTCATTTTGTTTGGTGGGCGGACTTAGGGTTTAGGGTATCATTTTGTTTGGTGGGCGGACTTAGGGTTTAGGGTTTAGGGTGTCATTTTGTTTGGTGGGCGGACTTAGGGTTTAGGGTATCATTTTGTTTGGTGGGCGGACTTAGGGTTTAGGGTTTAGGGTGTCATTTTGTTTGGTGGGCAGACTTGCAGCTAGTGTGCAACAAGAAACATACCCCAGGGTGCTCCATCGTCCTTCAATGCATGATGCAGCTTGTGTGCGACAGCCAGCTTCTTCATCACCGGGAGCTCGGCAATGGGGCCAACCTACAGGCAGGGGCAGTCGTTCAGGGTTTAGGGTGTCGATTTTTTAGTTGTGACTGGTTGTGAAAGGAATTTCACACCAGGAGGTGGGTCTCCCGACACTAACCAGCGACACCGAGGATTCAGTTTGAATGGCGTTGCCAATCCTATAGATGGCACGTGCTGGACTGCCTGCTGGGTGGACTAGCAGCTTGTGTGCAACAAGTGTGCAACAAGAAACATGCCCCAGGGTGCTCAATCGTCCTTCAATGCATGATGCAGCTTGTGTGCAACAGCCAGCTTCTTCATCACCGGGAGCTCGGCAATGGGGCCAACCTATAGGCAGGGACAGTCATTCAGGGTTTAGGATGTCGGTTTAGGGTGTCGGTTTGGTAAGTTGGTAACGTGCTTGACTGCCTGCTGGGCCGACTAGCAGCTCGTGTGCAACGAGTGTGCATCAAGAAACATACCCCAGGGTGCTCTATCGTACTTTACTGCATGATGGAGCTTGTGTACCAAACCATCGTGTACAAGCATGCACATGATGCTAAACATGGTAATGCCCTAGCCTGGCTCCAAAGCAAGTGCCTCCAAACACTCACCCCAAAACAAGGTGATACGCCAGATCATCACTCAAAATATGCCAGTTATGAATGATTTACTGAGCTCAACTCACCGGAAAGCGGCGATGTACTAGACCATCATGTACAAACATGTACATGATTCCAAACATGGTTATGCCCAAGCCAGCTCCAAAGCAAGTGCCTCCCAAAACACCAGGCGTGAGGAAGCCATACAAGCAAAGTGCAAAAGCAGGGAGGGCGTTAATGATGGCGAACAGGTCATTTGCCTGCAGTTGAGCACAAAGGCAAAGAGGAAGGGATCAGGGTCTCGGATTTACATAGAAATACATAGTCCATGGTCCAAAGCAAGTGCCTCCCAAAACACCAGGCGTGAGGAAGCCATACAAGCAAAGTACAAAAGCAGGGAGGGCGTTAATGATGGCGAACAGGTCATTTGCCTGCAGTTGAGCACAAAGGCAAAGAGGAAGGGATCAGGGTCTCGGATTTACATAGAAATACATACTCCAGGGTCCAAAGCAAGTGCCTCCCAAAACACCAGGCGTGAGGAAGCCATACAAGCAAAGTACAAAAGCAGGGAGGGCGTTAATGATGGCGAACAGGTCATTTGCCTGCAGTTGAGCACAAAGGCAAAGAGGAAGGGATCAGGGTCTCGGATTTACAAAGAAATACATACTCCAGGGTCCAAAGCAAGTGCCTCCCAAAACACCAGGCGTGAGGAAGCCATACAAGCAAAGTACAAAAGCAGGGAGGGCGTTAATGATGGCGAACAGGTCATTTGCCTGCAGTTGAGCACAAAGGCAAAGAGGAAGGGACCAGGGTCTCGGATTTACATAGAAATACATACTCCTTGTGTGTATGTATGTATGTTAAAGTCCAGGGGTAGGCCAAATAGGCGAAAGGGACTTGCCAAACCGTGATAAGAAGGGCTTAAAAAGAAAAGGCATTGATGAACTGAACCCCAAATAATGTTGTTATTGACGGGGGCCCTGAGTTCGTGCTACAGTGATAATTTAATTATGTAATACAATTAAATCATATGCTCCAAAGCAAGTACCTCCAAAAACACCAGGCGTGAGGAAGCCGTACAAGCAAAGTGTTATGGCAGGGACGGCGTTAATGATAGGGTACAGGTCATTCGCCTGCAGTTGGGTTTGGGGTTCAGGGTTTGGGGGTTACTGTTTAAGCCATACAAGCAAAGTGTTATAGCAGGATCAGCGTTCATGTTGGTGAACAGGTCGTCTGGTCATTCTCATGCAGTTGGATTTAGGATGTAGGGTTTACGGTTTAAGTCATACAAGCAAAGCGATATAGCAGGGACGGCTTCAATGATGGCGAACATGTCGTCTGGTCGTTCGCCTGCAGTTGTGTTCATGATTTCGGTTTGACGGTTTATGCCATACAAGCAAAACGATATAGCAGGGACGGCTTAAATGATGGCAAACATCTCGTTCACCTGCAGTTGGGTTTAGGGTTTAGGGTTTACGGTTGCATCCATGCAAGATAAATGCTATATAGGGACGGCGTTAATGATGGCCAAGGTCGTTAGGTCGTTCGCCTGCAGTTGGGTTTAGGGTTTAGGGTTTACGGTTTCAGCCATGCAAGATAAATGCTATATAGGGAAGGCGTTAATGATGGCCAAGGTCGTTAGGTCATTCGCCTGCAGTTGGGTTTAGGGTTTAGGGTTTACGGTTTCAGCCATGCAAGATAAATGCTATATAGGGACGGCGTTAATGATGGCCAAGGTCGTTAGGTCGTTCGCCTGCAGTTGGGTTTAGGGTTTAGGGGTTACGATTTCAGCCATGCAAGATAAATGCTATATAGGGACGGCGTTAATGATGGCCAAGGTCGTTAGGTCGTTCGCCTGCAGTTGGGTTTAGGGTTTAGAGTTTACGGTTTCAGCCATGTAAGATAAATGCATAAACATATCAGGGACGGCGTTGATGATGGCGTTAGGGGCGTCCAAAAGTAATCAGTCACGCGTCCATAAGTAACTATTATATGGCTTTGGGATGCTCCCATATCCTTGTCACTTAGACCCTAGGGTCCAAGCTTCCGGGTCTGGATAGGGGAACCCTATATCTAGGTTGGATGGTTGGGTGGTAGCATAAATGTGAGTGTGCTGTGAGCTAGGGGTACTGCTAGTTTTGGGGGTTTTCAACTTTTAAATCTGGGGAAAATACAGGATTCGTTTTTTTCTCTTGACCACTGTCTTTTCATGTTAGGTGGGGATAGCTTGTTCACTCGTGTCTTGCTCAGTTGTGCCTTACCACTTACTGGTTGGTGGTGCCATTTTTTGTGACTAGTCACAAAGTGTGTGACTGTGTGAGGGGGTGGGTGATGTAAAATCTGCAGGGCCAAACTCTTCAAACTTATGAACCTTGGACCATAAAGGCCTTCCATAGCAATACAGTTTTGAACTGAAGGGGTGGGTAAATGAGTGTTACAGAAAGATAACAAAATAATCTCGGGGTACCAATTTTTGTGCCACATGGAAATGTCATAAAAGTCAGAGGGCCCCCCTAGCAAAACGCTGGCATACATGTGCTACAAACCAGACCACTACACACCCTACAAAGGAGCCATAGAGAAGTATCATAGGGAAATCTGATTAATTAATCAAGATGCTGGGGGTGTGAGAGATAGCAATATGTCTCTTATTACTTTTGGACACCCCTAGCGTACAGGTCGTTCGCCTGCAGTTGGGTTTAGGGTTTAAGCCATACAAGCAACGTGCTATAGCAGCGATGGGATGCATGATGAATGATTGTGTATAGGTCATTCGCCTGCAATTAAACACACAGACAACCCATGGTGGGACTTGTGCAGAGCCCAGCCTAGTGCCACACTGGTATACATACCGCAATGAAATACACACACCATGCTTCACACTACACAGAGCAACCACATGCACAGCACACACATATATATCACACATATACACAGCTCACACATGAACATCACACACATACACAGCTCACACCATGTTTCACACTACACAGAGCAACCACATGCACAGCACACACATGTATATCACACATACACAGCTCACACATGAACATCACACACATACACAGCTCACACCATGTTTCACACTACATAGAGCAACCACATGCACAGCACACACATGTATATCACACACATACACAGCTCACACCATGTTTCACACTACACAGAGCAACCACATGCACAGCACACACATGTATATCACACACATACACAGCTCACACATGAACATCACACACATACACAGCTCACACCATGTTTCACACTACACAGAGCAACCACATACACAGCACACACATGTATATCACACACATACACAGCTCACACATGAACATCACACACATACACAGCTCACACCATGTTTCACACTACACAGAGCAACCACATGCACAGCACACACATGTATATCACACACATACACAGCTCACACATGAACATCACACACATACACAGCTAACACCATGTTTCACACTACACAGAGCAACCACATGCACAGCACACACATGTATATCACACACATAAACAGCTCACACATGAACATCACACACATACACAGCTCACACCATGTTTCACACTACACAGAGCAACCACATGCACAGCACACACATGTATATCACACACATACAGCTCTCACACACACAGCACACACACATAAATCACACACATGCACAGCTCTCTCTCACACACACAGCACACATATACAGCATACACAAGTACACACACACATGTAGCACAGCACATACTCCGCACCTCGAAAGGTCCAGTACGAGGCTCGTGGTGGGACTTGTGCAGAGCCCAGCCTGGGGCGTAGTCATGCCACAACGCCTTGTGTGCATAGCGGGCCCACATCTCCATACCGTACTGTTAGATGAGATTGGCATGGGCAGATTGGGGCGGGATAAGTGTGGGGTGGTGTGGTGTGGGGTGGGGTGAGGTGAGGTGAGGTGAGGTGTGGTGTGGTGTGGTGTGGTGTGGTGTGGTGGGACTTTTGTGCAGAGCCCAGCCTGGGCCGTAGTCATGCCACAATGCCTCGTGTGCATAGTGGGCCCACATCTCCATTCCATACTGTTAGATGAGAATGAGATGTGTGAGTGTGTGCATGTTAGAGTATGTGTGTGAGTGTGTGTGCGTGGCCTACAGCTCCATACCGTACTGCAGCAGAGGACCAAGGCAACACATAAGATGACAAGATGTGCACATGGTTGCAGCCACTGCAACACTGAAGCACAACTGAGATGCAATACGGGGAGGGGGGGGGGGGGGGGGGGGGGGGGGGGGGGTAACTGGTTTGTTTGCACCCACCACTCCACTGGCCACCAGAGGGGGCTAACTAACTAACTAACTAACTAACTAACTAACTAAATAACTAAATAATTAACTAACTAATGAATTAACTAAATAACCAACTGACTAACTGATGCCCCTGCACTCACCACTCCACCGGCCACCAGGGCCAGTGTCCCGATCATCTCACCCAGCGGTAAAACCCCATCTTCTTGCATATGCCAGGTGAAGCGGACATACGTGGCCACCAGAAGGGGCTAACTAACTAACTAACTAAACAACCAACTGAATAACTGAATAACTGACTTCCCTGCACTCACCATTCCACCATCCACCAGGGCCAGGGTCCCGCACTAACTAACTATCTAACTAACTAACTATCTAACTAACTAACCAACTGAATAACTGACATCCCTACACTCACCACTCCACCTGCCACCAGGGCCAGGATCCCGCACATCTCGCCCAGCGGCAAGACCCCATCTTCTTGCATATGCCACGTGAAATTGTTGTACGAGGCCACCAGAAGGGGCTAGCTAACTAGCTAACTAACTAACTAACTAACTAACTAACCAAGTGAATAACCACCTGAATAGCTGGCGTCCCTGCACTCACCACTCCACCTGCCACCAGGGCCAGGGCCCCGCACATCTCGCCCAGCGGCAAGACCACATCTTCTTGCATATGCCAGGTGAAGCGGAAGTACGAGGCCACCAGAGGGGGCTAACTTACTAACTAACTAACTAAATAACCAACCAACCAACTGAATAACTGATATCCCTGCACTCACCACTCCACCTGCCACCAGGGCTAGTGTCCCGCACATCTCACCCAGAGGCAAGACCCCATCATCTAAAAAAAAAAAAAAAAAACATCTTGCATATGCCACGTGAAGCAGAAGTACAAGGCCACCAGAAGGGGATAACTAACTAACTAACCAAGTAACTAAGTAACCGACTGAATAACTGAGTTGCCTGCACTCACCACTCCACCGGCCACCAGAGGGAGCTAACTAACTAACTGAACAACTGAATAGCTGACTTCCCTGCACTCACCATTCCACCATCCACCAGGGCCAGGGTCCCTAACTTACTAACTAACTAACTAACTAACTAACTAACTGACATCCCTACACTCACCACTCCACCTGCCACCAGGGCCAGGGTCCCGCACATCTCGCCCAGCGGCAAGACCCCATCATCTTGCATATGCCACGTGAAGCGGACATACGTGGCCACTACAGCCATGGAGGTGAAGCCAATGGAGGCAGCTATGGCTGACATCTGGTACACCAGCCGCTCCCTGCTTAGCATCCAAGCATGTGAGAGAGGTGGAGTGAGGTGAGGTGAGGTGGAGTGGAGTGAGGTGAGGTGAGGTGGAGTGGAGTGGAGTGGAGTGGAGTGGAGTGGGGTGGGGTGAGGAGGCCAGTGCTTTTTGGAGTGCTTTCTTTCTTGTTGTGGGTAGGTTGTTGCTATTGCTGGCTGTTCCTGTAACTTAACCCCCCCACACACACACACAAACAAACACACACACACACCGCCCTCACATACCCCCACACACAAACAGGCACACACAAACAACTACTACAGCAGCTGCTCCCGGCACAGAACTCAAGCATGTGAGGTGAGAGGTGAGGTGGGGAGTGGGGAGGAGAGGTGAGAAGGCCTGTGCTTTTGGACTGCTTGCTTTCTAGTTGTGAGTAGGTTGTTTATATGGCTGGTTGTTCCTGTAACTTACCCCCCCCCCCCCCCCCCCCCCCCCCCCCCCCCCAACATGCACACACACACACACACAAACAACTACTACAGCAGCTACTCCCTGCATAGCACCCAGGCATGTGAGCGAGGTGAGGTGAGGAGAGGTGAGGTGAGGTGAGGTGAGGTGAGGTGAGCAGAGCTGAGATGAGATGACTTCCCTTTGCAAACAAAGCACGCCTTGTCTTTTCTGATCTCCTTGCCTCCACGATAAAAACAGAAACTTGTTTGTTTCCCTCAAAATTCAACTTTCTAAATTCACATTGCACACAAAACATAAACGACTTTTCTTTTGCTCTCCTTGTCTGCACTTTGCACACTAAGCGCACTTTTCTTTTCCAGTCTCCTGGCCTCCAAGATCAAAACAGAAACTTATTTTTCTCAAAATTCAATTTCTCAATTCACTTCGTTCACAAAACACACCTTTCATTTTCTGGTATTTTGGCCTCCACCATCCTCCACGATCAAAATAAACTTGTGTTTCTCAAAAAGCAACTTTCTCAGTTCCCTTCACACACAACATGCCTTTTCTGTTGCTCTCCTTACCGCCATGATCAAAACAGAAACTTGTTCTTCTTAAAATTTAACTTTCTCAATTCACTTCGTACACAAAACACACCTTTTCTTTTCAGATATTTTTGCCTCCACCATCCTCCTCGATACAAATAAACTTGTGCTTCTCAAAACTCAACTTTCTCAGTTCCCTTCACACAGCATGTCTTTTCTGTTGCTCTCCTAATCGCCGTGATCAAAACAGAAACTTGTTTTTTCTTAAAATTCAACTTGCTCACCTCATTTTGCACTTCGTACACAAAACACACCTTTTCTTTTCTGGTCCCCTTGCCGCCATGATCAAAACAGAAACTTGTTTTTCTTGAAATTATACTTTCTTAATTCACTTTGCACACAAAGCACGCCTTTTCTGATCTCCTTGCCTCCACGATAAAAATATAAACTTTTGTTTTCTTCTCAGAATTCAACTTTCTCACCTCACATCACACACAAAACACACCTTTTCTTTTCTTTTCTGCTCTCCTTTTCTCCCACATCCTCCACGATCAAAGCAGAGACTTTCATCTTCTAAAAATTCAACTTTCTCACCTCACATCACACACAAAACACACCTTTTCTTTTCTGCTCTCCTTTTCTCCCTAGCCTCCTCCATCTGTCTCTCTGTAGACGGCACATGCGTTTCCGATGGGTTGCCTGCAAAGATCTCCACCTTGGGCATCTGGGTGCATCACGGTATGATGAAGGGTGGGTGGGTAGGTGGGTGGATGGATGGATGGATGGATGGGTGGGTGCGTAGGTGTGTGGTGTTTGGTGTGTGTGGGTGGGGGGGGGGGGGCTGGGGGGGGGGGGGGGGGGGGGGAGGTGAGTTTCGGACGGATTGCCTGCAAAGAGCTCCACCTTGGCCATTTGGGTGCATCACAATATGATGAAGGGTGGGTGGGTGGATGGGTGGGTGGATGGGTGGGTGGGTGGGTGAGTAGGTGTTTGGTGTGTGGTGTGTGGGGGGGTGGGGGGGGGAGTGAGTTTCGGACAGATTGCCTGCAAAGAGCTCCACCTTGGACATTTGGGTGCATCACAGTATGATGAAGGGTGTGGGTGGGTGGTGGTGGTGGTGGGGTTGTGGTGGTAATGGGTGGTGGTGGTGATGGTGGGTGGGTGGTGTGGTGGTGGTGGTGGGTGAGTGGGTGGGGTGGCGGTGGTGGTGGTGGGTGATTGTGGGTGGGTTGTAGTGGTGGTGGGTGGGTGGGTTGGTGGTGGTGGGTTGGTGGCTGTGGTGGGTGGGTGGGTGGCCGTGGTGGGTGGGTGGGTGGTCGTGGTGGGTGGGAGGTCGTGGTGGGTGGTGGTGGTGATGGTGGTGGTGTTGGTGGTGGTAATGGGTGGTGGTAATGGGTGGTGATGGTGGTGGGGGGGGGGAGGGGGGGGAGACGCTCCATTCGATTCACTGTCCATGTAAAGTAATGATAACGCCTGGGGGGGCGGGGGGATTAAGGGAGCCCTGTCTTACGGCGGTAGAAAACGGGCTGCTGCTTTTCCTGGACAGTGCTACCATGGCGGTTGACAGGGACCGCAAACACTAAGGCGCACCCGTATGGATTTGAACCCCGCACCTTCTGCCGGATTTCAACGAACTCAACCATTGCCCATGGAGGTTTTGAGTGAGTGGGGCGCAGCAGCCCTAGCACAGTGTGTTTATTTTTGGCTTTCATTGCAGCTTCTAGGCAGCTTCCTGAGCCGGCCACTGAGCTGCACTGAACTATTTCAGCACTTCTGGACAGCTGATTAGGACAGCATCAAGGGGCTCAAGCAGGCTTTTTTTCCGCTATGTGTAGAGATTGCTAGTTTGAACCCGTTTTGGCAAAATTATCGCTATGAGAATGTAAACAAAAAGTCCCCCCCCCCCCCCCCCCCCCCCCCCTTAATGGCCCTAAAAGCTATAAAAGCTATAAAAGGCTATAAAAGCTATATAAACACAAAAAACGCTGTCCCTGGAGGAGGCCCTAAAACCATAAAGCTAGAAAAACCCACTTTCAAATTTGAAAAAAAACTGGGCTCGAGGTTGTACCAGGTTTGGCTGAATAGCCAGTTAGGAGACCTGCCTAGAAGCTGCTACTCGTAGCCAAAAAGAAATACAGTAGCACACCAACCCCGCCCCATGCAGGCGGATTAAACATGCATAGTATACGCACTACGACGCCTGCACCATGTTCAGGTTGTTAAACAGGTGTTCAGGGTGTTAAACATCTGTTCAACAACTACATGTTTAACCAATGTTTTAAGACACAGTTGTTTAACACCCTGGATACATGTGTAACAACCTGAACAGTAGCACACCAACCCCGCCCCATGGCAGGTGGATTAAACATGCATTATCACCGATCCGAACCGAATGGCTCAGTGGCAGAGCAACCCTAGAGAAAGATCGCAGCAGATGCGGGGTTCGAACCCCTTGAGTGCGCTTGGGGCCGTCCGGAGGGTCGTCGACCGGCACGGTAACTGGAATCTAGATGCGATGTCGGCTTGACCACCGCATACTTACGATCCGGTTCCCTTAATCCCACCGTGGCACGTTCTAAGAGGTCATTGTGACAATTCTTGGATGTTCAAATTTAAAAAAATTAAACATGCATTGTATACGCACTACGACGCCTGCACCATGTTCAGGTTGTTGAACAGATGTCTAGGGTGTAAAACACCTGTTTATGCACATCATTGGTTAAAACATGTAGTTGTTGAACAGGTGTTTAACACCCTGAAGAACCGTTTAACAACCTGAACAGGCGCAGGCTGCCGTAAGGCCTGCCCCATGCAGGCAGAGTAACATGCGTAGTATGCACACTACTGGTGGTGGTGGTCATGGTGGGTGGTCGTGGTGGGTGGGTGGGTGGTCGTGGTGGTAGGTGGGTGGTGGTGGTGGGTGGGTGGTCGTGGTGATAGGTGGGTGGTGGTGGTGGGTGGTTGGTCGCGGTGGGTGGGTGATCGTGGTGGGTGAGTGTGGAGTGCCATCGCATGAGTCTATGGTTGTCTACACCTGGTTAACACTCTAGGGGTGTTAAACCTGCAGGGTTGGGCCCTCTAAAACTTATTTAAAAACTATTGGGGACCTCTTAAACATATTTAACACTGGCGCCAGATACCACGGAGTTTTAGTCCACGGCTTCTATTCGTATTGTGTCCCTTACCGATCCAAGGTGGCGTTCGACGGGCAGCAGGGACGCAAGCTAGTGCGCTCTATTTCTTCCGCGTCGGCAAGTACGCAATATAAACTGCTTGTGCAGCATCGCGCGTTCGAAGATCGGCACCCCAGGATGTGAGCGTGCGAGCTAGATGCGTTGTATTATCGGTTCTCACACCCACCTCCTCGAATACCTCGGGAGTGCGGGTATCCAGCGCCCTCACAACCACTGCTGACCTTCTGGTGTGGTTTGGGAGCCTGATTTGGGCTAGTTTGATGCCCAGCGACCTGCAGGTGACCTTGGCGGACATCCCGAGTCGACTGGATGGACGGGCGCATGCTGATAGGGCCATCGTGTCAGGCTGTCGTGGACAGGACCGTTTTATATTAATTAGAGGGGAAGGAGCGGGGGTAGCAGGGGGCAGGTAGTGCGTTGCTTGTTGGGAGCGGGTCAGTTGCGCCTGCGGGAGGGCCTAAACTCGTGGTTTCGTTGCCAGGGGTATAACCGACTGTTGGTGCGCTCATCCCATCTCGCTCGAATTTCGACCAATCGGCGTGTGGCATGCCTCTGCGACGATTATCTTTCCCGATTGAAAATCGGTTGTAAATCGGTTAGCATTCGGCCAGGGAACTACACAGAGTTGGTTGGTAATCCGTTGGGGGAAAGTGCTCCGGAAAGGATAGATACGCCGGTTGGAAGGATTGGTTCCGGAATCACGGGTAAGTGGTTTCGGACCAGGGGCCCCTGTTCGCCCCTGTTTCGGGTTTGTCCCAGATTGTCCCCGTCTCGGGACGCGTCCCCCAAGCTCGCGTAATTACACCCGAGGGGACTTGAATTTGGAAGACAGTGAGAACTGAGAAGGAGGGTAGTTCAACTCGCACACTCCAGAGGGGTGCGTGCGTGTTTCCACGCAAACTTTCACTCAGTGGCTGGGATGTGCGTGTTTACAGACAATTTTTTGTCAGATTTCCCCGGGTTTTACTGGAACGTGCGTTTCTCCCCCTGTTTTTCACAGGTTTTCACGCACGTTTTGACAAAGATGCGCTAGTTTGAACGCACGTTTGGTTAGGGGGCGCGGGGGAGCGGCTACGGTTATAGTGTCTGGAGCACCATGGTCAATTGTTTGATGCGGTGCATTTACGGGGGGGGGGGGGGGGGGGGGGGGGGGGGGGCATGAATCCATTTGGCCATGGGCGCATGAAATGTAACCGACCTTGTATCAAACACCTTGTCCGAAAAATATGTCATTTTTGTATGACGAGATGAAAACCTCGCCTAATAAGATAACATCCTCAAAACAATGTATAACTGGTTTTATCATGGTGTCAGCGATAGCTGTTTGTGGTCTCTCTGTCGTAGTTACTGTCTATACCTGCCGGGGTCCCTGGTGGGTGCCCCCTCGATATACCCTGAACCCTCCTAGGGTTCTCGGCTACTTGGGTGCACCTGCACCATCTTGTAATGTTCTCTGTTTCCTTTCAATCATTGCCCGTGCTCCGTTGACACACGGGCTTCCTCCCAGCTCAAATGTTCAATTTCAGAGGAAATATCAAAAGATGTAACAATTAAAAAATCAGACGAAACACACTCAAATCGAGGAAACGAGGAATGGAGCATCGCCCTACCAAAATGCAATTCCAAGTTTTCCCAAGTTACTTGATTACCCGGTCCATCCGATCCAGTATTCCCGGTATATAGAAAGTTCCGAGTAGGAGTAACTTTAATCACCTGTCATCTTTTGAGTTAATTGAGTTTAGGGCTAGGATAGGGAAAACCACCCTTTGGGCCTAAAATCCTCCCTAACAAGAAACAAGTTGCAGCTACCGGTGCGCTGCCGTGCTGCAGCCATCTATTACCGTATATGGAATAGTTAACACACAGATATTTGGTTGTTACAGTCCAGGGGTAGACCAAATAGGCTATACTTGCCCTACCATGGCAGTAGGGGCTTTCACGAAAAAGCACTGATGAAACCCAAACAGTCGTGTTTACCAAAGGGGGCCCTAAGTTCGTGCTACAGTGAAAATTCATTTCAATGGCGAAACTCGCATGAGGCAAGAATCCACAATATACGGTGCCCCTTGCTGACCCCACCCTACCTGGGCATATCTACACTCTTTACACTCTTTCCAGCTCTGTGATAACATTCTGTGCTTGGGAGTGTGGTGTACAAGTGTGTTATGCTACCCATCAGGGGTACTTCAGGAGGACCCTGGCTCTGCTGCCTGAGACGCAACCGTTGTTAAGCTGTGGTTTTACCTCACCCTTGTATTGTACTCCGTTCCTCATTCCTGAAGTCACTGATTTACGTTTAGGTTATGAGCAGCAGCTTCTAGGCAGCTCCCCTGGACCTGGCCAATGGCCGCGTTACAGTAGTTACAAACAGGGTTGTTCAGGAGGACCCCCAGTTATGCTGCCTGGGACGCAAACAATCGTATAGCCTGCGTCCTGCGCCCCAACGGACCCTTTCTTCTGGTCGACAGACCCTCCGTATGTTACGACCTGTGACGCAACGGACTCTTCGTCGTGGGGAGGTTCCGTTGACTAGAAGGATGGGTCCGTTGGGGCGCAGGACGCAGGCTATACGATTGTTTGCGTCCCAGGCAGCATAACTGGGGGTCCTCCTGAACAACCCTGTTTGTAACTACTGTAACGCGGCCAGTGGCCAGGTCCAGGGGAGCTGCCTAGAAGCTGCTGCTCATAACCTAAACGTAAATCAGTGACTTCAGGAATGAGGAACGGAGTACAATACAAGGGTGAGGTAAAACCACAGCTTAACAAGTTCAGGAGGACCCCCACCTCCGGAGACGCAAAAAATTGTAGTCTGCGTCCTGAGACGCAACAAATTCCTTAGCCTGCATCCTGAGGCGCAACAGAACCAGCATAGCCTGTGTCCTGAGACGCAACCGACTCATAGCCTGCGTCCTGCGACGCAACCAACATAATGAAGCTGCGTCTTCGACGCAACGGACCCTCCCCACTTTGCTTCTCATGACACAACAGACCCTTCGTTGCTGTGTCTGCTACACAGGGCGCAGCGTCCTGAAACATCCCTGGTGGGAACGTACTGTACACGGGTAGGGTACTGGGATGGGGTAATTTTTAGTACATCGTAAATGTAGCTGGGTTGCTCTAGGGGACTTCCAAATCTGCATCATGAGACGCAACCGCTTTAAAAATCCGTGTCTGCATCGCAAAGGACCCCCCGGAATCTGTGTGCGTCACACAGCGTGTAGAACAACCCTGATATTTAGTACCCTCCAGGCTGCTCACCATACACGGGGAAGGTAAACATGGATAACAGGGTTGTTTAGGACACTGCGTCCTCCGTCGCTGACGCAACGCCGAAGGGTCCGTTGTGTTGCAGGACGCAACGTGTGGAGGGTCTGTTGACCAGAAGGAAGGGTCCGTTGCGTCACAGGACGCAGGCTATACAATTGGTTGCGTCTCAGGCAGCAGAGCTGGGGGATGGGTGGGTGGATGGGTGGATGGGTGGGTGGGTGGGTGAGTAGGTGTTTGGTGTGTGGTGTGTGGGGGGGTGGGGGGGGGGAGTGAGTTTCGGACAGATTGCCTGCAAAGAGCTCCACCTTGGACATTTGGGTGCATCACAGTATGATGAAGGGTGTGGGTGGGTGGTGGTGGTGGTGGGGTTGTGGTGGTAATGGGTGGTGGTGGTGATGGTGGGTGGGTGGTGTGGTGGTGGTGGTGGGTGAGTGGGTGGGTGGCGGTGGTGGTGGTGGGTGATTGTGGGTGGGTTGTAGTGGTGGTGGGTGGGTGGGTTGGTGGTGGTGGGTTGGTGGCTGTGGTGGGTGGGTGGGTGGCCGTGGTGGGTGGGTGGGTGGTCGTGGTGGGTGGGAGGTCGTGGTGGGTGGTGGTGGTGATGGTGGTGGTGTTGGTGGTGGTAATGGGTGGTGGTAATGGGTGGTGATGGTGGTGGGGGGGGGAGGGGGGGGAGACGCTCCATTCGATTCACTGTCCATGTAAAGTAATGATAACGCCTGGGGGGGCGGGGGATTAAGGGAGCCCTGTCTTACGGCGGTAGAAAACGGGCTGCTGCTTTTCCTGGACAGTGCTACCATGGCGGTTGACAGGGACCGCAAACACTAAGGCGCACCCGTATGGATTTGAACCCCGCACCTTCTGCCGGATTTCAACGAACTCAACCATTGCCCATGGAGGTT
The DNA here is from genome assembly GCA_013435795.1 of Chlamydomonas sp. ICE-L. NCBI lineage: Eukaryota > Viridiplantae > Chlorophyta > Chlorophyceae > Chlamydomonadales > Chlamydomonadaceae > Chlamydomonas > Chlamydomonas sp. ICE-L. The sequence goes on from JACBWV010000223.1 coordinate 14,377,988, forward strand.
TTGAGTGAGTGGGGCGCAGCAGCCCTAGCACAGTGTGTTTATTTTTGGCTTTTCATTGCAGCTTCTAGGCAGCTTCCTGAGCCGGCCACTGAGCTGCACTGAACTATTTCAGCACTTCTGGACAGCTGATTAGGACAGCATCAAGGGGCTCAAGCAGGCTTTTTTTCCGCTATGTGTAGAGATTGCTAGTTTGAACCCGTTTTGGCAAAATTATCGCTATGAGAATGTAAACAAAAAGTCCCCCCCCCCCCCCCCCCCCCCCCCTTAATGGCCCTAAAAGCTATAAAAGGCTATAAAAGCTATATAAAACACAAAAACGCTGTCCCTGGAGGAGGCCTAAAACCATAAAGCTAGAAAAACCCACTTTCAAATTTGAAAAAAAACTGGGCTCGAGGTTGTACCAGGTTTGGCTGAATAGCCAGTTAGGAGACCTGCCTAGAAGCTGCTACTCGTAGCCAAAAAGAAATACAGTAGCACACCAACCCCGCCCCATGCAGGCGGATTAAACATGCATAGTATACGCACTACGACGCCTGCACCATGTTCAGGTTGTTAAACAGGTGTTCAGGGTGTTAAACATCTGTTCAACAACTACATGTTTAACCAATGTTTTAAGACACAGTTGTTTAACACCCTGGATACATGTGTAACAACCTGAACAGTAGCACACCAACCCCGCCCCATGCAGGTGGATTAAACATGCATTATCACCGATCCGAACCGAATGGCTCAGTGGCAGAGCAACCCTAGAGAAAGATCGCAGCAGATGCGGGGTTCGAACCCCCTTGAGTGCGCTTGGGGCCGTCCGGAGGGTCGTCGACCGGCACGGTAACTGGAATCTAGATGCGATGTCGGCTTGACCACCGCATACTTACGATCCGGTTCCCTTAATCCCACCGTGGCACGTTCTAAGAGGTCATTGTGACAATTCTTGGATGTTCAAATTTAAAAAAAATTAAACATGCATTGTATACGCACTACGACGCCTGCACCATGTTCAGGTTGTTGAACAGATGTCTAGGGTGTAAAACACCTGTTTATGCACATCATTGGTTAAACATGTAGTTGTTGAACAGGTGTTTAACACCCTGAAGAACCGTTTAACAACCTGAACAGGCGCAGGCTGCCGTAAGGCCTGCCCCATGCAGGCAGAGTAAACATGCGTAGTATGCACACTACTGGTGGTGGTGGTCATGGTGGGTGGTCGTGGTGGGTGGGTGGGTGGTCGTGGTGGTAGGTGGGTGGTGGTGGTGGGTGGGTGGTCGTGGTGATAGGTGGGTGGTGGTGGTGGGTGGTTGGTCGCGGTGGGTGGGTGATCGTGGTGGGTGAGTGTGGAGTGCCATCGCATGAGTCTATGGTTGTCTACACCTGGTTAACACTCTAGGGGTGTTTAAACCTGCAGGGTTGGGCCCTCTAAAACTTATTTAAAACTCTTGGGGACCTCTTAAACATATTTAACACTGGCGCCAGATACCACGGAGTTTTAGTCCACGGCTTCTATTCGTATTGTGTCCCTTACCGATCCAAGGTGGCGTCGACGGGCAGCAGGGACGCAAGCTAGTGCGCTCTATTTCTTCCGCGTCGGCAAGTACGCAATATAAACTGCTTGTGCAGCATCGCGCGTTCGAAGATCGGCACCCCAGGATGTGAGCGTGCGAGCTAGATGCGTTGTATTATCGGTTCTCACACCCACCTCCTCGAATACCTCGGGAGTGCGGGTATCCAGCGCCCTCACAACCACTGCTGACCTTCTGGTGTGGTTTGGGAGCCTGATTTGGGCTAGTTTGATGCCCAGCGACCTGCAGGTGACCTTGGCGGACATCCCGAGTCGACTGGATGGACGGGCGCATGCTGATAGGGCCATCGTGTCAGGCTGTCGTGGACAGGACCGTTTTATATTAATTAGAGGGGAAGGAGCGGGGTAGCAGGGGGCAGGTAGTGCGTTGCTTGTTGGGAGCGGGTCAGTTGCGCCTGCGGGAGGGCCTAAACTCGTGGTTTCGTTGCCAGGGGTATAACCGACTGTTGGTGCGCTCATCCCATCTCGCTCGAATTTCGACCAATCGGCGTGTGGCATGCCTCTGCGACGATTATCTTTCCCGATTGAAAATCGGTTGTAAATCGGTTAGCATTCGGCCAGGGAACTACACAGAGTTGGTTGGTAATCCGTTGGGGGAAAGTGCTCCGGAAAGGATAGATACGCCGGTTGGAAGGATTGGTTCCGGAATCACGGGTAAGTGGTTTCGGACCAGGGGCCCCTGTTCGCCCCTGTTTCGGGTTGTCCCAGATTGTCCCCGTCTCGGGACGCGTCCCCCAAGCTCGCGTAATTACACCCGAGGGGACTTGAATTTGGAAGACAGTGAGAACTGAGAAGGAGGGTAGTTCAACTCGCACACTCCAGAGGGGTGCGTGCGTGTTTCCACGCAAACTTTCACTCAGTGGCTGGGATGTGCGTGTTTACAGACAATTTTTTGTCAGATTTCCCCGGGTTTTACTGGAACGTGCGTTTCTCCCCCTGTTTTTCACAGGTTTTCACGCACGTTTTGACAAAGATGCGCTAGTTTGAACGCACGTTTGGTTAGGGGGCGCGGGGGAGCGGCTACGGTTATAGTGTCTGGAGCACCATGGTCAATTGTTTGATGCGGTGCATTTACGGGGGGGGGGGGGGGGGGGGGGGGGGGGGGCATGAATCCATTTGGCCATGGGCGCATGAAATGTAACCGACCTTGTATCAAACACCTTGTCCGAAAAATATGTCATTTTTGTATGACGAGATGAAAACCTCGCCTAATAAGATAACATCCTCAAAACAATGTATAACTGGTTTTATCATGGTGTCAGCGATAGCTGTTTGTGGTCTCTCTGTCGTAGTTACTGTCTATACCTGCCGGGGTCCCTGGTGGGTGCCCCCTCGATATACCCTGAACCCTCCTAGGGTTCTCGGCTACTTGGGTGCACCTGCACCATCTTGTAATGTTCTCTGTTTCCTTTCAATCATTGCCCGTGCTCCGTTGACACACGGGCTTCCTCCCAGCTCAAATGTTCAATTTCAGAGGAAATATCAAAAGATGTAACAATTAAAAAATCAGACGAAACACACTCAAATCGAGGAAACGAGGAATGGAGCATCGCCCTACCAAAATGCAATTCCAAGTTTTCCCAAGATACTTGATTACCCGGTCCATCCGATCCAGTATTCCCGGTATATAGAAAGTTCCGAGTAGGAGTAACTTTAATCACCTGTCATCTTTTGAGTTAATTGAGTTTAGGGCTAGGATAGGGAAAACCACCCTTTGGGCCTAAAATCCTCCCTAACAAGAAACAAGTTGCAGCTACCGGTGCGCTGCCGTGCTGCAGCCATCTATTACCGTATATGGAATAGTTAACACACAGATATTTGGTTGTTACAGTCCAGGGGAAGACCAAATAGGCTATACTTGCCCTACCATGGCAGTAGGGGCTTTCACGAAAAAGCACTGATGAAACCCAAACAGTCGTGTTTACCAAAGGGGGCCCTAAGTTCGTGCTACAGTGAAAATTCATTTCAATGGCGAAACTCGCATGAGGCAAGAATCCACAATATACGGTGCCCCTTGCTGACCCCACCCTACCTGGGCATATCTACACTCTTTACACTCTTTCCAGCTCTGTGATAACATTCTGTGCTTGGGAGTGTGGTGTACAAGTGTGTTTGTTATGCTACCCATCAGGGGTACTTCAGGAGGACCCTGGCTCTGCTGCCTGAGACGCAACCGTTGTTAAGCTGTGGTTTTACCTCACCCTTGTATTGTACTCCGTTCCTCATTCCTGAAGTCACTGATTTACGTTTAGGTTATGAGCAGCAGCTTCTAGGCAGCTCCCCTGGACCTGGCCAATGGCCGCGTTACAGTAGTTACAAACAGGGTTGTTCAGGAGGACCCCCAGTTATGCTGCCTGGGACGCAAACAATCGTATAGCCTGCGTCCTGCGCCCCAACGGACCCTTTCTTCTGGTCGACAGACCCTCCGTATGTTACGACCTGTGACGCAACGGACTCTTCGTCGTGGGGAGGTTCCGTTGACTAGAAGGATGGGTCCGTTGGGGCGCAGGACGCAGGCTATACGATTGTTTGCGTCCCAGGCAGCATAACTGGGGGTCCTCCTGAACAACCCTGTTTGTAACTACTGTAACGCGGCCAGTGGCCAGGTCCAGGGGAGCTGCCTAGAAGCTGCTGCTCATAACCTAAACGTAAATCAGTGACTTCAGGAATGAGGAACGGAGTACAATACAAGGGTGAGGTAAAACCACAGCTTAACAAGTTCAGGAGGACCCCCACCTCCGGAGACGCAAAAAATTGTAGTCTGCGTCCTGAGACGCAACAAATTCCTTAGCCTGCATCCTGAGGCGCAACAGAACCAGCATAGCCTGTGTCCTGAGACGCAACCGACTCATAGCCTGCGTCCTGCGACGCAACCAACATAATGAAGCTGCGTCTTCGACGCAACGGACCCTCCCCACTTTGCTTCTCATGACACAACAGACCCTTCGTTGCTGTGTCTGCTACACAGGGCGCAGCGTCCTGAAACATCCCTGGTGGGAACGTACTGTACACGGGTAGGGTACTGGGATGGGGTAATTTTTAGTACATCGTAAATGTAGCTGGGTTGCTCTAGGGGACTTCCAAATCTGCATCATGAGACGCAACCGCTTTAAAAATCCGTGTCTGCATCGCAAAGGACCCCCCGGAATCTGTGTGCGTCACACAGCGTGTAGAACAACCCTGATATTTAGTACCCTCCAGGCTGCTCACCATACACGGGGAAGGTAAACATGGATAACAGGGTTGTTTAGGACACTGCGTCCTCCGTCGCTGACGCAACGCCGAAGGGTCCGTTGTGTTGCAGGACGCAACGTGTGGAGGGTCTGTTGACCAGAAGGAAGGGTCCGTTGCGTCACAGGACGCAGGCTATACAATTGGTTGCGTCTCAGGCAGCAGAGCTGGGGGTCCTCCTGAAGTACCCTGAGCGGTAATCCGAAAATCTGCGCGCTACACGCAGAGGGGGTTTACAAATTTGCTTCAATCACGCAGTCATGCTCAAAAAGGTTGCGCGCTAGCGCGCAAGAACGCGTGTCATGTAGTACCCTGATGGCCGCGTGGCAAAAACCACAGCTTAACAGCACATTTTGACTGAAGAAGGGACAATTATTTTATTTGTGTTCATCATCATCATCATCATCATCATAATAATAATCGTCACCTGATTGAGGTTCATCATTACGCGATGCTCAATCGCTGATACAATTCCATAATAGCAATCATGCAAATCCTTCAACAAACGTCAGTGCACACACAAACACATACACGCACATCTAGCCAATGGATATCTAGTAAGTTCCGTCTCACAAAACGGAATTTTGAGCCCCCCAAAATAACCCCGAATCAGATTTGTCTTCATTTTTCTTTCCTTTCATACTAACTTGGCCCAGCCCTAAGCCCTTGCTGCAAACAAGGGCCGAGCCCACCAGCTAATGTAACACTGTCCTGTGGCGAAGGGAAAGTCATGGGAACTTTCACACTCTCCATACCCTAACCTATTCCTCTGTACCTGTATGGGCTTAGGCGGACAATAATTGAACTCAGCTCCTACGAGAACACCCAACAAGGGCACCTGTCACTGTTTCTTTTTTCGGCTACGCCAGGCAGCTTCCAGTCAGCTCTACCAGCCAGCCACCTGGCCAATCCCAAAGATTTCAGCTGCATTCGGATGCCCTTTATGTCAGCTCCCAGGCACACTAGCTAGCTTGAGGTTTGGCCCAAGAACAGGGAAAGGGAGCTGCCTAGAAGCTGCTACCCATATCCCAAAAAAGAAACAGTGGCCTCGTCGGCAAAACCATTGCTTGTGGCTCAGTTCATCAGTGCTTTTTAGTTGTAGCCCCTCCTGTCACGGTTGGGCAAGTCTCCGTAGCCTATTTGGCCTACCCACTGACTGTAACAACAAACGAGGCCATCTACAGTATTACCCACCCAAATCCAAGCTCCAAACACTTGAAAAACTGCTTCTATCTACACATGGTACAGTTCATCAGTGCTTTTTCGTTTGGCCCCTCCTGTCACAGTTGGGCAAGTCTTGATCCTATTAGACCTAACCCTGGACTGTAATAACATACACATGCATGGGGCAAAAACATAAACTGAAGGCTGGCATACCATGTTACCAAACCAACCCGGACCAGTGTAGTTCAAAACGTACGTGTTTGCGAGACGAATTCCAAAATCACGCACACTCCAGAGTCACACGTATTTTGACAGAGACGTGCGTGTTTTCACACACATTTTTTTGGGGGGGGGGGGGGGGGGGGGGGGGGGGGGGGGGGGGGGGCATTCCGTGTATCACAAAAATTCTACCAGACCAAACCATATAGAAGTAAATAATCAAAACAAACAGGCTTGTACCTACCTTACTGGTCCCCAGAATGATCAGAATTCCATACCAAATATCGTATGGTATCGGACTAGACAACCTTATGCATGAAGAGCTTACTTGCCCCAGCGGTTCAGCAAAAGGGGAGACTGTCAGTCCGCAATGCATCTACCTCAATAAGGGATGGTTCTGATACTCAGCAAGTCTGAAGGCAACCACCACAGTGCACCACTAAGACTTCCTAAACACCAAAATGAAATTGTTTGCCGGCATCTCAATCTTGTCAATCAGCCTCAAGCCAAGACCTTGCTCCTTTGCAGTAGCTTCTAGATCGCACACATCGCGGACACCCCAAGAAGGCTCTCGATCTCTCAGCTTGGCATCGAACTCAGCGTTCGAAGGGGCTGTGTGCTCGCCATCAACCTTGAAGCTACCGTAGATCATGAGCAGACCAGAGGGTCGCAGGGTCGTGCCTGCGTGGGAAGTGTGAGGACGGTCATGTGGGTGGAGGTGCGTCATAAAATCATCATCAGCATTTGAGGTACCTTGCATGCTTCCTATTGATTCTGAAACAACCCACGAGCATGAGCACATCAGAGGGTTGCAGGGTTGTGCATGCGTTGGAAGTGTGAGGATGGTCAAGTGGGTGTTGGTACATCATCTTCAGCATTTGAGGTACCCCGCATGCTTCCTATTGACTCTGAAACAACCCGTGAGCATGAGCAGACCAGAGGGTTGCAGGGTTGTACATGCGTTGGAAGTGTGAGGACGGTCAAGTGGGTGTTGGTGCATCATCTTCAGCATTTGAGGTACCCCGCATGCTTCCTATTGACTCTGAAGCAACCCACGAGCATGATCAGACCAGAGGGTTGCAGGGTCGTGCCTGCATTGGAAGTGTGAGGACCGTCATTTGGCTACAGGCATCAGCATCAGCATCAGCATCAGCATCACAGCCCCCCCCCCCCCCCCCCCCCCCCCCCCCCCCCCCCCCCCCCCCCCCCCCCCCCCCCCCCCCACACACACACACACACACACACACACATACCACACGACCGCCCCCCCCACTCCCTTCAGCAATCCAACATACTCTCAAAGAGATATGTGGCACAGGTTGGCACTCATGATAGCCATAGCTGGTGAGGTGCTGGGTGGAGGCACCCATGGAGCGGACGACACATCTAGCTTGACAGGTGGACAGGCATTAGCATCAGCATCAGCATCAGTATCGCCCTGCCCCCCCCCCCCCCCCCCCCCCCCCCCACTACCACTACTACTACTCACCAGCTCCCTTCAGCAATCCAACAGTTACTTCCCACGGAGAGATATGACACAGGTTGGCACTCATGATGGCCATAGCTGGTGCGGTGTTGGGTGGTAGCACCCATGGAGCTGACGACACATCTAGCTTGGCAGGTGGGCAGACATTGTCCAGGCCAGCAGTCCAAGCTTTGATACTGTAGGAATGGGATGGGATGGGATGGGACTGGGGCGTCGCGGTGCAGGGTACGGCAGGGCAGAGCGGTATGGTATGGTATGGTATGGTACGGTATGGTATGGTATGGTATGGTATGATATACTGGGGCGTCACGGTGCAGGGCACGGCAGGGCACGGCAAAGCGTTATGGTATGTTATGTTATGGTATGTTATGGTATGTAATAGACTGGGGCGTTGCGGTGCAGGGCACGGCAGGGTAGAGCGGTATGGTATGGTGTGGTATGGTATGAGATAGACTGGGGCGTCACGGTGCAGGGCACGGCAGAGCGGTATGGTATGGTATGGTATGGTATGGTATGTAATAGACTGGGGCGTCGCTGTACAGGGCACGGTAGGGCAGAGCGGTATGGTATGGTATGGTACGTCATAGACTGGGGTGTCGCGGTGCAGGGCACGGTAGGGCAGAGCGGTATGGTATGGTATGGTATGGTATGAGATAGACTGGGGTGTCGCGGTGCAGGGCACGGCTGAGCGGTATGGTATGGTATGGTATGTAATAGACTGGGGCGTCGCGGTGCAGGGCACGGACTAGCGGTATGGTATGGTATGGTATGGTATGGTATGGTATGGTATGGTATGTAATAGACTGGGATGTCACGGTGCAGGTCAGAGCGGTATGGTATGGTATTTGATAGACTGGGGCGTCGCGGTGCAGGGCACGGTAGGGCAGAGTGGTATGGTATGATATGGTATGGTATGGTATGAGATAGACTGGGGCGTCGCAGTGCAGGGCACGGTAGGGCAGAGCGGTATGGTATGGTATGAGATACACTGGGGCGTCCCGGTGCAGGGCACGGCAGAGCGGTATGGTACGGTATTGTATGGTATGTAATAGACTGGGGTGTCGCGGTGCAGGGCACGGCAGGGCAGAGCGGTATGGTTTGGTATGGTATGGTATGTAATAGACTGGGGCGTCGCGGTGCAGGGCAGGGCAGAGCGGTATGGTACGGTATGGTATGGTATGTAATAGACTGGGGTGTCACGGTGCAGGGCACGGCAGGTCAGAGCGGTATGGTATGGTATGGTATGGTATGGTACAGTATGGTATGATACAGTATGGTATGGTAAGATAGACTGGGGCATCGTTGCAGGGCACGGCAGGGCAGGGCGGTATGGTACGGTATGGTATGTAATAGACTGGGGCGTCGCGGTGCAGGGCACGGCAGGGCAGAGCGGTATGGTATGGTATGGTATGAGATAGACTGGGGCGTCGCGACGCAGGGCATGGCAGGGCAGAACGGTATGGTATGGTATGGTATGGTATGGTATGGTATGGTATGGTATAAGATAGACTGGGGCGTCGCGGTGCAGGGCACGGTAGGGCAGAGCGGTATGGTATGGTATTGTATGAGATAGACTGGGGCGTTGCGGTGCAGGGCACGGCAGGGCAGAGCAGTTTGGTATGGTTTGGGATGTAGCTGACCAATCAACGGTTGAGAGGGTCGAGATCTTATTCCGGTACAGAGCACGAATCATGCCCACTGTTTTATTTTTGGTCTATGCATTGCAGCTTTTAGCCAGCTGCAACAGCTAGCCAATCAGTACAGGCAAAGCAGTAGCTGCATTGAAATGCCCTTAATGTCTGCTTTCAGATGCACTAGCTAGGCCCAGGTTTGGCCTAAGGACAGGGGAAAGGAGCTGCCTAGAGGCTTCTACGCGTAGCCCCAAAACGAAACAGTGGAAACGTCAAGTGCACGGCTCATACCTTTCAAATAAGTCATCAGTCAGATCTGTGGGCTGGAACTTCAAGCCTGGTAGGGCTGAGGCATAAGTGAAGCAGTGCTCCCCAGTGCCACACGCCACCTGCAGTGCGCGCCAACAAACACATGAATGGTATGCCTTATAACGAGTTGAGGGGGGCAGCCTGTTTGCTTGCACTGGGGCCAACCACCAGTGTAGTGCTGAACAAGTACAGAGACTATACAATAAGTCACCAGACAGGTACGTGGGCTGGAACTTCAAGCCTGGCAGGGCCGAGGCATTTGTGAAGCAGTGCTCTCCAGAGCCACAAACAATATGCAATACAGGAACAATTATAGAGACCATTCAACAAGTCACTAGGCAGGTACATGTGCTGGAACATCAAGCCAGGCAGGGCCGAGGCAATAATGATTAGTGAAGCAGTGCTACCCAGAGCCACTCGCAATCTGAAATGTGGAACACTACGACAGGGGTGGCAAGTTCAACCATCTGAATAGCCTAATTGGCTACTTCTGGTCTGTAACATGCAAGAGGGAGCGAGTGACGTCAACTGGCAATGCCTAATGCTGAGCGCTACGGGTGAGACTGCTAGCTCAATTATGCGGAACTAGTGCTACTGCTTGCCCTACCCCTACAGGCCTAGGTTCTGTTGGCCGCTTTCCTCCTCCTCTTCTTCAATTTGGTCCTCGTCCAGCTGGTGGCAGTTCTGTCCCTGAACCAGCTTGTTTTGTGTCCACTCCCTGCCTTGCCCAGCCCAGCCCAGCTCCACCCTCCTCGTATATTAAAATATCCTCACCCCTTACCTCCAGCACCATCTTGCTGGCAGCATCCGCGTGCTCCTGTTCCAATTTTTCCAGCAAAGGCTTCACGATGTTCAAGATGGCTTCCTTGTTGCGCCCAGTCGAGGGGGAGTACACGCAGGCATCACCAGCCTTACAACTCCTTATCTCCATGGTGTTTCTTGGAAGCGAGGTCATTGCCAGATTGGAATGAAAGCGAGGCAGGCGATGATTTGGAATGCAATTGATCAAACCTACAAAAGGAAGTGATCTGGGAAAATACGGGGGCATATGCTGGTAGGGCCAACGCGACAACGGTAGCGTAGCACCTGGTGCCTGTATCAATTGGTCGTGTGTTCAATAGGACGGCTTCGGAATGCAGCAGGTTGTTCGAGGAAGAACCAGAATGGGGCGATTTGCGATTGAGTGAGATGCGCTAGTGCTGCTAACAATATTCTTCCGTGAGAGTCTCAACGTCTGTTGTTTTATTCCCGCGTGCATGCATATAACGGGCGCTCACGTGCTTGGACTTGAATCGAAGTGGCAGACATAAATTCAGTCGTTAAAACTCCAAAACTCCACGAGCACCTGTACTGCGTTGGCACTACAAGCTTTCTTGTCATTTAGCAGGCTTCTTGCTTGTGTTCACCCTCTTAATTCCCTTTTTGTAATTCTAAGAGAAGACAAAATGGGTAAGAAGCTAATTGCAGTTCCTCTTTTATGTCAAGCAGAAATTTAGACCATCACACTCAGAAGAATCGACGGAGAGGGCCGTAAACTGCGCGCGAGCATTTTATTACATGCAAGCATTTGATAACTCTGTGTTGGCGGCCGCTGCCCTGTGGGATACTTGGGACCGAACTTGACTTCTGAATCGCTGTGGCTGTTTTGCGCTTGCTTTCCGCAGCCTACTGCTCGGACGAATAGATTCCGGGTGACTGATCTTTTGTCTCTGACCTAGCCCTTGCCACCAGAGCATTCCGGCCACCGCCGTGACGCAGGGCCTGCTCTCATGTGCGAGGATCCGGAAGCATAGTGTTAAGCGCTTGGAAGCTTTACACTAATCTTTAGATTGCAAGCACATGAGAACCACTTCTCTGCGCTGCTACTTTTGTCAGCTTCAGTAGTGCATGCACTCCACACCTCCATTTGCTTCGGGTCCTGTGTGAAAAGTGGCAACTTCATTGAGGTTGAAGATTAAGTGAGCATGCTCGCCCTCACCCTCTATATTAGTCCCTAGGTTACTAACACCCGCATCCATACCCATACCCACAGTTAAAGTCAGGGCTTTTGAGTTGAGGGAGAAGAGCAAGCAGGAGCTGCAGAACCAGCTCAAGGACCTGAAGTCCGAGCTCGGTGCCCTCCGTGTCGCCAAGGTCACTGGTGGAGCCCCCAATAAGCTCTCCAAGATCAAGATTGTGCGCAAGGCTATTGCCCGCGTGCTCACTGTTTTCAGGTACGCGACTTGGGGGGTTGCCCTGTATGTGTGTGTGTGCAAGGGTGTTGGTGTTGGTGGGCTGTGTCCAGGTTAGCTACTTGGTGGTTTGCCCTACGTGTGTGCGCGCAGGGGGGGGGGGGGCTGAACGCTTGGATTTAATTTTTCATGTGGCTCACATGGATGTCCTTACTGGTTAAGAGCAGGTTACCCGAAGCCGCAGACTGTCATGAATCTGAAAGTGGCGGTGCAGATGGGTCTACCTAGGTGACCATTTCATCTGCTGTTTCGCATTCTGCCAGGACCACTCAGCCTGTGGCTGAACCCGAGAAATAAGCAGCATGGGAAATGCTGCTTGGAAGTGAGCTCAAGCTCAGGGTGGAAGCAGGATATTGGGGACAGATATCAAAAGCAGGTTATTGAGGACTGAAATATCAGAAGCTGGAAGATGAGGACGCAGATGCCGTACCTGTCATATCCTTTCTTTTCAGCTATCAGCAGCAGCTTCTAGGCAGCTCCCCTGGCTTGCTACCCAGCCAAACGTTTAGCAGCACAGTGCATCCTGAAGCTGATCAAATCATCTTTCCAAAACTGTTGAATTTGGGGAGTTGGCCCAGTAGCTTTCTCAGGAAGCTGCCTAGAAGCTGCTGCTCTTAGCTGAGAGCCAACTGTCAACTACTTTCAGGCTCACTCAGCCTCGTGATGCCCAGCCTGCCAGCTTGTCATTACCTGACCCCATCATTGTCAGCCAACTGTCAACTACTTTCAGGGTCACGCAGCCTCATGATGCTCAGCCTGCCAGCCTGTCATTACCTGGCCCCATCACTGTCAGCAAATTTGTCAACTACTTCCAGGGTCACTTAGCCTCTGTCAGCCTCATGATGCATAGCCTGCCAGCCAGTCATTACCCAGTGTAAAATGTAGACAGCCTCTGTCCGCAGCTCAGACTCTGCATAGTCAGATCTTCACTCTCAGAGTTCAGAAAATTGGTTTGATTTGATTCTCAGCCTTCATGCTGATCACCATCTGCAGGAGGATTAAACATGTGTAGTATGAACACTACTAGGACAAACTCCCGATTACAAAATGCAATCACCTGGGCATGAACAGAAGCACGGAAGGGAGACTACCTGTTTGGGAGTTGTGTTTTTACAAGTAGGATTTTTGCCGAAAAGGGAGGGCACTGTGTGCCAGCTCTAGGCTTAAGGACTGTGTCGATCTCATCAGCGGATTCCTCCCTACACAAGGAGGGAGTTGGCACATGCAGGTCGGCGTAAGATGCCGACTTACGGCCCTACACTGACCAGGGTCTCCCTCAAGCTTGTTCTAACTCACAGCAGCCCAGCCTACCAGCAAGTAGCTGGTCCCTATCGTAAACCCAATTCCCATGTCCAGCTTTATACTTTCTGCATGCTTATCCTAACTCACTGGAAGCAATTTACATGTCTAGCTGTCTACAAAGAGCTTTTCTCGAGCTACTTACCTGCTCGGCCGCTTGTGAGGACCTCTCACTTACTCATATACTTAGATCTTGTCTGTCCCCGAGACACCCTCTCTCCCCACGTTCACAACCTTCAAATGAATTCACAACCTTGAAATAAATTCACAACCTTGAAATGACGTGTCCTTCATTCTCTTCAAAGGTGGAAACTTGAATGCTCAGCTACTCGGATACTTGAAAACTCAGTCACGCAGCGTCTCATTCACTCCGCCGCTCTGTTAGCCACCCTGTCACCCTCTCCTCACATACACCATTTTGAAATGACGTGTCCTTACCTCCCGTCCCCCCCCAACCCCAGCCTCCCAGCTTCCTAACTTGATCTGACTTGTAATTCTCTTCACAGGCAGAACCAGAGGACTGCCCTGAGGACCAAGATTGTTGAGGATGGTGCTAACAAGAAGGGAAAGGTAGGTCCCTCGGCACAGTATCTATTGTTGAACTTGAACTTGGTTACATAGCTTCAACCAGCAATTTGGCTGCTCACCATCTTCTGCAGTCAAACCTGCCCACAAGCACCTAAATGCACACACACACCTTCCAACCTCACAACGCACCCCTTCATCTGCCCATGAACACCTTCCTGCCCTCACACAACACCCCTTCCTGCTCACACACACCTTACACATCAACTCACACACAACTTACACATCTACTCACCGCACACACCTGCCCTCAAACACCTTCCTGCCCCCACACACCTTCCAACCTCACACCACACCCTTGCACATCTGCTCACACGCACCTGACCACGAACACCTTCCTGCCCACACACTCCTTCCAACCTCAGACCTGACACCCCCTCCCGCTCAGGCCTACCTGCCCCTGGACATGCGCAACAAGAAGACCCGCGCCATCCGCCGCCGCCTAACCAAGGAGCAGGTGTGTTGAGATAGATGGGGAAATTGGGCGGTCTAAAATGGGACAAATGTGTTGAGAAAAATGCTGTTTATGTCGAGTGGGTATTTTCCCAGGATATTGACCGCATTTTCTGATCTGGTTATCCCAGCAGCTGCCGTCTGACCAAGGAGCAGGTGTGCTCAGAGAGATGGGGAGATTTTGGCAGGCTCAAATGGGATAAATGTGGAGTTCAAATGTGACAAATTGGACAAATGGGACAGTGTGGAGTTTGAGTGGGACAATTGCGAATTTCAAATTGGACAATGTTTGCTGGTGTGGCTAGCCATGTGGGACATCTTTCCCTGTTACTGGCCGTTTTGTTTATCTGGCTAGCCTATCTGCAGCCGCTTCACCAGGGAGCAGGTGATGAGAGATGGTGGAAAAAAACTGTTTTTACGAGGTGTGAGGTGTGTGGGGGGGGTGCCCGTTTGCTTGCACTGGGGCCAACACTCAGCAAGGAGCAGGTGCGATCTGAGAGATGGTGAAAAGAATAATACAATAATCGCTCCATATTAAATTTTGGGGGGCGTAGGCCTTGAATTTCGCATGGTACATCCGTAGGTTCAGCAGATGTGGCAGTTCTGGAATAATATAATTATTGGCCATAAACCTTAAATTTCTCATTGTATTTATGTTGGACAGCTGCGGCATGTAGTGGAACATTGAAATTGTGGGGCCACAAACCTTCAAATTCTCATGGCATGTCTGCTTGTGTTGGACAGACACATCATGTACTGGAACATAGATATTATGGGGCCATAAACCTTCAATATCTCGTGGCATTGCCATGTATGGCGGACAGATGCGGCGTGTTGTGGAACAAAGGAATTATTGGGCTACAAACCTTTAATTTTGCATGGTACTGGCATCGCACAGTCTATAGGTCACATCAGTGCTGCTTCCCCGATGGCTCATTAACAGCAGCAGCAACCCAACCCGCTTAATGAGTTCATTGTAATTGCCCTGCCCAATCATTCTATTACCCTTACTCACCCGCAGGCCAACAAGAAGACCGAGAAGGCACAGAAGAAGGCTGATGCCTTCCCCATGCGCAAGTTTGCCATCAAGGCTTAAACATCTGATTCGTCTGATTAATTTTAGTCTGGATGTGTAAGGAATGCTTTGATTATCTGGTGCTACAGCGCTTGTTTACCACGCCCCTGGTGTTACCTTAGTACCTTACTTGAACTTGGTTACATGGCTCCAGCAAGCAATTTGGGTACTCGTTGTCATCGTCTTACCTAGCTTACTCGTGGAGACTTAGAAATTACATATAACCTAGACTGATTGCTTCTAGTTTTGGCTGGTTACATAGTTGATATATCAGCCTTTGGGCGACTCACTATCTGCGGGCGGAGTAAACATGGAGAGTAAACACTCCTACTTGAAATAACACGTTAACCACTGCTACTTTAGCTTAACGTACGGGAAGTGTAAACACAGCCGTACCACTAGCACCACACTCCTAAGGAACGTACAGGAAGTTATCACACGGGTGAAGTTAGTCTGCAGAAATGCCAGGATCTTTGCGTCGAAGTTATTGGGTCTTTTGTCTGGTGCGGAGTAAACAATTGAACATGTTGGTCACTGCTTCAACAGCCAACAACTCGAGATTAGGATTGTACAAGCCCTTCAAAGTTGATTGATCCAACAGGCCGTTGATTTTAGGCTGCAAGTCAGTAACCACAACCGAATAGAAAAGCCTCCATACGATGTCGGACCAGGGTTGTTCAAGGGTTCTTCTTAATCTACGGTGTGAGACATGACTGTTCCCCAAATCTGCGTTCCCCTAACGACGCCTCGTTAACCTAAATCTACGGTGTGAGTGGTGAGACGTGACCCCATATCGACGTGATCTGTGCCCGAAGTCTCACAGATCCCTCACCTGAGTCCTTGACTGCTCACATAATTTTTCATAGCACATTCTGTGCTTTCTATACCCGGGATGTCTGATCCCAGGACGAATTGCGAATACAGAATTGTTCTCGTGCTGTCTTCCTCGTCGAATCGTTTGTTTCAATCAATAAAAAACTGCATGTGACATTGTAACAGCTAGTGAGTGAGTTAGCAGTACAGTGTTAATGACTGGCAGTAGGCATGCCAGGATGCGACTATACGAGCCATGAACAGCTCCCTCTTCCGTAGGGTAGGCTCCCCAAAACCTCCACCGGGATATGATGATGTATAATGCATTCCACCCTGTAAAGCTTAATGATTGGATATAGGATATCCAGTTGTCCTATGTTGCAAGGACCTGCTCGATGACAGCCAGGGTGACAGCTGCACATGCGTCGGGAGCAGGCAAGGTATACAGTATCGCCCGGTATCGCCCCTCTAGTCCGGTATCGCCCAGGCCCCCTGGTATCCCCCAATGTAACCTGATCGGCCGAGGACTCCATACTGTATATCGCCTTATCGCGCCACAGCTCAGCCATCATTCAAGCGGTCGATTTGTTTTCTGACTTCTCTCGACAGTCTGCCGCACCACAGCTCAGCCATCATCCAGTCGCTCGACTTCTTCTGACTCCTCTTGCCAGGCAGTCGCGATGCCCGCAATCAAGGGACAGCGTTTCGAATTATCAGACCAGGACGCAGTTTACTATTCCAATCCCGAGCTTACCTGATTCGCAATTTACCCTTGTCGATAATACCAACAGAAGCCTTCTGGAACAGCTAACCTTTGAACAAGAGTCCAAACTCAACACAATTTGCCCTACAGGTATGTTGCAGCCATCCTACATGAGTGGGCAGGTGGGATATTATGGTGCTGTGTCTTGACTTATCTGGAGAGCCTGCCCCACTTGGAGGTGGGGTGGGGAGGGGGAGAAAATCCTCTGAAGAAAAGAAACCTCGGGAAATGAGAACATGCTGGGAATGTCTTCAGTTCTGTGGGCCAGGTAGTCCACAAGCTTTTGATCCACCACTAGACTGAAAGCAATCCCTGTTTGTGCTCCTCGTACATACAGCGAGTGAAATCTGTTGCCCACCCAGCATATCAGCTCCTGCATTGCAGGTCTAGCTAAAAGCTTAGTAACACCTGCAGCAGCAAGGCCAATATCTACCTCCCAACCCCTCAAGCTAATATCCACCTCCCAACTCTTCAAGCTTATATACCGGTATACCTCTTTAACTGTCATTGAAAAGCAAACCCATATTTGTTCATATCTTGATAGAACAGTCTGCATAGGCATTCATATCCATCTGGTTTGAGCTAATATCCACCTCCGAGCCCTTCAAGCCAATATCTACCTCCCAACCTGCTAAGCTAATATCTACCTCCCAGCGCTACAAGGTAATATCTACCTCCGCACCTTTCAAGCTCTTCACCCTGATCAAAATGTGAAGTAATTTCACAGGCACCCCTGATAGTCAATTGGTGCTCCTGAACATAGTATCACCTAGAACATTGTAATTTTACCTCCTACACTCTTTGACTCATCTCCTACACATCTCCAGGTTCCTCTCCCACATCAAGTTCCTCTCCCAAATCGAAAAACCTGTCCCATTGCTTAATAGAATCTTGGTGTGATGGCCATGTTTTATGCCCTTGCTTCCATGATATCATCTCCTACCCTCTTTCAAGCATCTCCTACACACCTCCAGGTTCTTCTCCCAGATCGACCAACTTCAGTCCCATGGCTCAATACAATCTTTGTTCAATGGCCATGTTTGTGGCCCTTGCTTCCCTGATGATCATGGCGCCTGCCGAAGCCCAGTCGGGGATATTTTCCGCACTGACATCCGGAATACAAAACTTTGCAGTCGGGAATGGAGGTCTCGCTGCATCCGTAGGCGCAGCAGCTGGGGGTGCTGGTGCTGCAGGTGAGCCTTATATGTATAGAAAAGCCCAGGGATAGCCAATATATGTTTGTTTGTTCCAGGTTTGATTGTTTGTTTGTATACATATTGTTTGTATATATGTTTGTATTTGTACAGTCCAGGGGTAGCCAAGTAGGGTATTTGGATTAAAATACCGGCAGCTTGAGTACAAAACCTCGCAGCCGGGAAGGGAGGTCTTGCTACCACCCCTGGTGTCATTGCTGCAGGCGCAGCAGCTAGGGGCACTGGTGCTACAATTAAGCCCTACCTAGAGAAGATCAGTATGTATATATGCATGTATTTTTACAGTCCAGGGGTAGCTAATCCAAGACGATATTTCCATTCTTTGGTGCAAACATGGGCATCCTGGCAGCTGGAGTACACAACTTCGCAGCTGGGAAAGGAGTTGCCATTGCTGCAGGCGCAGTACCTGGGGGAGTAGCCATTGCTGCAGACGCAGTACCTGGATTACAAAGCTTGCAGCTGGGAAGGGAGGTGCCATCGCCATTGCTGCAGACGCAGTACCTGGGGGTGCTGGTGCAGAAGTTGAGCCTTCCATAGATAATCTCAGTATGTAATGTATGTATTTAATGTATGTATGTATGTATGTATGTAATGTATGGATGTATGCTTCACTCAAGCACCTCACTCGATCACCTGTTTGGTTGCATCTTTGCTTAGGCCTATGCGTTTGCATTTGCATCCTGTCTGTTATTGTCATGGTTTTATATTGTTGTTGTTATTGTTTTGGGAGAGTAGATGGTTGGTGACAAGAAGTACCCACTCTCCCCTTTCTACTGCACCTAAAAGTAATGATAACGCCTGGTTGGGCGTGGTATTAAGAGAGCCCTGTCTTACGGCGGTAGGGAACGAGCTGCAACTTAACCTGGGCAAAGATACCATGGCGGTTGAAGCGACCGCTAACACTAAAGCGCACCCTTATGGATTCTAACCCTGCACCTTCATCATTTCAACGAGCTCTACCGTTGAGCTATTCGTCAAAACGGGATATGATTCTACTACACCTACGACTCTCCCCTTCACTACTCTCTCTCCCTTCCCCCAATGCACAGCTGCAACTGGTAATGCTCCTTGGGCCCACGCTCATAGGTCATGGTCACCCTAGACTTCCTATGTTGTACTGCACTTTTGAGTGTCCCCTTTACTCCACTCTCCCCCCTCTACTGCACCTATGATTGTACCCTTAACCGCTATCTCTCCCTTTTCCCCCAACGCACAGCTGCAACTGGTAATGCTCTTTGGGCCTAGCTCAGAGGTCATGGTCACCCTAGGCTTCCGCTGTTGTACTGCACTTATGAGTGTCCCCTTTACTCCACTCCCCCCCTTCTACTGCACCTGCGATTGTTCCCTTGACTTGTCTTCTCTCTCTCCCTTTTCCCCAACGCACAGCTACACCTGGTAATACTCTTGCTGCCTCTTTGGGTCTTGGCCAAGAGGTCATGGCTACCCTGGGCTCTCTCTCTGCTGGCTCTGCAGTCACATCTTTCACGGTACGTTGCATATCATGTCACATCCTTCACGGAAGGTTGCATATCATGTCACATTCTTCACGATATGTTGCATATCATGTCACATCCTTCACGGAAGGTTGCATGTCATGTCACATTCTTCACGATATGTTGCATGTCATGTCACATCCTTCATGGAAGGTTGCATATCATGTCACGTCCTTCACGGAAGGTTGCATATCATGTCACATCCTTCACGGAAGGTTGCATTTCATGTCACACCCTTCACGGTACGTTGCATATCATGTCACATTTTTCACGGTATGTTGCATATCATTGAGATAGGGGAAGTTTCAAAGAATGTAGGGGTGCTTGCACACTAGTAAGTGCAGCAAGCTGCGCTTTCAAGCATGTTGTCCTCCCTCTCTGTCACCCTCTCCCCCCATCCCTTACCCTCCTCATTTATCCTTCCCCCCTACCCCCTACTCCTTTCACCCCTCACCCCCGCACCATTTCCACCCCACCCCCCACCCCCCCCTCAATCCCTCACTCCCTCGCCTTTTCCCCCCTCCCCCCTCCCTCCTCCCCCCCCCTCCCCCCCCCCCCCCCCCCCCCCACACACACACACCTTTCAACTAATGTACCTGATTATCATCCCTCTGCTAACCACCGTTTAAGTACATACCTGATTATCATGCCTCTGCTACAGGCAATCACCTCATGCTGCCTCTGCTAACTCTCATGCACCCCTCTGCCACCTCATGCACTCCTCATCCTGCTACCTCATGCACCCCTCGTGCACCCCTCATGCATTCCTATGCAACAAGCAATCACAGCTATCTCGTGCACCCCTCATGCACTCCTCATGCATTCCCATGCAACAGGCGATCACAGCTACCTCATGCACCCCTCATGCACTCCTCATGCATTCCTATGCAACAGGCAATCACAGCTACCTCATGCACCCCTCATGCGCTCCTCATCCTGCTATCTCATGCACCCCTCATGCACCCCTCATGCAACAGGCAATCACAGCTCTCCAGCAGCGCAGAGACAGGATAGCCAAACTGACTCAGGACATCCTTGCTTCCAGTCGACTTGTGCAGGTATGTTAGGATGCAGATGATTGTACGTTGTATGTATGTATGTATTCATGCATGCAGGTGTGTATGTGTGTATGTAATGCATGTATGTTACAGTCTAAGGGTAGCCTAATAGGCTTAAGGGACTTGCCCAACCTCTATCAGGAGGGGCTAAAGCGAAAACAAGTGCTGAGGAGGATTGGAGGTTGGGTGGCGTGAGTGGGATGGGGGAAAGTGGGATGGGTTCATCCTTGCTTGCAGTCGGCTCCTGAGAGTATGCTGGGATATAGTAGTATCATACTTAGTAAGGAAATTGCTTCTCTAGACAAATGCGATTTAGCATGTAATTGTTCTCATTCATGATTTACACCTTTGCAGGCAGCCAATGCAGCGGATTTGGTCTTGGCACAGCTGAACAAGATCTTCACACTCAAAATACTCACACCCACACTTACACATACACTCACACTCCATGGTTTACATCTTTGCAGGCAGCCATTGCCGCAGATTTGGTCCCCGCACAGCTGACCACGATCTTCAGTCCAATGGACAGCCTTGCCCAGTCTGCCGAGTCTCTTCGCCAGTCCGCAGAGAAACTGACTGCTTCCACCCAGGCTCTTGGGGGTCTGTCTGGTCTACTATCAAGTGAGATACCTGCACCCCTACTCGTAACCAAAAATAAAAGCTATGAACCTACCCCATATCTCCGACATCACTAATGCACTTTGGGGTCTGTCTGGTCTGCTCGCAAGTAAGATAGCTGCACCCTAAATATATGCATATATAGGAAGCCTGATTGTGAGGCATGAGCGAGGTTGCTTCCACCCAGGCACTTTGGGGTCTGTCTGGTCTGCTCGCAAGTAATATACCTGCACCCGCAATAAGTGCATATGTAGTAAGCCTGATTGTGAGGCATGAGGTTGCTTCCACCCAGGCTCTTGGGGGCCTGTCTGGTCTGCTCGCAAGTAAGATACCTGCACCCTAGTCCGTTCCTGCTCAACATCACTAGTACGCTTGTTGTGTTGTGTTGATATCTTGGGGCTTTTCCCAGTGGCTGTCTCAGGGAACTGCCTAGAAGCTGCTACTCGCAGCCAAAAATAAAAGCGATGACCCCACCCCATATCTGATCAACATCACCAATGCATTTGGTGGTCTATCTGGCCTACTCTCAAGTCAGCTACCTGCACCCTAGTCCATATCTGATCAACATCACTATTATGCTCGGTGGTCTGTTTGGCCTACTCTCAAGCAAGATACCTACACCCTAGTCTATCTGATCAACGCCACTCAGGCTCTTAGGGGTCTGCCTGGCCTACTCTCAAGTAAGATCCCAGCACCCTAGTCAATATCTGATAAACGCCACTCAGGCACTTCTGGTCGTCTATCTGGTCTACTCTCAAATAAGATCCCTGCACCCTAGTCCACATCTGATCAATGCCACTCAGGCACTTGTGGTGGTCTATCTGGTCTGCTATCAGTAAGATATCCACACCCATGTATGCTACTTTGCTCCCCATGCAGGTACCCAAGTAGGCCTCCCAAGCTTGATGAATGGGGCCGCCCGCCTAGCCTCTCTCGTAAGGTGTGCCATTGTTTTATTGGTCTTTCTAGATCCACATCTTCTCTAATCCCATGCTTGATAACTTCGAAGTAAACCCTAGCTCCACCTTATATCTGCTCCCTGTTCCCTGCTCCCAAACCTCGAAACAAGACCCAGATCTACACTTTTTCTGATCCCCGCCCCCTGATCCATAACCTTAAGTAAACCCTAGCTCCACTTGTCATGTCCTCCCTGCTTCCTGCTCCATGCTCCATAACCTGGAAGCGAACCCTGGCTCCACATTTGCTCTGATCCCTGCTCTATAACCTCAAAGAAATCCCTAGATCCACACTCGCTCTGATCCCTGCTCCATAACCTCGAAACGCTAAGTAAGTAAGTAAGTAAACAAACCCTAGCTCCACCCTTTATCTGCTCCTTGTTCCCTGCTCCATAACCTCGAAACAAGACCCAGATCCACACTTTTTCTTATCCCCGTCCCCTGATCCATAACCTCAAGTAAATCCTAGCTCCACATGTCATTTCCTCCCTGCTTCCTGCTCCATGCTCCATAATTTTGAAGCAAACCCTAGCTCCACAATTTCTCTCATCCCTGCTCCGATATCCACAACCTGGAAGCAAACCCTAGCTCCACTCTTGCTCTGATCTCTGCTCTATAACCGCAAAGCAAGCCCTAGCTCCACATTTTATCTGCTCCTTGTTCCCTTCTCCATAACCTGGAAGCAAACCCTAACTCCACACTTGCTCTATCTGATCCCTGCTCCATAACCTGGAAGCAAACCCTAGCTCCACACTTGCTCTGATCCCTGCTCCATAACCTGGAAGCAAGCCCTAGCTCCACACTTTCTCTGGTCCCTGCTCTATAAACGCAAAGCAAACCCTAGCTCCATGCTTGTTCTGATCCCTGCTCTATAACCTCATCAAATGGAAGCAAACCCTAGCTCCACACTTGCTCTGATCCCTGCCCTATAACCTGGAATCAAACCCTAGCCCCACACTTGCTCTAATCCCTGCTCTATAACCTTAAAGCAAATCCTAGCTCCACACTTGCTCTAATCTGTGCTCTATAACCTGGAAGCAAACCTTAGCCCCACACTTGCTCTGATCCCTGCTCTCTAACCTGGAAGCAAACCCTAGCTCCACAATGCTTTTCATACCTGCTCCGATATCCATAACCTGGAAGCAAACCCTAGCTCCACACTTGCTCTGATCCCTGCTCCATAACCTGGGAGCAAACCCTAGCTTCACACTTGCTCTGATCCCTGCTCCATAACCTCAAAAAGCAAACCCTAGCTCCACCTGTTTATCTGCTCCCTGCTCCATTACCTATCTCACAATCTGCCTCATATTTTGTCTCACAATTTGGCACCGGAGTAAACTACCCTGTATCGCAAAGCAAACCCTAGCTCCAGCTTTTATCTCATCCCTGCTCCATCACCTATCCCACAATCTGCTCCATACCCTAACCTGTCTCGCAATCTGGCACCGAAGTGTTTTACCCAGGCCAGGAGTGCTTGATGTTGCTTTGATGTCTGCTGGAAGGCTTCAGTCCACGATGGGAAGCCTGGCACAATCTTTCTCGTCCTTCCCAACAATCCAGGTAAGGCTGGGATGGCAATAATGGGTTATGATTAGGGAACGGCAATATGATATCATGTCATCATATGATATCATATGATGCGGGCAGTCTGACTAGGCTAAAGTTACCATGTATATACAATATCATATTACGGAATGTGTATGATATCATATGATTAGGGTTGGGCCGACGTACGAGCGTATACTCATACGTTTATAAGCTCATACATATATATACGCCGTTTATTATTTCTCGAAACGTATGGGTCTAAACGTATAAAAACGTATGAGTTGTACTTTAAAAAGTTCCCGGTACTTAACTTTCTTGTTTTTCATTCAATTTATCATTTAGCTAGCTCATCGGAAAGCTGTTGACCTCTATCACAATATGCAATACAAATAATCTTTCAAACGTACCATTTTGTTAAAATGTGGCCTACAGTTTGATTTAGATAGCCAGGATGGCACACATATCAGAGCGCCACCTAGCCTTCCAGTCCACAAGCTTAACTCCTACGTGGGCTTGCAGGATTGATGGTGCAAGCCTAGTGCAATGTGAAGATGGAAAATATTGCAAGATAGTTATATACTTATTTTATTATAACCTGTAGCTGACTCACAGCTGCCTAGAAGCTGCTGCACACTTGGTCTGAAACCTGTACCTGGCTCACAGAGCTGCCTAGAAGCTGCTGCACACTTGGTCTGAAACCTGTAGCTGACTCACAGAGCTGCATAGAAGCTGCAGCATACTTGGTCTGAAACCAGGGGCTGGCTTAGGGAGCTGCGTATAAATTTTGATGTAAACATGGACAATATAAATATATTATTGGCATTGAATATGTCCCTAAGACTGGCACCGCGCTTCTTGGTTGACGCGCTTTCTGGCCGTGATTTCTTTTTCTGAGATTTGGACGACCTAAAATTGCCAGAATATTTTTTTGAGAGTTGATTTGTGAAGCCAATGAGATTAGCAACGCGGTAATACCTTTAAAACCATGTAAAAATATTTCCCCAATGAGTGCAATAATTACTCATACATTTTTATACGTTAATATGCATACGTTTATACGGCATATAAAAATGAAAATATACGTCGGCTTCTCAACCCTACATATGATATCATACCTGCCTTTGGTCAACATCATATGATATGCCGGTCCCTACATATGATACAACGTTTACACACTACCATGCGTATCAAACTATTGTCATACACATACTGTATCATACTATGAGACAGAACTAGACCTAGGGAATAAATCAAAAAGACAGACTCGAGATGTCAAGTTAGACTAGTAGCAGGCTATCCTGCTACACTCACCCCTCATTTTAAATGGAAGCGTCCTCGATTCCAGGCTCGGAACACGATCCCGTCTCGTGAACTGTCACATCCTTTGGAACCAAGGTTTCTTCGATCATTCTTGATCATCCTTGCACTCCACATAGACTCCTGCCTACAAATGAACGTCGTATACACCAACTCAACGTTGTATACACCAACTCTACGTTGATGCATCGGTGTGTGGTTGTTCTGGGAGTCTTATCCTTTCGAGAAGACAACACTATGGAAGTCTTAGGCAGCTTTTAGCTGCCTAAGACGAGCAACCCGCTGCTAACACCAAAGGATGTTAGCAGCGAGTAGGCAAGCGGGCCCTAAGCTACTACCGAACGTCAGCAGTGGGATTCGAACCCCCATTGTTTCTGCGACCAGGCTATGAAAACAGTGAGACAGAACTAGACAAGGGGGCAAATCGAAAGACAGACTCGAGATATCAAGTTAGACTAGTAGCAGGCTATGCTGCTACATACTATATCATACACATACTGTGTCATACATATCATACTACATCATCCACATACTGCATCATACATATCATACTATTTCATACACAAACTGCATACATATCATACTTCACCATACACATACTGTAGCATACATATCATACTACATTAAACATACTAACATACGTGCGCATATGTCCATGGATGCTTTGCAGAGTGGTATCAACAGGTACACCGGAACCCTGGGAGAAATGCAAACTTCTTTGCAAGGAATGACTTCGTTGTTGTCGGTAAGTTGCTGTGTAGGTTGGAGCAGTTTGCACCTGAAGACCTGTCATACAACTGAACAATTGGCAGGATGTGCCGCTGTCCTGTATCGGCTTCGTTTTGCCGATGTTATGTTACAAATTGCTTTCTTGCTTGCTTTCTTGCTTGCAGCCCTGGTGTACTTTGAATTAAAAGGGACAAGCTGACTAAGTAGTGTGCGCTGATTGTGCAAATGCATGTACACATACACATACCTGCACGCATGCACATGCACATACAGTCATGCGCATCGATGCATACGCATACACATGCAAATACAGTCATGTACATAAACATGCACATGCAGTCATGCAAATACACACGCACATGCACACAGTCATACACATAAACATACAGTCATGCACAGACACATGCACATGCACACACAGTCATACACACGCACGTGCACACACAGTCATGCACATAAACATACATTCATAGGCATACACATTCACATGTTGTCATGCACATAAACATGCACATGCACAAACACAAACACATGTGTATCTGCGTTTGTTCCAATCCAGGGCTATCCTCATACACATCTGCATGCGCATAACACAACACAAAACACGCACAACACAACGCAAAACACAGCTAAACACAAAAACGCACAGCACAACATAGCACAAAATACAACTCAACACAAAAAACGCATAACACAACACACACAACACGCATAACAAACACAAAACACAACTAACACAAAAAACACAAAACATGCATAACACAGCACACAAACACACAACTAACACAACGCAAAACACAATTGTGGTATATGAATACCTTGTAACACGGAGTGTCTTGTAACTGGAAGCCTAAGAAATGATCTCAGGAGTTTAGACGGCCCTAAGAGTCAGAAGCACGGCTTAAGACTCCCTTCCCGCTTCCAGCGCGTCTAGACCCTAATGGAACCCTCGTTTTAGGTATTCCCGAGTAGCTGATCAGACACTGATCAGTAGGTCAATTCGCTCGGTTTCAACTGCCTACAGAAGTCGTTCGTCATCTGTCGGAAAGTCGTCACCACCGCGTGGCAACTCAGTGGGAGGATCGTTATCCACCACAATTCCCCCTTCTCTAGCC
Source organism: Chlamydomonas sp. ICE-L (assembly GCA_013435795.1). Taxonomy (NCBI): domain Eukaryota; kingdom Viridiplantae; phylum Chlorophyta; class Chlorophyceae; order Chlamydomonadales; family Chlamydomonadaceae; genus Chlamydomonas; species Chlamydomonas sp. ICE-L. The sequence goes on from JACBWV010000223.1 coordinate 14,404,871, forward strand.
CTAGCCTTCTCCTGAAGTCTAGTACTCTTTCGAATGAGAAAACACAAAAAACGCATAACACAACACAACACAACACAACACAAATAAAACACAAAACACGCTTAACACAGCACACAAAACATACTTAACACAACACAAAAAACAACTCTACACAAAACATACTCAACACAACACAACACAACACAACAACTCTACACAAAACATGCATAACATAGCACACAAACCACGCGTAACACAACACAACACAACTAAACACAAAGCATGCATAACACAACACAACACAACACAAATAAATAAACACAAAACATGCATACCACAACACAACACAACTAAACACAAAACATACATAACATAACTGAACACAAAGCATGCGAAACACAACACAACACAACTAAACACAAAACATGCATAACACAAAACACGCATAGCACAACACAAAACACGCATAACAAAACTCAAAACATGCATCACACATCACACAAAACACAACTAAATAGACACAACATGCTCATTGCACAACAGTACAACACACAACTCCCAATAGTATCCCTCAGCCCAACCTACCTCGTGTGCTTTGCAGGGGTGGAGTGCCTTTGATGGTGCAGCAACAAACTCTATCTCGCAAATTATTGGCAACTTCATGAATGCTGCTGGCTCAGGCACGCTGGGTAACATGTGGTCCACGGTTGGTTAATTAGTCGAGGGACAAACTCCTGACTTTCTGCCATACGAGGGTGATAGGAAAGGTCCATGCTTATGCTCGGCTCGGAACGGATCGGCTCGGAGCCTGGAAGCTTCTGGTTCCGTGATGAATTATCTGTAGGGTTTAGGGCCATGGGCACATGGGTTAAGGGCTAATGCAAGGGACGTTCATCACTCCACAACCTCCTGCCTCTACTCGCATACAGAAAAATAAAATGTGACTGCAGTTTATACTTTGATTTGGTCATGTTTGGTATTCTTGTAGTCCGAGCACTAAGGCTTGTGTTGAACAACCTAGCCATGATGAATACAGTGAACCGGTGCTTAAAATTTTAATTTTTGATTCAGTGTATTTGCAACACTGATGAGTTGATCAAACACCGTGATGCTAATTAGACTCGTATGATCATCCGGAAAAATTAATTTTGCCTTCCGTTGTTTAATATCGGATTATTTCCATGGTACTTGAGCTTGGTGACTTATTCACTTTGAACCTGAACTTGGTTGCTTGGAACCTGAACTTGGTTGTCATGCACAACTCGGAAAGGACTAGATCCTAAAGATAGTATGCGCGTATGCGGCCTGAACCATTCCCCCCCCCCACCCCACCCCCACCACACACACACGCACACGCACACTGACATATATTCACACATCTCCTACATCTACCACCACACCGAACATACGCATACCACACAACCTCTCTTTTAACCCAAAAGCTCCCATAGTCCTGTTATTCTGTGTTAGTATGGCACTGCTAGTCTTATTACGGTACCTTAAATACTTAGTTGAATCAGCCACCTTATAATTGCCGTGTACAGGTGACTAGATAGAACATACGCCCATCATCTAGTAAACCCTCACTACGGTATTACATCGGATGTAATGCATTTTGTGGCAAAATATATGTAGAGACCATAGTTCAACGTACTCTAACTTATTAAACAATAGGGATGATATCAAATGCATAGCAAGACTACGTCTTCGAGCCTACAACTTAAATGTCGAATCAGAAAGGAGTACCTCTCGTTCTGGTAAATTTTGCAGGTGCTGCGATATGGTGGTTTACGGTTGAAAAGTAGTCGAATATGAAATGCATTTCATATAAGAATGTCCGTTAAACGCTGAGGATAGAAAAATATTTTTGAGAAAACGAACATTGAACCTGACTTGGTGGATAAAAACTCCAGTATATATGAAGCTGGTCATGAATCCTGATTCCTTTGAAGGATGAAAATACTTAATTCAATTTATAAACAAATGCGATAATAACCGCACAATTAAATTATCATCCCGGCTGAGATGATGATTTAATAAAATTGTAGAATTAAATTATCACTGTAGCACGAACTCAGGGCCCCCGTCGGTTAAACGATTGTTTGGGGCTCAGTTCATCAGTGCTTGTTCTTTTTTAGCCCTTCCTGTAAGGTTGGGCAAGTCCTTTTAGCCTATTTGGCCTACCCCTGGGCTGTAACATACATACATACATACATGCATGCATACATGCATGCATACATGCATGCATACATACCTGCATACATACATACATAGCCCCCCCATATAACGATTATAGGACCCTATTCCCCCAGGGTTGATGGTGTAGCTTTGTCCTGCAGCCGGGACATATACTGCAGCACCTATTTTGCTAGGGTGCCCTGGTTTACCTTTTATTAGGCTGCCATCTGTGTAGACCTGGAGGCCTGAGGAGGGGGTAGCTAGGTAAAGACAAGGGTGGGTAATGGTAAGAGGGGAGGGAGGAGGGTGTTGGTGGAGTGGAGTTTGCCAAGGATTTTTGGCAAGAGATTTAAGTTCCCGAGGGTAGGTGATGACAATGTCAGAGAAGGTAAGAGTGGGAGGTGGTGTGATAGTAGAGGGCTCCCAGGATGAGGAAAGGCTTTGCATGTAGTATGTCCATTGGTCAATAAAATCTGGGAGTTTAGGAAAGTAAGTAGCTTGGCTGTGGGGGTTGCATATAAGAATGAGATGTAGTTTTTGAGTGGAGGGTGGAGGGTGAGATTTGCTGCCAAGCCATATTTCAGAGGTAGTATAAAATTCAGACTATGGTCTAGAGTCAACATAGTGAATCCAGGAGTGATGGAGAAGAGTTTTGTAAGGGGCAGCAAGATCATCAGGGAGGAGCATCAGGGTGCAGGTAGGGCTGAGAGTATTTTCAGCATGGTCAGCACTGGCTAGGGCCCACCTTAGAGCTTGGTGTGCTTGTGTGGTGGAGTTGGGAACGTCCACCAGTGAGCCCCCAGTCCAGATGGTAAGAAAGGGGTCTGGGTTGGAGCCAAAGAGCTGATCAGCAGGGTTGGTAGACGAGAAGCTGGTGAGGCTTTGGTCGTAGCTAAGGGGGTTAGAAGTACGATGGTGAGTATTGCCCAGAGCAGCTGCTGCTTGGTAGAGAAAAGGAGAAAGAATGTTGGTGGCGGCGGGGGCAGCTCTGTATCTGGTGAAGAGGGCAGCTAAGTCAGTGTGGTATGTTCCTCCTTGAGTCAGTTGGTTCCATTTGGTAGGGTGGTGGTTTTTAAAATGGTCATAGTTTTGTTTAAGAGAGGTGAGTCTGTCGTTGGGAATGTGCCCAAGACAGTGACCAGTGGGGTTATAAAGGTATGAGGCGTTGGTGTGTGTGTGTGTGGATTGGCCATCCAGAGTAGTGAGGATGCCTGTTTGTATAATGTAGGCTGAGGGTGGTTGAATGTCCCAGTCTGGGTGCCTGTCGTGTGTGTCAATTTTCAAAAGTTTGTGAACAAGGTTATGGTTGTCAGCATTAAATCCTGGAGAGATGGCCCATTGGCCTTGTTGCTGGAGGTTAGTGAGGTGGATGTCCTTCCTGGGTTGAGGTGTGTGGTTGTTGGGGGAGTGGTTTTAAAAGTGTGAGTTAATTGGGCATATGCTGGTTGTCCCACCAGTTCAGCAAGATGAGCCGCATGGTGAGATTGGGGGTTCCAATATATGGTGGAGGTAGTGGAGGTAAGAGGTGTGCTGTGGTGGATGCTGTATCCCATGTGTGTGTAGGAGTTGATATGGTCGTTGTGCATAATTGTTTGGGCCCATTGGACGTGGACAACGGTAGTGGTGGCAAGTTTGTCGTCGTTGTAATGTGCAGGGCTTTGTACTGGGATCCGTAGGTAAGGTGGAGCAGGCGCGCCGGTGGTGCAGGTGCGCTGCTGTCGGGGAATGTCATGGCCTCGCGGATCCTGTCAGGATGTGAAGTGGGAGTTATTTTATATGCGCGGTAAAATTTAGAAGTGGAGGAGTGTCGAATCCAAGATTTGCACAAGTAGTGGCGTGCTGACCAGGTGGCATCACTGCTGGGGCAGCCCCATGCTTGGTGCGCGTGGCTGCCTGCGATCTGTGTGGGCCACGCCCACCATTGGTTTCCTTCCAAGTCCCCAGTGGGATCCGCCTCGTAGTCTGAATCAGTAACGGTGGCGTGAGGTTGGTAGCGCTGGGTGAGTGGAGTGGAGGGTTCGTTAGGAGCAGGAGATTTAACGTTATCTGTTGTGTTCTGCGCAATTGCGTAACCAGGCGCAAGTTGTCGGTGAGAGAGAGGAAGTGGGTCAGAGTGTATTGGAGGACCGACGATTTGGAGGGAAGAGAGGTGAGCGGTGAGGCGGTTCAGAGAGCGTTTGTGGTGTTTAGTAATTTTGTGTAAGGTGATAAGGGAGAGATCTGTAGTGCTGAAAAGGTGGGTACCCATGGGGGTGACCAGGTCATGGTATGAGTAAATGTCCAGGTCATGGAATGGGGTCATGAGTGAGACAGGAATTGCCTGAGGGGGGAGAGGGAGAGAGTGTATGTTAAGTTTGTCAAGAAGTTCTGTGTCATTCCAAGAAATTATTATGTCAGATTTTTTAATAATTTCCAGCTGGCGGGCTAGGGACATATATTTGAGTTGCTTGCGGGAGAGAGAGAGAGGGTCTAGAGTGGTCATGGTGGAGGTTGATTTGTTAAGAAGAGCCCTGGTGAGGATTCCCAGGTGACCTTGGTCGTTCATGGACTGGGTGAGGGCTGTTGCAGTAATCTGAGTATATTCAGTGAGTTTAACTGTTTTTAATACTGCTCTGTCAATGACATGAATGTCGGTTAGTGAAAAGGGGGCTACTATCATGGGGTATTTGATAGCTGCTCTGACACATTGTGAAATTATTCGTAAGCATTGAATGGGGGTTGCCCTGTTTTTAGCTTTAGTGAGGATACTCAAGCCTTTGTTGTGAATGGTTTCAATAGTAGAGTGGAGTTGAGTTTTCCAATTTAGGGTAAGTGAGATGTGAACCCCCAAGTATTTGTAGGCTTGGTCTGGAGGCTGGTAGGTAGCATAGGAATTTCCTAAGGGAATTTTTTCTAACCTGTGTTTAAGAGTGTTGTTGTGAGTAGGTTGTGAGGGGTGTGATTTGTGGAGTATGCCACTGACCACACATTTATTGGCGTTAAGAGGAATGCCCGACCAGATGCTAAAAGTTTGGACTTTACCACATTGGATACAAAGGTCCTCTGAGCTGCCGGTTAGGACGGCAGTGTCGTCAGCCTACCCCAAGCTGCTTGTGTGATTTTCATCTGCTGTGTTGGGGGGTAGGGATGCTGCTCTGTATCCTCGTCCCCCAGAACGGAGCCATCTGTGTGGGGGTTCTATAAAAATAATGAAGAGTAAGGGGGAGAGAGTGTCTCCCTGGATAGTGCCCCTGGTGATGGGGATAGGGGAGCCAGATGTATTGTTGAGGAGGATATGTGTAGTAGAGTTTGTGTAAATTCCTTTAATAGTGTCTATAGTGTCGTGGGTGTAACCCAAGCTGTGCATGATGCAAAGACGTTTTTGGTGGTCAATCATGTTGAAAGCGGAGCTAAAGTCAAAGTAGGCAGCATAGAGGTCCTGGTGGAAGAGGGCAGCATCCTCAATGTTGTGGAGTAGGGTCAAGAGTTGTCTATAGTTACTTTTGTCTTTTCTGAAACCCTCTTGGCAGGCACTAAGAATGTGGTTGGTTTCAGAGTAGGTAGTAATAGTGTTAGTGACAAGAGAGGTCCAGAGTTTGGCTACAGCATTGTTAAGGCCTATTGGCCTGTAGTTTTGAGGCAAGCAAGGATCTGATTTTTTGTAGAGCATGACTGTGTGTGAGGTTTTCCAGCAGTCTGGTGTTTCTCCCAGGATCCATACTAGCTGCATGAGTTTGTGTATGGTGAGGTGCATTTCCTGTGGGAGGCACAGAAGTAGTTCATTAGGTATGCCATCTGGGCCTGTGGCTTTGTTGGTGGAGAGTTTCCTAATACAGTCATCATAGATGGTTGAGGAGGAGAGATAGGTGTAAGGGGAGGCAGTTTTTGTATGGAGTTGGCTGGGGTTTCAAGGTGGTATTTATCTGTGTGTGTTTCCCATGATGGGGGGGTGGCATGTTGTGTATAGTCATCTGAGATGGGTGGTGTGGGGGGTGACATAAGTTTACCCATGTGTTTAGTCATAACTTCCAGGAGACCCTGGGTGCTGGTACTAAGTGTGTTTGAAGATGCGTCCAGTAGAGCAGTGGGTGTATGTGTGTAATTTTCAGGAGAGAAAATATACCTGTGAGTTTGCCGTGCCTGTGTGCTGAGACGGCGTCGGAATTTCTTGATGGAGGCGGTTGCTCTCTCCTCTTTGAGTGCAGCCTGCATGTTACGTAGTTCTGTAATACTTTGTTTAATATCAGCAGTTAGAGAGAGGCAGTAGTCAGGGAGGAGTAGGTTTTGTAGGTGTTGTTGTATTTTAGTTTTAGTGGTAGGTGAGTATGTGCCTGCCGTGTGAGGCGTGCTTCTAAGCTCCATGTATTGTTGTTGGTCAAGATGGTTGGAGGCTGTTCGAAGTGCTTTAATGTGTTTAATATGGTAGTTAAGACGTCTGTAGGTTTTAGCAGTTTGCCTGGGCAAGAAAGTGCCTGGTGTGCTAGGCTTAGTGGGGCAGGTGTCAGTCATGATGGAGAGAGCTTGGTGAAGAGTGATCATGAGATGATCTGCCATGCTGTTAAGGTTTTCTGGCATGGTGGCTGTGAGTTCTTGTCTAATATATTGAATGTGTGCTGATGTTTTATCTTCTCCCAGTAAAGTTTGTGCTATAGTCCAGGCTTTATTTACGTTGATGTGGCTGTGCTGGAATTGGTGGAGAAATTGATTTGAAATGGCCTCTTTAGCTTTGGCCATGTCCTGTTGTTTGAGAGGAAGTTGCAGTTGGGGTGTTGGATTGTGAGGTGGTGTGTCCATGTTGGGAGGGGGAAAGAGAGAGGAGGTAATTTGTTGTTCCAGGGTCAAGTGGTCAAGTGTGTCACCCATTTGGTGTGTGGTTTCTGTCACTGTGGTTGCAGGTGGGGGGTTGATGAGAATGATGTCATCTATCCTGCTGCTGTAGGAAGTGTTGTCTGAGTAGGTATGGGGGCGTGGTGATGGTTGAATGTGAATTGGATATTTATTAAGATGCTGATAGTGAGGCTGGTCCTCCAGGTGCTGGACTGTGTTGCTTCTTTCAGTGGGGTAGTTAGCTGCATTCCAGTCTCCCCCTGCAATATAGTGGTGAGAGGGGTTCTGGAATATGATGTAGTGAATGTGTTCATAGATACGGGCTCTTTTGGCAGAGTCATTGCAGGGCATGTAGACGCCTAAAATGTGAGTGATGTTGTTAATAGTTTGGTGAGTGAGATTACCAGCTATGTCAGTGGGGATTTCATGTTTAATTGGGTGGGTAGTAAGAGACTTTTTTATGAGTGTGATAACTCCAGCTGAGCGGGTAACAATGTTATCTGCATTGGTAGCTTGCTTAATGGTTTTGCTGCTGTGATGGAAGTGGTAGTCAGAGAGGTCTTGTTTGATCATATTAATTATACCTGTGTTGTTGGAGATGAGTTTTGTTTCGGTGAGAATAGCAATGTCTGGCTCATTAGTTCGAATATGTCATAGAGTGTTCCCAGGATGAGAAGATGCCTCTGCAGTTGGAGGTGATAATGTTTAGTGAGATATAGTGAAAGTTTTGCTGTTGTTTGGACAGGATGTGTGGGGGTAGCTATGAATTATTTTAATTCTTTTCGTTGGCAGGGGTTGTAGTAGTGGGTCTTGGATCTGGGAGGACAGGTTTCTTGGTAGGAGGTTCTGCCTCCAAGATCTTCTGCATTGGCGAAACTTAGGAAGTCAGGAAGGACGACTTGCTAGGTATAGGGAGAGGTTGTGTTGTGCACTGATGTGTGCAGGAGTGTGAGCCGTTTTGTGGTTAGATGATTTTTCTTTGGTAGGATGTTTTTTGTTTTGATATGGGAGGTTCCTCATCTTCAGAGACTAGGTAAATAGTTATGTGAGGTCTTTTTGATTTAAAGAGAGAGGATCTATGAGGTCTTCTTGATCTGAGGAAAGTGGAGTCTAGGAGAGTGAGATCTGGGAAGGTGAGATCTGAGGAGTTGTCCTGATCTGGTAAATTGTGATCTGTGAGTTCTGCAGGGCCAGGGGGAATTAATTGTGGCCATACTATAGGGAGAGTCAGGATGGTTGTGAGTGGGTGTGGTGCTACTAGTAGGGGAGACCATGTCAACGTTCTGCATCATAGGGTGGCCTAGTGTTGTGGTTAATTCTGGTTGTAAAGGGGTTAGGATAGGAAGGAGGTTTATGTTTTAGTAAGAGTGTAGAATGTGCCCTTGAGTTTTATCAGTCTTGTGAGTGGAGGAGACTAGGGCCGTTGTGTTTAGAGTTCATGTCCCACCACTTACCATTTATTTGCTTAATGGTGATAGCATGTCCATATCCACAGTTGTAGTGGAGGATAAATCTTGAGCAGCTAGGAGGAAGTCGAGAAAGGATTTGCTGTTTTGTGCTGCCAAGCATAATTCCTGCAGAATAATCTCAGATGTGTCTTTAGTGTTGGTGTGTAGTGGTGGGAGGATGGGATGGGATGTATGTTTGTGAGTTTCTGTGGCCAGTGAGAAAGCCTAAGTGAGATTTCCTTTTTGCCAGGTAGTAGTTGACTAAAGGGATTGTGTAGTTTACCGGTTAGTTTTTGTTAAAAAATAGGTTGTTTCTTGAATCCCATGTCATGTTGAGTGTAGTTTAGTTACTGTGTGTTGAGGTTTTTAAATGGAGAAACTGTAGGACACTCGTTTGTTAGTCCGGGCCTTGTATTATCCGAGGGTAAGCGTTAATAATGTAGAATAGCATTTATTTTTGACAGTTGGAGAGATGTTTGAGGGTTCCCAATAAACTCTAAACTGTTTTACACAGAGGTGGAACGAAGTCTGCGGGTAGGGCCTGCCTTCCCCCTAGAGGGTTGTTTTCCCCAGGGGGAATAGGGTCCAAGTTTCTACAAAGTCCTGAGTGAAGAATTTTTTTCCCAAATTCTTCCTCCCTATTTTGGTTTCCCAGCTTCAGAAGTTCTGCTTTGCAGAGGCAATTAAAAAGAAGGAGGCCTATTCACGTTGACTGTCAATCAATAGTGGGTGTAACTGTTGCTTGGTACCCCTAAATGGGATCCCAAACAAGTTAGCCCAGGCGGAGGAGAACAATCAGGGAGATGCTATAAAAGTCTATGACTAAGGAGAAAGGGATCACTATGGATGCACAAAAAATCCCTATGGCTTCTTCAATCAAGGCTGCAAGGTGGTTCAGAATTGCGTTATCATCGGGACTTGCTCCCACGCCATGAGAGGCTGTATTAATCGTCAGAGACGACAATGCCATGAGAGGCACATCGGGACTTGCACCCACGCCATGAGAGGCTGTATTAATCGTTAGAGACGACAATGCCATGAGAGGCACATCGGTACTTGCACCCACGCCATGAGAGGCTGTATTAATCGCCATGAGAGGCTTAGGGAATTTGAAATTTCGAAGATGACAAATGAGTGTGGTGTTGGAATGTTTGTAGTTTGTAAGATAGTGTGGTGTGGTGGCCGAGGGAAGGAGGTATGCGGCGGTGTGGTGAAAAGGTGGGAGAGCGAGGCGGAATTTCGCAGCTTGGTTCTCGCGGCGGTGCAGTTTCCTATCGATCTTACCTTGTTGCACCCTGGTTTGTTGAGCTCCCATTGAATACATGCTGGTGGCTGAGTGAGATTTGGGTGCGAAGAAAGATAAGGGAGTGCGGAAAGAGGCTGTTGAGGCAGCGGTGATATTCAAACAGTTGACGAGAAGAAGGGCAATGATAAGGTGAATGGCAGAGTTCGTAGTAGGAGTATTTCGTCTGTCTTGTTTGTTCAGATATTTTTGATGATTAGGGTTGGGATGATTTTCAGGTTTGGCAGAACTTGATTCAGCGTGGGTCCTAGGTAGATCCTTGGAGCTTTTGCTCCTCAGCAACGGGAATGCTGCTTTGGTAGGATCTTGTTTGATCCCGGGTTTTTGTCCATTGAAAGGTGAAGGATATTTTTAAAATGTTGGGGGTGGATCTGTCACTTTTCACAGATTTGGTATTTGAGTGTGTGGACAGGGTTCCAAGCCACTGGTGTTTGGAGCTTTCGCATTACCCCCTAAAACCATCCCCTTCCTGGCGGGCAATATCTGCGTTCTTTTTGGGAACTTCTTCCCCAAGCTTCTTCTTGCGTCTTGCCCGGAAATCGAGGTTATGCTTGGTCCGCCGGCAGTTTTGTAATGATTCACTTTGGTGCGGCTCACAGGGGGGTTTTAGCGCACTTCGGCACCATCTGGTTTTTTGAGGTGACATCATCATTCAGGAAAGTGCGCGATTGAATGATCATTGCAGCCTAGCTGTCCGTCGGCCATCCCGAATTCCCAGTCTCTCCTTTGACCCGCCTTATGCGAGGAGAAGTACGCCTACGAAATGGTGCTTTTTCGGAAAAAGGAGTGACCTTTGTCGGAATATCATTTTCAGTGATCGTAATTTGTCCTGATTGACATTATATGCAGGTGGTGAGGCCTACCTGGGACCTACCAAGACATATGGCAAGCCATGCTGCTGCGGCCATGTCCTATGCATGTATTACTACCCACACTCAAAAAACCACACACCCATGAACGTCCCGTACGCATGGAGAACCCCCAGGATCTAGTCTAGTGTGACATGCCATGGGATGGTAGGCCACATGCCTTACTCTCATATACCACGCAACACCTAACATTGCTCTCAATCATACATTGCATTCAAGGCCTGTGGCATGCAACAACACGCCGCTGCCCCGAAATACGCACCCATCAGCTTTCCACATGTCAACTGATCCGTACTTCCGCCACGGCGCCACTGCCAAAACGCTCCCTCGTGCACAGAAAAATCCCTATAGATAGCCGTCAGCTAGGGTTCACTTGCTATCGAAACAAGGTAGTGTGGGATTTGTAAATCGAATTATTTGCCGTTAGTTCAATTGTTGAGCGATAGGGTAATTTAATTTCGGCACCCCCTAGACAAGGCAGGGATAGGTTCATGACAGCGTTGATTTCCTACCTCTTGCTACGAATTGCTCCGACTCTCATATCTGATATCTAGTTCAGACTGCACATGTTTAATCTGTTTGCAGACGATGTACAGCCTGTTGCTGATGTACCATGTTCTCGCACCAACCTTGCACAATGTACATGACCTGCCAGGCTGGACTTATCAACAATAAAACATGATCTCTCATACGCGGCAATGCTTGTATTTCTTTTAGTTTTGTTTACGATCCCGGCCCGGACGAAGCAGATGCGGGGTCCTATCAGGTCTCTGGTTCGAACCCCAACGAGGTCATCTGGGCCCACCCAAAGGGTCGTCGACCGGCATGATAACTGTACTCTAGGTGTGATGTAAGCCCGTCCATCGCATACTTACGAGGCGGTTCCCTTCATACCCACTGGGCACGTCCTTAGAGGTCATTCTGTGACTATTCTTGGATGTTCAAATTTTCATTTTTAGTGCAGGCTCTGCCCACAAATGTAAGGAAAGTTAAGTTGAAGTAGCTCGGGGTAGATTTGGTCATAAATAAATAAACTAATGGTACAGCTTATGACGAGGCATGAGGTTTGGGGGGGGGGGGACCCATTCTGTTGTGCTCGGGCCAAATGGCCAACCACTAATTGGGGGGAACTTTGCCAGCCTCCAGGAGGAGTCTTCTGGGCTCGGTCTACATGTCGTCTGCACACGACAATGGATTGGAAGGAGTCAGTGGCATGCTTGTGAGAGCTTGAGTGCAGCTGCTTGGGAGTCCCGGTTCAAGTACTGGAAATGCGTTGCAGATTTCATCTTGGAACTTCTGATTTAGTGGGTCGTGAATTGATGACTTGACCTGGTGAAAGGTGGACTGGGTGCTGAAATCGGGATGTCGACAGGTATTTTAATTACGCTTTAAGTTTATTATGTTCGTGTGTTACGGTCCAGGGGTAATCACTCTGGCTTCAGGGACTCGTCCAGTGTAGAATTCAAGCCGCCTAGAATCATGAACTTAATAAGATGTGTATCTGGTTGAGAAAGGTGGTGTTTAAAAACACCGTTTGTTTGTCATGATCGCAGCAGCCAGGCAAGTTGATTTAAGCCCTCTCGCCACGGATGCGGCGGGCCAGCTGGATGTCCTTGGGCATGATGGTGACACGCTTGGCATGGATGGCAGCCAAGTTGGTGTCCTCGAATAGACCGACCAAATAGGCCTCAGCAGCCTCCTGAAGGGCCAGAACAGCAGAAGACTGAAAACGCAGGTCTGTCTTGAAGTCCTGAGCGATCTCACGGACCAGCCTTTGGAAGGGCAGCTTGCGGATAAGCAGCTCGGTGGACTTCTGGTACTTCCGGATCTCACGCAGGGCGACAGTTCCGGGCCTGTACCTGTGAGGCTTCTTCACTCCGCCTGTAGCGGGGGCGCTCTTCCTGGCAGCCTTGGTGGCCAGCCATGAAGGATATACTCCAAATCGTACCACCCAACAGCGGTACGAAAACGAAGATTTGGAACCCAACAGGCCTGGGAAGGGCGCCCGACACCCTTTCGGCGCCAAAAAACTAGGAGTCGAATTTCTATCTCTGTAGCGAATCATTGGTCCTGCTGTTTCGCGCACCTTTCTTCCTATTGGCAGCCAGTCGTCTCACTATTCCAGGGCCGACGCTCGAGTGAGCGGTGCGAGATGGGTGGGAAGGACGATAGCGACCAATTCGGTGATGACATCTTCAATACAACAGTCAGAGGGGGGTGGGGTGGGGTGGTGTGTGTGTGTGTGGGGGGGGAGGTCAAGGAGTGTGTGTGGGTGTTGGTGTGTGGGGGTGGGTGGTTTGTATGTGTGGTGTTGTGTGGTGGTGGTTGTGGTGGTGGGGGGGGGGGGGCAGGGATTGTAATTTGTGTGTTTTGTTTGTGTGTTTGTGGGGGGTGGGGGGGGAGGTCAGGGAGTTATGTGTGTATAATGTTTTGTGTGTGGGTGGGGGTGGGGTGGGGTGTTGTGTGGGGGAGGTCAGCATTGTTTTGTGTGTGGTGGTGGGGTGGTGGTTGTATGGGGGGTCACGGAGTGTTTGTGTGTGTGTTGTGTTGGTGGTGGTGGGGGGGGGGGGGGAGTTCAGGGATGTATTGTGGTTGCATGTGGTGGTGGGGAGGTCAGGGAGTGGGGGGGGGTGTGTGTGGTGGTGGGAGGTTCGGGAGTGTAGTGTGTGTGTGGGGGGTGGGGGGGTGGGGGGGGGGGGGGGGGGGAGGGAGGGGGGTGGTATGGGGGAGGGAGGGGTGTGGGATGTATTGTGTGGGTGGTGGTGGTGGTTGTTGGGGGGGTGGTGGGGTGGGGGTGGATGGGATTTCAGGGAGGAGGTATGTGTTTTGTTGTGTGTAGGGGTGGTGTGTGGTGGTGTGTTTGTGTGGGGGTGGGGGGTGGTGGGTGGGGGGGAGCTCAGGAGTTTATGTGTCGTGTGTTTGTGTGGTGGTGGTGGGGCGTGGGGGGTTTTCAGGGAGTGTGTGGTGTGTTTGATGTGTGTTTGTGTTGGGGGGTGGTTGTAGGGGGAGGTCAAAGAGTGTATGTGTGTATATGGTTGTGTGTGTGGGGTGGGTGTGGGGTGTGGGGGAGGTCCAGCAGTGTGTGTGTGTTGGTGGGGGGGGAGGTAAGGGAGTGTTTGTGCTGTGTGTGTGGTTGCGTGTGTGTTGTGTGTGGTTGGGCTATTGTGTGTGGTGGGGGGGGGATGGGGTGGGGGGTGGGGGGTGGGGCGGTGGGGGGGTAGGTCATGGAGTGTTTGTGTGTGTCGGTGGTGGTGGTTGTCTGGTGGGTGGGCGGGGGAGAGTTTACGGAGTGTATTTGTGGTTTGTGTGTGGGTGGTTGGGGAGGTCAAGATAGTGTGTGTGTGTGTGGTTGGGGAGGGACAGGGAGTGTGTGTGTGTGTGTTTTTGTGGGTGGGTGGGTTTATTGTGTGGTGGGTGGGGGGGGGTTGGGGGGGGTGTAGTATGGGGTTGGGGTGTGGGGGAGGTCAGGGACGTGTATGTATCTGTGTGGGGGTGGGGTGGGTGGTGGGGGGGGGAGGGGGGTGGGATGGGGGTGGGGGTGGGGGGGGGGGTAGGGATGTATGTATGTGTGTGGGGTGTGGGTGGGGTTGTGGTGGGTGTTTTGCGGGGGGGGGGTGTAAGGAAGAGTGTGTTTTGTGTTTTTTATGTGGGAGGGAGGGGTGGTGGGGGGTTGTGGGGGTGTGTGTGTGGGGGTGTGTGTGGGGGGGGGGGGGAGGGCAGTGTGTGTGTGTCTGTGTTTGATTGTTGTGTTTTGTTGTGTGGCTTGGGGATAGGGGTAGGTCAACGGTGTATGTGTGTTGTATATGGTTGTGTGTGGGCGGGGGGGGAGTCAGGGAGTCGTTTGTGTGTGTATGGTGGTGGTGGTTTGTGTGTGTGTGGTTGGGGGGTTGGAGGGGTCAGGGACAGGTTTTTGTGTGTGTGTGGTGGTGGTGGTGTGGAGGGAAGGGGGGAGGTCAGGGATTGTTTGTGTTTGTGTGTGGTGGTGGGCGGAGGTCAGGGAGTGTATGTGTGTGATTTGTGGCGGTGTGGGTGCGGGGTGGGGGGGAGGTCGGGGGTGAATGTGTAGGGGTGCGGACTGGTGGGGGAGTAGGGAGTGTGGGTGTTGAGGGTTGGTGGGTGTTGGGGGGAAGGGTCGGGGAATTATATGCGTGTGTGTGGTTAGTGTGTATATGTGTGGGGGTCTGTTGTTTATGTTGTGATGTGTGTGTGGGGGGGGGTGTGGGGGGGTGGGGGGGGGGGGGGGTCAAAATTCATCATATTAGAATGTCCGTTTCACGCGGAGGATAGAAAAAATGATTTTATTTTTTAAAAGAACACTGAAAAACTCCAATTGGTGGATAAAAAATCCCACTATGGAAGCTGGTTTCATGAGCCTGATTCTTTGACGGATGGAAAATACCGAATACAATTATTAAAAAACAAATCGATTAGTAATCGCACATTAAATATCATCCAGCTTGAGATGAGGTTGAATTATCTTGTAGAATTTAAATTATCACTGACGCACGAATAGGGCCCCGTCAGTTAAAAAAGATTACTGAGAGTTATAGTAGTCGTTAAGTTACCATAGGGATCATAACTCAGTGGCTTTATAATATAGTAAGCTCGGGGTATTTTTACAATCGGATCATACTCCGTGGCTTAGACTATAGTAGCTTGGCATTGTACCCTAGGGATCATTATGAGTGGCTTAGAGTATAGTAGTTCGGTATGGTCCAATAGGTCATACT